>JAJTUV010000741.1:0-600000 GCA_021653895.1 Mastomys natalensis
CACACACGCACACACACACACACACCCACACACAAAGATAATTCACATTCCAGGTAGCCAAGTGAATGAAGAAAGTCGAATCTACAGTTCTGTCCAAGTCTAAGGTTTCTACAGGTGTTCCATCTGCTCTGACACCATCTGTTCCCATTTCCTGCTGTGTCAAATGTCCCACACTAAATCACCCTGGGAGAGGAAATGTGACTCAGGCTGACATCGCCTTACTCCACCACACTGGCTCCCACACCCGCTCACAACTTCATATTCCTCACGCACCTGTCATCGTCTACAAATACCCGATCCTTCACCCTACACATCAGCGGATACATTCACATCATCAGTTTCCCATTTAGATAAGAAATTCCCTCCCAAACATGTGAACAGAGAAACAAGTAAAAGTGTGGGAGATGCCCCAGTCAGTGAAGTGCTTACTATAAAGCTTGATCTTAGCATCCCAAAAAGCTAAGTAGAGTAGGCTGGAAAAGCAAAGCCCAAGTCCTAGGCCAGCCAGCATAGCCTAATCAACTAGCCCCAGGTCCCTGTGAGAGACTGTGTAAAAAAAAGACAATTCCTGAAGAATAACACTCAAGACAGGGGCTCTGTCCTCCCTATGCATGTGCACACACACATACTCACAAACACAAGACGTGTGTTTAAAAAGGTACCAAAAATGTTTCCACTTCTAATGAGAAACCCTAGTGTATGTAGACAATGAAAACAAATGATAGACTAACCTTGAAAACAGAAAATGATGGCTGTAGACTCCACTTTCCTGGGGCACAGAGAGGCTCCTGTTTCTAAAGATGGTTTCTCAATGAGTACCTGGGACCATGATCACTGTGAATTCTATGTTCTCTTACTTTGAATGAAAAGTAGTGAACGTGAAATCTGCTGCCATCTATTTCAGAAGATTGTTTCATTTTTCCAAACTTGGAAGTATATAAAGCACCCTAGACAATGTGAGCTACTAAATCTGTAATTCACAGCAATGGCAATACGATGTCTACGAGGGCCACCCATGTCAACACCTTAATAAAAATCCTTGGTACGCATGTGCTTCCAAAAACATGGCCCATCTCTAAAGATCCATGAATGCTGTAGCAGAAGAGTGCTATAGCCAGTAAAACTGGTCCATGGAGAAGACTACAGTCCTAGTTCAAAACTAAATACTTAGGCTAGGGGTGAAACTTCAGTGGTATGGACCATAATTAGCATGTACGGGGCCTCAGTATAAATCTTTAGAACCTCAAACAAATACATTCACAGATACATATTTACATGAAAGGCATAACCCTAAAAAATACTTACAAAAACTAGATACATACATGCATTGATTTAAACTAAATACATTTGTACATAAGCTAAATATATACATATATAAGTACATACATACAAACAAAAACTAAATATATACATGCATACTATACTAAACAGATTACATAAACAGTAAACATACATTCATAAACTAAATGATATATACATTCATATAAATGTACATGAAAAAAGTACATGTCTTTATAAATTAAACACATACATATATAAACATATTTATACATATACTAAATACATCTATAAATAAAATATAGACATATATAAACTAAATACATACCTCAGTAAACACATACATGCATGTGTACACATATAAACTAAATATATACTTGGTAAATCAAAATATACATACATACACACATACAGTATTATTACATCCATAAATTAAATACAAATATACATAAACTAAGTACAAGCAGGCATACAGACATTGAATACATATGCATTTAAGTCAAATACATACACAAACCAAACAATAAGTTGTCATAACATACACAAATTAATATTTAGAACAATTTTTGTCCAAAATAAAAACAAAGTGTGAATGTGTTTAGAAACATAAACAGATGAAGCTATGAAGCTTCCCAAGATCTTATAAGCATCACTCACAGTGTAAAAGTTCTGACTGTCTAGACACCTTCTAGACTGTTACTGAAAATTGACTAACTATCAAATGGCATTACCTGCTACATAGGGCCTTGTCTCCACTGAAGCAATCTGAATCTTACCTTTTTTGAATCTAATGATCAAATAAGGTCTCATAAAATATGCTCACACACAAAAGATGCTAGCTTCCCTGATTCTACAGTAAATCGCATGTATGGCATTCCGTGCCACTAAGCTTCAGTAACTAATACATGAGATGCTCTCATGGAAGCAGAAAGAGTCTAACACTAGGTTGCTCTAAAAGCCTAAAGCTTCACGGCTAGATATATATTTAGTTTACATGTGTACATAAGCATGTATGTGTTTACTGAGATATATATTTAGTTTATGTATGTCTGTATTTAATTTATAGATGTGTTTATGTATGTATGTATGTATGTATGTATGTATATATATATATATTATATATATTGTATGTATGTATTATCTATCTATCTATCTATCTATCTATCTATCTATCTATCTGGCAAACTGATGCATTAAACTAACCTAGTGTCTGCTCCATTGAGGGATAGAGAACCTCCTAGGAGAGAAGTCATTTCAAGAAAAAAAAGACAAACAGAGGCATGTGACCAAAGAGTCAGCAAAGTTTCAGTCCTAAGATCACCAAGGTGCCGTTACTGGATTGGAGTCCTGTGGATAGATATGGTAGAGGTAGAGTTTAGAGTTTTCAGTTGCTAAATTTGGGGATATAATCTGAACTTCTTTGGTGAACTCTTATATACTCACAAAAAACATCATTACTATTCCACCCATCTCTGAAATGTCAAGTGTCCATATTAAGACAGTCATGGAGCCCCCACAGGATGCAGCCATCCACAGGAGAAGCCCAGGAGGACCCAGAAGATTACAGTAATTCTGGCCAAGGCCTGTGAATGTGATTCACTGGGCCCAGTGCCTAGCTGGAGGTAGTTGTAAGAAATATAGATTACTAAGCCAGCTTCTAAGAGTATTGAAACTCCCCCAGGTCATGGCTCGGGCCTAGGAGCTTGCCTCTTCATCAATTCCTCTTATTCTAAAGGCTATCTCTTTGTTAATGACTTGATTTCTATCTCCATCTCAAGTTAGTCTTTTATATTTCAGGCTGGTATATCTATATCACTATTTGAAAACTAAACCTTTAGACCATCTATTCTAAAACATCTTGAACTTGCTGATTTTCTTAAATTGATGGGAATTTCATCCCTCCACCAATTAGTCTAAAATTCTGACCTTTATTATATTTCTTTATTGTCCATTGTCCATTCAGTCCATCTGCAGTTCACAGAAGTTTCTAAGTCCTTTCTGTCTGCACAGCTACTATGTCAGTTTAAAAGGCATTGTGTATGGCTTTAATAACTACAACACATGAAGCCATGGAACTGGAATCCAAGCTCATCCCTTTCAGTGACAGATAACAAAGATAAGGTCAATAATTGAGTTTTCTATTGAAAACAGAAAATCAGAAAAGTCATTTAAATGAACTGCCTAGGATAATATATCCAATGTTCTACTAGAGGAACTAATGTACGTGGGATCCCTCTCATCAACACGTTCATCACCTCAGGATTTTGCACACCTCTATGCTCATAAGCAACCCCTCTTAAGGACACTGTCCCATTCAGCTCCTTTTTCCAACCCTGACACCTGCTTTCATTTATGATGCAGGCAGCTCACTAGCATCCTATCATAGCCTTTTTTGTACTGTGCGACCATCTTTTCATTTGTGTCCATCTATTAACTATGGTTCAATAATGAGGCAGACCATGCCAAGGACCACACACGGGATCTGCATGCATCTGACCAACCTGACCTGCGAAACGACAAACAGGAGGGATCTTCATAATATATTTGTATATGAGGGTTGTGCTACTGTATCTATCAGTGGCTCCCCTAAAAAGATACCTTTCTAGGACTTCTGCTTCAAGAGAAGAGAGACTGCTTTAACTAATGTCACTAAAGGGGCAGTTCTCCTCTCATCAGGCATCCTACTACCAGGCCACTTGATTCGAATAAATAATAATCTCAAAAGAAGTAACAAAGTTCTAAAGAGTGTGTTTCATCTTACATTAATTTTTAAATTTTTGTTTCTTTTGTTCTATGATGAATATGAGCCTTTGTGTATTATGTGCATCACATATGTGCAGTTCCTGAAGAGGTTAGAAAAGAGCAGCCAATTCCCCTGGAACTAGAGTTATAGGCAGTTTTGAGCCACAGTGTGGGTGCTAGGAACAGAACCCAAGTTCTCTGCAAGAGCAAAAAGTGTTTTTAATGACTGAGCCATCTCTTTAGCCCCAAGTTTCTTTCCTTTTTGTTGATATATAATTAACATACCTGGAAGCAAAGATCTTAAGAGAATCTAGAGTTTTAGAAGCCAAATTAATCAAAGAAGTAGCCAAAAGGAGGCATTGCCACATTGCAAGTGTGAGAGAAACCTGTCAGCAACAACAATGAAGCAATGAGAGCTCTTTGTTCCCAGAATGCTTCTGCCGAAGCTAGCGGGCAGGGTATAAATCACCATTTCCAAAGTCAGTAAGAATGTAGTACATTAAAAGAAAAAGATTGTTGACATCAATCATTTCTGAGTCCAATAATAACCTGGGGGCTATTATACTTTAAAGATTTCTTTACAACTGTAAAGATATTCTGATTATTAAGGTAACTAATATCTATTGAAGAAGAAAATATGAAAACACAGATTGTCTACAGTCCTATCGCCCAGTCAAAGTCAGTCTGCTTTGTGTCTTAGAATCTTTTCAGTCTATTTGGATTGATGATGGATAAATAAAACAGAGAGGTAGATCATTGATGGATGATAGAAAATATAAATATGGTGATAAATAAGTAGATAGAAGAAAGATGATAGCTAGACAAAAGATAGGTATCTTGATAATAGAAAAATGATAGATAATAAATAGATACAGATAAATGGCTGATGATAGACAATGGATAGATAAATATATAGATAAATGGTACATAGTGTTGAGATTTTGTCTGTTGCTATATATTGTAATACTAAATCTGTTATCCCAAGGTCTCACTGCCACAAGACAAGTGAATTCTCACGGATGCCAGCTTTCGTTGTGCATTCCTTGCTCCTTAATATAAAATCATTGGTTGAATGAAGATGCCTACAATCTGTAGCTGGACAGAAGAGAGGTAGGTGGGGCTTCAGTTCCAGATTTGGGGTCTGAGAAAAGACCAGAGGGAGGAAAGAGGGGGGAGAAGAAAGAAGGTTCTGTGAGAGGAGATGCACAGGAGCACGTGACCAGGAGAACAGCAAGTATTTGGAACACTGCTGGGAAGATAGCCAGGCCAGCAGTTAGAAAACAAGAGGAAGGGTTACCTGCAGTAATTGTCAAAGCCAATAAAATAATGATAGTCTGAGTCTCATTATTTGTAAGATAGTCAGGGATATGTTTAAATTGGTTTGACTACAACATAGATATATAGGTAGATGATAGTGAGAAGGCAAAGCTAACTCCATGACAGGCTTCAAATTGGCAGTTTTAGGAAATTAGGCCTAAGAACTAGGCAAGCCCAGGCAAGTCAGTTAATACAAAAAAACAAAAATGGATTCTTCAGCAACAGTTTCCAGGCATGACACCCTGCTAATGGTTCTGGAATAAAACAAAGATAGAATAAGACAAAGCCCATCTACTCTGGAATTCCCCTGATGTGCTTTTAATCCAGCCTTTGAGCTCACTTTGAGGTCTCTATCTTGGTAATGGAAGACTCCATCCAGCATGCTGAACTTCTGCAGAATAGAACACTCTGAGTTTACATACTATTTGAGTCCAGGGTATCATGGACCCTTATAATAGATAATATAGAGATAGGTAGATAGATATAGGTAGAAAAATGATGATAGATAGATAGATAGATAGATAGATAGATAGATAATAGATAGATAGACAGACAGATAATTGTTTGTTGTGCTTACATGTTTTAAACAGGATCTTATTTCACCTACTTTTTCACATGGTTGCATAAAGAAGCCATTTTTTATATGAAGATCACTCTATCCAGATTTAGAAACTTTCTTCACTAAACTGAAACCTACTGAAGATGGACTGACCATGCTAACTGCTTCTCAAGATCCCCAACAGACCTCCTTGAATAGGATTCTACAAGCTGAGAAGGTAACAGGAACATTCTAAATGTCAAATTCAAGGCATACAGAGGAAGTGCAGATGAGAGTATGCACAAGACTTTCTTCTCTGGCCAATTCTTGGACTCCCTGTGTGAGCAAATGTCTCTCAAGCAGCTCCTGGCATGGGATGCTGTCTGCTGATGCTGTAAACTATCAAAACAAGCATGTAGCTTGGGGAGAATTTCCAATTGCACCATGGAAACTCAGTGTGGTGCTGAAGCTGTGCACTAAGAAACTGGATTTGCAAGACTGAAGGGTTGGGGGAGGAAGGATAATCTCACAGGCAAGGTCACTCAAGATTATTGTTATCTACTTTTTTCTGATTATTTTCACAGACCCTTAAGCTCCATCTCACCAATGTTCTGCACCTTCAATATGAAGCCCTTTGTCATTTTTCTCGTAAAGAAATTGTTAGCTTCTAGTAGCACCTCCCCTAAAAACTCTATCACCCTTCTTGAAAAAAGTGCAGGTCCCAGGAAGGATGATATAACTTGATCCTGCCTAGAAGTTACAATAGATAACTGACTTCACAAGGCAAGGGAAGATAGAAAGGAATAAGAAGAAATTGGTTTCAAGTGAATTCAGCAAGAGCAAGCCTGTGATTCAGCACAAGCCAGCACGGGCCATTCTGTTCAGCTCACAAACATGCATCTAGCTGCAGCTGGGGTGAGGTTGCATGCTAATCTTAGCCTCCGCAGCTTGCCTTCACTGGGAACATTACTCACAGCTCTTCTTTCTTTCTTTTTAGGAAAACCAGCTCCGAGGGAAGATCCCATGCTGTCTAAAGGAAGCTACCCAGGAAGAAAAATGAGAATAATTAAAGCCCTAAATCTGTACAAGAAACATTCACAGCTGAGACTCTCAGCCAAGAACGGAGATAATGCTAATGATTTTGTTTTATAGCCTCAACATGCCTCACATCTGGAGGTGATCCAAAGCCCTCAGCAGGTTGTCACGTTGATGGAAGGGCCCCTGCTGAGATGCAGCTGCTTCTGGGGAGAGCCGCATCTGGAGAACAGCTGCCTATCAATCCATGCACCAGGAGGGCAGCAAGGCAGACTCTGCAAGGGCACCCGGTCCACCTGGAGCCTCCCCCAACCCCCATCTCCAGAGACTTGGAAAGGCAGGGGCTGGTGGCTCACATTTGCTAACTAATTGAAATGCAATAAAAGCTTCATTCTCTGTAAACTTTGGAGGAGGAGATGGTTCCCACAGTCCAGCTTCCTAGTTCACAGAATGGCTTCTGACATGTGTAAGCACCAGGTTTTGATTAACAATTACCGAGGACAAGGTTTCTAAATGTATCTGCATTGCCTAACTCTCTTCTCCAGTTAACCATTATGTTCACCAATCCTACAGCTAAAATTCAGCCTGCGTGAACCATAAGACTGTGTCTATGGGCTGTCCTTACAGACTTTCAAATCATCCTGTTTACAGCAGTGTATGTATACCTGTAAACATACAGAGAAATAGGCACACCCATGAGACTAAATACAAATTCATACACATACGCGCATATACTACATCTAGAGGGAAGAGGAAAGAAAGAAAGCTAACTGACACCATAATGGAAATTAACAGACCTGTTAGCTCTACCCTTCCATTAATAGGCCATGTGACTTTAAATTAGTCACCCTAACTTTGTGTCTCTGAGTCTCTGTGGTCTTATAAAATAAGGGAAGGTCAATAAATGTCTATTAAGATCTGCTCTAATGATAACCTTGATGATTATTTAATTACTGCACATTCTTTCCTTTTTTCAATCACTGCTTCTCCCCCTCTTTCTCCCTCTCTTCCTTTTTCCCTCCCACCCTCCCTCAGTCCTTCCATCTTCTTTCTTCGTTCATAACTTTTTACTTCCTTCTTCTTTTTGCTGTCTACCTATCCATTATTAGGAGGGACAAGAAAAATGACTCAAGTAACTCTCAAGTGTTCTACAATCCAAGATCCGAGACTCAAACCATGCCAAGCAATGAGTTGAGTATTTTGGGCAGATGACATGTTACCTGCTGTCACAGACTTTAAATATTAGGACATCTTTTTTCTTTCTTTTTCCTTTTCTTTTCTTTTTTTTTTTTTATTCTTTTCTCATACAATACATCCCAACCTCAGTTTCCCCTCCCTCCACTCTTCCCAGCCCCACTCCCACCACCACTTCCCCTCTCCTCCAGGTCCACTCCTTCTTTTTTATTTCCCTTCTAAAATAGAGCAGGCCTTCCATGGTTATCAACCAAATATGGCAAAACAAGTTGCAATAAGATTAGGCACAAACTTTCATGCCAAGGCTGGTCAAGACAACCCAGTAGGAGGAAAAGAGTCTCAAGAGCGGGCAAAAGAGATATACCTGTTTCCACTGTTAAGAGTCCTACAAACCAGCCGGGGGGTGGTGGCGCACGCCTTTAATCCCAGCACTTGGGAGGCAGAGGCAGGTGGATTTCTGAGTTCGAGGCTAACCTGGTCTACAGAGTGAGTTCCAGGACAGCCAGGGCTACACAGAGAAACCCTGTCTCGAAAAAAACAAAAAACAAAACAAAAACAAAAAAAAAGTCCTACAAACCTACCAAGCTAACAACTATAACATATTTGCAGAGGACCTAGCACAAATCCATGGACTCCATAATTGCCATTTCAGTCTCTGCAAGCCCTTATGAGTCCTACTTAGCTGATTCTGTAGGCCATGCTCTCTTGAAAATATTATTAGGATACTTTTGTTTTTTAGACAAGGCCTCACTATGTAGTACAGATTGGCCTGAAATTCATTATGTACTGAGACTGACCTCACCTGTCTCAGCATCCAGAGGATTGATATTACAGGTGTGTAAGTTTTTGGTGATCACGTTTTCTCTGCCAGACTTTGTCTCAAATTTGAAAATCACAGATATGAAGGAGACTGGAAGGAAAGATTTTGTCAAAAACTTGAATAACCAGAGACATATTTGAACCAGTACATGAGATACTGGAATGTACATTCAAATAAAACCTCAAGAAAAATTAACTAACGAGGCTGACCAGAAGCACAAAGGCAAGGGTATAGGAGAGCAGCAGTGAGCACAGGCAGAGAAAGCAGCCATGGGCCACGCAGACTTCCAAGCTGAAGCCAGTTCTGAGCTGCTTACTTGACTACTGACACAGACTAAGCAAACTGGAGACTCTGAGACCAAGCTGGAGGGCTTAAACTAAGATTTTATAAGATATTATTGAGCAAAATGAGTAGGTTGTCAAGCAAGAAGGACCAGTAGGACAACGTGTGGCCCTGGTGATTATTGAAATTCTGTTTTAGTTTTTCTTTTAAAAGGAGTAGAAAGAATCAAATTATACGGCCTTCATTTCAAACAGCCTTCTTAAGATCTTGATGCATAAAAACATGACAAAGTTAATTTTAAAATCCTTTTATGTTATCTGCCTTCTGAAGAATTTTCCATTGTCCTTTTACAATAATGTAACTTATCACATTGGGGATTTTTTGCTTATCTATAAATAGCTCCTTCACCCATAAACCAGGGATGACAGCCTATTTTTATTTATTTAAACTGTCTCTAAGATATAAAGGGCTATTTCCAGGAAATCCAAGTTGCCACAGCCACTCTGCTGACAGTTTGCCTGTGTGTGTCAGGCAAGTGTTGCAAGAGAAGGACTTTCTTCTAATCTCTCAAAAGGAAAGAACTCTGGCACCATGCTGGCAGCAGGTAACCACCAAAACAGGAGCCCTCATGCATAGTCCACAGTGGTTCTCCAGGCTCAAGGCAATGGAAGACAAATCAAAGCACCCCAGGGGAATCCTTACTGATAAACTCTTCATTAACCACCTATTTTTGTGAACTCAGCGTTCTCAAATAAGCCTGAGTTAGCCACCTAAATGGGGATGGCATCAGAAAAAACTCAGAATTTCCCGTTAAAGAGTAAGTTGTCACTATTGTGGAGTTAAAGTTAGACTCAGTTTCCCAAAAGGCCAAAAGTCTTGAAATACCTCACAGAACAACTCTACTAATACCTCCCCATAAAGCTTCTATGTCAGTAAATTAAAAATGCAAATTGCTTGAAATACAATGCTCAAAGATAAGGCTGACTTTACTAAATCACCTTTCAGAACACTGCCCACGACTCACTCTTGAAAGGAATGAGGGTAGCTACACATAGAACACCCCACAACCCAGATCTCCATCATCTTCCATTGCATGCCTAGCCACCATCCTACACAGCACTTCATCCTTGTATATCTAATTGCTTCCTCCTCTCTGACTTCTGCTAAGTCTCGCCTTCCTTCCAGACCTTTCTTCTCTGCCCTATAGAGTCTCTCAGATTCCACAGTAGGCTCTCATTCTGTCATCTCTGCATCTACCAATATCTTGGATGACTCAAACAGCTGCTTGAGTGGTAGGACATTGGAATATGGAGCAGAAGGTTGCCAACCTAAATGTCAAAATGGGCAGAGCAGAGTCAAGGAATGAACCACACTTGACTAACTAACAGTGTTGATGCAACGTCCATAGTCATGGCCTGGGCGCTTACCAATGTTGAGAGAGCAATAGGCATGGCCCTCGAAGTAACTGAGGGTGTTTAATAGATGGGAGTATGCCCATCTCTAAACCAGCAGGATGAGCCTCAAGAGGATGAAAATACAAAAATCCAGGACTTTAACCTGCTGGGGAGATCCACCTCTGAAGTTCTTATTGCAGTTAGTGGCTTTCGAGCCACGGAGTCTTGCAAACTCATGGACCTTGGTGACTCTCCTTTGTTTTCTGTGACTGGTATCAAGTCAGTTGTCAATTCTTGCTTCTCTTTCTGTTGTCATGTCTTCCTTCCCACTTCTGTCTCCCAGATGCTAACAGCATCTCCTGGTTTGCTCCATCCTTACTCTCTTCCTGGAGCTCCTAACACATTTCTCTGGTAGACTTTGGGGTTGTTTGCTGGTTTTATTTTGTTTTAGCTTGAGGCATCAGATAAGCTTTCAGTTCAAATTTTATCTGAATTGGTAATTTTCCTAATTGAACATTTTAAAATGAATGTCCCTCATTAAGGTAACTGATAAATATACATTTAAAAGAACCTAACTCTCTTTCCAACATTCTTCTCCACTTCTATTTTGTCACATATCCTATATCCTATGAGGATGTCATGGCTGAAAACTAACATCCACAGTATTCCTTATACCTAAGAAAACCTTGGATAATTTGAAAGTATTAGGTGGAAATTCCCAGAAGGAAAGGAACACGCACATACACACACACACTCACACACGCACACATAAACACACACTACACATATACACATGCACACACGTAAAATGCATCACCACTTCTTGTTTTCATTTTAGAGGATAATAAAGAAGCTTAAGAAATGGGTTTTAGGAAAACAAATTGGGGAGAGAAATATAGTAAATTCTTCTAAAGTACACACCTATTCTATCCATCCTTCTTACACCACCTAAACTAAAATTGTGCTTTTAGATATTGACTCTTAAACTGTATCATTCTAAGACATCTAGACTGGATTCTATCAGGAATAAAATTTCCAAACCCAGTCCATCTCTGCTCCAGTTAGAAATGGGCTAAGTTCCCCTTCTCTATTGCAAATTTGAACCTAATTGTTCTTTAAAATTCAAGTGGGCCCCTTTTTAATCCCTTCTGTGGATACCCCCATGTCCTTACCATCCTTCTCTTCATAAAATATGTAGTTGATGTCTAACACTCTAGTAGGTTCTCTGTTGCTCAGCACTGTTCTTGATGATTTAATAAAATCAGTAAGAAGGAATGGCATGAAGATGCTGTCTAGGAAAACTCCATTCTTTTTGGATGAGCTCATGAAGGTTTAACACAAAGCTGGGTGCCTTGAACAAGGCCACCATATAACTGAAATGCAGCTCTCACTGGGCTTCTTTCCATAAAACACTGTCTTCCTTGCCTTCATCAATTTTGACTCTCTCAGCTGAGATAGCTAAACTTATGGTTTCATCTGGTACCTGCTCTTATTGTTCAGTTGTCTATTTTTACCATTGGTTGGATAAGGCCACTCTTTAAGACACTTACCCTGTTAGGGTTTATGCTATTCACTATCAATATTCATTGTTTTTCCTATAATGTGGAACTTTTTTACTGAAGGCTGGAAGAAAGACACTATAGCACTTTCAGTAGTGGCCTGCACACTAGGAGAACTTAGCAAATCTCTGCTCACTTGGAACCATGTAAAGTCATGTGTACACACACTTGCATTTAGACCCCTGGGTCTGATGTCTATAATGTGTGTTTTAAATTTTTTTAATAATAAATTTACTGATTCTACTTTTTTCCTCTGAAAATCAGAGCAGCAAGACTATTAGCATTCCTTCTAGGTTCTGCCCCATAATTACCTGGCAACAGCCAGGTATGCCTGACTCAGTATAGAAGGTGCTGTTTGTCCCCTCCTTATTCTTACTCTCTTACCCTCTTACTCTCTTCCCTCTCTGTCCATTCCCCTCATCCTTCTCTCTCCAAGTGTTTATGGCTGACCTCTACTCCTCTCTCTCTCTCTCTCTCTCTCTCTCTCTCTCTCTCTCTCTCTCTGTCTCCCTTTCTCAGTCTCTAACCCCTCAACTTTCCTCCCCATGCCCTAAATAAATTCTATTCTATACTATACTGTCATGTGGCTGATACTGCAGGGGGGAGGATGCCTCAGCATGGGCCCACAGAGGTACCGCCTTCCACCTCATCATACCTCACTCTATCAAACATCCTGGTTCTTTCCTTCTTTATTTTTATAAAACACAACAAATATCTCTCTTGCAGGATTGCTGGGCTGGTTATATAAAACAAACAAACAAACAATCGAAATTCAAAATCTCTTCCATGAAAAATGCACGAATAAAACACAGAACTTGGAAAACAAACGAAGCAACTATCATGTTGGGAATGTTGTGGATCTAGTCCCAGTCTGTGAGGCCTGAGAATATTTGCGGTTCCAAAACACATGGCCCCGAGATGGAAACCAGTATGAAGCTTTCTTAAAAAGTCACATCTAAATTACATCTTTTACTGGCCACACTATGAAAGAAACATTCTCATTATCCAGACACAAATCCACCATTATCACATAATGAAGGAAAACCTCTCAATGTGTGTTTCCTACAAGAGTTCACATACTGGCGGAACTATTTCAAGACTCTATTAGCAATACAAATTCCACACTTCCTGCCAAGGAGATCAAGGAACTGAGTCTAGGGAGGGATGCACCTCTCTCCTTGACCTGTGCATCTCCTTCTGGTTCCCACAGTACACAGAGACTCCAGAGAAGCTTAATTTTCCATCTTCTCTTATTTGTATTTTTTTTTTTTCGTTAACCCTTGTGCACCAGAAAATCTCCAAGCAAGCTTGACCAAATTAACTTCCTTCTCAAGCAGTTAGGGATTGAACACAGACATGCTCTTCCAGTTGACTCCCCAGCTCAGCAGGATGGGCCAGCCATAGGCTCTCCAGCAATGCCTTCCGCAGTGCCTTTGCTGCATTCCCTGCAGCTTCAGTCCTGTAATTTTCCAGATGACTTGAGGTTTTGAAAACAAATGAAGCAACGAAACTGCTTCAGCTGCTAAATTCTTCAAAGGTCCATTTAGAAATGACAAAAAGCTCCCCTAGATGGCCATTCCAGTTCTGTGGACACTGTCCTATGTATAAACATTTTCTGATCTTAAGTTCCCTGGAGACTAATATCAGATAGACACAGAGAATAAAACAACAGACATGAAGCCCCATTTTATTGGGTTTTAATTGGGTTATAATGTGATAATAATATTTATTTGACACTCTGTGATTTACAGGGCACTTGCACAGACATTAAACTCATTTGATCATCACAACCAGGCTGTTCAGTAGGGTAGACACCAGCATCCCCATTTATAGATGAGAACACTGAGAGGTAGGTGTTGCCCAACATAATTATGCTAGTATGAAACAGAACTGAAACACCGCTCAAGTTTTCTGATTTCAAATGCTGAATCCTTCCTGATCCAGCACAGCTGCCCAGCAGCCCCAGTGGACAACTATGTGCCTGAAGATGGGCTCAATTCTAAGTAAATCTTCATATGTTCCATGGTAATATATCCCCTTCCATACTTTCCACTGAGCAGGTCTCTATAATTAAAGATCACTTGATTTATCCAAAAGGGTTCATTTGAATGATACTAAGAAATAGAAAAAGGATACTAGAGAGATGCTTCAGCGGTTAAGCCTGCCTGTTGCTCTTAAAAAGGCCAGGTCTATAGTGCTGTGCCTAGCACCCATGTCAGATAGCTCATAACAACCTGTTAACTCCAACTCCAGGGAGCCTGATTTCCCTTTCTGGATCCCTTGAGAACATACATATACATACACAAAGAGAGACATGCACAAACAATTGTACATAAATAGAAAATAAACCTTTTTATTTACATCCCAATCACAGCTTCCCCTCCTTTCTCTCCATCCAGTCGCTCCCTCTCACCTCACATCCCCACCACCACCAGCTCTCTCTCCCTTCTCCTCAGAGAAGGGGAAGCCTCCCATTGATATCGATCTGCCTTGGCCTATCAAGTTGCAGTAGGACTGGATGATCTTCTATTGAAGGCTAGACAAGGCAGCCCAGTTAGGGATAAGGGATTCAAAGGCAGGCAACAGAGTCAGAAACAACCTTTGCTTCTGCTGTTAGTGGTCCTACATGGAGACCAAGCTGCACATCTGTTACATATGTATAGAGGGCCTAGTTCAATCCCATGTATGCTGTCTAGGGGGTGGTTCCATCTCTGTGAACCCCTATGGACCCAGGTTAGTTGATTCTGTAGGTTTTCTTGTGGTGTCCTTTACCTCTCTGGCTCCTTCAGTTCTTCCTACACCTTTCTACAAGATTCCTAAGCTTCATCTCATGTTTGACTGTGGGTCTCTGCATGTTTCCAACAGCTGCTGGGTGAAGCCTCTCAGATGAAAGTCATGCTAGGCTCCTATCTGCAAGTATAACAGAATATCATTAATAGTGTCAGGGTGGGCTCTCTTTCATGGCATGGGCCAGTCATTGGTTGGCCATCCCTTCAATTTTTGCTACAACTTTATCTATGCACATCTTGTAGGCAGGACAAATTGTAGGTCTAAGGTTGGTAGCTGGTTTGGTTTCCCCATCTCTCCATTGCCTGGTTACAGGAGATGACCATTTCAGGTTACACATCCCCCATTGCTAGGAATCTTAGCTAGGGTCAGTGGGATTATAGATTTCTAGGAGTTTCCATTGTCCTAGGTTTCTAGCTTGTTCCAGAAATACTGTCCCCTCTCCACTGATTCCAGTTTCTCTCTTCCCTCCATTCTCCAGCATTTGATCCCTCCTGTTCCACTCTCCTACCCCTTCTGTAAGGCAAGGAAGATCATCAATAGGACAAAATGGCAGCCTACAAAATGGGGAAAGATCTTGACCAACCCTACATCTGACAGAGGACTGATATCCAAAATATATAAAGAACTCAAGAAATTAGAAACCAACAAAACAATCCAATTTAAAAATGGGGTCCAGGGCTAAACAGAGAATTCTCAACAGAGGAGTCTCTAATGGCAGAGAAACACTTAAAGAAATGTTCAACATCCTTAGTCATCAAGAAAAGGTAAATCACAATGACCCTGAGATTCTATCTTATACCCATCAGAATGACTAAGATCAAAAACTCAAGTAACCGCACATGCTAGTGAGGATTTGTAGCAAGAGGAACACACCTCCATTGCTGGTGGGAGAACAAACTTGCACAGACACTCTGGAAATCAATTTGGCATTTTCCAAAAAAAAAAATGAGAATAGTCCTACTTCAAAACCCAGCTATACCATTCCTGGCTGGGCATAACCCAAAAGATGTTCCACCATATGACAAGGACATTTGCTCAACTATGCTCATAGCAGCTTTATTCATAATAGCCAGAAACTAGAAATGACCTAGATGCCCCTCATCCAAAGAATGGATAAAGAAAATGTGGCACATTTATACAATGGAGTACTACTCTACTATTAAAAACAAGGACATCATGAAATATGCAGGCAAGTTGATGGAACTAAAAAATAGCATCCTGAGAGAGGTAACCTAGATCCAGAAAGACATACAAAGTATGTACTCACTTATAAGTGGATATTAGCCATAAAGTACAGGATAGTCATAATACAATCCATAGACCTAAAGAAGCTAAGTAACAAGGAGGACTTAAGAGAAGATACTTGACTCTCACTGAGAAGGGAAAATAAAATAAATCTTAAAGGAAAGAAAGATAAGGAAACACAGATATGGGCCATAGAGCCACAGTCTTCCTTCTCACCAGAAAGCACAAAGCACAGATTGTCTTAAATGGAAAAGGAAACAGTGCCTTGTTCTCTCAAAAGTAAGCAGAAGACAGAAGGCAGAAGCTGTGCAGCCTCTGAAACAGCTACAGAAGAAAAGTTGAGGTGATGATCCTAGACAGAGACTCTATCTCACCTTTCTGGGTGAGACGGTGCTGTAAGATGCACTATTTATTTATTTAATGTGAACTGTTCTCTCTTTACATGTCTCTTTTGGGTTCTTCCAGCCCAAAGGAAGTTTGTGGGTTCAAGAAAATGGGTTCAGGATGTGATCACATTTCCTAGGTGGGTACCCCTCCTTGCCTCCTCCTTCTTCCCACTCCCAGTCCTACACAGTTATCCCTGAGACTACATAGAAAACAGAAGCCATCATCTGGTCAGGCTCCTAGGAGATTAGAGGAAATGCACACACCTGAATGAGCAAATGGAACACACCTAAATATGACTGAAGGTTAACTCAAAGGAATCTGCACCTCCTCCATAATTAATAAGTTTGAGCCTAAAGGAAAGGTCACTTCACTTAAACTTTCATTTGTCCCCTGACTACACAGAAACACATTCAAAAGACCATGAGCACTTCAGAACACAGTGTGCATGGTTGTCAGTTATGGACTACCATGTGCTGAGCATGTTTTATGAGCTTTCAGTAATAGTAATCCTGATACGTAAGCAGAGGCCACTATGTTACACTTGGGAAAACTGAAACCACAGAGGCGAAGTGACTTATTCTCAGTGGTAAAGACACTCAGAAGAGTGTTCTTTCCCACAGGCATGTTGTTGAAGCAGAAATGAGGACTTCAAGCTGCTGAGATGGTTCTGAGTATGGCTGGCCTCTTTTTCAGCATATGAGATAATGTGGCCCCCAACTTGTAACACATAATAGTGATAGGCAGTTAGTACTCAAATGTCAAATGATCCTGGGTTCTCTTTCTAGCCATAATGTCACATCCTACCATGTTTGAAATCATTTAATAAAGAGTAAGGATAGGTCCTGCCATTTTATCTATGTACTTATTTTGCTAAATTAACTTACTTTTTCCTTTCAACTGCTCTATTAAGTAGCTCCCATAGACCTAGCAAAATGAATAGATTAAATAGATACTTTTAGTCCTGAATGTATTCCAAAGGGCTACCAGAGGGATATTCAATCCCTCGATAATTTTTCAAGCATCTTTTGAAACACTATTTTCCCTGTGGATATGAAACCAAGGTCATAAAATTCCTGAGTGAAGGGAGAAACTGAAAAACAGTCTACAAGTCACCATCTGGCATCGACTTCATAATGAGGCTGGGGGAAGGGCAGAGAGGCAGGATGTTTTCTTAAATGTTCCCGGATAAAGCAGTCTGACAGAGGACCTCCAAGCCTCTGCCCTCCACCACACTGGCATCAGTGGACAGTGACCACTGTATCTCTGCCTCATGCAGCGGGAAGTGGATAGCAGAGCCTATGACTCAGTCCCATCTGCAGCACTGGCCAGCAATTTCATTGTGTTGGACAAACCCCCAGCACTTCAGCTTGTCAATCAATGCAATAGAAGATTTTACCCAGCTAATAAGTCCAACTGGAAGTTTATTGAGCTAAAAGGCTCCTGCAAACTCATCTGTGACAGGGAGGTGGGACCGAAGATTAGTAACTGAAAAATGAGTCAGCAGACTTCAGCGTTATCTACTACAGTGTGTCAGAAGGGAAAAAATGTTTTTCAAGGAAGAATATTGGGGTAGGTAAAGTAGAGGCAGATAGCATTAAAGGACCATGATGAAGATAACCAGGACAAGAGAACGACAGCACCAAAATGCTAAGGACCAGCCAGGTTAGCCTGATCAGAAACTATCACGGTGTAAGGGAGAGAGAGCAGAGAGGAACCATGGCAACGTTTGCAATCATTTCTAAACTATCTCTGAGGTGGCTTGAATGACAAATGTCCACCATAGGCTCCTGTATCTGAACACTAGTTCCCCCCATTACTGTTGGGGAAGGTTATAGGACCTTTAGGAAGTAGAGTCTACATAGAGCAAGTATGTCACTGGGGACAGATGAAAGGCTTTGAGGGTTTATAGCCTTGACCCAATTTCTGTTTTTTTTATCTCTGGGCTTCCTAGGTGGATAAAAATCTGATTATCTAGCTTGCTGTTCCACCTAGCATGCCATGCCTCCCCTAAACCCCCAGATTGGACTTTATCCCTCCTCCAGAGCCACAAGCCAAAATAAGCCCTTCTTCCTTAAACTGCTTAGGTAGTACTACTATTTTATTACAGCAACAAATGCATACAGGACAGTATTTTACCAATTTATCAGTTTTATCTGTAATTAGTAGTTTTCAAATACCAAGAACATCTGTGTGATTTCAGGGTAGTCTAAGGAAATGCCAACAGCACAAATTTTCCAGAAAACAACTACCTCTGTTTCCAAAAATTCATGCCAAACTCCCACCACTTGAGTAGCTTATAGAGTAGCTTATATGTATCCTCTCACTTCTGGAAACCATGAGTCTAAGGTTTCAGCAGGGATGACTGATTCCTTCTTAGGGACACAGAGGGAAAATCTCTACCATGCCTCTCCTGTAGACTCTGGTGGCTGCTAGAAATCCAGTGGCAACCTTGGTTTGTGGCAGTCTCACGCAGTCTCTGGGGCAGATCCTATCCATTTATTAGGGTCCACCCTCACACAAAATGAGCTCATCTAAATTTGAGCTGTACAGATGTTCTTTTAAAATAAAGTCACATTCTGAGGATCTAGAGAGACATGAATTTTGGATGAACAGCACATAACCAACTGGTCAGTAGTCATGCTACTCTCAGAGAGAAAATCAGACCGTCTGTTGGGTTCATATCACATTTGGTTCACGTGGTCTCAGTATCCTTTTTCACTTGGTGCCTCTTCCTAGGACAGGAGGTCCCTTCACAGCAGAAGCAACCTTTTACTGTCTTCTGTGTCTCGTTGCTTAGCAAAGTTTGTGGCCTAGAGTAAGCACTCAATAAACATCTGATAAAGGAATGGATTTTCATAAAACAGAATGTCCAGGCTGTATATCAACACTACTCACCCAACCCCTTGCAGAGGTTAGAGATGATCACAAAGGAGGAGAAAGAGAGAATGTAAGTGCTGAAGGATGGGGAGAAGCATGTGAGACAATAGGACCATCGCTACTCAAACAGCTGCGATTACCTGTATAAGATCAAGTCAGTCAATTCTTGTGTGGATGAGGGAGTGGTTCATGAAGCCCCCAACTCCTATCTGAGGAGCTACTGGAAACTGTTAGCTGAGGAGGGAGATTCAGTTTTCTTTAAGGATGTAACTCCTTATATGTAGCCCCGACTCCAGATGATGGTCTCATATGTATATGAATGTGGATGGACCTAATTGGATTCAGTGGAAGAGGGGGGTATACCAGCGTGGAGATGACAGTGGGATGGGGTTAGGGAGAGTACTGTGGGCAGAGGTGGGGAAGATGGAGAATGGATATGATCAAAAGATAAAGAAGGTTCTGAAGCTCTAAGTAACTCATCTAGATATGTGGAGTTAGAATGTAGCTGAACCTTGTCCTATCTCACTACCGCAAAACCCACAACATGACCTGTTACACTGGGCTCTGATGGGTCAAAGCATAGCCTGAAAGTAGAGATCTGCAGGCCAGGTCACTGAAGTTTAAACCACAAATGTCTGGTTTAATTTCAAAAGCTCAGAGTTTTCCCCAGGACGTTAGAACAAGAACCCTATATGCCACTCCAAACTTCACACATAGTCACTCCATGCTCTTCACAGCTAAGCGAAATATATGCATTGCTCAAAAGGGGGAGGGCACAGGTCTTTTATATGTGTCAGAAAAACCATCACTCAAGAAACATAGCAGCAGAATCCTTCAAGGATTGATGCTAGTGACTCTCCAGGTCCCTCCCCTGTGCTTAAAGATACTCTTATTTCCACCTTATAAAAATTATAGAACTCCAGGAGAGAAAAAGTACACACACACACACACACACATACACAGAAAGAGCTTTTTTCTTCCTGAACCCCACACCTTCCAGAAATAGCCCTGATATCAAGTAATAAAAGTACAAATGACATTTTCAAGGTCTAGAATAGAGAAACAAGCAAAAAATAGAATATTTAATCAATGAAAATATTCTTGGAATCTGAAACATCTGGACAAGCCTGGGTGGCTGTGGGGAGTCAGAAAGGGGGATGGAGTTGTGGGGAACTTGACCTTCTCACCCTGAGCTTATCTACAGCTGCAACTGAACAGCCTGCTCTAAAAGTCTGAGAGTAATAATATTAACAGATATAGCCCATTAAGGAGCAATTGCTCATACATGCTAAAGGCTGACCCAGTATGTATATCACATCACTGTCCTAGTAGGTCTAAAACAATATTCTTCTTTGGTGTTTGTTATTTTTAACTTAATTATACCTTACTTCTTATATAAAGCTTCTCCGAACACTAGAATTTAATCTGGACATAAAGATGTCCCCAAATGCTAATAATGTTCTTGTGGAAACATTAGGGCTAACTGAACAACCTAATAGTTTAGTCTCCTTTCTACCAGTTTTCCTCCACTCATAGGAGGCTGCTAATGAAGGATGCATGGTAAAACATGGAAGCAAACTCATGTGAAACAATTCAGGAAAATTCTTTACATGGTCTGCACTTTTTAACCTTCTCTTCATGGAAGATATGACTTCAGAACACCATGACATATGCTAGCTATACTGGATCCCCTGAAAAGCCATGTTGTATGTCGTATGTGCTACAGTCTTTGTGGAGACTGCCTGTTCTTTGCCTTACCCCTGGACTCAAGCATGAAATAAGCAGGATAAGGAGAATCCTTGGAAGAATAACTAGCAATAAAATGAAGGAGAAGCAAATAAATAGGTTAACTTTAATTATGATATAGTCAGAGTAGAGCCTAACTATATGGACATGGTATTTGTAAATAGTTTTATTTCTGGGAATATAGGGATGGGCAGAAGAACTAGTCCTAGCTTCTACATACCTTCTTGACCCTGTTGACACTCAGATGATCTGTGGCTATTGCAGAACCTCAGCAGCCAACAGGTCCATATGGCCACTAGAGGATTCTCCTCTGTGTCACCCCAATATTCTCTTCATTACACTTACAGAAAAGCAAAAAGCAATTACCTGAGAAATGGGTCATGTGAGGAGAAAAGATCATGTTTTCCTCTCCCTATAGATAGCCTTTGTGTTGTAGAATGCAACCACTGAGAATGTAGGCAGCCCCATCAATGCAAAGCTAAATGTGCTTCCTTATTCTTCCCATTGTTAAATGTATGATTGCTATAAGTTTCACATTAGGCTAAGTTGACCATTATTGGTATAAGGAGTAGAAATTTTGCTTCTTAAATGGCAATGGAAGTGTGTCCTGATGTAGGTAAGCTGCAAGTATAACTCTCAGCTTGGATAAAGTATAACTATCGTATCCAAGATGAATGAGGCTGGATTTCCTGGCTAAGATTCATCTTCACTATATAGAATTCCAAGCCAATGATGTGCATCACTTTCTTGACTCCAAACATCTTCCCTCTATGTGTTCCCAGGTCCTGGTGTCATTTTCCATAATGAAAGACTCCTAAATCTATGTTCCCAACTCCCAGTTTTTTGTTTTCTTCTTGTCTGTTGTCTTGGTGTTTGTAATGCTAGACAAAGCTTTGGGGAAGACTGTATGTGTCTCTACCTTATGCAACATTTGATGGTGTTGTGAGTCTGACATTTGATTGAGAAGAAAGCTACCTATATAAGTGTCCCCTCTATTTATTTACTTATATTTATTTATATCAAGGTTCTATGAGTTAATGATACAACTCTATTGCTTCAGGGTGACAAAACACTTGGGTTATTTTCCCACTGCAGATTTTATTAAGTCACTAGCAAAGCCTAGTTCCAATGATTGATGCATATCCATTCTAGGTCGATTTCTCTGTGTTCTGGGTTCAAATTGAATGATGTCTTCAGCAATATGGTCTTACCACAACTTATAATAGACAAAAAATCAACAATATTGTCTTACCACTACTTACAATAGACAACCAAGGGCAGTGGCAAAAGTCTATGCTGTTTGGGGTGCCTGTGATATTCTATTCCTAGTACTGAGAGTTTTCATTTAATAACACATGTCATTAACTTAGGAAAATCATTTCTGTTCTAACTTACACAGTGTGTGTGTGTGTGTGTGGTGTGTGTGTGTGTGTGTGTGTGTGTTAAATTAGCTTATAAACTAGTGATTTCCACAGGCTTTTTCATGTCTCTTTAGTTCTATCTAGCCTACCTCCTCATTTTCTCTCCATAAAACCCTGTTCCCACATAAACCTTTAACCACAAGTACTTCTGCCCTCTCTTTTTTGTCACCTACATTCTAGACTGAGATTTTTTTATTCACTTGTGTCTCTGATACTAGGAATTTCATATGTATTTCCCATTTAAATAACTCAGTAACTCTCCATAACCATTAAAAGTTATTTTATCATAAAGGGACTCTTGATACTTAAAAATACAGAAATAATTTGGATTATTGCTCAGTACTTCCGCACTTGCCTGGCATGAGTAAATCTCTAGGTTCAGTTCCCATTCTCAAAACCAAATGGCATGTGTGGCAATGGTGAATCTGTGACATTGGCTTCCCTATTAGGATGCACAAAAGGAATTTCTCACTAGAAATGCATGCCTAAATGCTGATACAAGATACAAGGATAAATATTTCTGCTACTCTGTTGAATAAAAACAGCTAAGCAAGCCAGACATGGTGGAGCATGCCTTTAATCCCAGCACTTGGGAGGTAGAGGCAGGTAGATCTCTGTGAGTTTGAGTCCAGCCAGATTGACATTTCAGAACAACCAGAGATATAGAGAGACCCTATCTCAAAACAAACAAAAGCAGCCAAACAAAATGAATAAAATAAAGGATAGAGAATACAGTGATATAAAGGGAGGAAAGGAAATATGGAAAAGGAAGAACTAAATGGGATGGGGACAGGGGAAAGAGTAGCAGAGAGAATATAGGAAGAGTAACTAACAATGAAAGGCCATGTGGAAACATACTAATGTAGAAACTTCCCCAGTATATATTAGGGAACAATAATCCAACTGATACTGCACTATAGCAATAAGAACCCCAGTACCAGACACGTGTTACATCGTATGAGTTGTTAGTCAATGGGGTCCTATAGATCCCCAAATAGGCTATCCCCAATGCTCTTGACTATAGTACTTAACAATGTAACCCTACTGCCGAAGACACTACATATGTCAGTCACAAAACACAGAGAAATCAATCTAGTACTTACCTGAAAACTGCATCTCTATTGGCTAGGTTTCATAGTACTGAAAGGTGCCGTGCACACTACTGAAGGGGAAAAGTAATCACCAGTCTCACCAAGGTGTGAACCCTGAAGCCACACTAACACCACTAGTGACACAAATGTTTTAGGAGTAACCAACCACTTTCTGATTGGATCTAAAGTCTATCACATAAGATGAAACTCATATCTACCACTGTTAGCAGAATCAAGAACCTGTGACTAGATAGATTATAGTTTCTAGGAGAAAAACCAATACTATTTTTCTGCTACAGGCACAGTGTCAAAAAAATTACTTATTTATATACCCATAAATCAGTTCATTTCTCAACCCTCTTTAGAGAAGTTTCTTGAAGTATATGACAATTAAGACAACTGATCAACATAAAGACAATAAGAAACTGGAATGTTCAGCTCTAAGTGGGATACACATACCTTTCTCCCTAAGGCTCAGAAATATTGTAGAAGAGAGAGAGAGAAGATTGTGAGAGCCAGAGGTGGTCCATAACCTCAAGGGGAGAAAAAAAAAAAAAAAAAAAAAACGCTTTCCAGACACAACAGTGAAGTTTTGCATTTGGACTGCAATTGGGACAGCATGCACAAGGCCTGCAGAAACTTAAACCAGACAAAATTCCAACATGGAAAAGCACAGGTGGGCACAAAGTCTCACCACCAGCTGAAGAGCTATTGACATTTGATTGCTTCTGGAAGAGGGAGAGTCAGTTCTCTTTAATAGTGCGACTCCTAGTAGTTGATCCATAACCCAAGGCAAGCCATTGTCCCAAGAAGAGATGTGAAACACAAAATGAACTCAGTAAGTTTAAATTTTAAAAAGAAGAAAGAGGAAGAGAAGAAGGAGCATGAGAAAGAGAAGGAGGAGAGGTCTTAGGTGGGTGGGTACAGAACAGAACTAAGAGGAGAGACTGGGTCTAGGAAAAGTAAAAAAAATGAAAATGATTAAAATACATTCTACAAAATTATCAAAGAGTTAGTAAAAAATACTTTCAAAAGAATGCAAAAATTATACTTTATTAAATGAAGTTCAACATTAAGAAAGACTGGTTTAAGGTTAAAAAGTCTGAAAAATGGTTACCTCCCAGAAATGGTAGCCACTGAGAAGAAGCAAAGAGAACTTCGTAATGTACTAGAACCAGTCTTTCTCTTGAGTGGGATCAAGAATACACACAAGTGCATGCACAGGAAATTCATGGTTCTATACTGTTTTAGCTGTGGACTGACAGTGTGTGTGTGTGTGTGTGTGTGTGTGTGTGTGTGTGTGTGTGTATGTGTGTGTGTGTGTTTACTTTCCCTCAGCTGCTTATATTGATTTGTTAAAGCCCTAATTCCCAGAGGGATGATATTTGAAGATGGAACCTTTAGGATTTGAGGCCATTGGAATTGGTGCTTAGTATTCCCTTCTCTCCTCCTTATGAGGAGGGCAGTCATCTGCAACCCAATGAATGGCACTCACCTGAAACTGAATCAGCCAGCTTCTTCATCTTGCTCACTTAAAAGGATCAACCATGCCAATGATGTCACCTAAAATGATGGTGGCAAGGCTCTTGACATTCTTTATTATATGTAGGTGTTACATACTACCAGAGAAGAAGAAGAAGAAGAAGAAGAAGAAGAAGAAGAAGAAAGAAGAAGAAGAAGAAGAAGAAGAAGAAGAAGAAGAAGAAGAAGAAATCATCAGAGGGAAGAGAAATAGGAAAGAAAGGAAGGGAATAGAAGATGAAAAGGAATGGAAGAACAGCAAGGCTATGTCTAGTGTTCAAGACTGAGGAAGACCCTGGTGACAAGGGCCAGAATCACTGCTTAGAATCGGTGACACTTCTCAACCCCAGAAACAATCATCACAGAACTGAATGTGTACAACAATCTTCTCAGTTCAAGGCAGTAGCTCTAGGGAGAGTTTTCTGGAATGAAGAGAAAGTTCCATGAATAAGTGAAGAGAATTTTAGTCTAGTGATGGAATCCAGGGAGATGTCAAGAATTAACAAATGAGAGCAGAAGTATCACTGAAAGAAAAGCACCACTCACAACCTCCCACACACTGGAACATAGGATGCGATACCCAGATGTTAAGTAATGAATATAACACGGGAATTACTGAATGTAATTACTGAATGTAAGCCTGGTGTCTTCCAACACAGAGAACATGAACGTGGCAAAATTATAAGATAGGATACCAGCTGTGAGAAGGTGACTCATTAGATAAGAGAGGAAATAAGTGTCTCTAGGGTCTGATGTGTAAGGTGACCAGGGCAATGACTATTTCATATCAGTATCATTGGTCTATGTGGTGTTCAGAACATGAGGTATATTTAGAAAAGAAAAGCATCTGAACCAACAGAATAAGGGAGCTCAACAGTGCTGTGGGCATCTAGTCCTGAGCTACGGAGGCCCAGACAGAACAATAGTGTGGTGGGTGAGTCACCACATTATCTTTTTTCCCATTAATTAATTAATTTAATTCACTTTACACCCCAATTCAGATCACAGCGCCCCTCTCTTACCAGTTCCCCCCACACATGGTCCCTTCCTTCACCTCCGAGAAGAAGTATCCACATTACTGTTATTAGAGCTGGGTTGTCCATTGTCTCCTC
Organism: Mastomys natalensis; assembly: GCA_021653895.1. Taxonomy (NCBI): domain Eukaryota; kingdom Metazoa; phylum Chordata; class Mammalia; order Rodentia; family Muridae; genus Mastomys; species Mastomys natalensis. The sequence continues at coordinate 26,350 of JAJTUV010000741.1, forward strand.
ACCTTGGATATCAGCCTTTTGAATCCAACTAGGATTTATACTGCCACCTCTTCTTCAATCATTTTCCTAGTTCTTCAGTTTGCAAACAGCAGATTATGAAATCTCTTAAACTTTGTAATAAGGAGCCATTCCCTACATATATGTACCATGCAATCTCATACACAGACACAGACTCACACAGATAAGACAGTCAGACAGACAGACAGACAGACACACACACACACACACACACACACACACACACACACGGCGGGGAGAGGTATATTTCTCAACTTACAATGGTATTGTATCCCAATAATTCCAAGATAAGGAAAAACATAAATCAAAATGCATCAACTATACCAGACTAAGCAAACATCATAGCCTAGCAACACAGGCCAGTTTGGAGTACCAGCTATTTCCCCTCATGCTCACATGGTTGGCTGGAGCTGCAACTTGATATCACTGCCTAGCATCACAGTAAGTACCATGGGCAGCAACCACATGGTGGCTCAGAACCATCAGTAATGTGATTCTATGCACTCTTCTAGTGTGTGTCTGAAGATAGCTGCAGTGTATACTCATATAAATAAAATAATTTAAAAAAAGGCCGGGCAGTGGTGGTACACGCCTTTAATCCCAGCACTTGGGAGGCAGAGGCAGGTGGATTTCTGAGTTCAAGGCCAGCCTGGTCTACAGAATGAGTTCCAGGACAACCAGGGCTACACAGAGAAACCCTGTCTCAAAAAACAAAAAAAAACAAACAAACAAAAAAAAAAACCAACAAAAAAAGAAAAGTACCATGGGCATCTCACTGAACTCATCACAGGACAATATAAAAAGTTACACCCAGAATGGCTTCTCATGAATGTGTTTTGCTTTCATACCATCATGGAGTCAAAGAGATTGTGTCTACAGTCACCAGAAGTCAAAAGCTGGATATGTGTGTGTATATACACATGTACATATACACACATAGAAAGACACATAAATTTATATGAGCATATGGATGGATGGATGTATGGATGTGATGGATGTATGGATGGATGGATGGATGGATGGATGGATGGATGGATGGATAGACAAACAGAAATCTGGAAAACTCCGATTCACAATAGCCTTGAAAGACTTTGGGCTTAGAGCCTGAACTCCACAACTCTTCTTCAAGACTGACTCAATTCAACAAAGAAAAAGAGCAACTTCATTCAGAGCAAAAGAAACCACTTGGCTGATTCTGACTCATCCACTATAGGGTGACTAATGTGAGCAGAGCACAGGAATTTAGTCACCAAGTGTAATTTCCAGAAAATGGGGATCTGGCTTCCTAGAATCTGGGACCAGGCAAGGGCCCTACAGCAAGAGATCTGGGGATGTTCCTTTTTGATGAATCACCCTGTGAGGCTTGACTCTCCTACCCCATCTTTTCCTGGGGCAGAAGGACTACTAAGAGAAGCAAGTGACGTCAGTCCGGAAGGTAATAGCGCAGCGCAGCACCGGAGGGGTGCAATCAGGAGCTACTGGGGAGGATGTTTGTCTGGCAGTGGCCCCCTTTCATCTGCAGCATCTTGCAGCGTTTTATGAGAGATCACTAATTAGGCTTCCTAAGGCTTGGGGCAGAAAAGGGCATTGCAGCAGAGCTTACGTAGGTGCCTACGTCAAAAATGTTCACAGACCAATTACTGTGAATATGTTGTCACTATCTCCTTTCACACGGGATCTCCAAGCAGTTTCCCAAGGCAAGTAGTGGAGTTAATTGCTTGGTTCCTGGAAGGCCTAATGCCTATCTAGAACAGGGAAACTTCATCACAAATGATTTCTTCATGAATACCCAGATTGGTGCATGAGGTCTTGAGCATCGATGAAGCAAATGTAGAATCACTGAGTATATAACACCACCATCTCAGGGGTGGCCTGTGATGGAATACTATTATATCAGAAGGAACTAGATCTTCGACCCCATCTAGGTCTGCTGTGTGAGATGCCATAGCAATGAGGAGCCACTGAACTCTTAAAGACACCAGTGTGGATTAACATTTATTACAAGGTTAGCTCCACTTCAGATCAAGATTTTATGAGAAAGAACGTTAAAATGTATTTGGGGCATCCCTAATCTGAAAAATCTGACATACAAAATGCTTGGAAATCCAAAACCTCTTGATCACCTACCTGATTCCAATAAATAGAAAAATTTCACATTGGATTTCATGTAATTTGTCTCAGTCAAAGCTTGGACACATTAAAAATATTGTATAAAGAAGATGTCAAGCTGTATAGAAGGTGTATAGGAAAGACACATTAATTTTATGTTTAAGCCTGGATCCCATACACAAGGTGTCATATTATGTGTAGAAAGATAGTTCAAGATCTAAAACACTGACATATGTAATAATTCCAACCCCAAACATTTTAAGTAAAGGAATCTCGACCTTCCATAAGCTAGTCATTTCCAGGTCAGTTGAATACCTAAATATCAAATATACTTAAATATTGGAGGTTTGTGGGATACATCCAAGGCTATAATTTTTCTTTTGATTTTTATAAAAATAGCTGCAAGAAATTTTGAATTGCATAAAATTTTTATATAACATTTGGGTGATTATGTCTAAGGCTGCAGGACTCATTCTTAGCGTCATTAGCCTCTATGTAAGGAGACAAGAATTTTGCTGATCTAAGATGACACTGTTAACCAAGCTGAGAACAGAAGCCAGGTTTCTCTACCGTTGGTGAACCTGCAGCCCAATATACATTATACCCCAATAAGCAATGGCCCTGGCTTCACTAAAACTGCCCTCCTGCCCCATGTCAAGGGACATCTTCTCTTCATCTACAAGGAGGTCCTAGCTCTCTCTTATCCAAAAAATAGAACGAGAAAGAGAGAGAGAAAGAAACAAACAAACAAAATAGGACAGCGACCCACCTACAGCTGTTGAATTGTTACTCCCAGAAATCCAAAATTCCACATTAATCACCTCAAAAGTGACTTCATTTGCTAAGTGTGCTGTTGCAGCCATTGAGCTAGTGAACATTCCAGAATTCCAAGATCCTAGTAGACACAAAAGGCAGAGAGGTCCCTCTTTCCTCATCTTGCAGATGATAACAGGCAAGGTCTGTGATGTCACATGTGGTTAACAACTCATCTGAAAAAGGAAAGGAAACTAACCCACAAGCAAAGCCAGGTCTTGAATGGGATAACTTCCCCGTGGAAGCATTTTTTTCCTTCTGCTATTCACAACTTCTACCTCTGCTACTCAGAGCCTTCTTATTTTGTGTCCCAGGTACCACAGCACTCCTTCATCCTGACCACTATCCATCTCACCCATCCTCTCATCAAACACCAGGAGATAAGTCCACCACCTCCTCATTCATATCACCCAATAACCATGAATTCAGACTAGGATCCTCAGTCTCAGGATCCTAGGTCAGCAATGGTTCGTTACATGAATTCCCCCTAACCTAAACCACCTCAACCACTATTGGCCTTTTCCAATCCAGGGCTTCAGGAAAGCTCAATTATTTTCCAACTAACCCGTTTGCTATGCTGTCTACAATCTTCAGGATAGTTGTTTTAGAGCAGTTCCTCATTTTTAAACAAGCCATTTCACTCCACACATGGTAGACAGAGACTCAACAGTATATGGTCAGTAGTAGAAGGTGGGGGATTGTCTCTCGGGAGACTTAATCCAGGCAGACAAGAACATCACAAGACAAACAAGGCTCTAAAGCTGGTGTGACCTTCACCATCCAAGACTGTAAATAGGCAAAACCTGGGCTGTCTAAGCTCAGGCTGCTATGGCACTCAAGGTTTCCTTTGTCGTTTTTTTCCACCATGATGAAAACTTTCCAGATTTTACACAGCAACATAGTAAATATGTGAGAGTTTATCAGATTGGTTTCACAGATTCTGCAGACTTCTGCCACACACCAGAGTGGCCTGTGGGGAAGTCTATGGTGCATTTTCTTAGTGACTAATGTGGGAGGGACCCATCCAATTGTGGATTGTGCCAGAGCTGGTGGTCCTGATAGCTCTAAGAAAGTTAGGTTGAGCAAGCCCTAAAGAGAAAGTCAGTAAGTAGTGCTTCTTGATAGCCTCTACTTAAGTTCCTGCCTCCAGGTTCCTACCTTGAATTCCTATTCTGACTTCTCTGGATGATGGACTAGAAGCTGTAAGATGAAATAAACTCTTTCCTCCCCAACTTGCTCTTGGTCATTTTGTCTTATCACAGCAACAGAAACCCAAGCTAAAATACAGGAAAAATACTCAAATACATAAAATAAGACAAATCATCTACAGAATGGAATGATTGATGTGTGTGTGTGTGTGTGAGTGTGTGCGTGTGTGAGTGTGTGTGTGTGTGTGTGTGTGTGTGTTTTGTAGTAGTGGTGGTGGTGGTGGTGGTGGTGGGTGGTGGTGGTGATAATCCTCCAAAAGGAGATTCTACAACTATCCAACCAAAGAATGGCAGCAGGCATGTAAGCGTCTGCAGAAGTATCTCAGAGGAAACCGTAAGTAAGAAACTGCCCTGGCTGAAGGAGTTTTCTTATACTGATGTCAGAGTTACATTACACTCTTTTTTTCCCTCGTTAAAATAATTTAAAAGAGTAGTCTCAAAGCTGTGCATGTTGGTGCACTCCTGCAATTCCAGCATTTGGGAAGTGAAAGCAATAGGACCAGGAGCTCAAGGTCATCCTTAGCTATATAGTGAGTTCAAATTTTCCTTGCCATTATTGTGTGTGTGTGTGTGTGTATGTGTTACATTACATATATTATATATTCTACATTATATGTGTATATATGCATATATATTATACACTTTTCTAAAGCATGAGGGAAAATTGTTCAGACCATCAATTTGATGATAAAAGAAGCCATGATAATTGTAAAAGGACTGAGGTTATACAGGTATGCTTTTTAACTATAATAGAACAAATTAGAACTCAGAAACAAAAGAAAGATGTGAGGAATGTGAAAATATGTGGCTATTGGACAATTCATAGTAGAATAACCAATAGTTCAAAGGGAAAAGCCCAGCAGATAATTAGAAAAATACTTTGAAACAAATGAAAACAACAATATAATAATCCAAAACTATTGGGGGATTTTCAATGAAGTGTTTAGAGAAAAAGACTAGGGCCTTAAAAGACAATGTATTTTTGAAAAGAAAGATCTTTCGGGTTGATAACCTAACTTCTAAGTATAGAGAACAGGGATAAGCTAAGCAGGAAGCAAGAAGAAAAGAAACAATAGGATTTGAGTCAGGGTGAGTAAAAGATAGACAAAAAGAGCAGTAGATACAGGCAAACAGACCAAAGGGTAAGGGCACTTGCTGCTCTGCCAGAGGACTTGAAATTCCCACTGGATGCTTGGCAGAAAGTAACCAAGTGTTCCTGAAACATGGAGACACAGAAACTCAAAAGAGTCCAGAAATAGTTTTGGATTTATTTCCAACAAGAATAACAAGACAATTCAAAAAGGAAAGGAGTCTGTTCAATAAGGTGATGGATAGATGATGTCCAAATGCAAAAAGAGGAAGTGTAACGATCTGCCCAACAGCATTCAAACTCAAGTGAGCTCAGAGGGGACCATAGACCTAAATGTAGGAAAACGACTTGATAAAAATCCTTTAGATAAAGTAGAAGAGTGGACCTTTGTGGTCAAGGGTGTAACAGCAGTTTCTTAGAGGATATGATCCTGAAGCACAAATAAGAGAAAAATGGGTGGATTTAACTTTATCAAAATCAAAACTCTTGTGCCATCTAGAAAGTAAGAAATCAGGCTTAATGCTGCTGAGGCATGAGGATTGCAATGGTGTTGAGGCTAGTCTACAGAAGAGAGAAAGGAAGGAAAAGAGGGAGGAGAACAGGAGAAGGAGAATGAAAGAAAGGGGAGGGGAGGAAGGGGAAAGGAAGGAGAGGAGAATGGGAGTGAAGGGAAGGGAGGGGAAGGGAGAAAAGGGGGAAGGGAGAGGGGAGGAAGAGGGGAAAGAAAGGAGAGGGAAGAGGAGGGAAAGAAGAGGGGAGGAGAAGGGAGGGGAGGGGAAGGAAGGTGAAGAGAAGGGACGAGAAGGGGAAGAAGGGAGAAAGAATAGACTATGGGTTGAGAGAAAGAACTTGTAACAGATTTATACTGGGAATACAAAATATAAAGTCTTAGTATTCAATAATAGATAGACAAACTTGGCTCAAAAGTAAGAAAGGGGTTTGAACAAACATAACTCCAAAGAAAATAGAAAAATGGTCCATATGCACATGATAAAACAATACTGTTCAAAACAGCAAAATCAACAATTAGACAAAATTCAAAGCCACAAGACATGATCACTTCATGTCCACAGGAAACTATTACTAAAAACACAATATGACTAGAATTGTCAAATGCATGGGGAAAAGCAGAAACCATATTTATTGTTGGTAATGATGCAGAGTGCTGTAGCCACATTGAAAGATGCCCAGGAGATTCCTCAAAATAGTAAAGATACAAGTTACAGTATGACCCAGAATTTCATTTCTTAGTATATGCACAAGAAAAAATATCAAGACAGACATGTATACACAAAGAGGAAGGCATGGAGAGAGGAGAGAAGAGAGAGAGAGAGAGAGAGAGAGAGAGAGAGAGAGAGAGAGAGAGAGAAACTATACAGAGAAGAAGTGAGTCATTTGTGAATGTTCTAAGATTTATCCAGTACTACAAGTAGAGTCTAGTGATCGAGTGCTTGTCTAGCATGTGAGCATGTGGAGGTCTGGATTCTATCCTCAGCATTATAAAAAATAGAAATAAAAATACTTATCCATAACCAAAATCAAGTCCAGATGCCTTTCAGCCACTGACTGATTCAGTAAAATGTGCTGTGGCTGTACTATGGAATTTCTTCCAACAAGAAACAGAAATGAGTTACAGGGACATACTGGAGCATGGATGAACTTGAAACACAATGTTAAGTGAAAGAAGCCTTTCACAAAAGACTACACGATGCACAAATTTCATGCAAATGAAATGCTCAGAACACATAACCCATAAAACAAAGTACAGAGTAGTGGTTACCCATAGGGAATGGGACAATGGATAGTGAATGGGATGGTGGCAATGTTCTAAAATTAGGGATGCTGAGATGACTCAGTTGGTAAAAGTTCCATCTCCTAATCCAAAACTGGAAGGAGAGCATAGAAGTTTTCTAACTTCCACATGTACCCTATGGAGCTAGTGTTCATGTCTCTCTGTCTCTGTCTCTATCTCACACACACACACAGAGAGAGAGAGAGAGAGAGAGGAGAGAGAGAGAGAGAGAGAGAGAGAGAGAGAGAGAGAAGAGAGAGAGAGGGGAGAGGGAGAGTTGTAGTTGTATCAATGACTAAGTGGCATAAACAATAGAACACCTTTGCCATACATTTCTGTAATCTAGACAACTAATATCAAAGTATCAGTTGATGTCCTGGAAGCCCCAGGGCCAGCTGGTCCAGTGTAAAACAAGAGAGATTCTGCCTCAAATAAGGTGCAAGATGAAAGAACTCACAGCTAAGAGAGCTTCCTGCTCTGGTAAAGGACCCATGTCCCCAGCATCCATCAAACAGCTTATAACAGTCTGCAAATTCAGGTCCAAAGCATCCAATACCCTCTTCTAATCACCATAGACACACACACACACACACACACACACACACACACACACACAAACACAGCATACACACAGACAGACATACACAAATATACATATACATAAATGGAAAGAAAAACACATCTTTTTTAAATTTTTTCAAGCTGAGAAGTGAAATGATTCCACCTAGGATTTGTAAAAATTACTGTACTATTCATGTCTTGGGTGAAATCACAAGACTAGGGACAAGATGATCAAAAAAGATTTTTTTTTTTTTTTGCAATAATGTCAGTTGTGGTGTCCAAGTGACATCTCAGTTAGACCAGAACATCTACAATGACAAAGAAAGGAATAAATATAAGGGACTTTGGCCCCTATGAAGGCAGAGCTGCAAGGCTGTGCCCACAACTGGATGTGCATCACCTTCCATGCCTGGAAGCTCCTTGTTGCTTTATTCCAAATGTCAAAAGGTTTAAATAAGACCCAAGCCTGGCTTCTGTGTCACACCAATGGTTCCTTTCCACTGGGTGGTGCATTTAGTCCAGACTATTCTGAAGGACATGTTGGTCAATTGGCAAGCTTTGAAGGCTATAAAAAACATAGGTTCTTTTGAGGTAAAGATTGGAACAAGAAGAAGGGCAGGGTATTACAGTGGTGGGCTTGGCACAGACTGGATGCCAGGGGAGAGGAAGTTTGTGTCTTCCAGACATGGCAATGTGCCTTCTGGGGTCTATGGCTGCAACTTTGATTTAACAATGGAAGAGCTTTCTTTGCTCTCTTCCTATTATTTCTTGTTTCAAACTTGATTATTGTATTATTTGACTGTTGTTGAATAAAGTATAAATCACATTCTCATTATATGTGTATGTGTGTATTTGTGTGTGTGTATGTGTGTGTGTACCTCTGCATCATCTTTTGCACACATGCTTGTATACACACAAGGCACCTAAAACTACACATCCATACCAAGAAGACCTGGAGAAGTATACTGCATATTCCCAGTATTGCCCCTGGTCTTCCTAGTTGTACCTGATTCCCTTTCTTCAAAGATTCCTTCCCTCTTCTACTTCTTTTCCCTAACATAATCTACTCTTTGAAAAATTAGATTCTGACCACTGAAAGAAAGAATTCAGTCCAAAGGAGTAACAAATGGAGTAAGATTCAACCCTTGGCCATCACCATTTGATCTAGCTGCTTTGACCAAATGTGTAGCCTTGGGGAAGTCCTTTTCTGTTTCTGAGCCTCAGAACATGAATAGAGAAATTTGTCATGAAGTTATATGAAGCTCTGGTGAAATAATATATGAGTAAATGAAAGGTTACAAATAAATAGGAGACATATTTATACCTCTCTCTTTATAAGCCTCTTAGTTTTGTGACATTACAAGTTTAGGCTAGACCCAGGACAAAGGAGAATATTGGGATAAGGGCAGCCGATTCCCCAGACCTCTGTTTAATCTACATGTGTGATATTTTTGCAAACACATACAGGGTGTTTACATGGATTTTTAATCCCTAGCACTACCCCAAACTTTTTATTCATTCCACTAGTATTCATTTTCATAGCATTTTGGCTGAACTCAGAAGTAGGAAGTTCCTGAACCAACAGCCATCTAGTTGGGTTGATCAACTGGATGCCCACTATGGCGGTGTCTCATTGGTTTTGCGCCATCTGCTGGACTGTGCCTGAAGTACATCATCTGTTCTGAATCTACCAGAGAGCTACAATGCCTGCTAGTCATGACCATGTAGAGAAAAGAATACTTCAAGGAGCAGCCATCCAGATTGTCAGCATCAGGGAGAGAAAAAATTTCAAAGAGAGTAACCAGAAAACTAGAACTTTATTCAACTTGGTTGACTTCACATCTGTGGTAGCAATGGAATAACTGGATTGGTTACACATTTTCTAGCACTTCCTTAGACTGGTGTGTATGCATAATAATAGGTGTTTCCCTTCCTGTTCTTCCTATTCTAGGACAGTTCTCTTGAGGATAGAAAAATGTCTTCAGCAAAGCTCATTCTTCTTCCCACTGCATCTACTATCATCTATAGATAGATAGATAGATAGATAGATAGATAGATAGATAGATAGATAGATGTATACATAAATAATGTATAGAGATAGATCATACATACATACATAATATATATATGTAATCATTAAATATTTTATATATAATAATTTCCTGGGATATGCCAAACAAGAGCGGAAATGCTCAGTGAACACTTATTATACATGGAACAGGCAAATTTCTTGGGACTTGAGTCCCCAAAAGAATTGGATTTGGATGAGCTGTCATAGACTCTGGGGTTGTGCCACCTTGAAGTATATGGTCACCCTCTTACATCCTCCTCCCCAGTGAAACAGGATCAGTAATGACTTCATGAATCACAGGTAGATATCTATATAAACAAGTACTACCAGAGCCCAATTGGCCCAGCAGCCTCTGCAATGAACATTGTATCCACAGAGGGTAAATGAGCAGAAAGAGCTCATGCCTCCTGTTCCAGTTTGAGTATGAAACTACTCACATGGCCTAGCAGGTTAGATACTTAGTCTCCACATGGTGGCACTGTTTGGAGAGGCTCTGAAAACATTGGCAAGCAAGTCTAACTGGAAGAAGATGGTCACTGGGGTACAAACTTGAAGGTTATACCTGGTCTTGGTCCTGTTCTTCCTCTACTTTCTGGTCACCATGAGGGGACCAGACTCTACCATGAACTCATGTCACAATGATGTTCTGACTCACTGGTCCAGAAAAACATGGCCATAAGACTTGGGCTGAAACCTCTGAATCCATGAGCCTATGATCAGTTCTTCCTTTATACGGTTTCTCTTAGATATTTGGTCACAGTGGTAGAAATACCTTTCTGGGTAATAAAACAAATATTGGCCAATCAGGAAGCAAGATTCTTTTAGGGAATGTGGAAAGCAAGATAATAGTGTGGGTGACCAATATTCTACTGCACTATAATCTATAGCAATTACAGAGGATCCTAGAGAAATGGAGAAAGAATTTGTGGAGATGTTTGACCAATATTCCTATAGTCTTGTTTAAATTCTCAGTCTATTGCTATTACCCTTGGTTGTCCCAAGAGGTTGAAGTCCGTATTTATGAAGACACCATGTACTTCAGACACAGGACTCAGAAGATTTGAGTTAGATCTGACTTGAAAGCCTGAGGAGCATCTTTCACAGTACCAAAAGTGCTGTGTAAGCTACCAAGAGAGGGAAGTAACCAATAGTTTTACCCAGCTGTGATGCTTATGAACCACAGCAATGACCAGAATGACCAGATGTCCCTAAAGGGTCAATAGTGAAATTGTGGCACTCATATCTTGGCAGTAACTAACAGTTGTCTAATTTGACTTAAGGCCAGCTCAACATGAGAAAATCATGCTTATACTGGAAACCTAGCCAACTACCCAGAACTAGTGAGGTCATAGATCTTAGGGGAGACTCTACTATTGCCACATAAGCTAGTGCAATTCCTAACTGCATTCTAAATACTTATCCTTATACCCACATACGCAAATCTCTCATCCCTTATCAAAGAGGCTACTCTTTGTAACAGGTAGAGACCATTACAGAAAACCACACCTAGGTTGATTCCATATCCTGGCTATTGTGAAAAATGTTGCAAACATGGCTATGCAAGAATCTCTGTGTTGTGTTGAGTCCTTCAGGTATTATAGAGTACTTTACAGTGTGTAATACTGCTTCTTCCTTCTGTCCACATTCAGACTATATATACATATTCCCTCTTGGTCTGCGTGTGTTGATTTGGGGAAGAGAAGGCATACTGGGGGTTACGCATGTGACATGTGTTCTTTGATCTGCAAGGATCCATAGATTACCTGGAGGAGGAGATAAAGCTATGGCTTGTGGGATGTTTTCCAAATGTCTATGTAACTTGAATGTGGAAGAACACCAACATGGTTTATAACATCATTCTACCAGGTGCATCAAAGTGATCCAAAAGAGATCTACTCCAGAGTAGATTCATGCAAGCATGTCGATTCTGCAGAGAACAGTGCCATAGAAAAGGGAAACTTTGAAGTTCAGCTTCCTTATAGATAGAGGAAAGAGGCTAGAATGCACAGTGCAAAGCCATCTCCAGCATAAACCATCTTCAGTTCAAACCATCTCAGAAAATGGGTGAGAGTAGGCGGTATCAGTGGGTGAAGCCAGTGTACTCTACACAATGCTTAGCGACTGAACTCTTCTCTCCCTACTGTCTCATGTTTTTTCCACAGGTGAAGTCATATTTTCTTTTTTATTGGAAATATATTCTCTCATACAATACATCCCGACCACATTTCCCCTCCTTCCACTCCTTTCAGCTCTCTCCTCTCCTCTCCCTGAAATCTACTCTTCCTCCTTCTCCGTTAAGAAAATAACAGGTCTCCAAGAGATGACAACCAAACAGGGCAAAACAAGATACAATGAGTCAAGACAACCTAACAGGAGGAAAAGTATCCCAGGAACAGGCAAAAGTCAGAGAAAGATACACTACTCCCACTGTTAGGAGTCTCACAAAAACATCAAGCTAACTAACAACCACAATATACATGCCAGGACCTGGCACAGATCCATGCAGGCTCCATGCTTGCTGCTTCAGTCTGTGAGCCCATAGCACCCTGCTTAGTTGATTCAGCGGGTCGGTCATGTTCTCCTGGTGTCCTCTATACACTCTGACTCCTACAATCTTTCTGCTTCCTCTTCTGTGGGATTCCACAAGCTCTGAGGGGAGGGACCCAGTAGAGATTTCCAGTTTAGACTCTTGCTCCACATACGTCTCGTTATGGGTCCCTGCATGCGCTCCCATCTGCTGCCAGAGGAAGCCACTCTGATGACAACTGGACAAGGCACCAATCTGGTCTTGTGCCAGGTGTGGCCTGTGGTGAAGTGAGCCCCAGGAGTATGCTGCATTTACTATTCCACAGCAACTCATTGACTCTGTAATGATGCTTAACCAGATGCCATGAAAACATTCTATGGGATAAAATGTAAGTACTTTGAAAGCATTAAAAAATAGCATAGGAAAGGGACCTTTTGAGATAGCTGAGCAGTTAAGAGAGCTTACTGCTGCTCTTCCAGAGGATCCAGATTTGATTGGTTCCCTGTACCCACATCAGGAGGCTCACAATCACTTATAACTCTGCTTTCAGAAGGTCTGAACCCCTTTGGGCTTCTGTGTGTACCCACATGTGTGTGGCATATACACACAAATATACGGTAAAAACTAAAATAAATATTTGACTGGTTGATTTTTTTAATTTGGGTTTGTTGTTCCTGCTATTTTGTTGTTGTTGTTGTTGTTGTTTTGTTTTGTCAATTTGACACAAGCTATAGTCATCTGAGAAATAGAAACTGCATTTGAACAATTGCTTCTCTCAGATTGTCCTGTAGGCAACTCTGTGGAAGAATTTTTTTTTTAAAATGTAGAAGGCATGAGGTCCTTGGGCTCACAGATAGCACTACAGAAAGTAGTAAACTCATGGGATTTTTCTTCTCAATGGAGGGATTTATGCCTGTTTTCCACCCAGAAAAACTGGGACTGGATATAATTAATAACCTAGTGATCTTTTGCTATCTAGAGAGCCAGCTCTTTCTCAAATACCTTAGACTCCTGAGTATTGATTCTCAGTCAATAGAATCCACTCTTATGAAAGAGATCCCATGTAGTTTGTAAGTGACTTTACTATTATGCTTCTCCCAGAGCCTTCCTCCGTAGACCTTCATCCTGAGCACTGTGTCTCAGCCAGTAGAGCCCATTCTTATAGAAGAGGTCACAGGTATTTTACAAAAGATATGTACTTTGTAAAGGAGTTTTAATATAGTCCTGCTTTATTTTGATAATTGTCACAAGGAGACTTTTTTCCAAAGTTGTATTGTGTTTAAATATGAAAAAAATAAACTGCTTCAGGTCAGACGCCAAAAGTTTGAGCCAACACCAGCTAGCTAAAATGGATTCTCTTCTTACTTCACATCTCTTGTCCCTCTGCTGAATATAGCATCTGCAGCCCTCCAGCCCACCCACCCCTATTTTTGGTTAATGATTGATGCAGGAGGGATTATCCATTGTGAGTACCACCACTCCTGGGCACGTGATGCTAGGTGGTGTAAAAAAGCTAGCTCAGCAAATTTTGTGGAGCCAGCATGATGAGCTTTCCTCAAGGTTCTTGACTCTGCTCCTGTTTAACTTCCTGCCTTGGCTTCCCTCAATGATGGACAGTTTCCTGAATGTGTAAAATGAAATGAGCTCTTTCTTCCTCTAATTTGATTTTTCTCATGCTGGTTTATCATAGCAGCAGGAACCAGGCTAGGACATCTTTTTTGAAAAAAAAAAAAGGAGAAAATAGGTCATTGACGAAATTTGCTATTGCTTTTAGTGTAAGTTTGCAAAACCAGAATATTCCAATATCTAGAGATGAAATACAACACGACAACAAAGGAAGCTTCACTGTTTATTAGGCATCAGTTAGGGTCTCCTACACAGACCATGTGAGACTTCACTTGGGGCATCAGGACAGGAACAGAACGTTACATAACAGCAGAATTACTAAGCCTTCCTATAACTAAAACACCCATCCCTAAGGCCGGTCTTTTCCTTGGAAACGGCTCATAACACAGTCCCTTATTATCTTCCTCTCTCCCAGTCAACTGTGCAAGTTGAGACTCAGTATTCCAACACATGCCAACCTCATAGGCCTTTCTGTCCAGCCTTGCTCCAGCCCACTCAATACTGACAAATTAACTGTCTTAATTAACTTTGGTCTGGGATCATCGAAGTCTTTCACCTAAAACCTTCAGCATTCCTCACAAATTACAGAATTGAATACAAACCCTCTGGACATTGCAGGGAGTGCTGCAGCCTCATAGTATTTTGTTTTTCCTCCTTACCCTGTCATCCTTGGGTTGCTACTTTTAGTGAAAAAACCTGCAAGCAAGCTGGCCTGTACATGCTGGCTCACCTGCAACTGCCTGTGGCACAGAATAGCCTGGAGAAGACTCTGAAAGAACATCCCCAGAAAAGCACAGGCACAAATGTAGCTTCTAAAACGAAGAAATGCAGAGAACAAGATCCAAAAGTGTCCAAAAAAACAGGAGTTGATATTCGTATCGTCTCCAAGTGATGCTATTCTAGGCCGAACAAAAATGTCAGAGCTTGTCCTGGATCTCAGCCAATGTGTCTCCAGAGCCCTTGCTTTAGATATGTGGATATGCAAATATATGCAAGCTGAAATAAAGAACTATTTATGGGTTAGGAAGTCAGGAAGACTGTTGTACAAATACCAAATCTGTTCGATTTCAGCAACAATCGAGAATATTTTAAATATGCACACGGCAGTATCAAGTTGGCAAAATTCTAAGTAATTTATCACCCACACTGTCCCAGTTACGATTCACAGGGCAAATGTGCAGACTGACGCAAGTTTCTTGGAGTTAGCTTTACAACCAGAATCAAAATCCTTTGAATTGTTGTGCTCTCATAGTCTTTAATCATAAAAATAAGCTATGAGTGTCCATAATTTTCACACCCAAAATGTAACAATAAGAATATTTAGAAGGACAAAATTTTGAATATCAATTAACAATCTCTAAAAGATGAAATACCTAAATAATTTGGGATATGCTTGCATACAACATCTTAGTGTGACCATACTGTAGGAGAATGCGAAGCCATAAGAAGACATTATCATATATTGTCAAGAAAATAAATTAATGTGGAACTATTGCAACAGTATGATATTTCTAATAAAGTAAGTATCTCAAAAGCTTCAGGAGTAAAATAACATATGATCAGTGGACTTCTTTGGATGATCAGATTCAAGTGTTCTCCCCCTGTAATTTATATATATTTGCACTTATTGGTACTTTTCAAATTTTCTGCATGAAACGCTTTGATAATGAGAAAAGCACAATAAAAGAACTATAGATTAGTATAAAATTGCTTCTTTTATACAGGGAATGGTTTTGTATGAGAGCCTTCCAGTGCACTGTGACGCCATCCAAGTTGTGTGTTATATAATTCCCATAAAGAAGTGTAAGTACTTCCGAAAGTACACTGATTGTGAAAAGCCTCTCTCATCCCAACTGCAGGGAAGGAACAGGAGATACAAGCGAGCTCCTCACGACACTGGTGAAGACACGGCCCTCTTCACTGACCCCTCTGTTCTGTTAAAAAGGAAAAAGAAAGAAAAAGAGGAGAAGAGAAGAAACCCTCTGTGGCTACAAAACACTTTGTGAAAGTAAATCTCAAAAAGAACGGCTTCTTGTCTGGCAGCTAAAGGCAATCTATCTTCATCTGACCCTCAGCCAGTTAAGTGAGAAAAGTAACCAGAGATGGGGGACAAGGCCAGCAAAAGGAATAATGACTGACAAATGAAAAAGTCACTAACTTAACTTCTCTAGATCTCAAAGCCACTTATGTGAGTGTGGTGGACTAAAGAGTCAACATCGAATTCAAAATTTAGTGGTAAGACAAAAAAATGATACAGAATGAAAACACAGATATTATGTAATGAAGCATAAACCATGGATGGGTGTGATACACCTAAGGACAAGCTGCTCCTTGGCTAGCCCTGAGTTCTCCCATCCCTAGGTATTTGTCCTTTGCAAATGTCTCCCTGGTCACAGAGACCTCCTGGGTGTGTAGTCTGCTTGTGACCTACACTAGTCAAACTATGACTTCTAGCTTCTCTTCTTTATTCCATTCACTGTTTCACATGTAGTGGGTTCCAGTTAATTTCCTGTGAAAATGTGAGGAAAGGTCAGGATGACCCTTCCTTTAAGTGTGCAAGCAGTAATGTTTCCAGCACAGTCTCACAATCTTAGTCCCACAACTGATTCAAGGAAGCAGAATAGCTCCTGCCTCCCACCTTGTCACCCCTAAAGCCTCCCCATCCAGCGCTTGATACAGTGGGGAAAGTCCTGGCAGCAAAAGCATTCCAAGGATGACACGGTGCAATTTATTAAACCTCCCACGCTTCTCGTCCCTTGTCTATAAGAAGTGGCCGCAGAATGACAGAGAAACGGATGAGCAACGTTGTGTGATAGAATCTAGCCCAGTCTCTGGTACCAAGTACAAGACAATGTCACCTCCAAGAACATGACAGTTCGTGTCACCTTCTGGCTCCCCCTTCCTCACTGATTTTTCTCCATCTCAGAGGGAGAGGTAGGATGGTTTCCCCGTAAGAGGTTGTCCTGATTGGTTTAAGTTCATAGTGAATTAAAAGTTTCCAATATTCAATCCTTCCTCTGAAACTGCTTCCCCAGATAAGATAAAGCTGGGGCCAGTGAGATAGCTCAGCAGGTAAAGGCACTGGCCTCTAAGCCTAAAAACCCCAGTTCAATTCCCAGGACTCTTATGGTAGAAAGAGAGCCGTGAATGACCAGTGGTACCTGATACTCTTTGAGATCTAAAAGCGTTTCCTTGAAGACTTTGCATTTCCTGGGTCAAGAGCTCTGATGTTGACCACTGGATGTGGAGCTGTAAGTTGTCCACACACTACCAGGGAGCTATAGCATACAAACACATGAATACACTAATAACAATAAAATAAAATTAGAATGTAAAAGAAAAGTTCAGTTCCTGAAAGACAGTAAAAGAAGATGAAGAAGAGAGATTACAGCCAGACAAAAACAACGTGAAGGACAGAAATAGGTGCATTAAAAGCTTAATCAATGACATCACCCACATGTCACCATTTCGCTCTCAGAGCACCAAAATTAGGTGAAGTTAGATTTGGTGTCATAGACAGTGGGCACATACGCTGAAGTTTAACAACTGCGTAAAATAAGTTCAACAGTCAAAATTCTGGAAGGCCCAAGGAACAGGTTTAAGGAGCCCAGAGACCTGGCCAGGACCCCCTCACACAAGCCCTGCAGAAGCAGTGCAGCAGCCTGTTTAGAGCTGTGTAAGATAATAGATGGCTTCACATGTATCTTCTTCCTGCTACCCAAACTGGAGGACATTGGATGACAGTTGCCTCACTCCTCCCACCAGTAAATGAGGGTACCAATGAGTTACTGATGCAAATTCTGGGAGAGTGGCTAGCAACTTCCATCCTTGGGAACTAAGATGGGGGTTCTCTATTAATTATAATGGCTAACGGAAAATGGGAGGCATTTCATACCTGGTGATAAGTTTCCTCAGCTACGGCTGGCCAGTAAAGAATTGAAAGATAATCTCCTGGGTCCTTCCAGAACAAAGACTCTTCTGCTCTGAGGAAAAGTCTAGCCTGGTGAATTCAGGGTCATAGCCACAGCACAGCCTAAGTCTGGCAGCTGCTTCTCAGGCAAAGCAACAGGACCATTGCAAATGAATCTATGAAAGCAAAAATTTCACCGGGCCCTGATTGGAAGGCCAGACTGCCAAGATCATTTGAAAAGAAAATGTGACTTCTTTTAGTTCTCCTCTCTCCTCTCTCTCTCTCTCTCTCTCTCTCTCTCTCTCTCTCTCTCTCCTTACTTTTGTCTCTTGTTTTTGGTTTGGTTGGGTTTGGTTTGGCTTCAGGTCAAGAAAGGAGAAGGCTATCAAGCTGGGTACCATCTCCAGGCACTTCCACGGGGTCACATGTCTCTCCAAAAAAAAAAAAGCCGTTTTAAAATGATGTAAGTGTGGAGGATTTGGAGCCCCAGAGATTAAATTTCTGCTGAAATGCACATGGTTTTGGAGGGGAGGAAACGAGTTCTTGACCCAGGGAGTGCAAAGCCTTCAGGGAAATGCTTCTAGGTTTGATATGGAGAGTATCAGGTGCCTCTGGCCATTCACCGCTCTCATCAGATTGTAAGGTAGCAGGAGATCGCACCTGGCTGGGCAGGCCTGACTGGGGGTGGAGGAAGAAGAGAGACACCTGTCTCAGCCTGTCTCACATATACACACACACACATTCCTAGGCCTGGGAACTTTTTTTCCACCACAAAGGCATGTTTTATGACTATGTTTGTATTTTTATGACTGAACAATCTCACATTCATCTGAGAGGAAGTGGGGGCTAAGTGGCTTAGGAGATGTGACACCTGGGTCCTGCCAGCCTGGTCCCATTGGAGCTCAGATGACCCACTCAGCCTGCCACAAAAGCCAGACATCTCCCTCTGCCCTGCCAGCCACCTGCTATAAGGGCAACAGATAAAGTTTGCATGGAGAATCTGGCTCTCCTCTGTCCTCTCTGAGCCCCGGTGTTCACAGATGTTAAAAGGCTCAACACAGTCTTCTCCCATAACACCCAAGGAAGTTCTTTATGAAGCACGGAAAACCATACACATGTGACATTTATGTGTCCTGTCATTAATGCTTCATTTACATTCAGACACCCAAGGGTTGAACGGTGTGTGTGTGTGTGTGTGTGTGTGTGTGTGTGTTGTGTGTGCGCGTGTATACAAAGATGTTTTGGCAATAGACAGGAAGGTCTGAACAAATGCAACACTACCACTGCTATCCCCAAATGCCTGTCATCCTTGGTACCAAAAGATACCTTAAACGATATTTCAGTCAGTGACAGGGCAGGCAAACTCATGGTTTAGGATCATGGACAGTTAGACCAGAAAAACACCATGAAAGTATGAACTGTGATTGTCAAGAAGGCTCTATGAATGACTAGTCATGTGTGTCCTAGGCAAAGAGCAAGATGAACCAGGAAGCAGTGTAAAATTGGACCTGCCTTTGCCCTGTTGTCCTGTGCATCTGTAAGGCCACCGGTAGAGCTGACGTTGTGACCCACTCTTCTCTGTCACAGGACCAGTACTCAGTACACTTCTCATCACATCTCTTCTGTAGAGGGCTACATGGTAGGGAAGTTACCTGACATCAGAAGGAAGGATGCTCAGAAACCCTCACCAGACTAATAGAAGGAAACTCTGAAGGAAAGACAAAAGTGAGGTAGGGGAAAGAAACGAACCCTGTAAGGTTCTGTGCACCGAGCAGGCAAACCCAAAGATTGAATTCCTCAACCAATACAGATACAATGTTGCCCTCTCCAAATTCGGCAGACAACAGGAGATTATTCTCTAGACAGATTTGACACAGGAGCTCTGGAAACAAGACTCATAGTCATGAGCAGGAGTAAGGAATAGCCTGGGAAATGGAGGGGGTGGGGTGGCACTCTACCTTAGCTAGCTAACTCTTCCATCCAAGGCTGAAAACCAGAGTTCCTCTCTAAGGAATAAGATAGACTTACAAGAAAGGTTACAAAAAAAGGCTATAGATATTGATGTTTGTTTCCTTACACATGATCTAGATTACTTGAGCATCCTATATCAAGATCCAGCCAGCCACACACAGCCTCAACTAGCCTTTGAGCCTATCTGAGCTTTGAGAAAATTCTATCACCTAAGAAATAATATCAACACCAAGAAAAATTGAACATGATGTTTACTATAACAGATATAATAATGAATGGCCTTGACTCGGATCTGTGTTATAAAATGGAATATTGTTAAAATGAGTCAGAAAGAGGCCTTGGAAATTTGAAACTATACCAGTGTCTGTTCTACATTTCTGCCTCACCACTGGGGTTCGGGATGGTGCTGACTCAGGGGAGGTGAGATGAAGTCTAAGGTAGGGGTCCCAGCCCATGTTTCTCTGGGTGAAAAACAGTGGGAACTGGGATGGAGGCTGCGGTTCTCAAACTCCTGTGCACCCAGACTCTGCTGAGGACTGTGAGGAGCTGGGGACCAGACCCCATGGGCTGTGAGGAGCCTGGGACAGGGTGGAGTCTGGCTTAGCTCCAAGTGAGTGCCAGGAGAACGGGGGGGGGGGGGGGGGCTTTCACAGGAGACTTGAGGGCCTTTTACAGGAAACTTAGGCAGAGCTCTGTATGTCAAAGGCTGTCCCCCGACGGTGGTCCCTGTTGAAGGAGATGGTCCTTGCTTACCCAAACATTTTTATTCATGGCAGATGAGGATGCATAGGTCTTACTCAGGGTGAACCAGGGATTAAATTCCTTTTTCAGGAAGGGATGCCCAGGAAGGGAAGCTCATTGGCTAAACACTTGGGGCCTATCTAGATACCTCATTAGCATGGAGAACTCTAGCTTCTATCTTATATGACTCGTTGTGGTCTTCTTAGTGGAGAGTCATGGTCATGAGCTCCAGGACAGGAACCTGAGCGGGAGCTAGTCTGAACCTCTGCCATTCCCAATTATGAGATTTATCTGGGTTCTGAATTTGCTACAACCCTACCAGTTCTTCTGCCTGGTGGCACGGTCCACTGCCCCACATAGTAGCAGAATGTTTTAAGCTGAAAGAATTAGAACAGAAAGCTGAGTATATCTCATGTAAATAAAACAGGAATAAAACCAAGTGTGGGGAGTTAAGACAACCAACCCAAGAGTTTAAAAAGATGGAGTAAGAATTCTGGAAAAGGAAACCAAGAAAATGAGAGATTAACATTATCACAGTCGGAAAGAGAAGAGATCTTCCTTTAAAAGGAAATATTTCCCCAAAAGTACCTGGTGTGAAATCTCTTAATATCAAACAGAGGAGTCTCTCAACTCCTGGCAAAGGAAGAAGATTAACAGGCCAGGTGGCTCATTGAGCTGCAGTGTCTTAGCACCAATTGG
This sequence comes from Mastomys natalensis, assembly GCA_021653895.1. Lineage (NCBI taxonomy): Eukaryota > Metazoa > Chordata > Mammalia > Rodentia > Muridae > Mastomys > Mastomys natalensis. The sequence goes on from JAJTUV010000741.1 coordinate 47,486, forward strand.
CCTCTGCTAACGTGAGTTTTTAAAGAGAGAAAAACTGAGCAGTTCTTGTCATCTTTAAGGACTATTTTACAATCCCTTCTTTACTGGATGGGAGAAGTACAGAATAAAGAAGTAGGGGAAGGGTGCAATAAGATGGCTCGCAGGGTGAAGAAGCTTGCTGCCAAGCCTGATGACCTGAGTTCGAGCCCCAGAACCCATGTGGTGGGAGACGAGAACTGAAGTCGTCCTTTGCCCTCTATGTGCCACGCTTCTTGACAGTAAGCACACACTACAGCCATGTACATACATACAAAAATAAATGTGATTTAAAGCCACTAAAGAGTGGAAGACATCAAAAAGCTGTGTTAGGGTTCCCTGCAGTGAGTAACACTCTGTGAGAGCATCATTCAGGCATTATCACCCCAGTCTCCATAGTAACCCTATATATCAGCTATGAGCTTCAAACCCAGAGATAATCAGCTCTCATATTAAAGTCTCCAAGGTCACACGGCTGTGCTGTCTGCTCCTTCGTCTCCTTTACCTGGTATACATGGAGTGGTCCACAGAGATTTCCTGCCAACAACCTTTGAGGAGGAAGAGTCTCTGTGGAACTTATGGGGATGATAAAAAAAATGGGCTCTCTTGTTTTCTTTTTTTACTTCATGGAAGTTGTGATGCTTGAGTTACATAAATGCTGAGGGAAGGGCTAGGAAGATGGCTCGGTAGGTAAAGGGGCTTGCAGCGTAAACCTGAATTCAATCTGGAAATCCACAGAAAGGTGAAAAGAGAACCAACTTTACGAAGTTGTTCTCTGACCTTCACAAATGTACCATGAATCACACACACACACACACACACACACACATCACACACACACAACACATACACACACAACATACACACACACACATACACACACAAACACACACAATCACCAATAATAGTAATAATAGTAATTTTAAATTAATGTGAGAAGAAATTGGGATAGAATTTTTTATGACTTGTTTTCCCAGAATTCTCTTTTAAATATTCCTTTTATAATTCATATTTTACAAGCTAGACTGTGAGCAACCCTTATACCCAGGTCTCCAGCTACGGAATTCTCTTGCCTTCCATCTCTCTAGGGACCTCAGAAACACCTGCTGTGCTTAGCTGCTTTGCAACATGAAGCTGGGTTTCATCGTTCCTCTATGTTGAAAGTAAAAGAGCCCAGGACAGCACGGGCTGCAGAAAGAAATCAGTAGAAGTACAGCACGGTTACAAAAAATGCATAGGTGGGGGGAGCAGGGGAGAGGAGGGCAAAGGTCACAGTCAGCTGTCTTATCCATGCTGGCATGAAATTTTAATCTGGTGGGGACTGCAACAAAGCAAAAACACTTCAGGCACAGTGAGCAGAGCAGGACTCTTTTTGAGAACAAAAGTCTCTGCCAGACAATCCTCCCATTTAAACCTGATCTGCCAAACCCGGCTCCTTCTCTCCAGTTCCAATTAGCAGTTACCCTCCCAGCACCAGACATGCTGAATCACTCTCCAGTGCCACGCCATGCCTCACAAAGCTTTGTGCGCATCTAATCCTCTAATAGCCTGGGGTGGTATTAGTGTCACAGTAGCAAATTCACTCCAATTTGGAGCTTTGTTATTTCACTGTAAGGAAGTCAGCAGCCTTGCTGAAGGGACCACAGACAATCTGTTAACCCTTTCTGATCTCAGCTCGCACAGCTGACCGAGGAAAATCAGACTTCTCATGAACAAAGTATCCATGGATATATATCTTCTTGCAGTCTCAGACACAGCCTGAGTACGGTGGTCCAGGGGTCTACAGAGGAGTATGGGCTCTCAAACCTAGGGATGCTCAAGTCACTTATATAAGCAAAACAATATTTGCATACAACCTCTGCATATCTTCCTATGTGCTTCAAGTTATCTCTGGAAATATAAGCGCTTCATACAATGAAAACACCACAGAAAAAAAATGCCAGCACACTCTATTGTTCAGGAAATATTGACAAGGAAAAGTCACCTCATGTTCCAGTCAAGAACAATTTCTTTCCTCAAGAATTTGCAATTCTAGTTGGTTTCAGCTACAGATATAGACCTGGCAGACAGAAAAGGCAGGCTACCCAGTCACTCACTCAACAAGCACACTGTAAATGCATCCAAGGCACTCTGAGAAGTTTGCTATCTGAAACCCTAGCTCAGGCTAGGAAGAGGGGATCCCACCTGCATGTGTCCTAACCCCAGTGCTTCCAGGGCAGAGCCAGGCATGGAAACAGGAAGATTAGTGTGATTTGCTGGTTGTCAGCCAAAGTAAAATACGGCAAGTTCCAGGTTCTGTTACAGACTCAGACTAAAGTAATATGGTGGAGGGTGATAAAGGATAACAGCCAACATTCTTTTTTGCACTCGTGAGCACACATATTGTTGCGTGTGCGCGCGCGCGCGTCGCGCCGCACACACACACACACACACACAATGCCTGTGGTTTACTACCTGAAACACAGTCAAAATCCTACTCCTACACTGGACTTTCTACATCCCAGGATTTGGCAAATGGGAATGCGTAACTTTGTGTACATGGAGGAAGCAGTCACATACATTTGTGGCTTTGTTTCCCTGGTTCGCTTCAGTATTGTCATTTCTTTTTGTTCCTTGTGCAAACTCTCCTCTGGAAAGAAGAGAAACATATTGACTACTGAATAAGCCTCCTTGGTCAGAATACGACAGAGCCTAAGGGGCTTTGGTGAACTCAGAATCTGCCTAATTGAATTATTTAATGGCACTCCATCCTGGCAACTTGTATGTGTTTGGGTTGAGGGAAACTCAGAAAAAAAAGGAACTGAGAAAAGCTATTCCAAGCTTCAGCGTCTCCATCATTTCTCCTGGAGAGAGTAGAGAATTTTGCCAAGTATCCTAGTCTGATGAGAGATGCAGGGTGATTGCTCCCAGGGAAACATGAACAAATGTCTGCTCACCCCAGATAGGATGCTGAGACCAGAGCCAAAAAAAAAAATCCATCCAGATCTAGTTTGCTGAAGCAATTGCAATTGCAGTTACTTGCAGGAGCATGGGTGACAGCTGCCTCACTAAAGAAGCCCAGCATGGGTAGTGACTCATGAAAGTTGCAACCCTGGAGTTTTGTGCAACCCACAGTCAGCTCCTCCAGTGTCACCCTCCCTCAGTATTGTCCTTTGCTTGCTTTTATGTCAGGGGTCTGTGGGATGACTCCTGTAACCTCTCTGGCTTCCTGAATCACATGAGCATCCTCCCCGCAGGAGGCAATGCTTCAGTCTGGAGGAAACAGCTATGCAGCAACTGTTTAATCTTACAACAAATGAGTCATTGTGGCAGCACAGACATAGCCTGCATACGGTACCTACGTGCAGTGAGAAGCAAGAAGGAAAGTAAATCCCTCAGGTTCCACCATTCAAGACACGGAGCAGCTTGGCAAAGGAAGCTATGATGCAGAGTGTGTGGAGTGCTGAGGGAGAGGTGAAAAGGGATCTTCATCTTTTATTCAATCCACAGAATATCTTTTTTTCTATCAAAAGTGAGAACAAGAAAGCTCTCCCACTGAGATGTCACAGAATTCAAAGCAAATTAGAGAAAAGTCTTTCCTGAGTCATTGGCACTGCAGCAGATATTTGATAAGACTGGGGAAGAATTGGATGGCCCTGGGCCCAATATGTCACCTGCAGGGGAAGTACTGAGCATTAGCATGGCTGACCTTAAGACCTAACTCAAGTTGACATCACGCAGATTGTAAGCACGTAGCTGTCTCATCCACTCCCCCGTGTTAGCCTATGGGTGTGATTCTATTCTTATATCTGTTTCAGAGATGGAGACAGCAGAGATTCAGATGTCCAAGGTGGTGGGGTTTGTACAACAGAGACCCAAATTCAAACCCAGACAACCTGATTTCAAAGCTGTAATTTTAATTAGCTCTACACTTTGAGTGTGAAATTTGAATGACTGCATATCAAGAGGTAATTTAAATAAAAACCTTAGTCAAGGGGCAGGAGAGATGGCTCAGTGGTTAAGAACACATGCTGCTCTTTCGGAGGACTAGAGTTTGGTCCCCAGCACCCATAGGGGTGGCCTACAACCACCTGTAACTCCAGCTTCAGAAAAAAAAAGCCCTCTGTAGACACTGCACTCACCCACACAACCCCCATGTATATATTTTTAAATAATGTTTAAACCTAATTAAAACATACATTCCTAGGTAGACTTGAATAAGATCCAGAACATCTTTATGGAGTATACAAAAAGAAAAGGGGGATTCTACAGAACCTAAACTAAAGAAGATGCCTACAAGGCCAGGGCACACCTATTTCCTTCATCCTGCTTCAGGATTCTTTAGTCTCCTGCATAAGCTAGCAGAACCATCTTATAGTGTTTGTGGCTGTATGTATAGCTCTCTTTGCTAAGCTAACTGCATATTTAATATTAATTCAGCCATTCCTAATAAACCTTTTTATGATGTTACCTTAAAACCATAAGTTAAAGAATTATAGCCATAATGAATTACAGAGTGTCTCTGGGCTCTCTTCTGTACTTACAGGAATTTGTTACCAGAAGCTCAAATAACAAAATAGATTCTGAAGAATTCATTAAGTGTACAAGGTAATGTCAACCTCTCTTCTGTTCATAGCTGCCCTAGAACAGAAACAAAGGCTTGAAAACCAAGAAAAGTTTTAGAGCCAAGTTTCATTTATATCTGAGAAAAATACCACACTCCAAAAATCCAACTCTTATTCATCCTTTCTGGCCAAAGTCGTGTGTGTCATTCTCACTCCAGAGAGCTGGAGACATAGGCAAAGTCCAGGGGCACCTGACAAGATAGCAGAGTTATATATGAACTCATGGGCATATTGATAACCGTGTTGAGTTTGTCAAGGCTCAGTAGCAACTAGCTGGACCATGAGGCATTCTAAGGGAGCAAGCTTCTAGGCACATGCATATTTTTGTAGGTTTGTCTCTAGATCTACCAGGTTATCACTATGAAAACTAAGAGAGAGTTCCTCCTAACTCAGATCTTTCTTTGAATGTCCACAAATTACCAACCTAGGGAATCTTTGGTCATATACAAGAACTAAACACAATAATGATATTTTGTGACCTTGAAGAATTTCTACAGCTTCCCAAAGAACCCAATTTACAGTCAGAGAGGGAAAAGGGATACACAGTCTGTGACCGTGTATCAAGCTGCTAGTGTCTGAATTACAGTAGGGTCAGTCTGCCAACTGTCTGCTAAGAAAGCCTGGGGAATTCTCACTGGAGTCAGGTTCCTGGAATGACCTAACAGTAAAGGCCTCCTAAAGCAGACCTAATACCCTCCCCCCAGTCATCTTTATGCTGTTAATCCCAACAGCTGGATTCTAACAGCTGGAAAATATTCCTTCCTCCTATGCACTAGTCCAGCACACAATGTATGCACCATCTATGTCATATTTAGCATGCCATTTTGGATGGTGTGGTAATTTTAAATGTATTTTTCTTGTTTCTACTTCAGAATTCTAGAGGATAGGAAGATGGTTCAGTGATGTTTGCTACATCACCATGAGCACCTGTGAATGTATCCCAGCAAAGCTAGATGAAAAGCATGGGTCTGTGACTCTAGCACTGAGAGGAGAATGGAGACAGAAATCCACAGAACCTAACTAGCCTCTCAGTGAAATCCAAAGCAGTAAAAGACGTGGCTCAGAAAATATTAAGGAGTGAAGTAGAGGAGAACACATGATATTGACCTCTAATTGCCAAATGTGTATACACATGCATACACATGATCATGTATCCACACATATACCAGACATGTAAATAAGTAGGACCAAGGAGGTGGCTCAGTAGATAAGGTATTCACTGTGAAAGCACAGAAAGTAGAATCCAGATTCCCAGAACCCATATAAAAATTAGGGAGGCATAGCAGCTGTCTATAATTCCAGCGTTTGGGAAACAAAAACAGGGAACCCCCAGAATAACCTGGCTAGCTAGATAGCTGGAACTGGTGGACTCTGGGTTCCAGAGGCCCTGCCTCAACTAGTAAAGTGGAGCGTGATCAAGGAAGACGTATGGAAACTTCAGACCTACACACACACACACACACACACACACGTTTACAAATGCATACACACACACACACACAACAAATAATTAATTAATAAAAAATATCTAAGTTATTTGAGTTCTAAAGCATCTGAGAGTAAACAAATATCCCAGATGTTCCACCAACATCAGTTGAGTGATTGTCCAGGGATGAAAGTTACCCAACTACCCACAGAGGAGATCTGTCTAGAGATTGGAATTTAGCGACATCATAATGATCTGTAATGAAGGGTCAGGCTCAGATTAAAGGAAGCAAAATTGAATCTCATTTGTTAAGAGACATCCATTACTCTACTTGACATATATCATTGTGTTTGTGCCCCACTCAGCAAAGAGTGCTTTTGTATTGGGACGAGTGCAGCCAGTACAACCAGAGCAGAATGAACCACTCTTCCTAAAGTGGAAAAAAGTAGCTCATTTTTGTTCCTAGCATCACCATCAACATATGGTATATCAATTTGTTTGTGTGTTTCCCTATCCCAACTGTGAACACTCTGTAAAATCTAACCATTCATCACGACCCCATCTATTTCACCTGAATATATATATGACTATTCTAGTTTCATTTCTGCTGGTGTGATGAAATACCCTGACACAAAGCACCTTCATGGATAAAGGGTTTATTTGGCTTGCAGTTCTAGGTTATAGTCCATCACTGAAGGGAAGTCAGGGCATGAAAATAAAGCATCACACCCACAGTAAGGAGCCGAGAGAGAATAAACACATGAATCCTTTCTCCGTAGTCTACATGGAATTGCCCCTAGTCAAGGAACCCACTTCACAGCCAAAGAAATACAACAGGAACCATGGATGTTGCATTTTGCTATCAGGAGAACAGGCAGGCTCACACTCAGCTAGCTTTCTTCTATAGTTCAGGATCACCTGCCTAGAGAATGGTGCCACTCACAGTGAATGGGGTTTTCCCATATAATTAACAATCAAGACAATCCCTCACTGACATGCCCACAGACCAGTCTGATCAGGCAATTCCTCAAATGAAGTTCTCTTCCCAGATAATTTTAAATAGTGCTAAGTTTGACAATGAAAGCTAACCAAGACAGTCACTTATAACCTAGACATGTTATATTTAAAATATGTAATTTTTTACATCTTGTCCCATTTTATTTCACAAAAATAGTGAACGTTGATCTCCTCCAAATAGGAGCCATTGCCTTCATTACCACTCTAAACTCTCCCATAATTTAGTGTGGATACAGGAAACATCTGACCAGGAAAATCTTTTTACTTACAAGGTTATGCTCCTATTTTATCTAGCAAATTTTCTTTGCATTTAAGGATGATTTTCTGACTCATCCAGTTTCTAACCTCCGGTTATTCTTACCACACGACAGCCTCTGGTGCTTCCTGCTTTTCATCATCCTGTTTTTGTAATTTATCAACTGACTTTTGGTTCTACCATTCGTCTGCAAGCATGATATTGTGCCTAAGGGCTCTGTCCTTTTGACATAGTGAGGCTGGACCGAATAAGGATTGAGTAACTTCTACAGACTGACCATCTAAGTGGCATGCTGATAATCATTCTTTGCTAGCCTATTGTACAGTTAATATAGAATTAAACTCTCAGTGGTGGAAATATGCTGCATCTGTACTATCCAATCTGGTAGCCACTAGCCATTCATGGCCATTGAATTCCTAGACTGACACCTGAAACTGATGAGTTATTAATTTCATTTAAGTTTAACTAATCTGAATTTAGGTTGCCATAAGTGCAATGACATCTGTATTGGTTAGTGGAAGGGAAAGACCTGCACATCAATAACATAAAAACAACATGACAGGGACTATATCCTAACACAAACAAGACTCTTTGTAGTACAGGGTAATTTGCTTCCATAGGCCAGGAAAATTCATGGCAACTTAAAGGACAAATAGCATTTCGTCAAACTAAGAAAAGATCATGGGTAACTGCTTTATGGGAAAGATGAATTACTAAAACCACAAGGGTTTCTGGAGCACAGATGAGAGAAGCAGCTGGGAAGATTGGGCTGGGCTAAAGATTGCTAGAGATGTGCTAACAAATATAGTAGACACAAGCCATGTGCCACTACTTAAGCTTCAGGAGAATTAAAGTATTCAACTCATCAGCTGTACCAGCTGCATTTCCAAAATTCCATAGCCACCTGTGAGTGCGGCTGCCGTGCTGGCTAGCTAGCACAGGAGCACCCAGCACTGTGGCTTTTCTAATGGGCTGAGCTGCTGCAGGCTCTATTATTGTTAATGGCACTTTTGTTTTGTTCTATTAGTAAATTCTGTCCTTTCAAACTTCACACATTTACACTAATATCTTTTGGGTCCTCCCCCCACCTACCCTCTCCTATTTTTCTCTTACCCTTATAATGCCCTCACCTCTGCCCTGTAAATCTCTTTGCCCTACTTGCTCATTTATATTTTGTTTAGTGTCCCTTGGAGTTTAATTAGAGCCGCATGACTCCAGTGGACTTAGAAGTAGGTGCCATGCCATCATCAGTGTGTAGTCGACCTCAAGATCCCTTCTCTTCCCTACCCAATTCTTAGAGGCCTGACTTCTGCGATGTGGTGCTAGTGTGCTTTATGTCATGGCTGTCTCGTCCTTGGAAGATGGTATTCTCCAGCCCTCTTCCCATTCTGTGGCTCCTACACTCTTCCCTGTTCTCTTTCTCAGTTCTCTCTGAGCTTTAGAGGTATAAATGTCTTGTTAACACTGAGCCCTCACTTGATGAAGTAGGCAAGCAGGACACAAGAATCAGAGGTTGGTGAAAGAAAGCTGATGGAGAAATAGATGTGACCATTTTTTAAGAAAGAGTTTGAAAAGACAGGAGTTAGATACGTCGTTTCAGGAGCTGGAAATGAATTTTCAAATGCTTTTCTACTCTTTTCCCCTTTTATCACAAAAGGTTTCACATTAGCCCATAGTTATTAGGTGTTTCCAGCTTTCAATGGGATTTGATTCAGGCAGACAATCTTTTATAGTGAAGTGCTGACTTTCAACGACACACTAGATACTCTGAAGCCAAATACACCCTAGTTTCTGAGTAGGAATTTTGTCTTTAAATTCTCTTTTGTCCTCCTACTCAGAAAAGCTAAGTCCAACAGTACAGAACCCTTGTTTACCTTTTCTCTCTCCTTTAAATAAAAAAAAAAAAAAGACAGTATCTTGTGCAGTGGGGTGTCATGCAATAGTGTTTTATGCAGAGAGACACTATGGGATAGTATCTTATGCAGGGACACTATGTGTGATATCTTATGCAGTGGGACACTGTGATATGATGTTTCATGCATTGAGACACTATGGGATGTTATATTATGCTGTAGGACACTATGGGTAGGGCTTAGGCAATGGGACACTTTGGGATAGCACCAAGGCATCAGTGATGCTGTGATGTCATTCCAAGATCGATGTTGGACTGGAGGAGTAAAGTAGCTATTGAGACTTTACAGTTGACATTTTCGGATAAAAAGCTGCTTCCATGACCCTGCTACTTCCTAAAAGTAACATTGATCTCAAGCATTAAACTGAGCTAGCATCTCCTCTGCAAATTGCACTGTTGTTTACAACCATTTGAGCCATCCACATGGCTCAGCTTCCACCAATTGAGGATCAAAGGAGAAGACTTATATAAATGTTTGGCAGCAAACATAATAGCACTGAACTGTTTGAAGGAGTCGAACAATTTTAAACATCTCATGTTTATCCTAGACCAACTATGTTCACATCCACACTAGTGGCTGAGATTGCCATTTCTTTAGCTGCATCAAAGACATGACACTGAACTCTGCATGGGTCACACTCAATATTACAGGAATGAAAGGTGCCCCTTTTATCTGGAGAAGATTCTTGATAAAGCAAGAGAAAGTAGCAAAGTCCTTAAGTGTGTTGACCTCTGAAGTTCACAGCATTTTAGTATTAGGTGTTTCAAAATGGAGTCTTTGTATTACATCCACCTATAGTCAACTCAAGGAGAAGCATTTGAGTGGCTCAACTATAAGCTTAGAGCCACATAAAAAAAAAATGTGACATTTTTACTTTATAAGAAAAAGACCTGGCAGAACACCATGGGTTTTTAGCTCTGTATATTTGGAAGACATTTCTTGAAAGCCAAAGAAGCAGACCTGCTACTTAAAAAGAAGTGACCACCAGTACTTATTATGAATATCTTTTCTTGTGAAATTAGTAGATAATAAATGAGATTTTTAGTAAAACCAACCAGCCATTGAAAGAGGTTCATGACTCAGTGAACTAACATAGCTCAAAGAATCACCAGAGAAAAATTACAAAATTGTGCATGAACCAAGCTATATTTAACATGTACAATAAAACAAGTGAACTCAAATTTTGTGGTGTACAAAAATTCACTGACATGATTTAATATTCCCTATTGTGCTAATCCTTCAGAACTAATATTGTTGCGCTTTGGTGAAGTATTAAAGAGAGAGTAACCATTTCTCTGAAAAAGAATGCTAAAATACTTCTGTCCCCAAAATATGGACCTAATGTGAGGCTTTATCAAATGTACTTCAATGCAAAACTATATTGTAAGAGTAGATATGATAAAACCAGTCTTCTATTAAACCACACACACACAAAAAAATGCGGCAAAACAGAGTTGTTGCTGTACTGATTAGATATCACATTCTGTAAATTCACTTCTTTTTATTAAAATGTGCTTGCTATTGGCCTGGGCATATCCATCAGAGACAGCAAATGCTCTTAACCATTGATCCATCTCTCCAATCCCAGGATGATGGATTTAGTACTGTCATATCTTCATCTGCAGCCTCTGGATGAGAGAGCTTAAGAACAAAGTGGCCTCTTTCCCTATGCTGTGTGCCCAGAAACCCCCAAGCAATGCTGCTTTTGTAAAGGAAGATGTTTGCAAGTGAAGGTCCAGGAAATCTTCATCTGTCTCTCTGTCTGTATCTCTGTGTGTGTGTGTCTCCATCTCTTTCCCCCTCTTCCCTCCCTCAGTCTCTCCACCCCTCGTTACTCTGGCTTTCATTCTGATAAACGTTGAATTGTTACAAGACCTCATTAGCCTAAGACGTGGTGCTAGCTGATTCCCAATTGAACAAGATAACACAGTTTTGATATACCCATATGGGGTTTTGGCATGCCTCCAAATACATTACTGAAGGATGTGAAGTTTATACAAAGGACACAAAGGGAGTCTTGTACTAATAGATGCTTTTGCCTCTCAAGGTATGCTGACTGTCCAGCACCCTGGTGGGGACATGACCCCATTGTTTGGATGAGGCAGAACTAATTGGAACTAGAGCTGGGAGAAAAGAGTCCAAAGCCAAACCATGCTGCTACAGCAATAAGTGGTTTTCCAAGGAGTCTACTCCAAGAGCCTGTGTTTATGATTCTCTTTCCAAGAACCCCTCAGGGAAAAGGGGCCATTTCTCATGTGGCATTTTCCAACTCAAGAACACATCCCCTTCCTAGCACGGTCACCCTGACCGTTCTACCCCATCCCTTAAGGAGACTACTCTTGTAGGCTTTGGCACCTCAGCTGGGATGGTGCTCAAAGTCTGGCAAGAATCTTTTCTGTTTTATTGCCTCATTGATAAACTTGATACTTGGAGAAAACAAATTAAATTTGTGATACCTCATCCAGTTGGGGCAAAGAGGAATTGGTAAAGGACAGCCTCATTAAGTTGGATTCTAAACATTAAAACTGATCTCCATCAATCTACTTTTCTGAATCTCTAGATGAGTTTTCCAAAGGTTCTGCTAGCCCAACTCTCTGAAACAAGTTGAACTGCCATTCACAATATTCCTAATGGAGAGCTCAGCCACTTGTTAACTTTATAGCTAAATATGAATTTCTGGCCCCTTTGGAAACTATACCTTGTTAAAAGAGGATATGCAGTGCCTGCTATTCTCTACCCAACCACACTGTACCCTCAGTGTATCAAAGGTCCTCATGAAGAGAACTGTTAGCATGCATTTTTCTCATCTACTTTCCTTGACAAAACAATCCTCAATTTCCAAGGGAACAGAAAGCTGCATTGGAGGAAATGTCAAAGCAGGTCTTAGGATGGAGTCTGCCTTGGGCACAAGGATCCCAGTGCTCTCATGTGGACCCCTAAGCACTAAGGGACTATATGGCTCCAATCTGGACCATCCCTCAGTTCAAAGGAAGTCTGGGAGGGAAAAAGACAAACTAGGAACCAGAGAAGCTCAGCAAAGCGTGACTGTGGTCAAGAAAAAGAACAAAGGGCACTTTTCCTGTGCAAGTGCATGGTAAAGTGTTCTAGGTATAAGACTAGTATCCAAACTAATCAGTATAAAAGTGACATAAGTCACTCACTCAGAGGGACAAATGCTATATAATTTCTCTTATATGTTGGATCTAGATTTAAACATATATATACACACGTACACATATACATGTACATATATATAATATACACTGTACATACATACATATATACATGCACATATACATATGAGTGTGTGTGTGTGTGTGTGTGTGTGTGTGTGTGTGAGAGGAGAGAGAGATGAGAGAGAGAGAGAGAGAGAGAGAGAGAGAGAGTATATTTGGGCTATAAAATTAGAAAGCAGGTAAAACAGGAGGATATGATCTTGGAAAATATGTGACATAAAAATGGAAGAGCAGACAAGAAGGACAGGAGGCAAGCCAAGGACAGTAGCAGAGGGAACAAATTAGAACAAAATGCATTGATTTCTAAGCATGGTAGCACATGTCTTTACTTCTAGCACTTTGGAAACCAGAGGCGGGTGGATCTCCATGAATTTGATGCCAGCCTGGTATAGATGGGAATTCAGCACCATAGAAAGACTCCTTTCGCAAAAGAAGGGGAGGTATGAAAATGTCATAATGAAAGCCATCAACTTATATGGTAATGTAAATTTAATTTTAAAATGAAATAAATTTTAAAATGAAACAATACACACAGAAAGGAGTGGGAATGGAGGGCATACTGGAAATAATTTGGATGTCTTTTTATATAGTTTTGGTTCTAAATCCATATTCAATGCTTATCTATTCAAAAATGAAATTAAATTCTGTGGGCTAGAGACATGGCTCAGCATGTTAGAGCATATATTGTCTTTTCAGAAGACCAAGTTCTGTTCCTAGCACTCATGTAGGAAGGAAGACCCAGATTCCATTAGAATGCCAGCAGTCAGTGAAAAGGGAAAAGCATTGTAGAAAGTATGGGATGAAGGCACAGTTAGCCTTGAATTAGCCCTAAAAGATGACAGAGGAGCTGCTGAGATGCTTTCTAGCACTCAGTTCCCAGTGAGAGTGTTCACCTCCCGTCCTGAGGATGCAAGACATTGTCCCGGGGGCGGGGTGGGGGGGTGGGGGCAGGGAAGGAAGAATTAGAAGTTGAATATCCTTGTCTCATGGTGCTGACTATGTAGTAGCTATTGGACCTTGGGCAGGTCACTTCACATCTAGAGTAAGGCTCTTTCATCTTTAAAATGGATGCACAGGATCATACAAAAAAATGCAAAGTCCATTTAGGCTTATGTTTTCTTCCACGTATATACTGTACCAAACACAACAAAACTGACCCTTTCCTACAGTCATAGAAGCCTGAAAAAGGAGCCTGACATCAGTGTTGATTTCCTTCTACTGTCTTGTAAGCTCTTTGTGATCAAGGACTTCACTTCTTTCCTCTGTCCCACAGCAAAATGCCTACCCAAGATCAAGCATCCGCTGAACAATGACTAATGAGTTAGGGTATGCAGCTCTGTTTGAGCACATACACTCAGAAGACGGTTTGTCAAAATGAAAAATCTGCAAGTGAAAATATCAGAGGCCAGAAATGCACTAAGAACATCTGACCTTACAAACACCATAGCTTAGTCCAGCCTGCCTTATATATGCTCAGAACACTTCCAGCAGCCTGCAGTTGAGCAAAACAAGTCAACACAAGAGCTAGTTTATAATATAGTGATGAGTATCATGTGTTATTATTTATTTATTTATTTACTGACCTGGATCACAGTATGTTGCAGATTGATTTCATAAAAATATTTTTTTTACCTTTTTCACCTTAAACAGCCATCAGTTGCCCTTGCCAAGGCCTTTCATAGATAGTGTGGGAAACTCCAGGCTGAAAGCCCAGCCCTTGAAAAACCTGTTTTGTTGTTTTCTCTTTGAAAAGAACATACTGTCTTTATTTTTCTTTAAGCCAGGCATGAAATAAAAGCTTTTTTAAGTCTCCAACATAGAGACCTAAGTGAGTTTGGGGTGTATTAAAATCAAACCCTCAAACCAAAGCGACCTCAGTGATGAGAAAGTTAGGAGAGGAAATCAGCTTCCTTGTCCTCATGGTGTTTCTAGCCGCAACCTCTCTGCTTTTTGGCTCAGTGTTCTCATCAGACCTCTGTGCCTTAGACTCTAATGTAAGCAATTGTTAATGAAAGCTGCTCTTCAGAAACTGCATTTAGGATTATGGAAAGTCACAGTCCTTGGGCCCTGACCCAGGAAGGCCAAGAGGAAAGCTCTTAGCCTGCCTTGGTTCAGCCACCATCAACTGCCTACTGCTATGCAGCTGGTGTTAAACAATCCAGGGAATTTGTACAAAGTCATTTCTCAGGCAAAATGGAAACAGCCAGGTGACTGACCAGCAGTGAGCAGGAGCTACAATTAATAATAGCCGAGTCTTCGAGCATGAAGGCTTGGATAGAGTTCAGATAATTACCCACAGGTTGAAAGACATTCTCAAAACCTTGTGGGATCCAAATTTAGACTGCCACTTGGCTGAGAACAAGTTGAATGACATTTTCTTGGATGAAAGCCATAGTTTCTATTCCAGGTTGGACGCAAAGACAGGCAAAAGACAAAGAAAAGGATAGATTCTAGCAGATAGTATGGAGTGCAAGGATTGAATAAAAGTTTGGATTGATAGATAAGATGGACAGTAGATGGAGGACTAGTGCTGTAGTGTGGACCTTGAAAGTCCTTAAAGATCCATATGCTAAAGATGTAGTCATCAGCCTGTGGCTCTGTTGGGAGGTCACAGATGACAGACAACATATAGAGATAGAGAGATAGATGACAGATAGATGGGTAATAGATAGATAAATAGATACATACATGCAAATATGCATACATACATATGATGATAGATATCATGCATAGATGATACATTACATAGATACATAGATAGATAGATAGACGATAGATAGTAGATAGATAGATAGTCTTTATTTGCACTTCTTCAACCATTCCTGGGTACTTATATTTAATGGAAATAAATATAGTTAGCTCTTAGAGCAAAATATTTGGAAAAAATTGCATCAATAAACTGTCATAATAAAAAGTAAATAAGTAACAGGAAGACATAGATGGATATAGGTATCTATGTCTCTATAGATGTAAATATTGATATATTGATTAGATAGAGGGAATACAAGGATCATTATATAACCACAGCCACTGCCCAGGAACAGAGGTTTGTGTTACAAGCACATCCAAAACACAGATCAATGGTCTATAGAGACCATTCATAGTTCTAGATCAAGGGATTGGCCATGGGCTTTCCCTCACCCTGAGGATGCAGCTGAGAACAGTATATTCCCAAAGGGAGGGAAGAAGCTGCTACATGCCTATCATGTGAGCCAGGAAAGGTCCCTACTGAGAGAAACACATAGTGCATGAACAGCTCCTATTTTATTAATTGAGATGATGTCTGTAAAATTATTGTAATAATACCTCACAAGTTCTAGTATTTTAAAATAGACACGATATCTTGAGCTGCCTATACAATGAAGCAAACAGAGGTTTCTATTGTTGGTGGGTTCATTGAGGGCTGTATTTCCTTTTAAAAAAAAAAATTTAAGCCTCAAGAAAAATAAACACTTTAAATGAAGTTGTCTAGCTGGTTAGGGGTAACCAGGGCTAGAAACCAGATACCAACGTTAAACCATTTCTTTATTCATCATAGTTATATCCTATGATCCAAGGAGTCCCCAGAAGGGGACCTTTGGACAATCTGAGCTGGAAGGCAAGCAAAGGAGACAAGCCTATGTATATTTTGCTTGCTTGTTTGGATGTTGCTTTATGTTGTTTGCTTGTTTGGATGTTATTTTGTGTTGTTTGCTTGTTTGTTTAATGAATCATGTGATCAGAATCCAGCCACTTCCTTCGCTAGGAATTTAAACTTCTGACTAGTTTCTTCCTCAAGCTGAGCATCAAGCTCGGTGTTGCCAGTGAAAAGAATGATAACATGTTTTCAGATTCAGAATCAACTCACATCTTTGAAGTCTCTCATATGTCAGGTAAAGCAGATGTTTGATACTTGATCCCCACAATGACCTTGAAACATAGATATGGTTCCTGCATCTTCTAGAGGAGATCTAGAGATTAAAGACTGGTGACCTATCAAAGACAACACATCAGCCAATTGCTCTGTACAACTAAATGTCAAGATCAAGTCCATGTAAATGGGGCATACCAGAGATGTTAATGCAGAGAAACCATAATGAGTCAAAGTGCTGATAATAACTGTTGATAATTAACTATTTAATGCTCAGTTCTAAACAAGGCATATCTGTCTCACACACACACACAACACACACACACACACACACACACAAACACACACACACACACACACACAAAAAAAAAAAAAACAGATTCAAGAAACATCCCAGAAAGAAGCGAGAGTAACTAATGTCAGAGCTAGAGGATGGGGAAGAGTGTTGTGGAAGGTTGTCTTCTACTCATAGTGTGACAATTTTGGCCATGAAGCCATAGCAGTTGTGGTTATTTCAGAAGACCTCTGCAAGATTAAGTTAGTGAACATCCAGCATGGACGGGCTCATAAGAGCCCATTCCTGGTTAAGGAGTTATTGGTAGCTGATGACTGTCAGGGGAGGAGGAATCCTTTTCCTTTGGGAGTATGGTCAATAATAGATTTCTCATGCTCACATGGACGGCACCACTCCTATTGATATATAGGCAGCACTAACTGGACTCACCATGTTATTAAAATGGACATGAAAGCCAGAGGGGGTGTGTTGAGAGGGTCCTGGAAGGGGCAGGAGGGCTGTTGGGGGTCAATCTGATCAAGATACCCTATATGCATCTATAAAATTGTCAAAGAATAAATAAAAATATTTCTTTACAAAAAGTTGTATGTTGTCTTCATTGGTTGAGCTCAGTGGAGTTGCTATTTTAAATGAGAAGCTTTTCTGTGGACAAAACTGAACTGAGTTGCCAAGGAAATGAAGAAATGTGTAGATATTCTGGGCAGACATGTACCCTAGAAAGTGGGTTTGGAGTCATGGTCAAGTTTCATCTATATTTCCTTTGATGATTTATGGGTTTCTTTAAAATTTTAAGAGGGATCAACATGATGGCTCTATGAGTAAAGCCACTTGCACCAAGCCTGATGACCCAAGTTCAATACCCCAGGATCCACATGGTAAAAGGAGAGAACTGACTCCCACAGATTGTCTTCAACCCCTTGAAAGAAGACACTGTCATCTTCCATGTGCATTAATCTGGTTGTCATTATTGCTGAGTAATATTAGTTTTTATTGTCAACTCGTCACAACCCAGAGTTACCAGGAAAGAGGAATCTTCAACTGAGCTATTACTCAGATCTGATTGACCTGTGGCCATGTCTGTGAGAACTGTCTCAATTATCTATTGATTTAGGAGTGCCTAGTCCACTGTGAGTGAAACCTCTTAGGGAAGATACCCATGCTGTACAAAAAAGCTGGCCAGGAGCAAAGCAATAAGTAGCATTCTTCCATGGTATCTACTTCAGATCCTGCTTGAGCTCCTGCCCTTACTTGACTTGACAATGAACTCTGACCTGGAAGTGTAAACTGAAATGTCTTTCTTCCCCCCACTCCTGCCCCAAGTTGCTTTTAGAGTCATGGTGTTTACCACAGCAACAGAAATAAGTAAGCAAACCAAGCACAGAAAAGCAAACACCACATGTTCTCCCTTGCATGCGGAATCTAAAGCAGAGACTCTGGACTGAGAGTTACTGGTAGGTGTGTGATGAAGGATACAGTGAGGTCAGTTAAAGGGAACAAGGTTTCATTTAGAAGAGACGGGGAAAACGAGGACTTGAAAAAATATTCTTCTTGCTTTCTCTGTAGGATTCTTTGGTCTGTGTTCTTGAGTTTCTCCTTTTAATTCTGTTCTACTTTTATTGTTTATTTCTGAATGCGTTCAGAGTTGTGACATTTCCCGTGAGAACAAGGTTGGCATAAGTCTGGTCTGTAACAGTCCCATTGTTGGCTGCTTTCTAAATAGTCTATTATTGCAGTCATGATCTCTCTGTTAACTCAAGAATTACTTGTCATTTTTTATTTAAAACTTTTACTGGTAATTTTAATCTATATCATATTATAGGTCAAGAAACTCCTCCTCTGCTTAAACCCAATGGGAAAATGCTAAAAGAAACCAAATACATGAACAGCTGCTAGTAAATCAAATTGAAACATAACACACACAACACACACACACACACACACACACACACACACAACACGGAGGAGGGGGAAAAGAGGGAGACAGGAGAGAGAGACAGACAGACAGAGACAGAAACAGAGAGAGGAGTGCTTCCTCTTGCAGTCTTGCATCCCTACAAGCGCTTGCTGCCAGCTATACTGCAGCAAATCTGGGGAGGCATCTGAGTGCTTTTGCAAGGAATTATGTAGGAACCTCCTCAGGAACCCCAGGAACACCCATTTGTTCACTCTTGAGACAAGCACAAGTGTTCACTTGGTTTTTTTCCCCATCCCAAGGAGGTGGGTAAGAAGCTGAACACCAGACCTGTGTTCTAGCAAACCCCTTCTAAGGTTGCAAATTAGCTGTCAACGTGGTTCCAGGGCTTTCAGTGGAAAAGAGAGTGATGATGTTCAGGGCAAGTAATGGCCAAGTTCCACAAGGTAGATTCAAGATTACCTAGATGTCCAGTGGCCTGTAGAAGTTGTCACCTGTATATATTAACACAGACAGAAGAACATGTAGAAAAGAGCCAGAGTCAAGGCTCAAAAGTTTGCCCAGCACCTGAGCTACGTGGGAAGTTGCAAAGATTCATCTATGAGGTAACCTCAAGTGGATTTCTGGTATCAAATAGTTTCCCCCTGAAATTCTGCCATATACCTTTCTAAGGAAACAAAAAGTCTGGCAGGTTATCATTTTAAATGAGTGACTTTGTGCCAAGCTCCACTCAAGTCTAAACCAGAGATCAGCTAGGGCCTTCTGCCCCTCTGCATTAATTTAATTTCCTTGAATTACTACACTGCACACACATTACATCAGATCTCAGCTTCTTTGGTCTTCGGGAAGTCCAGAGTTGCTTTCCTACCCACACTCATCCCTAAAGATTCTAAGGTGCCACAGAAATGGATAGAGCCCAGGCCTACCCAACCCCCAGAAGCAACCTCTCCCATGTCCTCATGGGAACCCATTGTGCTAGACAACTCTGAGCACTTGAGAAGTCAGGACATCAGAGTGGAGGTTATAACAGCACCAGCTCAGGACCCACAGTCATCCTCTATGTGGCTGCTTGTTCTTTTCTCTGCCCATCCTCCCCACCTTCCTCCCGTTCCAAGGACTTTACTCTCTGCTATTCAAGGGCTCTTTCTCCTTGAGAAGCATGGGGCATTGACCCTGACTGTTCAGTTTCTACCTCAGGTGGATTTAGAGAGTGTTTTCCTGAGAAAGGAACCAAGATTTTCTCTCTGAGGGAATCTGACACCTGCTGTGAAGTGGAATCATTGGTTCCTTTTAATTGAAGGAGGAGCACCAGATTCAAGAAACAATCGCGAAACTGTTCTATCATTAATTTCTACTGACTGCAAGGCACAATTATGGAGCTGAAGCAGTGGAAGGCAGTCCTGCCCTCGAGACTTGTGTAAGTGGGCTGCAAGCGAAACAGAGGATCAAGGAGAACCTTCACCATCTATGATGGTTTATATATGCTCAGCCCAGGGAGTGGCACTATTAGAAGATGTGGCCCTGTTGGAATAAGCATGTCACTGGGTGTGGGCTTTAAGACCCTCATCCTTGCTGCCTAGAAGCCAGTATTCTCTTAGCAGCCTTCAGATGAAGATGTAGAACTCTCAGCTTCTCCTGCACCGTGCCTGCCTAGATGCTGCAATGCTCCTGCCTTGATGATGATAAACTGAACCTCTGAACCTGTAAGCCAGCCCCAATTACATGTTGTCCTTATAAGAGTTGCCTTGGTCATGGTGTCTGCTCACAGCAGTTAAAACCCTAAGACATCATCTTTCTAAACAAAATTGGAGTGTACTGTGGAAGTAAGAGAATGAGATACAACAAAGCCAAGAAGCAGTAACAAGGGGTCAGAGGCAATGGCAGTTAATGGCCTGTGACACAGCCTTCATGGAAAAGGACCAATAGCTGGAATCAGTAACATCATAGGCCATACAACGACCTGTAGTGCTAGGGCCTCGGTTCTTCTGTGTTGAGACCATTAGAATGGAAACGCCAGAAGAATGGCTATGGTCCAGCAGATAGCATCTCCATCGGGCCCCTGAGGTAGTGAAGATGGGCTTCATAGTAAGTATAATAGAATGAGTTTTAATGTGTTTTTTACTATTCCTTCTTTCCAGTTAGCATACAAAATGGCAAGTTTCATTGTAACATTTTATATACACTTATATCAATATACTTTTGTTCGTATCTACACACTCCATCTACCCCTTTAGTCCCTCCTCCATCCCTCTTGCTATTTCTTTCATGTTTACCTTCTGTGAAACAAATATAACATCTCAGTTTACAGGTAGGAAAGTAAGAGAGGAAAGAATGAGAGTCAAGGTGTGTGTGTGTGTGTAACTTCCCCTAGTCACACAGTATGGTCTCTGGAAAGACATGGCTGGGTTTTCATAACACAGCTGCCCCACTCCAGAGTCCTAGAGTCTCACCATCAACAGAAGAGTCTGAACCACTCATGAGATTGTAAGAAGTATATTTCAAAAAAATAAACATTTTGTGACAACTTCCTTGGACAGGATATTAATATTACTTACTAAAATTAGTACTGAGCTGTGGGCATGGCTCAATGGTGCAGTGTTTGCCTGACACTCATGGGGGTCTGGATTTCATATACAACACTGAGGAAAAAATTAAAAATTGTGTTGACTATGTTATAACAGGGCAAAGAGAGAAGACACAGGAATTAAAGAAGAAGGGATTGAGTCTACTTTCAAGATGAAGGAGAAATTCCTTGAGGTATCTAAATTGAGGCTGCAGTAAAGACTATCTCCCTGCTTTAAGTTCAAGCAAAAGGCATCCACACATCATGAGAATTTTCAGGCTTGGACCTTTCCATCAGCCTGTGGTGTATTCTTACAGGAAAATCTGGGGGCCGCAGTATCTACCAAGAAGAGTTCTAAATTGGATGGCTTCTAAGTTCTTTACCCACCTTCAGCTTCAAGGATTCAGCGCCATACCATGGTTTCTATAGACCACAGCACACAAAAAATAGTCCACCCTAGACAAGGACCTTGCGGGGTATAACCCACCTATTTTTTCCACCTGAACAATCCCAAGTTTTCAGGCTAGGGCTGTTGACGGGCTGCCCATCAGATAGAACATTCCACCTCACAGGTGGATGCATTTCACTGGGTCGCCAATAAGCTGCAAAGAAATCCCTGTTTCTATGATCAGATATTCCGAAATAGCACAAGTATTAACAGACTGTTAATTGTTGATGCAACTCTCCTGCAGAATCAAAAGCAAGTGGGGATCCTGAATGTAGTTCAACCTGAGTCCCAAGTTTGGTATTTAAACTCCAGGATTCTATGCAGCTTATAATTAAAATCTAGGTTTTCCCCTACTGAACTTAATTATCACTCACTCAATGATGGCAATAATAATACTAATAATAAGCTCTTACGTCAGTACTTTTCAACTTTTTAAATGGCTTTGCCGTGCTTTATCTGCATAGGCAGGCAGCATTTATAAGTAGGACAAGTATTATTATCTCCACACATGCTAATAATAGCTAATGTTTAGGTGGCTCTGTGCGTTTCCGGAGTGTTTTCATGCTTACTTTCTCGTTATACTAGAGCCTGCATTTCTGGGCATAAAGACCGTGTCTTACCTGCAGCATTGAAGTGAGGTTAGCCAAACAGAACTCACTCAATATATGCAGATAAAAGTTTCAACTCATTTGATCATAATGAAAATGCTGCTGGTTTTTTTGGAGGTAAACCTTTTGGTCTCTGATTTTTCAGGCAGAAAAACTGAGAATCAAAAAGCTTAACATGTTCAAAGTCACACAGGGAGCATCCAGACAGAAGAAATTGGCAGTTTCTAAGTAGCCTCTAATTCTCTGCCATACTAGTAATTGTCAGACTTGGTCATCTAATGGGTTGGCTACCTTCCAGTGGCTGTGACCAAATACCTGAAAAGAAGCAGCTTAAAGGAGAGAGGTTTTATTTTGGCTCATGGTTTGAAAGGATCCAGTCTGTCATGGAGGGGAAGGTGTGGTGGTGGGGATCTGCTTGCTGACAACTGGGCACTTCAGGTATCAGAGAAACTAAAGAAATAGTTAATAGTTAATAGTCCACTGACTTTCTACCTTTTTTTTTTTCTTTTGATTTTGTCCATAACACATGCCTCTGAAACGGTGCTACCTATATTCAGGGTGGATCTTCCCTCTCCAGTCAAACCTCTTTAGAAAAACCCTCACAGGTATGGTACATCCAAATCGAATAGACAGTGAAGATTCACCACCACACACGGAAAGCTTGACAGAAATAAAAGCTACAGATTGGATTCAGAATGTGGGGCACAGAGTTTAAGGTCCAGCTGGTTCAGGGACCACGGGAGCATCAGCAGAAGCAACCAGGTGACTTTCCCAAGGCCATGCCCTGGTGAAAAGTACAAAGTGATCTTCAATTCTGCCCTAAATCCATGCAAGATGCTCACCCTCGTGAGTCAGCTAAAGGGTCCTCAGAGGACATACTTTCCCACATGATCATAGTTCAAAAGTTTCTGGAACACCCACCCTTCACAGGGTCATGAAGAGCATCTTCCCATTGCTGGAGGAAGGCCAAGGAATCTGAGTGGGGCAAAAAAAACGGCACTTCAAGAAAGCAGGCTAGATCCCTGTTGTGTACATTAAACTGACTTGCTGAGACAACCTCCTATTGACTGCATCTAGGTTCAGGGAGAGAACTTGATTGCAGGCTTTCGATCAGCAACCTCAAGAACCAGAGAGCAGCAATGTATCATTTCAAGTTCAAAGCAGAAAGTGCCGAATGCTCCCCTCCCCCGCTTCTGAAGCAGCTAGAATAAGTAAGAAATTAGAATAAGTAAGAAAGTCTTTTGTTCTCTGGGGGTTCTCAGCTGATAGGATCCAACCCAGGCACATGAGGGAGGACAGTCTTTCCCTCGGCATTTCCCAATTTAGATGCTCACAGCAGCTGTCTTAGTTACTTTCCTATCGTTTGGAAGAAATATCATGACGGAGGCAACTTATAAAGCAGTGGTTCTCAGCCTTCCTAATGCTGCGACCCTTTAATCCAGTTCCTCAAATTAAGGTGACCCCCAAACATAAAATTATTTCACTGCTACTTCATGACTGTAATTTTGCTACTGTTATGAGTCACAATGTAAATATCTGATGTGCAGGATATCTGATATGAAACCTCCAAAGAGGTCTCAACTCACAGGTTAGCAACCACTACTATAAAAAAGAAGGACTTTTGGGGGGCTTACCTATCCAGAAGGTGAGTTCCTCCCAAAGACAATCCCACCAACAAAAATATATGAGTCTATGAGGGCCATTCTCATTCAACCGGAAGATGATTTGGAAAGATTAGGAGGTGTGGCCATGCTGGAATAAGTGTGTCACTAGGGATGGGTTTTGAGGTTTCAAAAGCCAACACCAGACTCAGTCTCTCTCTCTCTCTCTCTCTCTCTCTCTCTCTCTCTCTCTCTCTCTCTCACTCTCTCTCTCTGTGTTTGTGTGTGTGTGTGTGTGTGTGTGTGTGTGTGTGTGTGTCACCTACTGCCTACTGGTCAAGCTATAAGCTCTTTGTTACTACTCCAGCTCCATAGTTGCCTGCCTGCCTCCGCTTCCTGCCATGATATTCCTAGACTCGCCCTGTGAAACTGTAAGCAAGTGCCCAATTAAATGCTTTGTTTTTTTCATGGCCTCCCTCAAAGTGTCTCTCTCACAGCAATAGCACGGTAACCAAGACATATCCAAAAGCACCCTCACAGGCACACTCAGAATAACGTTTGACCAAATATCTGAGTACCCATGGCTCATTCAAATGGCTATGAAAAGTTCATTGTTGTGCCAAAGCACCAACCTATTCTGTTATCAGAATGAAGCACTGCAACCCCAACACACCTGTCACCTGCCACTATATTTCTAGTTTTGTAGGAAACCTTTTTATTTTTTTCTGAAGGAATGTTCTACAAGTATGGCTTCTTTTTGAACAACAGATGTGATCCTGTTAAAAAGAAATCATGAAACTATTTGATGTTGGAAAGCTAGCAGCCTCCGATTCAAAGCAGCTTGCTGGGTTTCCAACAACCCTAACCCTGAGGTCTTTCATACCCACTGTGGTCTATGTCTAGCTTCAAACAGAATGAAACGTCTTCTGGCAAAAACTTGAGGTAGAAAGTTACAGCAAAAGGCACAACTTCCCTTCTTTATGTAGTTCTCTGGTATGAGAGTACTGTTTAAATTTCTCACTGTTCTAACCAAACATCCAAGAGAAACAAATGAAGGGAGAAAGGATTTATTTGGCTCACCCCTTCCAAGGTTTCAGTAGCTCTCATGTGGAAACAGAAGATGCTAACATCCTTAGGCTCTTCCTTTTGTCCCATCTTAGCTTCTGCCCTATGAGATGATGCCACTCACATTCAACACAAGTCTTCCTTAGTTGATCCTCTCTGGAAACACTCTTACAGGTACACCCAAAGGTATGCTCTACTAAACCCCTTGGTGCCCTCAATCCAATCAAACTGATAGTCAACATTAATCAGCATATGTCAAAAGTCTTTCACTATAAGATATAACTCAATGTACCCTTACTGGATAGAAATAGCAACCCAAACCTCCAAAGACATTATCACAAGGCAATTGCTAATGAGTAACATGAACAGTAACAGCCAAGAAGTTATTGCAATTGTTCACACTGAGTTCACAAAAAATACAAGACCATTTCATCCAAATAGAAACCTAGTCACCAATATAAACTTTATCAAGTAGCCATAGATCGAGGAGAAACATTGCAGAGTGACATAACCCTCAGATAATGTTCTCTGAGCAATGCGTGAAGGAATGCAAGGCAAGTTTGAGTGCTTGGCTGTCCCCAGGCATCAGGAGACAAGCAGAATAAGTAAACGGTTTGCTCTATTCTCTCCAGGGGTCAACTGTTGAGTTAACACTTGCACTCGAGTTACTATTGGATACTAAATAACTGTAATATGAGGCTTGCTAGGAACACAGAGAGAGTTGAGAGAGATCAAGAAATATCATTGCAGGAAGGAAGTGGAACTTGAGCTACATACTTTAAAGAAATGGAAAGATTTAAAGAAGAAAAGAAAGACAGTCATTTTTACATGACAGACATAATCCTGCAAGTGAATTCTTCCAGCTAATGAAAGTAAAAAGGAAAAGATCAGCCTAGGATAGGGGCTTTGTGCTAGAGAGATCAGGCAGGACACATACGCTGTCCTTATCCCGTCCCACGCCCTACCCCACCCACCCCACCCCAACCCCCACTCCCCCATAGAAGAGCTTAGCCTTGGCCTTTGGGGCATTGTAGAGCCATGCTAGGGATATAGATTCAATCCTGAACTGACTTCACAGCTTAGGAGTTTGTTTGAATTGCTAATGTTAAACAGAGAATAAGCCAACCCTTGCTTAAGTGGTCTGTAGTACAGCAACCTTCTTTTGACTTTAGTAAGTATACATGTAGCCATGTGGCCTTTTTATTTCAGGGCATAACATGATGTCATCTAGACATAGAGATTAACTTAGCCAGGTAGTCATGGCAACTAATTAAGGAAAGCAACACAGCAAGGTAGCTAGGTCCATGGTAATGGTACTGAAGCTGTTTACGTTCCCTACTAGAAAGAAATAATGGAGAGTAACCAGACCCCACCCAGTCTGCTGACATGCCCACCACCCAGCATCTGCAGATGATCCTGGGAGATGCTAGAGTATATAGGAAATGGAAGGTAAACTGAAAGTGGGACTTTATGATTCAGTTTCCATGAGACTGTCATACATGAGGGTGTGAGGATTTGCAATGATGACCTGTGCTCTATAAGAAAGCCCAATAAACTCACTGAATCACTAAGTTGAACTTTGGTGGAATCACTACTGTGGTCTGTCATCAGTACCCTATCTTTGGGGAATGGACATTTATTTGTATCTCCCAAGGGAAAAAAATTAAGAAAACAATACTAATCAAAGTTTTCCAGAGTAGCAGACCCAGTAGATGCATATGGAGATAGAAAGAAGTTTTAGAAAACTAGCTTATTCTATTGTGGGATAAGCAAGTCTGGCAGGTCAGTCCTGCCGTCTGGACATTTGAGGAAGGATGAAGATAAGGTAAGCCTGAAGACAGTCAAGGGGCAGATTTCCCTCTTCCTCAGAGAATCTCAATCTGTTATCTTTTTGGACCTCAACTGATCATGGATTCCCTCCACATACCCGCATTGTGAAACACAATCTGCTTTACTCAAAATTTACCACTAATTTAAATGTTAATCTTACCTATAAAATATCTTCACACGGACAATAATACCGATGCTTGACCAAACATCAGGCTACCACAGTGTAGTAGAGTTGATGTGTAATATTAGTCACCTCAGTAAAGAAACAAAGAATCTTCATCTTTCTAATTTGCCCTCTCTGGCATGGGTGTTGGCTTTCTGGTTGCATTGGGTGTTTTGATCTTTCTCGAAGAAATGTTAAAAAGTAAATGTTCAGGCTGGTAAGATGACTCAGTGGGTAAGGCTGCTAGCCATCAAGGCTGCTGATCTGACCTCAACCATGACCCCATAATAAAGGTGGAAAGCAACTCCCAAAAATTGTCCTTGGACCCCTATCTGCATCTTCTGGCATGTGTACACACACAAAACAAATAAACAAATAGCACTAGTTCACTAACGTGAAGTAGAGCCAGACCCTCTGCTTCAATGGATCCTCGCCCTTATCTTCCTGAAAGTACTTCTTTAAGATTCATGCCAGATTGCCTTCTGCCATTTGGCAAGTTAGTCCCCAGATCACCTCTGAGAATACAACCTGTTGTAGCAAACAGCCAGGCAAGACGCTTCTCATTAAACTCATGCTGTTTTTTTGGGTTGATTCAAAGATTTCTGAGCCAGCTCTCAAACCTTTGTGTAGCTTCTAATTCACTGCTGTTTGACATGTCTGATGTAGGTGGGAGGGGGATGACTTTCATTTAATATTAACCAAGCCACCCTCTGCTACTTACTCTGTTCCATTGTCTGTCTCACTTCAACAAACAATGGAGTTAGCAAGTTGTTTAAAATCAGTGGAGCTCAGAAGCATTTTTAAGCCATTCTACATTACACATGATCGTCTGATGATTTTATTCAGCATGCATGTAAAACACACACACACACATATATACACATATACCAAACACACACAAGATCCAAATTTATATATATATATATATATATATATATATATATATATATATATATATATATGATCATAAGGTAGTTGATCATTTTTTTGAAAGGAAAATACTAAGCCAAAGGGGGGAAAGTTGTTTTGCCCTAAATGTCTCATGTTGAACAAAAAATAAATAAAGTCAGAAACATTAATCCGTAGCCCATATGTAGCTGAGTAGAAACCACTGATTAAAGACAGTTTATAAAACTTCCTGATGAAACTGGCACCCTTCTGGATGTAATTCTCTTCTGAACTGTCACTGAAGACAGGCACCGATGAAGCTGAGAGTATACTATTCCAGAAACTAAGATATATAGAAAATGTAGTCTCTGACTGCAAGCTAGGAGAGCTGTATAAAGAACATCAAATCAGACCTTTCTTTGTGTGCAAAACTGACCTCCACTATTTGAAAACTAGCTTTCAGAAATAAGTGGGCTAAATAACGGTCTGCTGCCTTCTAGGAAAGGGTCTGAGTTTCTGTACACTAGAAAAGGAAGAGAAACCCAAATTGACGCTTCCAGTCTATCAGTTGTGGGTACACATCTTAAAACAGAACGATCCCAGAAGTACTGCAATAAAGGAACAGGAAAGATGTGTTAGTTAGGGTGCTATAACTAAAGTGGGGCTAGCTATGTTTGTGGCAGACAAATTAGAATCTCAGGTCAAGGACATGAACATCTCAAAGAAGTTTACAGCACCTGAACATCTTTATGGCACAGATGATCGATCATCAGCACTGAACTGAACTGAAAAATGCCTTTGCTTGTTATCCTTACATTAAATATAGAATTAAGAGCTGGGAAGACAACTCAGTAAAATATTTATCATGTGAGCTTGAGGATCTGAGTTCAGATCTAAAAAGCACTCATAAAAGCTTGTGTGGGCATAGCAGCCAGCTTGTAATCACGGCTATAGGAGAGACACGAATCTCTGTAGCAAGCTAGCTGCAGTAGGAGAAAGGTGAACTCCGGGTTCTAAGGGAAACCACACCTCAAGATATAAGGCAGAGATCAACCAAGGAAGACACCTAACATTAACCCTGGAACTCCAGGTGCACACATACATGCAAAAATGCACATAGACTTGCACATACAACACATCACACACACACAAATAGAATTGTCTAGTTATAAAAATATATATGTATTTGATAATCTTCTAAAACACCCCAGGTTGTATACTGAAGTGTAATAAGAAAACGATGTCTATGTTTGGTCATTAGTAGGAAAGGACAGATTTCTAGAAGTGTGTTTCTGGGAATAATTTCCATAAAGGATTTTTACTCAAATGCCTGCTGTTTAACCAGGAAAAGTTCACTTCCTAGCCAAAGCCTCCCAGCTTCTGGATGAACATTCTCTTCCCATGGAGAATGAAGAACACACCTCTGGAGTGGATCTGTTGCCATAGAAACAGGAGTCATACCTGCAGGCAGCTTACATAAATGAGACAGCCAGGTGGGGATCATGCAAATTGCAAAGAGCCAAGCCACTAAAGGATCAGCCTCATTCTTGTGACAGGATAAAATGCTTCCAATAGTGTCAGACCTTCCCATAGATGAAAAAAAAAAAAAAAAAAAACCCACAAATCCAGATTTGTATTTTCTCATAATTCGTTGACTCTGAGTCACACATTATTGTCACTGCTTTTAAACCAGGATGTGTCTTACAATCAGTAGTGTCCAGCAATTATAATTAGCAGCATATTTTCTCTTCCTAGCAGTATATAAAGTAAAAGAGTGTCTTTTAATCAATTATAGCATCTTAGATGTTGTGGAATATGGAATGTAAGATCTCACAATAGCTAAAAGTTGGTAATGGGTGCATGCAAAAGAAAAAGCACTATAAAGGCCAAGTGAGATTAATCACGCATGTGTGAGGTACTAGTTCATAATCCATCTTTTAAAATATCTTTGGGGCTGAAGAGGTGGCTCAGTGCAGCTAGTGTTCACTATACAAACGTAAGGATCTGAGTCTGAATGTCCAGAACCCATGGAAAAGCAAGGCATAGTACTGTAATCCCAGTACTTCTACAATGAGAATGGATGATGGAGACAGTATCCCTAGAAGACTCCTGAGCTACATAGTCTGTGGTACACAGTGGCAAAGAGCAACAGATCTTTTCAAAAGGTTGAAATTGAGGTCAACACCCAAGGTTATCCTCTGACCTTCACATATATACCATGGCACATTAGTGCCCACACACAAGCAAGCACATGCACACATGAAAGGGGAATTTGTAAAAGGCTTTTTGCCATTCTTCTCTGGGAGACAGTTGGCAAAACTTATGTAATAAGATTTAAAAGCCCAAAATCTTATGCACAAATAGAAGAGCTCTCCTATTCCAATGATCAGAGGGTGTATGAAGCTAACCTTGCAAGTTTAACAATAACAACAAAAAAAATCACTCAATTGCAAAACCGCAAAGTAGTAGAGACCAAGGGTCATCAAATTTCGACCCATAGATAAGACCCAGCCCTCGGTCTGCCTTTGGATATAAGGTTTGACTGTTAGAAACCATTTGCAACACAGCTTGTGTGTTTAAAAGCTGTCTATGACCACATTCCTGCCTTCCTACCCAGACCCATCATAGAAGCTTGCTTAGCCCCATCTAGATAAAGACCTATTAACACAGTATGAGTTCTATAACGAGTGTGCTCACACAAATACACACACATAGGCACACACATGTGCACACACACACACACAAATGATAGCACTCATTTTAATTCATGAGGGAAAACAGGAATCAAAAACCAGAAGAGACATAGTAAAGCAGTTTCTAAATAAAACTGAAACCACAAGGAACCACAATCACAAATGGTCCCCAGAGATAATAATGTATAACATTATTACTAAGCCAAAATCTGGGAGGATATTGTTCTCAAGGGGAAAAACATTACCACAAGAAGCTTTTCTTCCTAGACAATAAAGGTTTTAACTTGTCAGGGAAAGATAATTTGTGTCATTTTAAAAATATCTCAAGCCACAGGAAGCAGTGAAAGACCCAGTGGCAATGTACTTCACCAGTGTACACACCTGAGACGAATGTGAAGCCCCACAGAGATCTTTCAACTCATAGCTTAAAAAAAAAGTCTCAGTGGCAAAAATGCACAAGCAAAAATTGTGAGAAAGGTATACTAGTTACCATGATCAAACATCTGACAAAAAGAGCTACAGGCAGGAAGGGTTTGTGTTGGCTCATGAAGGGGTGTGTGGCCCATCATGGTGAGAAGGTCCTGGCAGCAGGAGCTTGAGGCAGCTGGTCATGAGTGTCTGCGATGCGGAGGCAGAGGGGCAGATGGGTGCTTTCCTCCCTTTTAAAACCCTCTTTTATTCAGTACAGTGCCCAAGCCATGGCATGGTGCAACCAACAGTTCAAAGTGGGTCTTCTCTACTTAGCCTATCCTCTCTGTGAATGCTCTCAAAGACATGCCCCAGCGGTGTGTCTCCTAGATGATTGCAAATGCAAACCCAGTTAAATGAACAGTGAAGATGAACCATCACAAAGGCTCAGGGCTAAACCATTTACCAATTTATGAAAAAAAAATGTATTTCTAATGAACAATTCTTTACATAGCTCATCCCAGGAACCAGACCCAGAGACACACAGTTCCAAGACAGGGATCCTCTCCTCCCAGACTCCACCTTGGTGTTTTATCTAAAGCAGTGAGTGGTTCTCAGCATGTGGGCTATGACCCCTTTGTGGTCACAAATCAGATATCCTACATATCAGATAGTGACATTGTGATTCATAACAGTAAGAAAATTGCAGTTTTGAAGTAGCAATGAAATAATTTTATTCATTGGGGTTGGGGTCATCACAACATGGGGAACTATATTAAAGGGTCAGCATTAGGATGCTTGAGAACCACTAATTTAAAGGCTTACACAGAGAGAGAGAGAAAGAGGGAGGGAGAGAGAGAGAGAGAGAGAGAGCGCACACACACACACACACACACACAGAGCAATTAGACTGCGCACCTTTACAAAATGAAATGGTGTGCCAATGTGTAAGTTTGTTAAGAAATGTGCTGTTGACAAATACAGAGTAAATAAAATGGCAAAAATAATATTGAATAGAATGTCCTTGAAAAGATGGGCAATCTTACAAAATTTATAAACAAAACACAAGTTGACTTTAAAGTTAATGGAAAAGAAAAGATAAATAGTACTATAATCATGAAAAATAGCTTTGGCCTATATTAAAATGTACTGTAAAGTCAGAAATAAATAGTGATGTACTGCTGTGTGAATAGATAGAGCAATAAAACAGTGTGGGGTACCCAGAAATACGCAGGAATAAGAGTTAAAATATTAGAAATTATATAAAGTATTTCATGCAAGTTGTTAAAAATGACAAATTTTCTTAAAGAAACAGTTTGGGGACTACAGAGTAACCATCATGAGGGAGATGAAATTAATGCTATATTTCATAGCATACATCATCAAAATCATTTTAGCTGGATCAGAAGTTAAACTCTTTTAAAATTAAAATCATAAATAGTGCTATATAAAAATATCTATCGGGTTGCTTTATTGCCACCTCAGAACAGCAATATATTTATATACTTAAAATTTATATACATAAAATATATTTATGCTAAATATAACAAGAAACTGGGAGTCGTAAATAAAAGCATTGATGGAACTCTAGTTTCTGACCATGGAGGACTAGCTGGTACCTCATCAGTCTCTGCACCATGAAGAATTACAAAGCTGTAAAATAGTATGTGAAGAAACTCCTCTGAGCCACTGGGCAACAGACAGAAGAAAACGATAATTACTGAGTGTAGGAAAATTCAGGAAGCGAGTGGAGTTTGACTGTCCCACTGAATTGAGACAGCAGAAGTCAGAATTCAGAGGACCTAAATCGATAGAAAAGACAAAAAAGAGCAAGGGAGATGTGCCTAAGGCTGCTTGTCTCTGTGATCCTGGGGAGAGGTCTGCACTGTGCCTGTGCAATAACAAGCCTTCCCAGAAGGCAGCAACATCAAGGCTGAGGAAGAAGAATGTCAGGTCCTGATGAGAGAAAAGCAGTGTTGGAGACTTCTACTTGGAAAACTCTGTTATTCTTCTTCATCAGGATCAATAACCAAAAATGCCTTCCTAAGAGTAGACCTTCTAAAGTCACAAGTGTGTAAACACATGCCCCCATAAAATCTTTCTAGAAGAGAAACTTTGGAAGCTGAGATCCTTTCTGTTGTGGATAACTCCTAGGACTTAGAGACATGGGAAGTGTATCCACCCAAATAGGCATGAAATCAAGCCTGCACATGTTTAAATTTGATAAGTTCCCCATTTCACCTTTTATCACCTTCTGTATAATATGTATTAATAATCTTCAAAGAAAGATAACAATACCTACAGTCTTCACATTTCATTATTCCAATTGTACAGTATTGAATTAAAAGGTCAGTAAAAATGAACCAAAATAGGGAATGTATCACAAAAGAAAAGAATGGTCTGTCTGGTGATCTGAATGAGAATGGCCCCCAGAGGCCCATATATTTGAATGTCTGGTTCCTAGTTGGTAGAGTTTTTTAGAAAGGCTTAGGAAGTGTGGCCTTGTTGGAGAAAGTGAACCACTAGAGGTGGGCTTTGAGGTACAAAAGACCATACCAGTCTCTCTCTCTCTCTCTCTCTCTCTCTCTCTCTCTCTCTCTCTCTCTCTCTCTCTCTGCTGTGTGCTTATGGATCAGATGTAAGCTTTAAGATACCGCTCCAGCACATGCCTACCAGCCTGATACCGTGCTCTCTACCATAATGGTCATGGACTCATCATCTGAAGATGTAAGCAAGCCCCCCAATTTAATGCTTTCTTTTATAAGTTGCCTTGGTCATGGTGTCTCAACATAGCAATAGAAAGAAATGAATATAGTCAATAAAAACCACATCAAGATGACCTAGATAATGTATTTAGCAAGGACTCTAAACACGGGCACTGTTTTTGTGTAATTATGACAGCAATATTATTGCTCATTCTTTTGACTTGATGCAAAGTGTGTCTTCTAATCTCCAACAGTCTAGTATTAGGTTATTTTGACCAATAACTAGACTACATTATGGGCTATCTTAGGCAAGGTCATAAGAAGTCCTTCAGTTTCTACCTGTGTCACACCATAGTATGAGCTACTAATTCATAAAGACACATTACATGGAGAAGTCATGAGAATGTGTTGGATTTAACAGTCCAATAGAGCCAACAGCCCCACTTAAGTTGGCTCTAGTTCACAAGTGATATGATATGATATGTTCACCTGTGATATGTAGTACAGCGTAGAGAGAAAATGATAGAAATTATTCAATCTACTTAACAGGATGAGGAAGAATAAGGCTAAAGAAAATAAATACATTCTTGGTATCTTGGGGAAAATATTAAATTGTCTTTATACACATAATGAAGTTCAGGGGAACAGCGTGAAGGTGAGACAGGAAAAATCACTCTGAAGAAAATGACAAAAACTTTTGAGAGTTAATTTAAGAAGAAAGGCCATGATTTACATAGCCAAGAAGCTCAATATACTCAAAGAAGGATTACCTATGAAGAAAGCCATATACATGCTTAACTTGGTAGTAAGCTGGCTAGTTTTATGTCAACTTGACACAAGTTGAAGTCACTTGAGAGGAGGGAACCTCAATTAAGAAAATGCCTACATAAAATTGGGCTGAGTGTAAACCTGCAGGGCATTTTCTTAATTAGGGATTAATGTCGGAAGGCCTAGTCTATTTTGGGTGGCGCCACCACTGGGCTGGTGGTCCTGAGTTCTATAAGAAAGTAAGTTTGGCAAGCCAGGCGGAGCAAGACAGTTGACAGCACTTTCCTACAGCCTCTGCCTCAGCTCTTGCCTCCTGGTTCACGACCTGTTTTGTATTCCTACCCTGACTGCCTTCCATGATAACTGTGTTATAGAAATATAGGTGAAATAAACCCTTTCCTCCCTAAGTTGCTTTTGGTCGTGGTGTTTTAGCATAGAAATAGAAACCCTAACTGAGAGGGTAATCTACAGCTTTCTAATTGGACTTAAAACCTATTGAACAAGAGGAATTATGTCTGGTACTGGAAACCTATCCAACCACCATGGGCTGGTAAGTCATGGATCTTGCAAGAGAACTTATAACCACCACTTTGTTAAACCAGCATAATTCCTAACTACATTCTAAACATTTGTCCTTATGCCCAAAAATAACTGTAGTCCTCACCCTTCATCAAGGAAACTCCTCTTTGCTATAAGAAATCGTTACAGGAAACTACAACCAAGCAAAATACAGAGTTGAGAAGACAAGTCCCAATGGATACATCTACAAAACACTTCTGCACCAAAGGCTCAGGCACCATTGTGGTATTGATCAGGGACTTTGCTGTGGGATTGTGTCTCCTAATAATACAAGAAGCTACTTTCTTTATATCTCACCAACACATGTATAAGTGGTTACTTATACATGAGCTGATCAAAGATGATGGCAAAGATATGTTAAAGTGACCAGAGTAGGGGGTGGTGAAAAGAGCCCACAGGGCCTTACCCTTACACAAAGGACTAAAGGATGTTGAGAGCAGGAGAAACAGTCTTCCCTCAGGAAGATCACACCAACTGGTTATCCAATACCAAACAGTCATCTCTGAAAACATACATATAAGTAACATACAGACTGAGAAGGGTGTGTATGTATGTATTTAAGAATACATTTGTATATGTGTATGTATATACATATATGAATGTAACAAAAATTAATGAAAAGGGGGGGCCATGAATTTTCAAGAAGGCAATAAGCAGGAGGTGGGGAAATAATGTAATTATAATTTCAAAAACTTAAAAAACAACTAAGCCTTTCTGAAAAATAAAAAAAAAAGCCATTCATTCTAGTTATGTTATAAAATTGCACCAAAGATTAAGTTGAAAATCAGCCAGAAAGAGAAAGTCACAAATTATAAACAAGGGAACACAGATAACAGTGACTAGAAGATTCTTTTTGGGAAGTGGTAGCAGGAATTTACTTGTTTGTCTATGTTATTTTAGATTTTATATTTATATTGCTTCTAGGACAAGCTCATCAGCAGGAATAGGGAGAGTGTGTTGTTAAGTGCCACATAGGTATCTGAGCACACCCATGTATTTAGTATGGTTCATAGTTGGAACCACAACTTCCCAGTACTGAACGAGCAGCTGTTATACCCAAAAAAAAAAGGGATCTTAAAATATGAGGGTTACATATGATTTTCCAGAAAATCTCAAGCTAGAAGTTGCTGCCAGCAGACTTTTACTAAACACAGTGATGGCAGGTGACCTTCAGCCTAACAGAAAATGACAGCCATGCCAATCTGCACAGCAGGATCTAGAAGAAGGAAGGAAATCAGAAATAGCCAGCAAATGAGAAAATCATGAAGTATGTCTTCCTTCTCTGATCTATCCAAAAATTGTTTGAGGTAAAATAGAGAAGTAAAAGGTACGAAAGAAAGTTTATAGAATAGATAAATAGAATTAATCACATTTATGTAAATCACAGAGCAATAAAATTAACATAAACAATATCAAAGATGTGACCCCTTTTTAAAATGTTGAATATTCTCCAAATGTGCAACTCAACACACACGTGACCATTCATTCAGTGTTAGCCTGCAATTTTTATTTAGACAAACTAGAGTGTTGATAAGGGATGAAGCACACTAAATATACGGGTGTGCTCAGACACTATCCTTCATTGTGTGTCAAATACTTGTGTGGCACTTAACAACACACTCTTTCTCCCTATTCCTGCTGATAAGCTTGTCTTAGAAGCAATGTTATTATAAAATCTAAAATAACACAGACAATCCTTTTCCTTTCAATAATTTTGAGGTTTTGGAAAGTTGGGGACAAGGACAGTGTCTTACTATGGAGTTAAAATGACCTTGAATGAGAGATCCTCCTGCCTCAGGCTCCCAAAGTCTGTAAGTATAGTCATGCCCTACCACACTCACCTCAGTAATATGACTTTCAAGGCATCTGTTACATCAGATATCTATAAAGCCTGGTGAATACAGGTGTGCAACGTTTCTGCCCTCTCTAAACAACTGGAGGCAGAAGATTTTAGTCTTTTGAAGCTATATAGAATAGTAAAGAATCTTGCCAATGGAGAATCAGCTAGTTGGCCAGCAGGGCCAGCAGGAAAACTCCAAAGCCCACTCTGGAGGCATGGTCAGACATGCTCATATGGTCAGGAGCAGTAGAGGACTTTCTCACCTAGAGCACTAGCTTGAGGTTCATTCCCTCTGTGTTCTGCTCCATTGGTCCCTTTGAAAGGATTCTGTCTAGTTGAAGGCAGGGCTTCCCAGGACCATAAAAGAAGCAAACTGTTGTTTTCCTAGAGCAATAGGTAGCATATGTGGGAGGCATGGCAGAAGGACTTTAGTGTATCCTAGATTCCTAAACTGGTTATCTCTGGGTTCAGTGTATGCGTTATCCTCTGTGAGATGCCACCAGTTAGAATCCTGACCTCCACCATTATAGAAAACAGTATGGAAGTGCCTCCAAAACTGTAAAGTACAACTCTCAAATGACTGGCAATCTCACTGTTGGGAATCCATCCAAAAGAAAGCAATGTGATGTGCCAGTGAGATGCCTGAAGTCCCTGTTTGTTGCAGCCCTACACACAATAACCAAGACAAGCCATCAGCCCATATGTCTAACAATGAGTGGATGAGATAAAGACCACGTGGCATGTGGCAATGCACCAGTCATAAAAGTAACTGAGAGGAACCAGACAGAAAAATGTTGTGTTCTCATTCAGACTCATGTGTGGAAGCTTGATAAGTTAAGTTCACAGAGGAAATTAGTGCAAGGAAGCTAAAGGAACAGAGAGGAGGAAACAGAGAGAAAGGGTACAGAGTGGCAAAACACAATTCATCTGGAAGGACAAATTCTAGTAAAACAATCATTTATTGCATATATTTCAATAGAAAAGTTTAGATCTCCTGTGTGGATTCATCTCGATGGTCAATTTGATGGAATTTGGAGTCTGACAGGAAGTTGCAGGATGGATTAAATGACAGAGAAGATCCTCCACCAGATGGGGTGGGCCAGATGATATTAAGAGGTCCAAGGAAAAATCAATGCAGCTTTTTTGTCTACATCCACCTCTTGCTGGTGAATGCATCTCTGTTGCTCCTGCTGCTGCTGCTGCTGCTGCTGCATCTTTCTTTGACATCAGACTACAGCCTCTTTGGGTTCCAGAGTAGATTGAAGAGCAATGCTTTTCCAGGAATCTTCCCGGCCTTTGGCATCAGATTATGAGTTCGGAGGCATTCCGTTTCATAGGCTGAGCAGTTGTGGGGTTGTCAGTCTCTTCCCTACCACACGTACACAGCCATTGTCGTGCAACTCAGCCTTATCAGTTATACACCATTCTAGTATACTGTCCTTGTGCACTTGTGTACATGTATGTGGATTCTATTGGTTTGGTTTCCCTGAAGACACTTGGATCAAAGTAGAGCTAATTATGAGTAGGACTGTAAAGAAGAGTTTATTGTACCTTACAGGTGACAGTCTGTCACTAAGGAAAGAAACTATGGCAGAGTGTTGTTTAGTGGCTTAGTTGCCCATTTATCCTTAGCTAGCTTTCTCCTACGACCTAGGACTACCTGCCAAAGGAATGGTGCCACCCATGGTGGAGTGGACTTTCGTATATCTATTAATAATCAAGACAATTTCCCATAGGCCAATTGACTAGAGAAATTGTTCAGTTGAGGCTCCCCTTCTAAAATGACTCTAGGCTGTATCAAGTTGACTATTAATGCTAATTAGGACAACCTAATGGCACACCTGTAATCACACACACACACACACACACACACACACACACTGAAGCTGAAACATTTCTAATCAATTAAAAAACCCAGATACAAGCCACACCCCTGTCACTAGAGCAATTTCTGAATCCAGTTAGTTCACCCTGCCATGGTTAGGCTGGAAATCCTTTATTCCATCTTCCCCAGCCGCCTATGCGCACACTTACTACACGTTGTATTTCTCATCATGGAGTAAATTCTTTTTGGAAATAGCCACTAGATGCTGCAGCAAAGCCCAGCTCTTTCTCAGTAAGCTGACCCCTCCCTGTGAAAAGCCACCAGGGCATTTATTTTGCAGTTAATGGCTTCCCTTTGACCTTCTTAAAGGAGCTGGGACTCTCTGGATTCTCTCCACATGGGTGGCTAATGGACCAACTTCAGGAGTCTGGGGAGGGACTTTAGAGAAACTAGAGGATGATTCTGTGGCTTGAAAACCTCTTCAAAAGGGATGACATTTATTTGAAAAGATATGCTCACACAACACAAAGGGGAGCTTGCTCAGTGCCTTCCTTGGCCATCGAGGACAGGGCGGTTTCAGCCTTTGTGGAGACCAAAGGCAATGGAGGTTTCCAGGGAAACGACTCTACCCGCCCATACCTTCCAGGGTCGTCTGGAAAGATACAGGGCTGTTGGATAAGCCTCAGCTGTAAGTCTACTTCTGTATTTCTTTGCAGGGGGAAAAAAAAGATGGAGAAACAGACACACAGAAACAGAGACCCCGAGATTCCAGCTTTTACAAAAGCTCACTCTTTCATTCAATCTATTTTTCAAACTTTCTTAAACATCACACCAGGAACTACACTCTTCTCATTTCTCATGTTTGATTTTAAATGGAATGACTCATTTCTCATTGTCTCCCATAATCCAAAGTCTGCTGTGGGTGACTTCAACAGCAAATGAACATACACACACACACACACACACACACACATATACACATGTACACACACACACGAACAAATGAACACATGCACACATGCATACATGCATGCATGCATACTCACTTGAAGGTGAGGGGCTGTCCTTCCTTTGTTAACAGTGAAGAATGACTACTTGAAGAAATTAGTGTTTGCCCAAAGAGGGAAACATTTACTGAGGGAGCATGTTTCTAATGCCTCATTGTCTTTTTTTACTTTTTTGAGCTAAATGTTTGTATCTTAGTGACTCTATTGATGGCATTTTTCCCTGAAGGAAGGAGTTCACCAGTTCCTCTAAAATCTCCCCCACCTCCCTCCCTTCTCCTCCTCATCCTTCTCCCCCTCTTCCTCCTCCTCATTCCCTGTGACTGTCACTGGAGAGTAGAGTATGACAAGTTCTCAAAAATGCTGGCCTGGAGGCCAGAACATGTTAATTCTACAGGGGCTGAAAGAGTTCATTTTTCAAATGGCTGACAGGAAATGTGTTCCATGGTAACAAATGAATTAGCACTTGGTGACCACTTATTGCTACCATGATAAAATCCCTACTGTGTGAGATCTCCATAGGCAATCTGAACTGCTACTCTAATAGAGTAATTGGTAGAGCAAGAGAGAGATACTGATCCACCCTTAATGCCCATCTAGATCCAGCCATGGCTGTATCTTAATCATACTCTCACCTAACATAGATTAAATGCAGCTTGATCTAAATCACCTCTTGGCAGGATTTGCGAATGTCAAGTGGTAATCTTTGCTCTCTTAATCTGGCTCTTCTTCTGACTTGTCGGGATACAAGCCCACCAGCCCTCCCCACCTCACCCTCTAGATACACACATACATACACACACACACACACACACACACACACACACACACCTCCTTTCTCAGCCAATAAACTAGCAATAATAGATGTGTCTAGCACTCAGAAATGGCTGCAAGACACTCCTTTGTATCTGGACAGCATTTTGCAAATGACAAGCTGGCTTGAGGCTAGAGATGTCAGAATGACATTTCAACACAGGTTGAGGGATCGGACATTTCTTTCATTTCTATTTCACAACCTCTTGACACCCACAATGCGCCCTTCCCTGTGTGATCCACAGCCTCACACTGGGCATATGCTGCTTTGTGCTCTGGGTTGAGCATTTGTGACTTTCCCCAGGACTCCACTGTATTCTCACAATGCTAAGGCAACTCCAGCTGAAAGGATACATGCTGGTGGACAGAGGAGATAATGCCATGTGGTAAACCTTGGTATTCTCACTATTAGAATTTCTGCTAACTTCTCAGAACAAAGTCTTTTCAAGCATGCAGTTATGTGAGACAGCCCCATTCCTGGGGTGTTCTAAATGGACTCCTGCACTCAGCAAAATACAAACCCCCTTTTTTGTAAAGTCACTGGAGGGCACACAACTGTGCCCCCTGGCTGCTTCCTACACCACCACCACCACCACCACCACCAATGGAAGGCATCTAAGGCACCAAAAGATGACAGAAATATCATGACAAGCTATTCAGCCTCCAATAGAGATGGCTACAAGGAAAAGTGCCAAGCAGAGAAATGGGTGAGAAACAGGCCCTGTTTTACCTTCAGAGTGGGAGAGCAGTCCTCACTCCCATCTTGAACTAGAAATTCCTTCATAAATAAAAGAATTTTAGCATCTTCGTGTGATATCTGATATATCCCCTTCAACTGACCTACACAGTGTGGACATAGGGATAGAGAAAAACACTTAAACTCGTCTAAGACTAATTTCTCTGGGAGACAGCACTGGAATGGTATATGCTGTGAAACTTACTAGCACATTGACTGTAAGTTCACCATAAGTCTCAGGTGATGGTCCTCAACAAATAAACACACCTCCTACCCCAGAAGGCATTCACAGGGCTTGAAACAACATCCAATCAAACAGAGCCAAGGCTCACAGCTTTTTCTTTCTTTTCCTTCTCTTTTTCTTTTCCTTCCTTCCTTTCTTCCTTTCTTTCTTCCTTCCTTCCTTCCTTTCTTTCTTTCTTTCTTTCTTTCTTTCTTTCTTTCTTTCTTTCTTTCTTTCTTTCTTTTTCTTTTTTTTAATTTAGGAAATGTCTCCACAGCGTTAGTTGCCTTGAGCGCCCTCATGTGTCTCAACAGAGGAATGTCACCCAAGGTCTTCCAACTAGTTCTTATGATGAGTTAGTTGGATGCCACACACCTCTTCAGACTTGCTTCAGGGACTGAAGATTCACTAAGCGACTCTGAGGAGCATGCCCTCCATGATACCGAGTGACATCACAACTCAGACCTGGAGGAATGAGAAGAGGAGGGGGCCAATTTCAACTTTAAGCTCTTCAGGTCATTTTGTCTTTTTCTCTTTTCCTACCCCCATCCTAACTCACTGCACCTTGAGGGGCAGGGATCCAAGCATGAATACTTTTTCTACCGCTGTGGTGGCCTTGCTACTAGAACAAGCAGACCTCAGCTTTTCTATATCCACAGCAGAGTGAGAGGAAGCCATGTTTCTTCCCTAGTATGTTCTCTTTGGATCCCAGTTTCCTCTTTCTCCCAACTAATGTGTCTCCGCATCCATGCCTGGCATATAAGAGAGAGTCATCCAGTAAATGATAAACAAACCCAACCCTATATGCTGTGTTCCAATCCATTTGCCTTATAGCATTTCCAGAAAATACTTACAACATACATCTCTTAGCAACCAGCTTTGGGTTTCCTGGAGCACAGAAAAGGCAGAATAAATCTGCATTCTCCATTACTGTTGTCCAGAGCTGGGCGCACAGTGGCCATCCATAAGCCAGAAGGAGTGGGGGTGAAGGGCGTGGCAAGTGAGGGAGCAGGTACATAATGTATTTTTTTGATAGAGTTTAAAGTGTATGCAAGAGCCAAATTCACTTGGGAATTTAAGGTCTATGTGAAAGCCCTGCATCTATATAGGAAAAAATTAAAAAGGAGGAAAACTATTTTCTCCTCATCTTCCTCCTTCCTTTTCCTCATCTTACCTTCAGCTTAGGAAACATGAGTCAACAATGTAGTAGAAAACACACAGGCCAGGAATCGCCAGAGAAAAGTGGTCCAACCTTGGTCAGTATGTCAGACCAACCTTGCCGGACCTTGAATCCTGTTCACAAAAATTCACGAAGAAACACACCATCCTGGGTTCTTCTCACCAAAAAGGCAAAGAGCTGTTCCCTGCTTAGCTTAATGCTAGCCAAACCCAACAAAGCCTTAGAGATTTTTGGCTTAATCTCCTCACTGAACTCAAGCCAGCACTCCACGAGTGCAGCCAGGGCATCGTCACCCAGCCTTTGCTGTTGGCAACTTCTCTCTCATGCTTCTTAGCACTTTCTTGGCTTGGGGGCATTAGCAGAGGTACCTTCCCCTCCCATCCACTGCCCCCACAGGCACCTCCAACTGTGTAGCTTGGCTTTGGAAGGTTCCCCACCCACTGAAAGTATAGTCAAGACTTTTGTTAGGTAATCTACAACCCTAGCCGAATGCCAGAAAACGCCTGCCTTATGGAAATACTAGATATTTCTTGCAATTAAAAAACTCATAGCCAAAAATAAGTCAGGAAACATCTGATGTACATGACTTACCTAACTTGAAAAGGGGTCTTTTCCAAGAACATCCTTAGGTTGGTTCCTAAGATGCATTTATTCAAAGCACCTCTCATATCGATCCTCCTTCCTCCCTTCCTGTCACCATAGCAATCTCAGCAACCCAAATGCTCGTGAAGCTCCTACCTTTCTTCTGCAAGCTGCTGCCTGGATGCTGACAAGCTCTTCCCCAAGTATAACCTTCCTGTTAAAGAGCTCTAATGCCTCCTGTTATAAGATAAAACTCAGACCCTGAAACCCAACCTCCAGATTCTTCTGTATTCTCTCAAACCCCAAGGAAAAGTTGCAAAAGAACCCATCTATCATCAATCACCTGCAGGGCTGCCAAGTGTTCTAGACCCGCCGTCTCAAAGTCCAACACACAGCACAGTGATGCTAGATGTTCAGATATGCTCACACTATGGGCTTCTGGGTAGGAACTTGGCTTTGGGTACGTATGTCTGCCATCAAATCCCTCCCTTGACATCCTCAGGTAGAGAGGCACCTGTGCACTTTGCTTGCACACTAGTGTGACTGCCACTGTATTTCCTTGAATGTCTACCTGTCATCGTGAAACACTTGGCACAATTAACAACTAACCTCTGGATATATAGCTGTAAGTAAGCAAAATAAAAAGTGAAAAGTTAATGTCACACACACACACTTGTTTCCTGATACTCATAGGACATTGTTTTCTGGTAAGAGCTTCAGAGAATTGGGAAAAGAAACTGGATTGCCAGAGGAAAGTCATCACCCTTCCAAACTGGTGGAGCAGCCAGAGGTCAAGCGTAGATCCTTGAACAGTGCACAATGACTCGAGAAGCAGAGGACGCTCAGGAATGGAAGTCAAGACCTTCTGGTAAACCCTGCACCTATGCTCTTCTTCCCTCTTTGAAAGGTAACACTGAGGAATCTATTTCACAATGCCATAATATGCTCTATTCCTGCATAAAGCCATCAACAATCAACCTCATAGATTCTCAGAATAAGAATTTCATGAAATACAAGCTGGCATCACTTTTTTCCTAATTTAAATACTCACTACTTGAAGGTCTTTCCAGGAAACCTTCCTCAAATCTCTAGCGGTCTCTCAGGCAAAGCCATGACATTTTGAACTTGTAGAAGGTGTCCCAAGGTTGGTCATCTTCTCAACTAAATTCCCGATGCCTCAGATTAAGAATCATGCTTGCTTTCTAGATTCCCTGGATTTTATCCTCCCTGACATACCACGCAGTACTCAAATTAGTACCAGAGAAACAACAATACCATTGATGAAAAAATACTGAAATGGACAAATTAAATAATGTATACATTCAATCAAAAGATGATATTAACTAA
Source organism: Mastomys natalensis (assembly GCA_021653895.1). Taxonomy (NCBI): domain Eukaryota; kingdom Metazoa; phylum Chordata; class Mammalia; order Rodentia; family Muridae; genus Mastomys; species Mastomys natalensis. Next base: position 91,879 of record JAJTUV010000741.1, read on the forward strand.
TTGAAACATGGAGTTACATGGAATTTTCCAGTTTTTAACATATTTTCTATGTCTTTTATTCTTTATAGCCTTGTCATAGCCTTGTTATCCTTGCTTTTTTCTAACAATCTTTTTTTTTTTTTCAAAGAATGGGCTATAAGTCACCTTAAGCCAATCCACTCCCTGCACACACACACACACACACACACACACAAACACTCAGAGATAGACCTGATTCTGGATGTGATTTGTAATAATAGAATTCCTTTTGTTTGTTTGTTTATTTGTTTGTTTGTTTGTTTTTTAAGTTTTCATGTAAAGTTTTAGGATTGAACCTGAAGCCGAAGCTGCTGGGTCTTTTTCTTTCCAAGACCATGGAATCACCGAAGACCCTTTTGCACTTACCCCCTCAAAAATGTTCGAAGTTTTATTGTTTAATCCGTTTGCCTCACCCCACCCTTTAATGACCACTTTCCTACCCTGAGAAGTCCTCTCATGGATCATTAACCTCCTTCACAACTTAAGGACAAGCCTTCCTGTTGCCACACTCCACTTATAAGAAAATAGGAGCTGCTATACTGGGCATGATTCGTGATTCCACTATAATTTTCCCATTAAGTCTCCAGTTTATCAGTCTCCTCTCCTACACATTCTGGTCTTTCCCTACCCTTTCTTCCCAGCCCCGCCCCCTGTCTCTTCCCAACCCCCAAGAAATGAACTGGTTTACCCAGCAGGTTTAGTCTTGCTTTGACCAGCTCATTGTTTCAATGTGCTTGTGAAGCTGCTGGGCTTGAATCCACAGTTTATTAATTTCCAGGCATTTGCCATGTTCCTCTGTGGAGTGTCGTGTGAGGAGTAGTTGTGCTTGTGTGCACAGACAGTAACCAACACTCCAAGAGTTGGCAGAGCCTCTAGTGACTAAGAAAACACTGTTGATTGGTGATCCAGGACTAGGGATGTAACCAGTTAATAGAGCACAGGCAGGTGTGCATGAAACTGTGGGCTCAATCCTCAGAACCACACAGTGGCAAAAGCCTGTTATTTCAGCATGGAAAGATGGAAGCAGGAGGACTGGAGTTCAAGGTCACCCTCAACTAGACATCAAGTTCAGCCTGAGCTACAGGAGAGTTTGTTCCTGGTAAATCATATCATTTTTAGAGGTGTGTGGAGTAAGAATTGAGTAGTGCAATAGCAAGGTGAAAGGGCATGGCCAAGGTCATAGATTTAATAACTAGGAGAGCTGAGGGAAGAGCTGGGAGCTGGAGCTACAGGACCTCAGTTCACCAGGCTCTTGCACTGGCATACATCCTTCTGCCGTGGCTCACACAGCAGTAAGAATTCAGGGTGTCCGCAGATCACAGCAAGGAATCATAGCTGCATACTGTAAGTGAACGCGCAAATGCGCGAGAGAGAGACAGACAGAGAGAGAGAGAGAGAGAGAGAGAGAGAGAGAGAGAGAGAGAGAGAGAGAGAGAATGTTGAGTTCTTCCAGAGAACAGCCTACTAAAATTAGAGAGTTGCTACAGTGTGATTAAATTCAATTCTGCATCACATCTCCCTATCAAGCATCCAGCATGCATTCCTCCTAGTGGTTCATTTTAAAAAAATTAAAGATGAATTTCACAAGAACCTTGAAGAGCTTCTCAAGTGATTTTCCTTTTGGCTTATCAATACAGAGTTATCACTTCAGCGTGTGAAAATAGCTTTTCCACACATCCCTGCTCACACACACACACACACACACACACACACACACACACACACACAAATCATTGGCAGCAGGTACTTTCAATTTGCTGGAAAATATTTCTAAGAAGTCAAAAAGCTCCAGCTGAATAAGCGTGCCTGCCTATTGGCTAAACGGACCAGTTGAAGGATCTGATTGGTCCCTGATCCTGAGGACCGATAAGACGGCTATAAAATCCCTGGGTGCAGCTCTTGGGCCCCCAGTTTGCAAAAGCCAGAGGTGCAAGAAGCAGCAGCAACAGCAGCAGCAGCAACAGCACAGCAGCAGCCGCTGCCGCCCTGCCAGCCAGACACCCAGCCAGCCAGACACCCAGCCAGCCGCACACACAATAATTCCTCCTCAAATCCTCACCTAAGCTTTCAGTATATCCAGATCCACATCTTCACTCAAGCCGGGAGAGGGAAAGAGGAAAGGGGGAGGAAAAAAAAAAGCCAACAACTTAGCGGAAACTTCTCAGAGAATGCTCCAAAACTCAGCAGTGATTCTGGCGCTGGTCATCAGTGCTGCTGCAGCGCACGAGGCAGAACACAATGATTCTGTGAGCCCCAGAAAATCCCGGGTGGCGGCTCAAAATTCAGGTAAGCAAGCAAACCCAGGACCGGTTACTTCCCCCAAAGAGCTGTCCTCATTTGCCTCTCTCACTTTTGCATGTGTCTCTGTGACGGCTGATCTCGGTAATAAATGTGCTTTATGCCTGGTGATAATGAACTGCCAGTGTAATCCAATAGCCTTAGGAAGTGGAGTTCCTTTGTTTAATAAATTGCATGCAACTAACGAAGAAGCTGGGCGCTCTGCTGAGGGTATTTCATTGCATAAGCCTAGCCTGATTGCCTGAAATCTGGCACGTACCCTCTTGTTGGGGGGAGGGGGCGGGGAAAGGATTGAATGTTGGCACGCCTCACAGCGGCTCTCTCTACTCCACAAGCTTGTGTTAAGGTAGTGAGTGGCTTACCTGCTGCCGTCCCTCTCCCTGCTCCTTTAAGACCTTGTAACTTGACTTCTCTATCTCTTCAGACAGCCCACAGACAAGCCCCCTCCTCACACTGATTTGTGGAACCCTAGCCTTCAAGTCTGAAAAAAGAAATTTTTTTCAGGGCGCATTCAAAAAGAGGAGGGGGGACCTTCACACCCCATTCTCCACAAGCCTGCCTGTCTCCTCCCTCGCTCTCACGGGCTCCCCATTCAATCGCCCATGCAGCCCAGGGTCCCTAGAAGGAAGTGCATTTATGAAACGAAGCATTTCTTTCTCCAAGGGAAAGGTCTTACTTTCCGCCCGACTCCCACACCAGTTAACTGTATCTGGTCCTGGGCTCTGGAGGCAAAAAGGCATTAGGACCCTTATGCCCCTTGACTTCTGGTTCCCCACTCACTCCTCTCCCCAACTGTTACCAGAGATGGGACCCCGCAGGTGTCAAAATGCTGCAGATGCTCCCCTTGGAAGAGCGCAGGTCCCTGCCAGAGGAGGCCTTTTGCCTGGCTTCCTTTTGTACTTAGTTGCTATAGCGATGCCGGGATTCACAATTCGAGCTTGCCTAAAACAATAGCAGCCCTAATGCATATTAAAACTGCTTAAAGCAAAGTTATAATTTGAACCCGTGGAAATATATAATTAGGGAAATGACTTGTAACATCCCAGAGGCTGCGGGTGGTGGGAGGGGGGGCGGGGAAGCCTAACCTAACCAAACCATGCTTTTGATCTGGGAGGAGAATCCTACGGTATGGTATGAAGGCTACAGATCATTGCTTGCCGAGCTGCCTGCCAGAACACCCCTCCTTCTGTGGGAGAGAAATTACTTTTATGGCAGATCTTATCCAGAATGCAAAAAGCCTGGTGCAAGTTCTTTGCGGTTTTCTTCCAGCCTTTCACAAGGAGTGCCTTGGACCCGTCACTCCACACCTGTGTTTCTCCTTTTTGAAAAGAAGCCTTTTTAATATGAGAGATTATTCATACCTCTAAGCACTGGGCTGTGGCTGGGGGGCTGGGGTGGATACAAAGGGCTCAGATTCCTTTCTGCCAATGCCATCATGAGTTAAAAGCCCTCTTTGGGAAGGGTCTCCCTCCAAATGGACTCAGCAAATTATTCTCTGCCATTTGGATTAAAATACCATGCTTTTTACTCCAGGCTGCATTTTTCAGAGGGCAGCTAGATTCTCTGGTCCTCCCCCAACCTCACCATGAGCCTGATCTTCAGTCACTGCCTACAGCCTACCCATGCTTTCAAGTTCCAAGGGACAGCCTTTGATTCCTGTCACCACCAGAAGACACTATGCATTACAAGGTTACCTTACTTCTCTAGCCGTCAAATACATAGAAGGGTGAGACCCAGAAAGCATGTGCCTAAGGGGGAAGGCACCACCCCTATTCTGAGTCTTAGAAGGAAAAAGGTCCTGCCCGTCCCCTTTCTCACCCCACTTTTCTTCTAATTGTTCTATCTAATGGAACCCAAAATCAAAGTCCAAGGATAAGTTCAGATCATGTACCCTTGGTATTGGCCTCTACACCTACTGGATTCTACCAGAGCCCCTTTGCTTGACCCGACTGGTTCTACTTATCTCTTTCAGCTGAAGTGGTTCGCTGCCTCAACAGTGCCCTGCAGGTCGGCTGTGGGGCTTTTGCATGCCTGGAAAACTCCACGTGTGACACAGATGGGATGTACGACATTTGTAAATCCTTCTTGTACAGTGCTGCTAAATTTGACACTCAGGTAACTGGACCTTGACTTCTGCTCCCTCTGGCTGATCATCGTTTTTAACAGTGCTTATCATTCTTCTTAAGAGCCAGTCCTATTGATAGCCAACCTTGCTTCCCAGCCTCCTAACCAAAAGGCTCATCTCAGGTGTGCAAACATGCTCTGGAGCATGCATGCGCGCGCTTGTCCCCCCCCCCCCACACACACACACAGGTTGGGGACATATGCAAACAGTTTAGACCAGAATTAAGGGGTGGACAGAGGCAGGCTGATAGAGTGAGGGATGACTAGCAGAAAAGTATTTTGGCTTTGAAAGGAAATAAAAATGTTCTCCTCTGAATGACCTAGCATACTATCTGAAATTCCCAGTTAACTGTCTGAATCCCAAGAACATAAAACTGATTCTGACCATCTTCACACCTCAGAGGAGTTGATAATGGTTCCTTCCTATCCCGTTTCCTGTCTGTGGAGCTGAGTGTTCAAGATAGTCCAACAGAGAAGAGATTTTTCTTTTTTAATTCTTAGTCATGCTGTGTCCCCCTCGAAGGCGCCTGTGTCATAGACCTAGACCTCTTTTAGAAGGTTAAACTAACATTTATCTTCTTATCCCTGGCAGGGAAAAGCATTTGTCAAAGAGAGCTTAAAGTGCATCGCCAATGGGATCACCTCCAAGGTCTTCCTTGCCATTCGGAGGTGTTCTACTTTCCAGAGGATGATCGCCGAGGTGCAGGAAGACTGCTACAGCAAGCTCAATGTTTGCAGCATCGCCAAGCGCAACCCAGAAGCCATCACTGAAGTCATACAGCTGCCCAATCACTTCTCCAACAGGTACCCCAAGGGTCCTCTTCTTCACAACATGGGGGGGGTAAGATGGGGGTTGGTCACCATAACCAGAGCAGTAATCTTTCCCTCTGGTGTCATAACAATCTTCCTACACAGCTAGCAGAAAGATGGTTTGCAGTTTTCCTGGGTGAGTTTCTTTGTCCAATTCTTACCATAAGCCTGAAGGAAACAATGAAGCTTCTGGAAAGTACCTTTTGAGACATCAGGTTTGGCTGAAACCATGGCAGAGCAACAGAACAATAGGCCATGATTTAAAAAAAAACAAAAAACAAAAAACAAAAACCCTGGTCAAATGTCAGAATGCAGACTTTATTAAATCTGTATATTTGGAGTTAGTCCCAAAGCCAGATATTTCAGTAGCTAATCATCTTATCTCCAGAACAAGTCATCTAATTTCACCAGGACCTGGATTTTTCTCTATGAAAAGTGAAATGGCTTCAGGGAGCCATTCTCATGTTCCCTTCAAAGCAGTATGTCATTCCAACCCACTATCCAAAGATTTCCCAAAAGGAAAAGCTGGTGGCTACCCAGGTATCATTTGCAACTCAGGTGACCCGAGGCCACTGGGTTCACACCATCTGACCGCCAGGTCTTGCTGTGTTGTTGACTTTGAAGCCTTTGCCACATAGGAATGCACCCCCAATGCGTAAGAGACCCTGCAACCTGGTCCATTGTGGATATCTTGGAAAGATGTCTAGCAAGAGGTGAGGGATGCTACTTGGGAATACATGGACAGACAGAATCAGTAGTTAACTATAAGCCAGTTGACAACACCCTGCAGCAATGCTCGAAACCAAATCCTATGATTGGATGAAATACCATGATTCTCTGACTCTCCCACCAAGTCTCTATGTATTCATAAGGAATAGTTCTGTTAATCTGGTCCAGTCCCCTAAGAGTTATCACACACTTAATCTGATGAACCTCCTAGCCAAATAACCCCATTCTTCTGAGAGTGACAACAGTCATATCTATCTGGGGCTTTATCCCTAACATGAAACTTCTGTGACATGTAGGAGCCATTTTTAACTATAGTTAGTGGCCCTACTGAACCACAACCCATCTTTTAGAAAGCTACCATGCAGCAGCCCTTGAATGCAACTCTACCTGACTTTCTCAGATCAGGAAAAATTAACTCCGCTTTCCTTAAATATCTTATCTTTCTGTATCAACCTCAATTTAAAAAATTCTCCTAGGAAGATTCTTGTTGAAGGAGGGAAGGGTTAATACTTGGCTAGTTGTTGGGGACTCACCCTTTGTCGTTGGGGAATGAAATGAAGAATTCTTCCTTGGACAATGGTAAGGGACAAAATATGTAGTTATGTAGCATTTTAAAGGGAGGGATACTAGCAGACTCATCAGTACAAGTTTAGATTGTTAAAGATCCTGGACACATATGATCTCTAAAGTGGCAGGGAGCCAATTTCAAGGCTATACTGAGTGGGCTATTTCGGTTAAAGTTGCATTTTCCTTTGTGAAGAGAGTGTCACTGCAGAAAGGAAGCTACAGAGTTTGAACCAAAGATTCCCACTTATCCAAGAGGAAACTTTGAAAAGGTGTCCTTAGCTAGACCATTATCCTTCTTCCAAAGTGTCTTCCTTGCAGTGCCTTCAGAAAATAGTCCAGGCCCAGGCCCTTCACCTCCTCTTGCTCATGTTTAGTAGAAAAGGTCAATGGGCAAAGGGTGGCATGCCTTTAACGCCAGACTCTCTCATGCAGCGCTTACCTTTTTCCAAGTATTTTACTTCAGTGTTCAGAGCTAGAGCGATTTCCTTTCCAGGCGGGGCTTGATCTGCTCTATTTCAGCTCCTCAGCGCCTGAAACATCCTGCTTTCCCAGCCTCAGTCCCAACATAGACACACGCGAAGTCCCTGCCAGTTGGCAAAGAATTGCAAAGGGAAGTAGTTACAGGTTCATTCCACCTTCCTGTGATTTGTCTAGCATGAGATTTAGGTCTGGGAGCCTCCAAAAGCCTGGCTGGACTGAAAGGCAGAAAAGGGGCATGTGTACATGACAAAGGTGCATGCAGGGAGAGAAGGTGGTTGCAAATGTCCCAAGCCTTGATTTGCAACCCTTACTTTCAGTCTCGAGGGAGGCAGGAAGGATTGATGAGGCAGGCAAGGCACCAATGAAGCTTGGGAACCAATGAGACCAACCCAGATCCAGAGTGGGAAAAGTGACAAAGCGTCCAACTCTCTAGGGCATGGATTGGGAACAGGAAACAGAAGAATAATATTGATCAAGGGAAACAAAGGACTATTTATAAACTCTCACACAGAACGTTCCTAGGCAGAATGTGTGTATTTGGGTAAGCATGGCTGAAACTGTAGCTATGGAGAATGTCTGATCTTCTTCACCAAGCGCATGGGGGAGGGAGTGGGGTCGAGGATGGAATTTTCAAAGTGAGAAGATATGTGCTTTGTACAAGGTCCTTCCAGGCTGTGAGACCAGATGGCTTAATCTGCTATCTCATTGCAGTGTGCAACATCATGGCTTAAAGCCTGTCAGACTTAAAGATAGGAAACATCCCAACTCCCCTTACAAAGCAGGTTTCTTCATAGTTGTGCTGGTTTTATTAGCCTGAGAAGGAAAATGCATGCTGAATCCTTTAGAAACAAAATACCACAGCTGAAGGTAACGGTTATCTAGCTCTACTGCCCCATCTAACCGACTGAAGGACAGAGGTTCAGTGAGATGAGCAACCTGCTAAAGGTCTCATGGCCTGTGAGTTGCCCATTAGGGTCCAGAATTTACACGGCATTGAGCCAAGCTATTTTGATTTTCTACGTCAAAAGAAGACAGCCAGAAAAACCCTGCAAGAAGTCACTGAAACCCCAAAATAGAATACCATGAATAACTAAATATACACACACCATGGTGTTCAGCAAGGAATTTTGTGTGCGCTCTCTCCTAAAAGAAAAGACACATCCTTCCTCATAGCTAGTGTAACTATATGTTCTTGGTTCAAAAGGGTGCTCAATAAATATATGGCAATTGCTAAGTCAACTTTTGCTGAAGACACAAGCCTCTTAAAGCATCTGTGTTGCTTAGCAACCCAAAGTAAAGATCTTCTCATTGTCCTGCACAGTCCAGAGTATCACATTTCAGTCGCAGTGGAGACAACAGGGTTAGCTGATATCAGGCAGCCTGGCGTGTGCTTTAGCCTTGAGGAGCTCCTAATTGAGCCATCTATAATTTTCTACTTTACAATGTAGAAAATTTGCCTTCTCCACTGAGTTACCAAAGCCCCATCAGGGAAGCAGTGGTTACTAAGAGAAAGTAGGCCAACCTAAGAGCAGGTCAGGTATTCTGTCTAGTCTATGAGAGACACTAGAACAAAGGTTGATGTCCTCAGAGTCAGGGAGCAATGGGGCCCCAAAGCTGCAGGCTAGCTAGACAAGCTGTCTTTCTTTAAGGGGCATAGAGTTCTCCAGACAAGAGCTTCCGATTCTGTCAAAGAAGAAACTTTGCATTCTTTCTATTGTAAAGAGCAGTCACATTTTCCAGCCCACTTGGAGACACATGTGTCATGAAAAATTCTTTCTAGATGTGGAAGGGTTAACTTCTCTGAGCTATAACGTCCTTGATGGAACTGCATCCTTTAAGAACTAAAATACCCTCTAAAGTAGACCCCAAGATGTAAGGAAGCCAAGTCCTGGAAGAGCCCAAAAATTAGTTGATGCCTAGAGATGAATGAGGTATAGATAGCTGAAAGCTGTTGGGACACAACTGTTTTGTTCTCAGTTTTTCCAAAAGGAGCTCTCTCCCCATTTCTCCATCCAAGTAAAGCTCAGCTTAACTCATGTACTTTGTAATTCCAAAGGTTTGGAAAGTGTTTCTCTGGGCCAGAGAAGCCCAATTTCACTCACAGCTGGATATAATTGTCCCTGACAAGAGGGCTATAACCAGGACTATGGGCAAGCCAGAGCTGTTCCTCTCTCTCCATCACCAAAATGTCACCATCTCATTCAAAGAAAGGTGACCGCTTTGCTTTGTCACTCACGATCTACTCTGTTTACTGTCCATCCTTCAAAGGACCTCTCTAGGGGGTCAAGTTATTCTAGCAAGATGTTTGCTCATGTGCTCTGGGAGTTGAGTTAAAAATAAACAGGATTCCTCCCCTCTCCATATGATCCTGTGGCCCTCATGACACCCTAACCACTCCTAGAAAAGGGTCTCTCCACATCAGTACAGCAGGTCACTGTCACCAGGGGAAAAGCACAGAGCTAATGGGTTTATACAACCATTGAGTCAAAATAGGCTAGAAATGCCCCAAGTCAGTTTGGAAAATACCTGAACTGTACAAGTTGCTTAGAAGTTTTAAACATAGATGGTTTGGTCCATTCACAGCCATAATACTTCGTTATGTTGATTGAGACAGTCAGAGAAATTTGTTGCATAAATGAAAGTCACTTATACTACACATAAAGGTCTTTGTCCTTAGGGTTTTTGTTTGTTTGCTTAGAAATCTACCAGAATCACAGATAATTTTTCTTCAAAAAATTAAGATTTTTTTTATACAACAGAAGAATATCTTTATGCTCTTTCCATTGTTGTCAAATGTCAGTTGATATAGTAAGAAGGTATTTCAATATAGGTAGAAGTGTAGGGGCAGATGGTGAGAACTAATAGAAGGTCAATGTTATACAGGCAGGAGGAAGGTGGATGTGGTCTTCCCAGACAAGAAAGCCACCCTATTATTTATGTTCTACTTCCTCATTTTGAAAAAATTGTGAATTACTGAGCAGACAATACAGTCTGATGCCACTCAGCAACTTGGATAAAAAGGATAAGGACATCCACCCTGCCATTGAAAAGTTTTCAAAATCTAGCCAAGGGAAAAAGAAATAGTCATGAAGCCATCAAATGGTGTTCGAAGTGACAACTAAAGTCTATGGGGCATCCAAAGAAGGAAGAGGCCATAAAAGCCTAAGCAACATGAGAGGGTTCCACAGACCCACAGAAGGATGGACTGTTGACGGTCATTCATCTTTTTCCTTCAAGCACCCTTGCTACCTCGTGTTTGGCTGCAGGAAGCTACTCTATGCCTTTGAAGGAAGCTGCAAAATAGAGTTAGTCAGTCATCAGCCTTTTCAAGACTGACTGAGTGGGTGTAAGGAAAGTAGATTTCACAGGAAAATGCATGGCTATAGATCAAAGCTTAGTTAGAATGTGCATTAGTATGTACCTACTCTTGAGCATACACATCCCCAGGATAGAGGAAAGTTGCAGAAGACACCCAAATAATTGTCAGTCCATGTGCAGTGATTTAGTACTAACACAAGCTTAGAGTTTAAGGCCCACCAATTCTACTCATTTTCTTTGACTACGTCCACTTATACCATTAATTCATTGTATGACTTTGAGCAAGCACCCCAGTTTCTTCCCTACAAAATGAGAGCATTTTGAGTTGTCACATTTATCCTTGAGAGTCATTGTTTTCCAGAATTTCAGACATAATGGTCAGCCTCCTGCTATTCAGTGTGATCTAACTATCTTGAAGTCTAAACATGGAGATGGATATTCTAGTGTTGTATGGTGAACCCAGAGCTCCGAAGGAAGCAAAAGCCATCTTCAGCTTTGCATAGCTTGAGCACTGATGTCTGAACCTGCTCCTGACTTCGCTTTCTCTAATGAAAACCTTTTCCCCCAATGCAGATACTACAACAGACTTGTCCGAAGCCTTCTGGAATGTGATGAAGACACGGTCAGCACAATCAGAGCCAGCCTGATGGAGAAGATCGGGCCCAACATGGCCAGCCTCTTCCACATCCTGCAGACAGACCACTGTGCCCAGACACACCCCAGAGCTGACTTCAATAGGAGGCGCACAAATGAGCCACAGAAGCTGAAAGTCCTCCTCAGGAACCTCCGAGGTGAGGGGGACTCTCCCTCACACATCAAACGCACCTCCCAAGAGAGTGCGTAAGCAGGGAGAGGTATTGAAAGCCTCACCAAACTAATAGCATTTTAGGGTGTTGATACACCAACTTTGAGTGTACTGTGCCTGGTTTGATTGTTTTTTTTAAGTAGTACCTATTTTCTATCCCCCCTTAAAGAAAATTGCATGAAACTAGGCTTCCATAATCAATATCCCAACATTCTGCAATGACAGCATTCTTACCAACAGAATACGTGTGGTCATTCTGCCTCTCCTCAAGAGAGAATGCACCCTCTTCCATCCCCTCTCTCTCTCTGAATTCTTTTCCCAGATCCCTATCTACTCTCTGAAAACACAAAACATTCATGTAACTGCCCAGTCATTGTAATCTGAAGATGTAGATCCCTTTAGAATGGTCACCCAGTAGAGTTAGCCAATACAAAACAACTTTATTTAAATGCATGTCTTAAACGCTCATAAATATGTTAAATGGAATTCGTGTTATGAATCTGTGCTGGCCATGGACGAATATGAATGTCATGTTTGAATTCTTGATCTCTAACGAGTCTTATGGTCTCTATCCTCCAATGTCTAATTTCCTTTCTGACATATTTACCAAATTGCTCAAACCTGGTTCTCCAACCAGACTTTGAGCCAGCATCTTCTTGCATCTAATGAAAAACAAAAGGCTAACATCTTTATGTACTGTAACTGCTCAGAGCTTTAAAAGTATCTTTAACAATTGTCTTAAAAACGGAGAATCTTAAGGTCTAACTGTGGAATATAAATAGCTGAAAACTATTGTACTGTACATAAATTCCAGAGGACTCTGCTTAACAGAGCAGTCTATAATAACTTTATTGCATATAGATTTAGTTTTGTACCTTAGCTTTATTTTCCTTTTCCTGGGAATGGAATAACTATCTCACTTCCAGATATCCGCGTTCATGCTCCTTGTGGCCTTTTTTATAACTAAGGGGGTAGAAGTAGTTTTAACTCAACATCAGAACTTAAGATGGGCCTATACTTGATAGGAAACCCCAACAGGTTATCTGAAGGACCCAGGTAAGACGTTAATCTCCCAGCCCTCCTCAACCCAGAGGCTACATTTGACTTAGATGTATCCTGAAACAGCTCTGTCACATCCAACTGGGAATTACAGGAATAAAAAAGAGCATCCCTTTGGGCTTGGACCACTTAGTGTGGTAAGGCCTACTATCCCCTTGGAAGTGGCAGTTCTTGGCTCATCGCCTTCCATCAGTGCTTGGCACTCTGGTAAATGATGGAGTGGGACATTGTTCCACTAAGCCAATCAGGAATGAGTCAATGAGCCTTTGGGTCTTTAGTCCGGGGAACTTGGGCTTAAGGGGGTATAAATAACCCTGGGCTGTCCAGCCTTAATAGACTCCTCTTACATCTTCTGTCTTGTAACACGCTGCCTGCCAAAGTAATTCTGGCAGCTGGACCATCTCTGTAGGATCTTTAGAAAAAAAAAAGAAAAAAGAAAAAAAAAGAAAAAATATAGAGAGAATGAAGGAGGGCATAAGAGCTGGTGGTTTGATCATTTCCGCTGTGATGTTTACAGGATGGCAGCCACCAAAGCCAAATGATTAACCTGTCTACGAACAACAGTAGTTTCTCAGGGTCATTGTCCTTGATCCCAACAGCCCCTTATGAGTGTCACTGCTCACCAAAGGTCAATGCTGAGAGAGGAAGAGGGAGGGGCTGCTCCAAACTCCTTTGGGTAGAAACTATTGGTGCTTGACTCTCACTAGCTACACCCCAGAGTTGACCAAATTGAGTGATAGGGACCCTGGTGGGAGGAGGGAGGGCACCTCTCCAGGGAAATAAAAAGCAATACAACTTTACCACAAAGCCTTTAAAACCAGTAACAGTGCTCAAGGACCAAGATCAAGCATAGCAGCCACAGCTGCAGCAGCCCCACGGCTGCAGCCTCTGTCCCACACAGCCTCGAAGCGTGCTGACATCAGATTGTTAAGGGCATTTTCATACTTAGAACTGTCCCATCCCCAGGTCCCAAACAAATGGACACTGCCTTAGCCTCTTGGAAATCAGGTAGCACATATTCTAAGCTAGATTCACCCCTCTCCCCTCCCCCCTTCCCCCGACTTCCCACCCCAGGCAAGGCTGACTTCTTTGAACCAGAAAAGCTAATCAAGTGTGTGTGTTGTACATCTTGCAAACCCACTAAGCCAGAACCCCAAAGTGACAAGTAGCTTATGAGAATTCCTAGTAAAATTCTCTTACTTAAGTTCAGTAAATTTTCTTTCTTCTTCTCTGTTTTATTTTGCTGTGACCTCTTCAAGCTGTGTTATGCCCTCCTTTCTCCCCACATGATATTGATATATGTGTCAACAATACATATATCTACACATATGGAAAGAAGCAGTTCTCACAATGTCACTAGTTGGTTTTTTTGTTGTTGTTGGTTTTTGGGTTTTGTTTTTTTTTTTTTTTTTTTTTTCTTCTTTTTCTCCTCACCCTGCGCCTCTCCACCTCCTTCTTGAACTTCCAAAGCTTTGTCTCGTGTTTGCTGCAGAGCAATCCGGGGGCTGACCTAGACCAGTTTGCATGATCTCCTCTCTCGTGATTTGGTTGCACTTTAGAACATTTTTGTGCCGTTATATTTGCATTATGTATTTATAATTTAAATGATATTTAGGTTTTTGGCTGAGTACTGGAATAAACAGTGAGCATATCTGGTATATGTCATTATTTATTGTTAAATTACATTTTTAAGCTCCATGTGCATATAAAAGTTATGAAACATATCATGGTAATGACAGATGCAAGTTATTTTATTTGCTTATTTTTATAATTAAAGATGCCATAGCATAATTTGAAGCCTTTGGTGAGTTCCTTCTTCGATAATAATAATAAAGTGTTAACGTTTTATTCTTTCTCCCTCCCCACGTCTTTCATTGTTATTCTTTGAAAACTTCTTGGACCAGCAAGATGGCTCAGTGAGTAAAGGAGCTTGCCTCCCAAACTTGTTGACCTAAGTTCAATCCCCAGAACTGACATAAACGTATAAAGAAAGACCAGACTCCACAAAGTTGTCCTCCAACCTCTATGTAGGCACTGTGGCATGCACATGTCTGTACACACACACCCACACACACAAGCATACATGCACATGCAAACATAATAGTAATAATAATAATTCTTTTTAAAATTTCTTAAGTAAGAATTTATAAGTACAAACTTATTTTCTTTAAAGTCACTAATTACGGGTCAACATGACTATGAATACAGTTTAAGTCAGGATTAGCAAAACATCTATAAAAATCATCCAGTGGCTCCTCTTACCATTATGATAAAGTTCAAATCCAGGGGGCTAGGGAGATAGCTCAGGAGATGGCTTGCTGCACAAACATGAGAACCTGAGTTCAAATCCCAGGCACTCATGTAAAAATGCTGGGCATGGTAGTATGTATTGTAATTTAACACTGGTGAGGTAGAGGTAAGAGGATCCTTTGAGCTCACTGGCCAGCAAGCATGCTTAGCTCAATCAAAGTGCTCTGCGTTCAGTGAGAAGCCATGTCTCAAAAAACAGAGTAGAAACAGATAAAGGAAGCACTAAAATCAACCTCTGCCTCATATAGTAGAAGCAGAACACATAAACATGAAAGTAGCACACACACACACACACACACACACACATACCACTAAGCCCAAACTCCTTTTAAGACTTTCAAGAGGAAGAGGAGGCTTTGGGGGTCTATAAACTACTGAGCAATCCAAGCTCACAAGCCAGTATCCTCTGCTTGGCAGTGAGGCAGGCACAGTGGGGAAACCATGCTCCATTTGCCCTCCAGGTGAATACGCTATTCACACTTTCTCTCTGCAGAGACTAGGGGCACCTGGGTGACAGGCATATTCCCAACATAAAAAGAGCACCGTCACTATTATAAATCAAAAATTTTGAATGCAACATACAAAGAGGTGCAGACAGTTGAATAAGGTCAAAGAAACAGGGGAAGCAAATAGTTATGTTTCCCAGGGATCAGACATCTGAGATGGAAGTGCTGGCTCTGTCACCTCCAAACTGCGTGGTATCGCTCAGTCTCAAAAGCATCTGTTTCTTCTTCCATGTGATGATGATCCCACAGAGCTGCCATGGAGCATTAAATGAATGAACTACTTACAGCAGTCACACACAAAGTTATCTCAATGAGAGTTCACTAAGGCCACCATGGGCAGAGGAAAGTACAGTTAGCTTGCCTCATCTCAGAAACTTAAAGGGGGTTCACAACAGCATGGCAGGTATCCCAGATCTTGTCGGAGGATTATGAGTTCAGTCCTGGGGATAGGAGGCCTCTGCTGATGGGATTTTTGTTCAATAGAAATCTTAGATCACTGTTAATAAATAAATTCTTCTTATAGTTTAAAAATTAATTGAAGATAGTTTCCCAATCATTTCTAACTCTAAAGTACATTTCCCATAATGTCCAGAGGTTCTCAGGGTAGTTAATCAATAAAATCACATGTTGCATTGACTCTCCTTGGCCACAGAAACACTACATTTCTCTCATTTTGATGTTTCATCCTCAGCCTTTGGTCGATATTTGTTGGTACAGAAAGACTGTATTGTAGGCTGCAGTGTAAAGAACTTTGACTACAGTTGAGGTCAAATCCAATTCCTTCCACTGTCCCTATGATTTTGAGACAAAAGTCTGTTCTCTTTGTATATCAGTTTTTATATTTATAAAATTATCCTTATATGAAGTAGGAATAACTAATAGGTCTCACCCACAAAAGTGGCTGTGCATTAAAGGTGTTATATATAAAATACTTAAAACAGTACTAGGCATACAATAAGTACCCACTAAATACTATATAGTAAGCATTCAATAAACCTTAACTATCAGCATTTATATTTAAGCCATTACAAATACTTAGAGTCTACCCTCTCCTCAACATGAGTCTTGGGGTGTACTCTTGGATGACTATTTTTCTTCCTTTTCCTTTTGTAGATCACTACTCATTACTGTTGAATCAAGATTTTATAATTTGAATTATAAAATATGACAACCTACAAAAGTGGTGATTATACAATGATGAACTTGTCTCTCATCAGCAAGATAAAGGAATTATACAGCAAATTCTATGGTCTCCCTTGACTGCTTCCCTGATACTGTTCACAGCCATGACTCTAAGGCGTTTTCAAGAGCCATGGCTTTCTTATGAGCATTCCCAAAAGAGAAGTTCCATGGATCATGAAATGATCTATATGTCTGTGGTATAGAGAAAGAAAAGAAAATCCAGGCAATTCTTCCCATACAGTAAATACATATGTCATAAAGAACAATAGGCAGGGATCCTGCATTGGTGTTTTTTATAATTATTCTACATACTAGTCAGGGGGATCATGATAAATAAGAATACTGAGTAGTGAGGTCACAGCCATGGCCATGAATCACAGTCCGTTCTCAATCACAATGCATTCCACATAGCCATGTCAGGAGTGGTGCCTTGTTTCAAGTTTGATCATGTCCATCCTTCACCCTAGTAGATTTCCATTGCTTTGATGACAAAAAACAAGCATCTTGACATCAAGTGTAAACCCTTTGAAATACAAACTCATTTTTTTAGGGTGTGCTGTGAATGCTAATAACAAGATATTTTTCAAAGACGTTGAGACTTTTCTGCCCTGTTACTTTTACGTATTATCTTCACATATATTACCATTTCTTTTAGTGACTATTCTTCCTGTTTTAACTCCTTATCATTCACCATAGCCATGGCACTCCCTGGGAAACCTTCTCCAATGCAGCCACATATATCATCCTTGTATTCTTGTTGCCACAAAGCCAGCATGTGCTAAGCATTCTTAAGATGAGATGGAAATAATTCTCATATCTACCACTACCAATTAACCAATGAGTTTTGCTCCAGTAAGATATGACTGCCATCACATAGGATGGAGGACATCAGGAGAACATGGCCCACTGACTCAACTAAGCAGGGCTCATATGGGCTCCCAGAAATGAAAGTGGCAAACGTAGAGCCTGCAAGATATGCTCCAAGTCCTCTGCATATGTGTTATGGTCATTGGTTTGGTGGATTTTTGGAAGGGACAGGGAAGGAGGGAGGGATAAGAGGGAGAGAGAGGGAAGAAGGGAAGGAGAGAGAGAGAGAGAGAGAGAGAGAGAGAGAGAGAGAGAGAGAGAGAGAGAGAGAGAGACTCTTTTGCTTGCTCTTAGGACTCTTCCTCTTATTGGGTTCCCTTGTCCAGCCTCAACATGAGGGGGTTTGCCTTATCTTATTTTACCTTGTTTTGTTGTGTTTGATTGTTGTCTCTTATAGACCTACTCTTTTCTGAAGGGAAACAGTGGGGGTGGATTTGGGAGAGAGGGGACGTGGGGGACAGCTAGGAGGAGTAGAAGGAGGGAAAGCTGTGGTCAGGATGTATTGTATGAGAGAAGAATCTACTTAAATATTTAAGAACAGGTATAACTGCCTTGTCAATGTGCTACATTGCACTGGGGACTGGTGGGTACATTCCCATGGTGGATAGAAAACTGAATTCTAGGTAACAGTTTTCTAAAAGTAATTGCAAGTACTCAAGCTTGCCAGCCTGTGGCAACAATCCATATCTTAGTATTTTTCAGGTACCACCTATTAGAAAGTTCAGCTGTTGTTATTAATACTTTCTTCTAATGGTCTGAGCAACAAAGGGCTCATTTTAAAACATGCTTCAGTATTACTAAATCTACACATAGCGTTACACTAAAGAGTGCAGATATAGAGAGGATGTTACCATTTGTGTGTCATGCAAGTCTTGTTTCCTTGGAGCCCTGATTATTTTATAATGCAATCACAAATATAACCGTGTTAAATGTATGACTCATGTTGAAGCTATGCTATGAATTGTGCTCTTCCTGCTCTTAGACTTTTTCTCCCAAGAAAGAACTAGAAGTCCAGGTGAGATGTCATCTAGCCCCACCCCATTATTCTACTTTAAATCTGAAACATGATGTCTATTGCTGTAATTTTACAAATAGCTAATTGAAGCCCAATTGCCTAGCCCAATATCTGAGCATTGATAAGCACTGTGCTCAGTGGTTAACATGTGGTGTAATGAACCGAGCACTCATTATTTCTGATCCCTGTCTGTCAACTAAATATGTCTCTGCTTCCCCTCTGTTCCTAAGGGTTTGTGGCTTCCAATGAGGATGGAATTGGATTCTCAACTCTTAACACAATTAAGTCACACCACAGGTGTCCTCTGCTGCAAAAAAAAAAAAAAAAAAAAACAGAAACAACATATGTCCCACAGGACACTGTCACTGTTTCCAACATGAGGTCAAAATCCTGGAACCAGTTCCAAGGATGGCTTGGGATTTCTTGGAAACACAAGAACTCCAAGCTACAAATCCCCTCCCCACCCCCCCCACTCCTCTCTCTCTCTCTCTCTCTCTCCTCTCTCTCTCTCTCTCTCTCTCTCTCTCTCTCTCCCACTGTGCTCACTATCTACTTCCCACCCCTATTCAACCAGAGAAGCCAAGGATGGTACTCCAGGAATCTTGCATACCACTAATCCCTCCATGTCTAATGCCTTGGACATCTGACGGCACCATCTTAAATGTGAGCCTCTCCATTCATTGCCCTGTCATCTGCTCTTCCCCTATTTTGTTTCGAAATAGTCCTCTCAGAAGCAATCTCTCACTGATCATCCTTCTTCCAGAATCTTTCGGTTCCAGGGTAAATAAATTCTATTACAATTGTCTCTGCATCCATAGAGAAATGGTTTTGGTAGTCCTTTGATCTATGCCAATCCTCTCATAAGTATTTAATCATCTCTAGAATAATTACAATAACTAAAATGAAGCATAAATTGCATATGTAAACAATTGTTACACGGTAGGAGGTAGGAAATAAAGACAAAAAATGTCTAGTGTTCAGAACAGACACCATTATTCTTGTATGAATATTTTTGATTTGTGGTTGGTTGAGTTTGTGGTTGTGGAAAAGAAGGATACAGAGAGGTAACTGGACAACTTCAATGTCTGTTTTTAATCTTCTCCCCGTTCTCTGTCCTACCTAAAACCCATCCCCTCAAAGAACAAAGCTCCATGAAAAACTCCCAAATGACATCTTATCTTCCCCAATGTCAAAAGCTTTTAAGTGTGTTCTATGAGCTCTGTCTCCCAATATTGCTCCACGCTAAGATTCTGCTACTACTTATGTCACTTCAAATAGGCAGAACATAGGCCACCTTTCCTATGCCCCACTTTGTGCAGTCACTGTAATCCAGGGATAGAAACCATGGAATAACATTGATTGCCTCTGATGTTTTGATGGTGAGAATATCAGACTCATGATTCCTAAGTTGCATCTTGAGTTGGAAAAGGCCCGTGTTCCTGGGAATGTCTTCTCTACGTATTCAAACTGGAAATGTTTCTTTGGTTCTGACAACACATAGCCTGCATCCTCAACCCTAGAGTCAACAGAGACACCTGAGTGTGAGTGTACTGGCTATTCACACTGAGGACATGTCACATCACTTGACTATATTAACTATTCCTCTTTTGTGAAAGTGATAATTCTGATTCCTTAAATGTAGTGTGTCACTTCAGTGCAATTCCTTTATAGAACTCCCTCTCAATCCTTTGCACTGTACCAGTATCTTGAACCTGCTACAGCCTCATGACTTTACTCCCTTATCATCATCACTTCCCTTTGCTGTCTTGAGCCCATGCCTGATCAGTTCAACCATGCCATTGCACTGCCCTCAAGCACTCTGACTCATTAATCTTCTGTCACACTCAACTAGAAAAAAAAGTCCCAACCAAGGTGCCTGCCTTCTGGGCTAGAGAGAAGAAAGCCATGATCATCTGTAGTGTTTAAATTTTGTTAGCTCAACAGGAACCAGAGTATTACCCTGGGAAACATCTCAGCCAATCCTGTTCATCTCCATTTCCTACTATCCAAGGCAACCATTCCTTGGATGGTTCTCCATTCCAGACAATCCTCTCATCTAACTACCGCATTGTTAAGTTCCAGCTGAACACCTTGCCTACTGAAGCACAGACAACATAGAAACAATCAGCTACATGGACAGATCCCCAGTTTCTTAATATCCTCAACAATGCTATTTCTTGTTGTTCTCTTGACCAAAAGATGGAGAATTTCACTTCCCGGAAGACTAGCAAATACATCTGAAATTTAGACACTGGCCATGTCGTCAATCATGGAAGACCACTAACCATTACATGCTCAGCAGCAGCCTCTTCTTACATAAACCTATGTCATCTCCGTGGTGTATGTGAATGACAAACATTTGCAGTCATCCTCAGAGCCTGCATCAGTACCCACACTCAGTCATCTTCAAAGCCTGTATCACTACCCACACTCACATTCATCCTCAGAGCCCGCATCAGAACCAACATTCACAGTCATCCCCAGAGCCTGCATCAGTGCCCACACTCACAGTCATCCTCAGAGCCTGCATCAGTGCCCACACTCACAGTCATCCCCAGAGCCTGCATCAGTGCCCACACTCACAGTTATCTCCACAGCTTGCATCAGTGTCCACACTCACAGTCATCCTCAGAGCCTGCCTCAGTGACAAACTGCCTATAATTAGAGATCCACAGAATGTACCATCACACACATTCAAACATAGATACACACAAAGTAGATACCTGTTTTCATTTTCTCTTCCTTACTCACCATTAAGAAACTGACATTTACCTAAACCAAAATACCAATAGGCTAAGTTATTTTAAAATGTGGCTAAGTCCAAAGAGGCTTTGTATCTCTCAGCTTCATTGATCTGTGTCACTTGGCACCAATACACATGCTTTCCTCTTTGAAAGACTTTCTGTGAAATCTTCTATCTCTACACGTTCCATCTTAACCTTTACCTCTCTTTCCTATATCTTAAATACTGGATTCCTCAGCTTTTAGTTCTGACTTCTCTTTTCTTCTTGTTTTATATGTGTTTCTTTGATAGTATTGTCTATTTCCACATTACAATTATAATTTATAAGCTAATGACATTGAATTTCTATATTTCCCTTGTGAATTTATTGGACTTCAGATCAACTTACTGAACTCAATGAAGGCTGGGCATTCTGATATGTATGGCAGCTTCCACAGTCTTCCATGTCCAAGGGTAAACTCTCCAGACCTCACTCACTTCAGACTCAGCCCTCTTCTATATCACCAAACACCATCTCTGTACACTATCTCTGGCTCCTCCTCTTCCTTGCCTCATCAAATAATACCCATTAGTTTTTTTCCCACTCATTATCTCTGGATCTGTCAATTTGTTCATATTCACGTTGACACTGTCTTGATTTAGATTCCACCCCAGAGAGTCACAAAAATTATCATATTCTAGGAATGGCATGCCCCCAACACCAAGTTCATTTCCCACCTTAATGCCACTAGATTCTTTCCAGAAAACCAACCTGATTTGGTCACTCTTGTACTCAAAAACCAGCCACAGTACTAAAATACCAGAAGAAAGATACACACACACACACACACACACACACACACACACACAAACACACACCTTGTTGTTTAGGTATCTGACATCTCGGTCACTCAGAAAGTGACATGACATTCTACATTTGGCTTTGAGAGGGTTTCTTTTGATACTTTTTGCAGGGTACTGTAGTATTTTAGTAAGACAAAGGTGAAATGTTAAAGAGCCACAGTCAAAAAAGCATGCCTTCAGGGGCTGAAGGGATGGAACAATACTTGCTGCTTTTAGAGAAGACTAGAATTTAGTTCCTAGCCCTGATATGGCAGGTGAATGACCATCTATAACTCAAGACCCAGAACAACTGACACTCTCTTCCAGCTGTGTAGGGGTGGTTCTGATGCTAAGGTCCTGCTCCCCAATTCGTTCTTGATCCATCAATAAAGATGCTGGCAGCTAATTGCTGAGCAGAATAGGCGGGACCTCTGGGTGCCCCAGGAAAGCTAACAAACGCATAAGAAAGAGAAAGGAGTTTTCACCACGCTTCAGAGGAGAAAATGCCAATCAGACATGTGAGATTTCAGGCAGATAAACCATAGGATGCTTCTCCATGCAGGAGGTTGGGGAGCTGAGCTGGAACTGAAGGCGGCTGAGCAACTAAAATTGAGTACAGATTTAGAGTGCTAAGCTGGGAGTATTGGGAAGGGCACACTGGCAGGGGTAGATTGGAGGTGCTCAACAGTTGAGCCAAAAAGACAAGATAAAATCAAACACTGTGTCTGTGTGTCTGTGTTTTCCATCCACAGATCAGAGGGAATATGGGTGGGGACTGGTAGCATGGCCCACCTGGAGCTTAGTGGGGTAGCAAAAGCTACACACAACACAGATTCCACAGATATACATGCAAGCAAAACATTCATACACATAAAATTAAATAAAATAAACTTTAAAAAATATATTTAGCAAATCTTCAACAAATCAGCCACTTTTTGGTATAAAACTACTCTAGTGTGATTTCTAAGAATCAGAAACACTGATATAATTTTCTTCCCACCAATATATATCAAAACCCTCAAAAGCCCTGTTTGATTACTTGCTCCTTCCCTCCCCTTTGTCCCCTGCACCCCAAGAATTGTGTGTGGGTGTGCATGTGCATATATATGATCCCTGTAACATTTAAAAGATACTTGTATAGTCTAAGAATACTGTTAAATCACACAAGGCCTAGGTGATTCAATGATGCAAGCAACACACTACACCGAAGTACACGAATCCTGCTGAATGCCAGGCCAAGATTAACGAGCAATCTCAACTCTACAAAAATGTTAAGATTTACTTATTACTCATCGTTTCCTCAGTTTTTAATCTGCAGATCATATCTCCCACCAGGCTACTGGCTTACCTATCCTGTAACATGATGAAGCCAGTGGTCTCCCAAGTAGGCAAATCTTGGCCCTGTTCTTCCCTCTTCTCTCTTCTCTCCTCTCTCTGTCTCTCTCTCTGTTTCTCTCTCTGTCTCTCTCTGTCTCTCTCTGTCTCTCTCTGTCTCTCTCTCTCTCTCTCTCTCTCTCTCTCTCTCTGTTTCTCTCTCTGTCTCTCTCTGTCTCTGTCTCTCTCTCTGTTTCTCTCTCTGTCTCTCTGTCTCTCTCTCTCTCTCTCTCTCTCTCTCTCTCTCTCCTAGGCCCTATGACCAAAGTGGTGATCATCTTCTGCCTGGCAATTTCTGCCTGTTCTCAAAAGCCTAGAGAAACAATAACTGGCCAGTCCATGATGAAAGTCATTCCTGAGCTCTCTTTTCTGCTGACTAATGAGCTACTATTATGCCCCAATGAATTGAAGTCACTGGCTACGTCAGACCCTAAAGGAGAACAGCAGACCTGCAAGAGAAGATTCACAGAAACTGGAGAGAGGTTCTGGGTACTGACAGGTCAGCAGGAACACAAACAGAAGGAGCTATCAGTACTAAATTCAGGACATCTGGATTCAGAGGTACCTGAAACCAGTGAGAAGAGGGATGAAGAGGGACCTGGAAACTTGTACTGTGTCCTAAATGCTGGGCTGTGAAGTCATCATATCCAAGGACTTCCCCACATTTCCCTGTCCCCTTCATCTTTCAGGAATGTTCTATCCCTAACACTAAGAGTTAGCCCTAAGCTTAGAGTCCCGCTCCAAGGCTCCTCCCAGCAGCTCTGCACCTTGCCTTTCCTGCTGGAGCCTGCTCTGCCAGCACACGCCCACCCGTGGCCTGGGGCTTTTGAGCAGAAGAGTTAATGTGCACAGTCCTCCTCTCCAACCTCTCTTGAACTCCCTGACCCTTTTCTACAAACCCTGATGGACACCAATGGCCAATTTTTATCACCCTCGGGGTTGGAGTTGGGGGTACACCCTCCCCACAGCATTCTACCCCTTCCCTCTTCTCCAGGAAGAGCAATGAATTATGTAACCTTAACTGGGTTTTCTGAAGCTTGTCTGAACAACAGCCTGGGTACACTCAGATAGTGGAAGTGATCTCCCAGTAAAATAAATTCATGGGGCCACTTAACAGAGTAGCTGCAGGGGCCTGGCAGGGAGCCGGCACCTCCTGCTGCCAGGAGCTAGTTTCTCTTTAATCTCTTTTCTGTACCACTTTCTTTTCATTTCGGGTTACTGCTCCCAGGGTTTCTGAAACAGGTGACTCTAGCCATGCTAATAAAGCAAGGTGTGATAGCATCTCCTATGACTTCAGATGTCAAGTTGAAGAGAAGAGGGGAAAACACTTTTAAATGACCACATCCTCTTAGTAACATTCCAGGGGGAGAGACTGCTTATCTTGATTTTAATTTCTCAGGCTCCTTTCATCTCTCCTTCTAAAAACATAGCTCAGAGAAAGATCGCCCATGAAGAACTTATCAGAAAGACACTGCTAGCATTTAGTGGTTCTCTACCCTGAGCAAAGGGAGATTAACGGGAAGGATTGCAGGCTGGGGGAGGAGGGTGACAATAGAGCCTAATGGGAATACCTGCTAGATTTTCTTAGTGCAGCCACAGGTTATGAACACAAGCTTGAACAAATTCGAATCTTTAAAGGTAATAGGGGTAAAGCATGCCCTCAAGTTCACCTCCAGGTTCCCTCTGAAGCAGGCTAATCATGTGAAATGCGTGTGTGAGATGGACAAGGGGAAAGCGATTTGTTTACCTATGAGATTGCATTGTTTCAGTCTCTTAAGAAGCTTTGGTTAAATGTCTTTTCTCCATCATGAAGACACTTCATTTTACATAAAAGTCAGAGATCCAGAGCCCTCGGTGTTGGCTGGGGCTGCACAGTGTGTATGATTCAGGAATGGCCTCTGTCAGTTCCTACCCATCGCTCCCACATCTTCCCTAACCAAGCTTCTCAACCAGAATCCCTGTTGGTTTTGATGACTCTGGAGTCTAGGACCAATTTTAAGCAAGGTATTTCCAGAAGACTGCATGGACATAGGTGGACAAGTAGAAGTTGATCTCTGAATGGTCTATACTAGGTAAAAAATAAAAATTTTAGCCATTCAGAGCCAGAAGCACATGCTTATCCTAGGCCAATGGAGTTTTTAGTCACAAAGGGAAAAGATCTGATGAGTCTTCCAGACCAAATGTCAACTGTTCAAATGCCTGAGTCTGAGGCTAGTATTTTGACCAGGTCCGATGAGATCATCTTGTTAGCAGAAGTTCTACCCTACAGATGGAAATTCCCCACTGCAGGTCGGAGCCAGAGACAATGAAGCTGACCTCTAACTGTAAAATGAGCCATGGTCAGTGGTGAGGGGAGCATAGTACTGGTGGCAGGCACTTTCAAGCAAGCACCTTGAGATAAGAGAAGATTCCATGGGTTTTGAGCTGAGAAATATTCAGACGTTGCATTTGATTAACTAGAATGAATGGTCAAAGAGGAACCAGAGCTTCTTGCAACGTTAGGGGTCATGGTGAACTCAGTTGTTGCTCAACAGAGTTGTTTGCAGCAATGTCTCCCTTGCATACACAAAGCCATGGAGTACGGAATCCATCATCATGAGGGAGGATCCACTTGATATCCCCACACCAGTCTTGAACATGTGTGAAGATGACTCACAGCTCAGTGTGCAAGCTCTGAGATCCAGATAGTCAGCCCCTGCCCTAGGGGACTTGCACATCTGTAGAATGAAACATTCTTGTGCTTTGAGAAATTGGCCAATCAAGAGATTAGAACAGAAATGAGGGCCTTTTCCTCTCTGTCTTCTGCCTACCTATATAAGCCAGTACTGCCAACAGCAAGAAATGTTGAAAATCAGTATATTGACTGAACTCCTGTCAGAGCCCCCATGCTAGCTGTTTTCAGCTGTACTAACAGCCCCAAGAACACTGAGAAGTAAATTGTGTCATACTTGTCTTACAAATCAGAAAATCCGGGCAGAGCCCCCATGCTAGCTGTTTTCAGCTGTACTAAGAGCCCCAAGAACACTGAGAAGTAAATTGTGTCATACTTGTCTTACAAATCAGAAAATCCGGGCTCAGAGAAGTTACGCTTACATCTTGTAAACACCAGCGGCCACTGTTCAATTTTGAAATATTTTTTTCCTTTGACACTATATAACAGGCCTTGTTCCTGGCTCTGTGGTCCCTGTTCCATCTCTTTCCACTTTTATCATTACTGTTCTGTTCCTACCTCCAAAAGGAAATATCCTATGAAGCATCTACTTCTGTTTTATCTTCTGACAAGGAAGTAACAAAGGTTGGCCCCAAGACCTATATAGTTTAGGTCAAAGTCAGAGATGGCTCCTGGTCAGGGTACCAGAAACAGAGACAGGAATAGGAACACAGTTAGGTCACCCAAAGAAAGCTGGAGCTTGTCTTAGTTATTTTTCTATGGCTGTGATAAAACACCATCATTGGAGCTGGAGAGATGGTTCAGTGGTTTAAAACACTTACTGCTCTCTCAGAGGACCCAAGTTCAATTCCTAGCATCTACATGATGGCTCACAACTATCTGAAACTCCAGTTCTACAAGATCCAGTGCCTTCTTCTGATCCAATGGTTCACAACTTTCCAAATGCTATGACACTGTAATACGGTTCCTCATGTTGTGGTGACTTCCACCCATAAAATTATTTTTGTTGCTACTTCATAACTGTAAATTTTCTACTGCTACAAATCATAATGTAAATATCTATGTTTTCTGATGGTCTTAGGCAGCCCTGTGAAAGGGTCATTCAACTCTCAAAAGGGGTCCATCGAATCCCACAGTTTAGGAACTGCTTTTCTGATGTTTAAGGGCACCAAGTATGCATGTGTGCAAAATATTCATACAAATTAAGCAAAAATAAATGAATCTAAAAAAAATATTTTAAATACCATGACCAAAGCAACTTATAGAAGGAAAGAATTATTTGGGGGGCCATGGTTCTAGAAGAAATTAAAGTCCATGACCATAATGGCTGGGAGCATGGAAAAGGCAGGTAAGAATGACCCTGGAGCAGCAGTTGAGAGCTCACATCTCAAACCATAAGCAGGCAGCAAGAGCTTGGGCTTTTGAAACCTCAAAGCTGGCTCCCTATGACATGTTTCCTGCAGCAAGGCCACATCTACTAATCCTATCCAAACAGCCACCAACTGGGAACTGAGTATTCAAATGTCCAAGACCTACAAAGAACAACTCATTCAAATCACCACAAGGCTGGTCCCAAGACTAGCTAGCATGCAAGATGAGAGAAGACAGTAGTGCACACTTGATAGAAAATGTGGACTAAAAGAATCTGTAGGTCAATACAGGATTTGAGATAGACAGAGTTAACAGGAAAACCAAATCTGAAGCAGATGTCCATTGGCCAAGTCCAGAGTCTATCAAGCTTCCTTTGAAAGGCAGAGATTTTTGGCATTGTGGCCAAGTCTGCCCCCACTCCAGAAGCAAGAAATGGGCAGCCAGTTCAGCACCCAGAGACAGAAAACTCTCCACCTATACAAACAGTTTTAGGGACAATTGCATTGCTGATCCCCAAAACATCCATCACTACCATCTCACTGGAAAGCCTTCGACTGGGGAATAGACCAAAATAGACATGTTATTCACTCAATTTCACCTTCATCAGCTCCAGTCATTCTCTCCTTCTCATTAAATAAAAACTATAGAAGTCTACATGACTTCAGAGACCCTAAGAGCCACAAAACCCAACGAGGGGAGAAACAGTGCATACATGCAAGCAAGCACACACAAACACACACACACACACATGAACACATATGCAGGCATACACACAGACCCATGCACACACATGCATACACACACATGCATACACACATAGACACCCATGCACACACATACACACACACACAGCACAGCACACAGCACAGCACACACACACACACAGCACAGCACACACACAGCACGGCACACACACACAGCATAGCACAGCTGAGAGCAAGCCGGCAGCCAGTTTGAGGCCAGAGCCGTCAATACTGTTCATGGCTGTCAGGGTTTTTCTCTGTGATGTTGGATAAGCGCCTAAATCTCTCTGTACTTTCATTCATTCATGAACAGTATGTCTGTCTAATCCCTGTCTCATAAGAATGCTATGAGAATTAATGAGCATATAAAAATCCTAAACAAAACTGATGTGAAAGTCCTTCCTATACTCTAGAGACGTGATAAACGCCAGGTGATCTCATTTAAAAGACAGTTGTGTGTTTCCAGTTCCCTGAGAGAACATTCAGCTTTACCAAGCTGTGATTAGTTGGGTATTTTTAAACAATTCTAAGCTGGAGACAAGACATCCTACAAGTGTAAACTAAAAATGTATGTTAATTGATCGGTTTGACATTTAAATATCAATAACCTTTACTGAGATCCCACAATGTGCTAGGCACCACGCTGAGCATTTTGTACTTCATTTCATCTGGAGTAGCCCACTTGGGTGGGGGCTTCTTCCTCGAGCTCATTTTACAGATATAAAAACCAATTCTGAGAAATCAAATGATAAGCTGGAAGCTATATGGATAATGAGTAGTTGAAACAGATCACAGCTCTGGACTGCCTGGTTTCTCACTTCCGTTAAACACCACTGTCTCCTTCCACAAAGACACAGAAACCACAGCACATGCAATGTCTGTAGAACAGGAAAAATAAACTAAAAGTAAGCCTTGACAGAGTCACTAAGGGGAAAGGCTCAGAAAGTTCCAAGTTTTCTAAGTGCTCGTTAGTTCAATATATGTATTAAATGACCTATGACATTAGCAACCAATGGGAAAATAGCATGCCAAAGGGAAAACTTTCAGTGATGTCTCCTTCACCACTAAGTTCATTTTGAATCATCATATTCATGATGGGAATTTCTCAAAGCACACGGCTCTGTGGTCCTCATATAGATAAGAGCTCCTGTCAACTGAGGCCAACTCTCTACTAGCCCTAATATGCTATACGGAAGGCAGGTCACTCTCATCTCCACGGAATCTAGTGGGTTTGAGTGGCAATGATGACAAGCCCATCATCCACCTGTCCCCATAACAGTCTTCCTCTTCAGCTACCAAGTCCCACGTCTCCACAAAGGCACTTGGGAAGCCAACATTTATTGTAATTCACAGGCATACCCTGTCATGCTCAATTCTCTGCTGTGCCTAACTTACTGTTAAGGCTGGAGAAGACTACAAGTGCCTTTAACCTGACTCCAAGTTGTTCCCCCTGCTGCCTGACAGCTGAGCGATCTGTGATTAACACATCAAATTCCAAAGGGAGCAATTAGCTGCAGGCCTCAGGGTGGGTTGCTGACCCCCAGTTTCCTCCAGCCCACATGGTGTCCACCTGTTTCCTCTTTCTCAGCCAGGCTGCTCTCAAGACACTACAGCCAGCTCAGAGGCAGGGAAAACCTTGCTCCTTTGCCTGAAGCTGGGTTTTAGTCAACCTTTCAGGAGGAAGCTGGAAATCTCTATTTGCTGCCTCAGAGCAAAGCCTGAGACCACTGGGGTATTTCTAAGCCACCTGCAGACTCCACCTCAGATCACAATAAGGAAGTATGTGGTGTGGGAGGAGAGGAGAGGGTATATTATTCTCCCTAGAAAAGGATGGGGGGAGTTTAAAAACAAAAAAATGCAAGCATCTGTGGAGCCACATTCACTGTATGACTTTATGATGTTAGGTGAGGACCAGACCCACATTTATGAAGAACAGGCAGTTGCATACCTAGTGAGAAAACTTCAGAGGCACGAAGAAACCCTATCCTGCCTGGCTTCTCCACAGACCCAGGCTGCCATGTCTGTTCATGGAGTTGTAGTTTTTATTGCCATTTAGCAGTGGCACAGGCTGGGGTAACATGGACTGAGAGATAGCAGAGGCTGGGGATGACTTGCTGGGGCTGGAACTAAGGGGATTTGAGTGAAGATGTCACCATGAAGCAGGACAAATGCAACAGTTGAGATCACATCATGGCTATCAGACATTTGCAACATCCTGTGTCCCTGAGTCAGGGTCCCCCTGCAAACTCACAAGAGAAACAGCTCACATACCCAAGCCTCACTCCCAAGGATGGCCACTGACTTTATAGTTTCACCCTCACTCTTTATTAGAGGTTTTTGTTTTTAATTTGTTTTATTTTGTTGTGGTTTTGTTTCATTTTTTTCCTGGCCTTTTTCATTTCAATGTTGACTCAACTTTTATCCTTTTCAACTTTCCTTTTTAATATCTGGCCCCTTCTTTTCTAACTTGGACTAGATAGCTAGGAGCTGCTCTAAGGACACAGGAGATATCTCACAGGGCTTGGCTCTTAGTGCAAGGTTGAATCCCAGCTCTGAAAAAAAATTAGTAGTAACTCTTTAGTCCTTAAGTTCATCTCTACAAAATGAGGTCACTCATACCAGCCAGCCACACAGAATAATTGTGAAAATCAGACAACAAAGATTTATCAAGAACAGGGACCATTAGAACCTAGGGAGTGGTCACCCTCTACTCCTTCTCAACCTAAAGACATCTGAGGAGCTGTCCCAGCACAAGTGAGCCTAGACATTCAGATACCACTTGGTTGTAGCATACTGTGAAATGTTGCCCGAAGGCTCATGTGTTTGAACAATTGGTCCCCAGATGGTAGCTACGTTGGAAGTTTGTAGACCCTTTAAGAGACAGAGCCTCAATGGAAAAAGTAAGTCACTGGGAGGCAGGTCTTGAGGTTTTGTATCCCAGCTCTGCCTCCTGTCTACTCTACTGATTGCTGATCTGCTGAGTGCTGACGGCCACTCCATCCCCTGCCCCACCATGATTGCCTTGGGTCAGATATTTTGTGTATTTTATGATGGCCACATGAAATGTGACTGGCTCAGTGGATGGAACAAAGACAAGAGCCAGGTAATGACAGAGGAGGGCAAATGACCTCAGACCTAATGACAAGGGAAGGGCAAATGACCTCAGACCTAAGATGTACAGACACGGTGACCCAATAACTGCAGACGAACCAAGAGACCAGTTCTAGGAAGTACTCCTGATGTGGTACAAGAACAAAACAAGAGTGTTTGAACCTTATGGCAGATTATATTGACAAGGCCTAGGATCACCTGGTAAAGAAGCCCCTGGATACGCCTATGAGGGACTCTCTGGACTAGGCTAGCCCCTGGACCTACCTGTGAGGGACTTTCTTAATTAGATTTATCAAGGTAGAGAGTGTCATCCTATATGTGGGTGACATCATTTTGGAGACTACATACAAAGATAACTGACCAACGTTCAT
Organism: Mastomys natalensis; assembly: GCA_021653895.1. Classification (NCBI taxonomy): domain Eukaryota; kingdom Metazoa; phylum Chordata; class Mammalia; order Rodentia; family Muridae; genus Mastomys; species Mastomys natalensis. The sequence goes on from JAJTUV010000741.1 coordinate 123,173, forward strand.
TCATCCTCTCTTCTTCCTGACTGCAGGACCAGTGTGATCAGCTGCCTCAAGCTCCTGCTGCCTTCATTTTCCTACCACCATGTGCTATATGAACTAAAGCAAGCCCTTTCTTCCTGAAGTTGCTTTGTCAGATATATTAACAAAGCGTTGGTACGAGTGGCTATTGACAGACATTGGTGGTATGATGTGCTGACATTAGGATCATTTGTGGAATCTAAAAGTTGAAAGCAGAAAGCTTGGCAGAATATACTTGTCTTAGAACTTCTCTTAGCATACCAGAATACCACCAACTAATTTATAAAGAATGAAAGTTTATTCCACTCACAATTCTAGAAGAACACAAGGTAAAGAAGGCTATGGTTATAGCCTTCTTGCTTCTAGGAACTTAACAAAGTTCTAGTGAGGTTCAGATTATCACATGGAAAGACAGAGCAAGCTCATCAGAAAGAGTTACCATTTGTTTTAAAAGTCACTTTACTAATAACTCAGTAATCCATGAGAGGCTAACCCAACCAACCCTTAAAGGTCTCAATGGAGTCTCTCTCTTAATATCTAACAATGGAGATTGGATTTCAATGTGATAGTTGGAGATATCTAAAATATAACAAGATTTTACATAATATGCAAGAAATGTAACAGTACGTTCTCCCTTCGTAGGTAAACCTCACTCCAGATGGGTTTTCTTTCCCCTCTGAGAAACATTCAACCAATTGAAAGCATTCAACCAGTGAACCCTGGAAGGGAAGTGACAGACAGGAATCAAGAAACAGGAACAGCTCAGAAGAGAGTGTAACTCTAGAGATAACTGCTGAGTTCTCAGTTTTCTGTAGTTTATGGAAGGGCCCAAGTGTCTTTACCAGACAATAGATATCTCCTCCATCCTTTGTCCAAAAATAGAGTCTATAAGGGTGAACAAATAAATAGAGGAATAAAATTATTTTTAGACCATAAAGACACTCTGTCACCCAAACACTGCTCTTTACATCTGCCAATTCAGAACATCAGGACCACACCACACAAACCCAGCCACAGGCATCAACACATGGCAGAGGCATTTGGTAGCCTGCTCCACAAAGCTTCCTCTTAAACATCCCTTACCTGATTCACGTTTTCTGTCCTTGGCATCACCACCAACTCCTGGGAATCAGATATAGTGGAAATAGAGGAGCTAGAGCCTCATTCTATGACAATAGAACTCTTCTAGTCTTAGGAAATTGGAGAAGGTATGTGTCCCTTCCGGACCTTGAGTTCTCACATCCAAAATAAGAGATACTAGTTCCTACATCATAAAATTCTCAGAAAACTTAGAGAACATGTACTGGTTAGTTTTATGCCAATTTGGTACAAACTAGAGTCATCAGAGAGGAGAGAGCCTCATTAGGAAAATGACTCCATAAGATTTGGCTTGGACAAACCAGTAGGGCATTTTCTTAATTAGTGATTGATGGTGGAGGGTGATTTTTTTTTTAATTGTTAAATTGATTGTGTTGAGGAACAGCTAGAAGAAATAAAACATACTTCTAGGTGTCTGTGAGGGTGTCTCCAGAGAGAAAAGATGTATACAACAGCAACTGAATGTAAAGACCTACCCATGAGTATAGACTCCCACAGTCAAACAGGCTAGAAACCTGGGTGGAACAAAGAAAGAAGAGGAAGATAGCCAACATGTGCAAACTCCATTCTTGTTTAAAACTCCTTCTATATCACTACCATCGTTCGGGGACTCCAGACTCCAGCTTTTTAACTTGGACTCTCAGAGTAAGCTTCTAGGGAGTTTCAGACAGCAATTGAATCATTGGTTCCCTTGTTGTGTGGTTTCCAGCTTCTTGGACTGAGTAGATATCAAGTTCTCTGGCTTTCCAGATGCAGAATGACCCAAGTTTTCCAATCACATAAAACAATCAAATAAATAGTGGTGTGTGTAGGTGTGGGTGTGGTGTATTTGTGTGTGGTATGAGTTTATGTGGTGTGTGTGTGTGCTTGTGTGTGTGTGTGTGTGTATCCCATATATATGAAATTTGATGGAAGCTATCAACTCCATTGGAGCACAAACACTAGGTTAAGAATTCCCATCTGAATGATTTTTAAAATAAATATTTAACACTAAAACTATGAAGAGCTTACACATGTGAATACAATTTTAAAATAAGACAAAATTATGTGGATAAATGACATCCACCTGTATGGACAACTTCTAGACAAGGTCAAATTTCAAAACACCTTATTATGGGTAACACAGGAATCCCAATTCTGTAGCACTTTCTTTCTGTTCATGAAGGGGGGTCTTGGAACCCTGTGATAGCACAATGACAATTCAATGCCTGATGGGTCCATGAGGGCATATGCTCCCCCTATGTGGGCATATACATTAGAGGTATATGTTCATGTGTGTGGTATTTTTATATGTTTGCATATATATGTGTGCATGTGCACTTGTATGTGTGTGCATGTGAAGACAAAAATTGATTTCAAATGTCCTCTTTAATAACTCTTCCCCTTAATTCCTGAGACGCCATTTTCTGAGCCTGGGACTCACCAATTCAACTAGACTGTTTGTCCAATAACCTCCAGGATCCACCTATCCTCACCTCTATACACACACACACACACACCATGGTTCTGGAATTCTAGATATGCACCACCACACCCATGGGACCTTTTACTAGCGTGGAAGGGCTTTATTCACTGACCCATCTCCTGTCTCCGTATTTTGATTATATATTATACATCTTTGAGGAATACTATAGGCAGAAGTAGTGAGATGATCAGAAGACATCTGAAGACTTTCAGAGAAGTCAGCATCTGAATGTGATTTTGAGAAGGTTTGAGATGTAAATAGCACAGGCTGAGGAGCCTGTTCCAGAAACATAAACAGGCTAAGAGTGGCCCAGCATGGGAGTGTTTAATGAGCAGCCCAGAAACTTGACTGACCATGTAGATAGCACCATCTGCACTAAAGATGGTGAACATGCAGTGGTCAGGATAAGAACATTCTGAAATCTAGATTTTTGTCCCCAGATGGAGAACCAAGAACCAACCTCACCCTAAATAGGATAGAGACTCCATTGGATTTTTCCACCAATCTTATCAAACTACAACATTCTAAAACTCTGAGAACCTCCCTGAATGAAATGAGAAAGAAATATACATATATAGAGAGAGAAAGACTCTAAAGCTCACCACAGAGTTCAGAAGTTGTGCTTCTGTTCTCACTATAACACTCAGTCACTCAGCCTCTCTGAGCCTCCAATGTTCTGCTCAACTCCAGAAAGAAAGAAAAAATAAAAGCTCCTAAGAAAATCTGTTTGGGGACCTGATTTTCTCCTAAAAACTTTAAGAGAATTTTTCAGATACTTTGAGAATAATGTCATGTGGTTATACTGATGAAAACATACAAATGAAAGACTAGCTCTTCATTTAGATTCAGGCTGGTTCTCTACCAGGAGGCAAAGCCCAGACCCCTTCAGCTGGCATTCAAGAGTCTCCCAGACTGGTCTCCTTAGGAGATCAACCAAGAATCTTGTTCATAGTACGCAACTGCTCTCCTGATGATCAATGGTAAGCTTCAGTCTGGTTTTCCCTTCAGGCTGGAGCCAACACTACTGGCCACTTCATTCCAGCCTCAGCTCAGAAGGGTCGGTGAGAACGCATTCCTACCCGGGACATCTCCACATTTGGCTGGGTGCTGAGTTTTTGGCACAATCAACACGAACTGAATAAGAGTGAAATATTGCTAGGTGGGGAGCTGTGTCCTCTGCGTTTTTTTTTTTTTTTTTTTTTTTTTTTTTTTCTTATTTCTATCCAAATGGCTCCAGATCGGTAAAGGAGAGCAAAAAGAGAAAAGCCAGTAAGGAGAGAGAACACTGAAAGGAGAAAGGGGAAAAGAACAAAGATGAGGAGGGAAACATAAAACCAAAGTGTTGGATATAGATTTATTGGTAGCTCACCCACTAAATAGGCCTTAGGGGATCTAACATCCGTGGATCTGCACTGGGTCAACACTGGGCCAGTTACACATGTAAGGAATGTTTTCAGTGGAGCAATGATACCCAAGACTGGTCCAATGGTGGCCCGGCTGTGCAATGTGACAGGAAGTATGGTCTAAGCTGGGCATGCATTAAGCAAGTTAACCTTTCCTCCTCTTTCTGTCATTTCTAGGAAAACTAACTCAACTACTTTTCCCCTCTACAGGGAGTCTACAAGCACACATGTATATACACATGCATACATACACCCTATGAATATCTTGGTATTTCTTTTTATTAATTTTGTGTGTGTGTTATATGTGGGAGCAGCTATACACATATATGGAGAGGCCAGGGGACAGCCTCCACTGTCTTTCTTCAGATGCATACACTTTTTTTTTTTTTTTGAGACAGTTCTTTCACTGGCCTGAAACCAATCAGGCTAGGCTGGTTGGCCTGCTAGAAATCCCGACGGATCTGTCTCCATGCTACAACAGTAGATCACAGACTCACACCAACATAGTAAGATTTTAACTTTTTGGTGTGTGTGTATGTGTGTGTGTGTGTGTGTGTGTATGTGTGTGTGTATGTGCACCCACACGTGCACGCATGCACATGTGTGTGAATTTATGTATATCACATGTGTGCAAGAACCCCCAGAGTCCAAAAGAGAAAGGTCAGAAATCTTTTTTTTTTTTTTTTTTTTTTTTGGTTTTTCGAGACAGGGTTTCTCTGTGTAGCTCGGCTGTCCTGGAACTCACTCTGTAGACCAGGCTGGCCTCGAACTCAGAAATCCGCCTGCCTCTGCCTCCCAAGTGCTGGGATTAAAGGCGTGCGCCACCAGCTGAAGTTACAAGCAGTTGTAAGTCAGCATGTGGGTGTTAGGAACTGAACCCAGGTCCTCTATAAGAACAGCAATTATCCGTAAACACCAAGCCATCTCTCCAGACCCCACACTCAGCTTTTTCATATGAGTTCTGGGAATTGAACTCAAATCTTCTTCATGCTTGCAAAAACCAAAACTTTACCAGCTTAGCCATTACCCATGCCTGGCACCTCCATTTTAATGGCTTTAATTATGAGTACATGTGTGCATGTGAATACAGATGCCCATGGAGACCAGAAGTGTCAGATCTCCTGGAGCTAGAGTTACAAGTGTTGTGAGCCACCCCATGTGGGTGCTGAGAACTGAACCTTTGTCCTCTTTAAGAGCAGTAAGGGTTCTTAACCACTGAACCATCTCTACAGCCTTCACCTCCACTTTAAAGATGGTTAACTCTTTATAGAAAGATGACTATGGACTAGAAACAGGAAAATAATAGACTCTATTCTTTGGTTTCATAGTAACTGATTTGGTAACTTCAGAGCCACATCCTTTTGCTAAGCCCTGTTTTCTTTCTTTTAAGCCAAACTGTGGCTGCTGTGTGCTAACCTCCTGGTCGTTTGAAAGATGAGGTGTGGGAATGCATTTTGAAGGCACTTTGGAAACTCACATGTGTGATACCAATGTAAGAGATCATATCATTAAGACAGCTTTGTGGGCGACTTATTTTTCAGCTCTTTCTTTCAAAGCCAGATTAATCCCAAGAAGCAAAGCCAATGGCAGTCCATTTAAGGGAATAGTCAAAACACTACTTTTGATTCCTGGAGCAGATCTCTGACTAGCTACAGGTCCTCCTCCAGCTTTAATGAGTAGTTTCACCCTAGGTTTGCCAAAAACTAAAAGCTACTCTGCATCCAATGAGATTAAATTTAAGGTAAACAACAAATTATTCTACAATTTATTGGTATGTTTATAATGTGTCCCATATCACACATATGGCTTGCCTACACTAAAAATGCTTCCCTGGTTTGTCTTAAATTCCAATTTCAATGCATTCTGTGTTTTTATTTGCCGCGTCTGGAAACCTAAGTTTTTCCATGTTACTGACTTCTTGTCTCCTACACCCCCCAAAAAAAATTTTAATATGGCAATGCTCACCCTCACATCAGAAGGGCACTATCGATTCCATTCATTCTGGAAACAGAGAGTGTCCTCTTATTGATTTATCACATAATATATTTAAGATTTTTTCTCATAACAATGGAAAGCTTAGAGAATAAAAGCCTGTCTCCTTATCCACAACCCAGCTCAGCCTTCCCAAAACAGCAAATGTGAATGTCAAAGCATAAAGAAAACCAAGAGAGCCAGTCCTCTCTTGCCCCAGTGTGAACTTTAATCCTAGACTCCTGCTAAGTCAGTGGGGTTCAGAGACTAAAGCAGTTCTTCAGTTCCAGGTACATATCTGAATCAAAGAAGTATTCAAAGTTCCAAAGCTAGAGTCACACTCAGGTTAACCATAACCACTTGGGACACTTTCTTTGGCTCCCCATATGTATTGTAGTACTCAGGTGAGCTGGCCCCACCCCTCTCCAGAGCAGTGCTGGAGAGATGGCCCCAATGAAGTGAGTGTGGAAGACCAACTGAGTCATCACCCAGGTCCACTTCAACATCTATCCCACCTATGAACTGCTAGAATGTGTGAATGGACTAGTCCTGCACATGCAACCCCCATGACTCAGGGCAACAGCAGGATATCTGAGAAGAGTCCTGGTGAGAATCCAGTACTGATAATTAGCAGAAGCCAGAGGCCCCAAACCAGACCAATGACTCATTGCAATGAACATTTGCAAGTGAAGCTCTTTGGACAATTGTGACACACAGCAGCTTCCATAGTGAGATGTTTATTTATTTGTTTGTTTGTTTTTGTTTCTTTGGAGGAAGAGGTTACAAGGGCAAAAGGTGTGTTAAGGAAACAGGAGATGAGTGAGATTGAGGTACACGATATGAAATTCTCATAGAATCAATACAAAGTTAAAAATAAATATTTGCATCACTATGACAGAAACAATTGGAGAGAAGAAAAAACATTTTGGTTGACAATCTCAGGAAAGACACAGCTGTAGAAGTGACTCCATTTATGAGAGTGTATAGAAACAAGGGGTTCACATGATGGCAAACTAGGCAACACAGATCACAAGCCAGAACCAAGGTTCTATGATCTTCAAAGGCCATCACTAGTTAGCTTACTTTCATGAGCCAGGTCCAACCTCTTAAAGTCTCCATAGTCCTCAAAATAGTGCCTTAAGCCAGAGACTGAACATTCAAATTGTAAGACTGTTGGGAACATCTCATCTTCAAACCATAACACCGTGTAATTCCAATATGCATCCAAGGTTGAAAATTGCTGACTTAGCCTTTACACATCTCATTAGCTTTTGTTTGACAGAAGAACAAACCCTGAGCCTCATCAATATGGCAAGCCCTCTACTACTGAGCTCTATCTCTAGCCTTCTATTTCATTTTGATACCCAGCCCAAGTCTTTTAAGAACTTTAGGAACACTCTGGCCAGGGAAGCAAGTAAGCTGACTGCAGATATTTACTTCTCTTCATTCCACTAGGTCCAATCCCCAGTCTCAACCCCAGATATGTAACAGACCTTCAGCTGTGGCTCTCCTCCCCTTTCTGCCCCCAATCCCAGAGAACTAAGCAGATCCTGGAGAACACCCTGTTTTCCTTCTTCATGTAACCCTCTCTTCCCTCTTCCCAGACTACCCCATTCTTAGGTGTCAGCTCCTCAATACTCAGAAACACATTTTACCTGGAAGCTCTAGGGGCCACACTTATCAGAACCCCAAAAGAATTTCCTGTCAAGCAATAAACAGCTACCACACTCTCCTAAAAAACAGAGAAGAAACAAAAACAAGGAACAAAATATCCATCTAACAAAGACAAAACTGAGTATCAACACCTAGAATTGCAATCTTTCCAATCCCAGATGCATAGATATCATTCTAAAAACACAATAACATTCAGGACAATATGTCTCCACTAGAGTCCAGAAACCCTTCCCCAGAAAACCCAAGGCATTCCAACATTAGTAAAGCACAAGAAAAAAGATCTTAAAACAGCCTTCATGAATAAGATAGAAATAAATCCTTTAAAGAAATCTATGAAAACACAACGAAAGGTAATGAGTAATAAAGCTGTTCAAGACCTGAAAGTGGAAATAAAATCAATAAAGAAAACCCAAAGTGAGGAAAATCTGGAAATGAAAACTCTTGGAACTAAAGCATGAACCCGAGAAGCAAGCTTGACCACTGGAATAAAATAAATAAATAAGTAAATAAATAAATGATAGAATCTCAGGCATTGAAGATATGATAGAAAAAATGAATATATTGGTCAAAGAAAATGTTAAATCTAAACAACTCTTGGCACAAAACATCCAGGAAATCTGGGACACTATGATTAGACCAAATTTAAAAATAATAAAAATAGAGAAAGGAGAAGAAGCCCAGAACAAAGGCACAGAAAATATTTTTAACAAAATCATAGATGAAAATTTCCCTAACATAAAGAAGGAGATCCCTACCAAAGTACAAGGAATATACAGAATAGCAAAATACTGGACCAGAAAAGATATTTTTCTCAGCACATAATAATTAAAACACTAAATATTAAAAGTGACAAGGGAAAGGGACCATGTAACTATAAAAGCAGACCTATTAAAATAATACCTTAGTTCTCAGTGGAGATGCTAAAAGCCAGAAGGGCCTGGACAGCTAGCTATGTTGCAGACTCTGAGACCACAGACGCTAGCCCAGACTACAATACCTAGAAAAACTATCAATCACCATAAATGGGAAAACTAAGACATTCCATGATTAAAAAAAAAAAATTAACCAGTATCTAATTACAAATCCTGCCCTACAGAAGATATAGAAGGAAAACTCCAACCTCAAAGGGTTAATGACATCCAAGAAAACACAAGGAATAAATAATCTCAGACCAGCAGAGTCAAAGAAAGGGAAATAAATACGGGGGGGGGGGCTGGGGAGAGGAGAGGGGGAAGTAGAGGGAAGAAGGAAGACAGGAGGAGGGGGAGGGGGAGAAGGAGAGGGAGAACATTGACCAAAGAGGGAGAGTGAAACAATGGCCAAATAACAGGAATCAACAACCACTGGCCATTAATACCTTCAAATATCAATGGTCTCAATTCCTCAATAAAAAGACAGACTAACAGAATGGATGTGAAAACAGGATCCATCCTTCTTCTGTACCCAAGAAACATATCTCAACATCAAAAATAGCCATAACCTCAGGGTAAAGGGTTGGAACAAGCCATTCCAAGCAAATGGACCTAAGAAGCAAGTTGGTATAATCATTTAGAATCTGACAAATAGACTTCAAACCAAAACTAATCAGAAGATATAGAGAAGAGCACAACATACTCATCTAAGAATGAATCCACCAAGACAACAATTCAGTTCCTAACATCTGTGCCCCAAACACAAGGACACCCAAGTTTGTAAAGGAAACACTTCTACAGCTTAAGTCACATTTGACCCTCACACACTGATAGTGGGAGACTTTGAAAGCCAACTCTCACCAAAAGACAGGTCATCCAGAAGAAACTAAACAGGGAAAATACTGGAGCTAATTAACATTATAAGCCAAACAGACCTAACAGATATTTACAAAACATGTCACCCAAACACAAAAGGATATACCTTCTTCTCTGCACCTCATGCACCTTTCTTCAAAACTGACCACATACAAAGCAAGTCTCAAGAGAAACAAGAAAATTGAAATTACAACCTGCAGCCTATCTGAACACCTCAGATTGAAGCTGGATGTGGAAAAAAAAAAAAGAAACAATAAAAAGTTTACAAACTCATGGAAACTAAACAACTTGGTATGTATAAAAAAATGGATCAAGACAAAAATTAAGAAATTAAAAATTTTCTAGAATTTAATGAAGATAAATGCAAAACATATCCAAAGTTATGACACACAATGAAGGCACAGTAAGAGGTAAGTCCATAGCACTAAGTGCCTACCTTTAAAAAACTTAACAGCACACCTGTAAAAGCTCCAGAACAAAAAGAAGTAATAATACCCAAGAAAAGTAGATGCCAAGAAATAATTGAAGTTGGGACTGAAATTAATAAAATTGAAACAAAACATAATATGAAGAATCAATGAAACAAAGTATTGGTTCTTTGAGAAAAATCACTAAGAATGACAAGTTATTACATCTAAAAATAATAATGATTATAATAACAAAATATTCTTTAAATGATAGAGTATTTATATATGGTATATGAAATTAAAATTAATTTCATAATTAGGCTTGACTCTCATCACCAAAATGTCTCATTATATGCATCAAATAGTCCCAAATCTGAAGATGCTTGAAATTTGAAACACTTCTTGTCCCAGGCATTTCAGATAAGGGATACTTAATCTGTATATGTAATATGATAAAAAAGGCAATTTAACCTTGTGGTCATCTCACAAAAATAAAGCCCCTGTTCAGCCACGAGAAAAATACCATACAAATGTCTCCCAAAAGAGAGACATTCTACCAAACTCTTGGTGAACATAATTTCCTGAAATTAATGTCACCAGAAACAACAACAACAAAACTCTGGAATTCAAGAGGAACCCAAATAGGCATGATGGATGAGCTTACTGCATTATCCTGGATTTGACCCTGCAACAGTAAAAACAGTCAGTAAAAGATAAGGAAGGGAGAGCAAGGTGATTATATCAGGATGATGACCTGATTTTAGTCCCTGAGATCCACAGAGAATGGAGAAAGCATATATATATATATATATGTGTGTGTGTGTGTGTGTGTAGTTTAGTTATAGATATAATTATATAGTTATATAGTTATAGTTATATATTATAGTTATAATTATAATTGTTATTGTTAGAGTTACAGTTGTTATAGTTACAGTCATAATTGTTATAGTTACAGTCACAGTTGTTGTAGCTACAGTTACAGTTGTTATCATTACAGTTACAGTTGTTATAGTTACAGTTATTGTTGTTATAGAGTTATAGTATTAGTTATAATGTTAGTTATAATTATATTATATTTATATAATTTACATATATAATTTTATATAATTTTTAAACTAAGAAACTATGAATAAAAATAAGCTTTACTAAAAGCCTATCAATCCGTTCATGAACAGTAACAAAAGTACCATAATAACATTATATGTAAATAATAGGGAAAGGTAAGTGTGAGTCAAGTGGGAATTTACTATTCTTAACGTTTTGTAAATTGGAAGTTTACATTAAAAAATAAGATTTTAGCATATATCTCTTTGGAAACACGACCATCAAGTAAATGGATGGACACTGATGGTTATGAAAGACCTGGAAGACAAATTCCATTTGGAATTCTACATCCAGCAAAACATTTCTTTCCAACAAAAAAACTGCATCTGTGAATTGCCTTATCTAAACACTTCAATATTAAAATTCACCATCAAAAGATTCATACACAGAAATACTACAAGAAATAGTTCCAGCATTAAAGAAGGAAAGCAGAGCTGTAAATCTACACAGAGGAAGAAAACCCACCAAAATGAACATTATATACATAAATATGTACTTCTTAACACTCAGATAAATTTAAAGATAATTGTCTGTGTAAGTATTCCTTTGGTTTTAGAAATTATGGAGATGCACTGTGGGTTTAAAACAAATACATAATTATCACAATGTATACTATAAAAAGAATGCAATTATTATTTGTTAGTTTTTAAAGAGGTAACAGGCCCCATAACAATATTATGAAAGCTAAAAGAGTTAAATGGTTATATATAATATCTATATATAAAACATGTAGTTAAACATAGTTGAAGGTAGACAAGACATTAGAGATGCTTACTATAAACCCAAGAACAAGCACTCAGAAGAAACAGATCACAGCTATATATTAACAATATAAGAGCACATAGTTAAATAAATAAATAAATAAATAAATAAATAAATAAGGGCCATGATGGCATACACCTTTAATCCAAGTATTTGGAGGAAGAGGCTGATGAATCATGAAGTTCGAGGCCAGCCTGGTCCCAAACAGCCAGGGCTACACAAAGAAGCTCCGTCTCGAAAAACAAAAAACAAAAAAATAAAAAATAAAAACTCTCAATCCAAAAAAAAGGCTAAAATCAAAAGAGAGACGGAGAAATGGCTCAGTGAAGCACTTACGTGGCAAACACAAGGACCCCGAGTTTGGGTCCTGAGAACCCATGTAAAAAGCTGTGCACAGTGATGCACACTTATAATGACACCCAGCAAGATGGAAGCTTATTCTGGAAGCTTGCTTATTCCTAGAAGCTTGCTTGCTAGCCATTGTGGACTGGCACCCAGAATTGTCCTTTGACTTCTATGTGCGCACTATGCACATGCCTGCCAACAACCATAAGCACATATATGCGTGCGCACGCGTGCGCACACGAGTATGTGCGCGCAGCGCGAACACACACACACACACACACAGTCATACACACAGGTAGACAGAATATCTTTAAAGGAGGAAAGGGGAATAAAGAATTGTTGTGAGTAAATAAGGACCTGAATGAATCTTTAACTAGTTTTATGTGCTGCCTGCAAGAAACATAACTCAGAATGAAGGACACAAACAGATGCAATTCATACTGAGCCGTGTATGGGGTTGCACGTCTGTCATCCCAACACTTGGGAGATGGAGGCCGGAGGATCGGGATCAAAGTCATCTGCAGCCGACATGATGAGTTTGAGGCCAATGTGAGCTAAAAGAACTTTTGTCTCAAAAATCAAAACAACAAAATATCAACTATCTTAAGTCTTTGTAGACACTGCAAAGTTGAGTTTTCTTGATCTGTTCTACTGAAATTGAAGTCTCTTGGACTAAGGGCAGGTTGTCTGGAGCAGTCTTGACTAAAGCAAAGCTTCCAGTGTTGTCATTTAAATAGTAATCTTCCTTACATGCTCCTAACAACTGAGTTTCCTCACAGTGGCCATGAGATCATGGAGTTCAAGCCAGGAGAGCTACCAAGATCACAATCCAACCAATCGTTGCTTGACAGGCAGCTCCCTGCTCAACACAATGGGATACAATAGAAACTGTCAAGTAGCTGACTGGTTTCTGGACAGGCAGACCAACCTCGGAAAGTCCCAGATAAACAAGAAAGTCTGGCAAAACCAAACCAAACAAAACAAAACCAAGGTGGATGGTACCTAAGGAATAATGGCTGTGGCTATCCCCTGGCCTCTGTATGTACATAAATATATGGCCACAGTGCACCTGCACAGAGATCAACACATATACACATGGACATACAAAAAACAATGAAATAACACATAAAGGTTACAGAGAGAGAAACATTCTCAGGAACACCTAGCAGTACTTAATCACTGGCCAACAAATACTCTTTACACATTCTGGGTTCAATGACTGGAAGCAATAGTATTTGTGCATCAATCCTCTACATCCTGTGTTAGAACACAAGCTTGCCCTTGAAAACTGTGCACATTCTTAAGAGGCCAGATCCCATAGCCTGAAGAAACCAGGCCTCATCCATCCTCCTGAAGCTCTCTACCTGGAAAGGAGCTAAGAAGCTGCCTGTGCCACAGTCTAACAGTAGCTTCTAATTCAAATCCCTAGCCAGCACCTAAGTCTCCAACCAAATGGAACTAGGGAACAAATTCAGATTGTCAGGCTTGACACAAGTACCTTCACCCACTGAGCCATACTATTGGTCCCCAAATGTATTCTTTAAATCAATTATTTTATACTTTTGCATCTTTGACAGGGTCTTGGTGGAGAGGACGGACTATCCTTCCAAGAACTAGGTAATTCCCCCCAAAGAGTAAACTGATCCGAGAGTCTATCTTTGCTCTAAAATCAACTCACAACTGCCTCCTTCGTTCATCTACTTCTTCCCTATCAGCCGGTATTTCACTTACCTTGTATCAGCTCAGGGACAGAAACCAGACACCTAGAACAACTTCTCTGCCTCAAAGCCTGCCAACCCAGGCTTTTTACCCTGCCTGCCCTGCAAGGTCTTCTCATGAAGTTCAAAAAAGACTGCAGCTTACACTTTTCCTATCAGCCCTGTGAACTCCCCAACAAAAAGTGAATGTCCTCACTTCTTTGTTCATGCATGGTGTGCCAAGCCTGTCCCCTCCAGGGAGACTGTAACGCTGTTTCCTTCTGTCAATGACATTGGCCTTTCTGGGTTGTCACTCAGTCACCTCCATTAATTAAGAGATAGACACAACCCTATCTTCAAAAGAATCTGTTAAGAACATGAAAAGAAGCCTGGCAGTGTGGTAAACGTCTTTAATCCTAGCACTCAGGAAGCAGAGGCAGGAGAAAAATCTCTCTGAGTTTGAGACTAGCCTAGTCTACAGAGTGAGTTCCAGGACAATCAGGGCTGCACAGAGAAATTTTGTCTTCAAAAACCAAAACAAAATAATATGAAAACATGATCACAGGGTTGGAAGAGTTGGCTCAGCAGCTGTTCTTCAAGAGGACCCTGGTTTGGTTCCCAACACCCACATGGCAGCTCACAACTGTCTATGACTTCAAAGAATCTAATGCCCTTTTCTGGACTTGATGGGTACTGAACTCATGTGGTACACATATATACATATGCAAACATACAAACATATTAAAAATTAAATCTTAAAAAAAATACAGAGTGATTACAAACAGCAAATGTTGCTTCCAGGTGATTGAAGACTCTTATTGCTGCACAGTTCCAACTACATGACAGTCTAGGGCAAGAAAGACAGCCCTGCAATTAAAAGTACACTGATCTTACAGAGGACCAGAGTTCATTTCCCAGCACCCATGCCATGGAGTTCACAACCATCTTTAACTCATATGGTGCCCTCTTCTGGTATGTGTGGGTACTGCACTCACACACACCCAATGTATACATAAACTCATAATTTAAAGTAAAATAAAAAAAAAAAAACTTCAAATACTAACCGTATGACATTTCATAAAAGATAAAACATGAAGATGGTTTAAAAATCAGTGTGTGACTACTTCAGAAGGTTCAGAGTAAAGAGGAAAGTCTAAATGGGGGTGGGGGAACAGAATGGTTTTTTATTAGAGTGGCAAAGTTATTCTATGTGATACTACAGTGATAAATAACATTATTTGTCAAAAACACAGGTAAATTTATAGCACAAACAAAGAAACTTCATGTGTGCAGATTTGTTAAAATTTGAGCCAACAAGATGGCTCACCAGGGAAAACTCACAGTCTGAGTTCAATCCCTGGCAGCCACGTGGTGGAAGGAGAGACGAATTCCCAAAGTTGACCTCTGACCTCAACAACATCAGTAAAAGAGTTGGGATGATAACCTATAGAATGTGGAAATACAGACTCTAAGTTCAAGGGCAAAAATAAAATGTGTAACCAATAGACTACAGATCAACTTTCCAGTGGGGCATAAACGAGTCTTTTGTTAGCACCACACATGCTTGGTACAAACTGAACAGGTAAGTGGATATCAAATAACAGGGGCTGAATGGAAGGTAACAGATGAGCAGAGGGAGTCAGTCAGAATGACACATCTGGAAAGAAAGCTGAGTGAGATCCTGGGATACAGGGATGCCTAGGTCTCACTAGAGAGGGGTAGGTGTGGGTTGCCTGATGCCTTTCATTAACAGGGTCAGTCCAAGGCTGCAGTGCATTGTAAAAAGGAAGAGAATTCAGGACTACTTCTTCCTTTGTAAACATTCCTCAACAGCTTTATTAGGGCTAGGAGATGTTACTGGAGATAAAAATTTCATGGACCTTTAAAAATGTTTTATTTGGTTTTGCTTTGGTTTTTTTTGTTTGTTTGTTTTGTTTTGTTTTTGTTTTTGTCTTTAGTTTTGGGTTTGGTTTGGTTTGGTTTGGTTTGGTTTGGTTTGGTTTGGTTTGGTTTGGTTTGGTTTGGTTTGGTTTGGTTTGGTTTGGTTTGGTTTGGTTTGGTTGAGACAGGGTCTCTCTACAAAGTCCTGGTTGTTCTGAAACTCATTATGTAGACCCTGCTGTCCTAAATTCACAGAGAGTCACCTGCCTCTGCCTCCCAAGTAATGGGACTGAAAGCCTGAACCACCACCACCTGGCCTTAAAGTATTCATTTTGATAAACTCTGCTTACCTTATCAATTTCACAAGATAATTTTTGACAAGTGCTGAATTTTCTTATGAGCCTAAATGTCCTTCCAAAAGGAGGAGCTAAGCAGATTAGAATTTGCCCACAGTAAGTGCTTTAGAAATGAGCAAACAGAACCGAGGACATTTTGACTTGGCTCAGAATCAAAGAAACTGATTGACTGATGGTCTTATCTCATTTTTTTAAGTTTCATTATATAACAAGGGGAAAATCATCTCAAATTTTCCTGGCCCTCACCCTTCCTGCCTCTTTGCTTTCTTTATAGCTAAGCAAAGACACTCAGAAAATTGGCTCTTAAAAACATCTTTAGAGCAAGAGCCTGACTGTGATGTGGGTAGTGAGCCTGCTTCCTGCTCACTGCAGAGCTTTCCAGATATTAAAAATAAGATTTCTCATAAATGGACACCATCTTAATCATCTTCTTTGTTTTGCTTGATTGGAACCAATTATAACAGTTCACAATCACCTATTAAATCTCCTTTTTCCAACGTTACCCTCATCCTCTCTTTTCCACATGTTCATGATGTAACCTGAGAATCGTGTTTTTCCCAGGCTTGTGAATCAGTTGAAGCCCTCCCTATTTTATCCACTGCATTCTACCCTTTGCTCCAACATACCTTCCAATTCATCCAGATTCAACATCTCTCTTCTGTTCTTTATTTTCTCTTTTCTAACTGCCAATATATATATATATATATATTATATATATATATATCATACATATGTAATATATATATAATTATTTATATAATATGCAATATACACAGCCAGACATTCACACCCTACTTATAATTGCATTCCAGACTAGAAATTTCTGTTTTCTCAGGACAAATAGTGCTTACTGCTTATTCTCCAAGCCTAATGAATGTTTCACTTTTTCCAAAAACACTTGGTTTTCAACAATATAATCTGCTCTAGGAAGAGAAAAGTTACCTCTACAAGTCCTCCACCTCAGGGAGCTCAGCATTTCACCATTCCCTTCCTGAGGGTACTGGAATGTTCTACTCTCCGATGTACTGCAGTATTTAGGATTCCTTGTTATCCTCTACCTCAGCACTGGATTGTAAGGACAGAAATCTTATGTCATAGCTATGCAATCTGCCTCCTGCCCCATTTAGGGTAAAGGGAAAGAAAGATGGGAAAAACATCAAAAGTATGGATGTTAATCTCAGCAGCCTTCAGTTTTACATTTGAACCTGATACTATGACCAAAACCTAATGTGTGTCAAGGCAAGAGTCTAAATAGGCCACAGGTATAATGTGTTTAAATGTTTAGAAGCTGCGAATCACACTAACAAACTGTTCAAAATGGACCTTCCTTTCATCTTGATGAATGTAAGCCCATAATTACACACTGAAAACTGTAAGTAAAACTAGGATTTGACCTTCCTGAGTCAACAAGATAACTGCTATTACCGTTATCCTGTTTCCTGGAACTAGGCTAGCCATGTTTACATCTGTAATAAAATTCTACATTGTTTATAATTATGACTTATTTACTCTACAAATTTTATAATTCTTTTCTTCATTTTAGCAAAATCACTGTTATAATAGTTGAGAGTGTTGTGTTTTTTAGACAACTGACAGTGATGGGGTTTTTTAAATGAAAAATAAATACATCAACATTTTAAAATGAATAATGTAGGGACTGAAGACATGGCTCAACAGTTAAGAGCACTTGCTGCTCTTACAGAGAACCCAAGTGTGCTTCCCAGAGCCCACATGATAGCCTTCCAGTTTTGGGGATTCAATACCCTTCTTCTGGTATTGCATGTTCATGGTACACATACATACATGAAGATAAAAACACTCATGCATGTAAAATATATTGTAAAAATTATACTGTGATTTCATCAAAACAGATTTCAAAACTAAAATGTTTATTTTTATATGATTCAAAAATTATTCCTTCCAAACTCTTTTATAAAATTAAATGTCAAAATTGTAAGTTGTAATTTGAATTAACAAAAAGCTAAATTTCATTTAACTTTTCCTTCAATTATATCTGATAAGCATTGGATAGAAACAAAGATTATTTCTAAAAGTCAATGTCCATTCAATTGCTAATGAATAGTTGATATCATATTCGTTGGTATTATGTCTAGAGCCACATACACATAAACTGAAGAGTATTCCTGTTTAAAAATGCAAAGCGCTTTTTGACTGTCATAAGCAACCATTGCAAATATTACACTCATCCATGTGGGACTCCAGAACCAGAATTTACAGTGGAGAGAATCAAGAAATGGATAGGAGGTACTACCGGGAAATGACATCATCAGCTGGAATTTACTACATCCATACCATCTGCCAACCAAAAAGGGTTGACGAAGTAAAGATGTTTTGACAGTTACATAAATACAGCCACCACTCACAACTTTCCTGCTCACCGGGGCCATGTCTTTAATACAGTACCCTTAAGTCTCCACAACAATTAAAGACAATTCCCTAAAACTCTGAGGCTCAAGTCAGGTGTTATAAAAGGATAGCTCCCTGGAACTAGAGGACCACAGGCTTAAGTCACATTCACATGCCCAGCACTGGATACAAAAATCTAAAGAACAGAGGCATCCATGTGTTCTTTGAATAGTATATTTTTTGTGTGTTTGAATAGCATACCCAGGACTAAATGATATTTTATGATTGACATCCTCAAAAATTAAGAACAAAAGTAGTCCATGAAAGATGATAGCATAAAAAGAAAAAATATTTAGTATTAGCAAATCTTTCAACAAAGCAATTATCAGTAACAGCATTTTATGTTTTTACAAACTTGTGTTATCACTATTTTAAAAATAAGTGTATAAGATAATGTGTGTGCAATTATCTCAGTTTAGCCACTGTGTATGTATACATATTTCAAGACAACATGCTGTATACAACAAATATATATCTTCACTATTAAAAAATAAATTTAAGTGAATAAAAGGAATTTTGGTACCAAAAGAAAGAGTTTTTTTAAGATACACTTTGGAGGCAGAGGCAAACAGATCTTTGTGAGTTTAAGGCCAGCTTAATTTACATAGTGAATCAGGCCATCCTGGGCTACATAAGACCCTCAAAAACGTTTTGTAATATGGTAATAAAATGAAATATGTTGGAAAATAGCACTGAGGACTATATAGGAAAGTAGAAAAGAAGGAGAGGAAAAGAATATATGAGGTAAGTAAAGAAACTAGAATAGCCATCCAGGAATTATAACAAGAACAGTATTAAGTTCAAGAGCTGAAAAATATAGTTTACTACTATAAAGATTACCGCATAAACAATGTAATGACTGAAAATGTATTATATAAATTTCATCTCACAACAAAGTCTGAAAGTATTAGGAGAGTAAAAAGACAGTTCATTTACAAAAGATGCATCAATGTTATTAAGATTCTTAACAATACTGTTACCTAGAAAATATTATTGCAAACCCATCAAAATCTGAGAGAGAAATTTATGCCAAGCTTGGATTCTATACTTAGCTAAACTATCAGTCAAGCATATGGAGAAACTAAGATTTTAGATATCCATCATGCTCCCAAAATTGTCTTCTCAATGAACTTTTCCAGAAAACACAGAACAGTTAAGCAAGAATGAGGAAGCTATGGGATTTGGGTAACAAGAGTGAGAAATCCATAAAATAAGAATGAAATCCTAGGGTAGCAATGATGATTAGACAAATCTGTCTTGCCTGTGACAAATAAAAGATATTGTAGGGCCTCAATAAAAAAAAATAGTGATGGAATAACTGACTTACATAAACAGATAATAGAGTTTCCGTCATGTTTCAGATGAAAGTGCACCTTAGTCACAGTTACAAAGAAAAACTATCAGGAAGAAAGGATAGAGTTCAGCAGTTAAGAACATGCACTGCTCTTGTAGAAAACCTTGTTTGAATTCCTAGCACACACATCAAGCAGCTACCTGTCACCAACTCCAAGAGATCTGATGCCCCCTACTGGCCTCTGTGGGCACTAAACTCAATATCCATGTGTGTGTATCTCACACATGCACACACACATACACACTCCTAACAAAATTTAAAGTAATTTTTTTTAATTTGAAAGAACAACGATTTTCTTGTTGCATACTTTACATCGGTTGCTGACTATAAACCAATACATATATCTGACTTTAATAAAATTCAACATAAAAGTAAGTTGAGAGGGAAGGAGAGTTGGGGATTAATTTGTGATAGACTACAGAAAGAGGAAGTATGCATTGACCAAGGATGAAGTAAAAAATCACTTATCAGCATTTTTAAAGTTCATTTTAGATTCAAGGTAAGGATTTAAAGACCAGTGAGTTTGAGGGCAGTTTCCTCAAACAACAAGCACAGATACAGGTACAAAACAAGCAAAGGGTTGGGTATGATATGATCATAGTTTGGCCATAAGAAAATGATGATGTGAGAGATAGAAAGGCGTTTGCAAGGATTGTAATTGAACAGGAATTTAACTTAAGTGATGAAGAAGCTGAGGTAGCCCAAGGATGAAGGGCAAGGAAGTAGTTTAGGACCAGTGAATTTCATTGTTAGGCTGTTAGCTGAATGAAACAGAAGAGGACAGCAGGCATGAGGTTGAGGTTGTGGTAGCCCCTGTTGGCTCAAAGGCATATGGCACATATAACTAGGTGAGTGGGTGACACAGTGCCGGGTGCAGTATAAAGTCAGGAGGGGAGTTCAAGGAAGTAGGGGACAGGACTCATGTGGATGATATGACCACAGTGAATAAGGATGGGAGCTGAGAAGTCAGTTGTTGATAACCACAGGAAGGGATATCATTCTCACAGTTCAAGTCTGTGACCTTTAGCTTCCTGAGTTTATGAGTTCTGGATGAGAGCAAATGTCTTAGCCAGGGTAGTCATTCCTGTATGCATGTTGAGGGTAGAGTAGTATATATCTTACAAATCTTAGAAGATGATAATATCAACAGTGTCTTTGGCTCAGAGGTTCTCTGTTGGTTTTAAAGATACAAATACTATGGTTCTATGCTACAGCCTCTTGTTCACTGCAAGTAAATATGTATAGGATTCTAATGTGTCAAATCCATCCTATGCCCATATGTTCAGGTCTACACATATACTCCCATTGCCATATAGACAAACTACATCTCATGGCCCGATGCTCATACTCAGTCTTTTCCTTCACCCTTTATACTTTACTCTCCATCTTTGGAGTCCATAATTTCGATCCTGTCATTCGAGATCTCATTTCTAGACCACCACTGGTGACCTTTCAGTACTCTTCAAGTTGTCTTAATTAGGCCCTACGCCACAATGGTCCCATATTTTGGATCGAATTCACTTTAAAATAACATAGACCAATTTGTACAACTTAAAAGATCCAGCCCAGTTATATGGACGACCATGCCACTCAGCATAGACGTCATAGTCAGAGAATGTACACACCACCTTCTAGATATTTTTCCCTCCTTCACACTCTCACCACATAATGAAGGAGTGTCAACAAATAAACAGATCTATAGATTTAACGCATTTTTCCTCTTAGACATAAAATGAAGATGGAACTCTAGACGGAAAAGGTGAATGAAAAAAGTGAAGAGATTATAGAAAAGATGATGTGAAAGATGAAAATGATGATGAAGGGAAAGATGAAGAACACAGTGTGGGGAGGGAAGAAGGGCAGGAACTGGGAAGAGCTGGAGAGAGGTGTGAGGGATGAAGCTAAAAATGATGAAGATGAAGGTGAATGATGGTGAAGATGAAGGTAAAGATGATAATGAAAATGAAGATGAAGGTGAAGATGATGGTGAGGGTGAAGAGATGATAGTCAACGTCATGACACAGGTGAAGATGAAGACTCTAAATCTCTTGCCCCTCACCCTGGGAAATAAATCCAAGCTCATATCCCTAAGCTAAGACAGCATATTGCTCTTCTTACAATGTATAAGAAGTATCCAGCATGCACCTGGCACTTTGACTGAGAAGCATGGGGTGACAAAAATAACCAGGACATAGTCTTCTATGAATCTTTTAAATGCAGATTGCAAGTGGGCTTTGGAGCAAGTTTCTGTGCTTCTGAAATTCAAGACTCCATCTTCTAAATCAAAGAATAGTTCCTTGCTCCATACTCTGCTTGATGTAAGTAATGAAGAATCAAATCCAATCAAAATTTTACCAGCAATTTCTCAAGACGTCCAAACAACTTTACAATTAGTCAGGAAGTTGTTACAACCTAAAAATAAAGTCTGAGCAATTAGGTTAATATTGGATTTATAATTTTATGTTGGTTATTTCAAAAGTTTTCAAAATTATTTTCTCCAGAAGACTGAGATTTAACCAATCAATATTCTCTTTTTAAATCATTTGTTGGCTTTTTTCTTACTTTTTATGTTTATGTCTTATTTCCACAGCTAGGAGAAAAATTGTTCCTTGTACTTTTTCTCATTTGGGTACAACCCTAAACATCACACTGGACACACATGTTACATTTAATTATATGTTAGGATTTGTTTGGTTTGGATTTTGAAGCAAAAAATTCTGCTTCAGGAAAGAAATAATGGACACTCCTGTACATGTACCCAAAGGGCTCTCTCTTAGTTACTTTACTATTGCTGTAAAGAGACATCATAACCAAAGCAACTTATAGAAGAAGGCATTTTAATGGAGACTTACTATTTCAGAGGGTGAATTCATGGCTACCATGACAGCGGCAGGATGGCACTGAAGCAGCAGCCTACACCTTGAGACAACAAGAACATGGTAGAAGAAGAGAGAAACTGGGAATGGCTTGGGCTTTTGAAACCTCAAAGCCCCCCCAATGAAACACCTCCTCCAACTAGGACACACCTCTTAATCCTTCCCAAACAGTTCAACCAATTGGAGAGAACAAGCATTCAAATATGCCTACAGAAGCCATTCTCATCCATACCACCCCAGGCTCTGTACCCCACCTCAGAATACTTGCATAGCCTTACAACAATAAGAAAACAGAACAGCCTAGATGCTCATCAAAAGATGGGTAATGAAACCACAATATGTGCACAATGAAGTTATGCTCAACCTTAAAGAAAATGTATGTAACTGAAAATAATACATTAAGTGAGGTAAGTGGATATGTTATTCTCTCTCATATCTGAATCCTAACTTCTAATTTTTATTTATGTGCATTTATGATAGAGAAGTATCCATGAGAGAGGAAAAGAGGCTTCAAAGAAGGGAGTGTGGAGAGGGTAATAAAACATATGTAATATGGACGTAGGGGGGATAATAACTAGTAGAAAGATCCAAGTGGGGAGAGGTGATGAGAGACAGGATGGAATATCAACTAACAAACTACAAGTGAAAATACACAGAAGTCTGTGACTTTATGTGGAAGGAAGGACAAAAGCAAGCTCTAACAGGGACATAAAAGCCTGTAATTTCAGCACCTAGTGGATAAAAGATGGAGGATCAAAAATGTACGGTCATCCTTGGCTACATGTTTGAGAACAACCTAGGCTACATGAGACCCTGTCTCAGAAAAACAAATACAGAGAGAGGAGAGACAGACAGGGAGAACAGTGTTTGGGTAAGGACTCATGTATTCTGGATGCTTGTTATTATGTTCATTGCAGTCTCTCCTCAGAGAAATAAAGAACAGTGTGGGGAGGTGAGAAAGACAGGAACTGGAAGAGCTGGTGAGAGGTGTGAGGGATAAATGTGGTCAAGATTATATTGTATATATGGTTGTTTTAAAATTGATCCCTCGGGCTGAAGAGATTGTCCAGTGGTGGAGAGTGCTCTTGCAGAAGACTTGAGCTTCCTTCCCAGGATGTACATCCAGCAGCTCACAACTTCCTTTAACTCCAACTCCAGTGGGAATCTGATGCCCTCTTCTGGTAGACACAGGCATCTGTACACAACCACAACACACACACACACACACCACCTGACTGAACTGTAATTGTGTAAGGGGACATTGATACTCTTGGGAAGTGTGCCTAAGGTGTATAAGAATGAATGTCTCCAACTTACTCTCTAAGGTTCCAGAATGGAGGGGGGAGGGAGACAAAGAGATAATAGAATAAACAAAGAGGGTTAGAGTCAATATGTAATAAAGAATGTAATGGCCATGAGACTAGAGGGAGGAGGAAGTGTGAGCCATTGTCTAATGGCCCAGTTTTAGTTCTCCAAAAATGGAATTTTGGAGAAAGATAGCAGTGAGATGCCACGAATACAGTTAATATCGCTGCACTTGAACACAGTTACGGTAGTTAGTTTTATGTTATGTGTGCTTCACCATGATTTTTCAAAATTAGGGGAGAAATCCAAACAGAAGAAACATGCACTAGCTGGTGACACTACTAAAAGAGATCTTCTATACTCTGTGCCAACTTCTGGAATCGTGAAATTATGTCAGTTATCAAAACAAAAAAATGTGTACAAAAAAATGTACCTAACACATAGGGTGTCAGAGGTCTACTCTCCACATATCAGAAATCAGGGGAAAGCCTCGGAGGTCCCAGGTAATGGTCAAGGGGTTCAGCTACTGTGCTTTATAGGCAAAGTTCCTGCATGATAGACAGCTCACACTTTGGCTGGGCTGGGCTTGGCTCTTTGACAACTTCCAAGAAGATACTCTGGGAAAATCCCAGTGCACGTGTTTGAGCACTGTCTAGGGCTGCCACTGGAAGCCCTGCCCTGAGACAGGTCCACCCTTGAGACTCTCTCCAGTGGAAAAGGAAGTCGGTGGAACAATAAGTTATAATTACAAGGGAGACTAGATGGCTGAGACTCTGGGAACAGCTGACACCTCTTTGCTTCTTGGAGCAAGTCAACATTAACTCTTAAAACTACATGTGCCTCCTGTAGGCCCAGCCACTGTCTTTTAGCTTCCCAGTACCAAAATCTACCAATTCCTTTCGTAGAAAACAGTATACAACTCAGAGACCAGTATCTGGACACATTGGACAGTATCCCCCAGTCCTCTGGCTTCCTCTTGGAGCAGGCTCTTCTCTTCGGCCCTTATGCAGTGACCCTAGGAAGCCCAGGGCAGACTTACAATGTTCAAATTCACCATAAATCTGCAAAGAATTAATTCAAAGAGTTCCGAGGCAACGCACAGATGCTCAGGGAAAGCTCGGGAACGCCTGGTCACAATTGAAACTGAGTCAAGTCAGGAAGTCATTCACATGCCAGGGCCATTTCCTCTGCCTCCCCCACACCTCACACCACTGCCCTGGAAGTCCGTTCTCACAGTGTTCAGTGAGTCAGGCCTAAGCACTTTGATTACGGCTCAGCTGATGTCATCCACCAGAGCAGGGGGGACGCCCACTGCATCAGAGGAAGAGACATTTGACTGAGACCCATCCACCCTCCAGCTCTCTGGGGAGCCTGACATTTCCAAGACAGGGAAAACAAACTTCCTTTTTAAAGGAACTATGCTTTCAGTGTGGGAAAAAAAAAAAAAAAGAAGCGGGGGAGAATTAGAGAAGGTCAGCGCGTGTTCACCCTTGGCTGGGAGCCCACAACCAGGGAAGTTTCTGTTCTTTCAGAAAAGGTAAGCGAATCATAGTGTCCGTAGGTCAGTCAACAGCAGATCCAAGACACCACACGTACTCAAAGACCTTGACCAAACAGAGCACGTAGGGCAAATGGCCCAACTCCTTCTCAACTCGGCTCCTGCTTTTAACTCTCAAGCTTGCTACCAGAGTCATCGCTGGTAGGAGGAAGAGGGATTTAAGAAGGAATGATTTCCCATAGTGCTTGTCACTCATTTTGCATGAATTATTGTTGTAGTTTTAGTTCTGTTGCTGTGTATTAGATATAGATTTAGAACAAAACAGATCTCCTGACTAAGAGCAACTTAGTGGGGAAAGGGAGGGTTTGGTTAAGCTCACTGTTCTAGGGCAGAGCCATCATAGCAGAGAAGTCCCAGCAACAGCAGCTTAAGATAGTCACAGCATACCGCAGTTAAGAGCAGAAAGAACGAATGCATGCATACTCAATACTTAGGTCATCTTCTCCACTCTATAGACTCAAAGACTCAAACTCACAGGATGGTGCTGCCCACAGTGGGCTGGGTCTTTCCACATCAGTTAATGAATTCAAGGCAATGTCACATAGACAGGTCAGCAGGACAACCTAATCTAGATAAGCCCTCGCTGAGACTTTCTTCCCAGGTGACTCTAGGTTGTATAACGTTGACAATTAAAACTATTGTAATTATCTTATCTGAACCTGACAATTTTACTGGGTAGTGATGATGGCAGTCTTATTTGATAATTGAGGGATATGAAACACTGAAAGACTAAGTAATTAACCCAAGAACACATAGCAAAGTTAATGGTGGGGGGTCAGGGTTTTAAGCCAAACAATGTAGACAGATGATACCCAATCAAACCTTATACAAAGATTGTGGTTTTGTTTTTCTGCATTGTGCATAGGGGCAAGCATTAGTTTCTATGTGGGACTCAATTCATGTGCAACTAGAAAACTAGGTTTTGAAATTGTAATTTCATCTCACTAGGTTAAATACAAACCCTCACCTACTGCTAACAACGATCCTATTGGACAGCACAGGCTGACAAATTCAGAACAAAAATATTAATATTTACCCATGTTCCACATAGTGAACAACAGTATCTAGGACAGCCCTGGCCTTTTTTAATTAAATTAGGTTCAGATAAGATAATTACAATAGTTAGTTTTAATTATATAATCAATTATATAAACATTAATGTCCTCCTTGAAGGCAGAGAGGAGTATCATGAACCTATAAGGAAGGGAGGCCATGAACTATAGTTAGCCGGCACAGCAAACCCATCCAGGCTATCCTTCAAGCCCTGGTAGCCTTGCCTTTTGAACGGTGAAGGCACACATAACTCCTCCAGGCTACCTCTACCTGCCACCCTGTCTCCATCTATTTCCCAGAAGTCTTTTCCTAACTCAACCTTCAGTCTGGGTCCCAGGTCAGCAATCCCTGAGAGCATGGGTACCCTGGATGTTTCTCCCTCTGAAAGAAATCATACCCAGCTAGTAAGAATGATGCTACAGAAAGATCCATCTCTAGTTACCTTCCCTCCAGTCTCTCATATCATGCATGAAAAAGGCTCTGCAAGGCACAATGCAAGACCAGCACAAGCTAATGCACACGTGGACCTCAAAGGGGAAAACCAGGACAGTGAGTGTGGGCTGATGATCAATAAAATGTAACGTTTAATCCTTATTGCCCACTTGAATACATTTAGATTCAAAACAATATGAACGAGTAAAACGCTCTGGGTGTGTCTTGATTTCTCTTATGGTTACTGCGATGAAATACCCTGACAACAGCAACTGACGGGAGCAGGGTGTGTTCTGTCTCACAGTTCTAGGGTACAGTCCATCGTGGATGGCAAGTCACAACAGCAGAAGCATAAAGCAACAGATCACACTAGTGCTTCTCAACCTTCCTGACACTGTGACCCTTTAATATAGTTCCTCATGCTATGGTGACACTCAACCCTAAAATTATTTTTGTTGCTACTTCATAACTATAATGTTGCTACTGTTAGGAATCATAATGTAAAACTGTGTTTTCCAATGATCTTAGGTGAACCCAAGGGTTATTTGACCTCAAAGGGGTTGTGACTCACATGTTGAGAACTGCTGGGTCATACTGCATTCAATCAGGAAGCAGGGAGTGGTGAAGCCTAGTACCCTTCTCACTTTCTTCATTTTATACAGTCATTGGATGCACAGAAGGAGAACCTAAGCCATTTTAAACCTGCCTAGGATGAATGGCCTGGGTTCCCTTGTCCTTAGAAGTAATAAGCTAAGCTCAAGAGGGGAGCCCTGAGGGCAAGGAGCCAGAAATATCTGTGAATGATCAGAGCCGCCTCCAAGAGCTTGCACTGAAATAAAAAGTTTTCCATAAATCCAACAGTGTTTCTCCAATGCCTCCTTTTTACAGTTGGTAAGCTAAGGCTTGGAAAAGAGACAGCATCCAAGTTCACACAGCAGGTGCATCTGAGGTCAGAGTTCCTGTCAGGGACCCTCAGACTCTGCTGTAGAATTTGAATATGGCTGAGTGCCCAAAGGGCTTATTTAAAGGTTTGGTCTTGGGATAGCATACTGGGAGGTATTATAAACCATTATGAACCTTTCAAAGGGGGTACTTTTATCATGGAGCTGTCCTTGAAAGGACTTATGAAACCTTGCTTGTCTTCTAACTTCCTGGCTTGAGATGTTGTTGTTTTGCTATTTTGTATATTTCCGTGATGGTATACTGCCATACGCCACCCTCACCAAAACACCATGCCTTTGAACTTCCAAATTTGGCCCAAAGAAAAAATTTGCTTTGTAAGTTAGTTACCTTAAGTATTTTGTCATAATAATATGAAACAACTATTACATCTATTCTAACATCTCTCTCTAGACTTACCTGAATTCAATGTATCCTTCCCATTACTGACTTTAGTATACCACACAAAACAAAAGAACAAGCCATTCTAATGATGTCTTTGGGGATACTTTCAATTAAACCTGGCAGTAGTTTCAATTTTACCTGGCAGTAGCTCATTAAAAGCAGGCCAACACGAACTAGACTTGATGAAGTGTTTGGGGAGGGGGCACAAAGTTAGGCAGGTAGAGAAATGGGAGTAGAACGAGGAAAGTTGGAGCAGGGGAGTGAATAAAAATTCTCAAAGAATTAATGAGAAATTCAAAGCAGGCAATCTTCTTTCAAAGGCATTTATCCTTTGTTGTCCTATCTCAGTATTTTCCAAAGGCCCAAGTTGATCCAGGAAAGAAAAACTTATGTCAGCCAGATAAATGTTAGCATCCGTTAAGGTGACGAAAATTAAATCCCACAGTGTTCGCCACCCCTACAGGAAGATGACGGTCATAAGGCTTGATTCAACTCTGGTTTGCTTTCCTCCCAGCAAATTTAACCTTTTTGTATGTGGGTCTCCCAGCCAAGGCAGCACATTTTCCTTTCTCTCTTTCTAAACAATACATAACTCCTGCTGGTAGCTATGGCCCACCCAACTCCAGTGGGGTAGACTCGGGGGAAGTAGCACACAAACACTGAGTTCCCGCCCTTAGTCTAGCAGGACTATGCAGCCTTGTGGACACAGCCAAGTCCAAGAACCTCAGAAGAACTGAGAAGGCAGACACTGGATGGCTGTGACATGACAGCAATCCCTCCCATCCTCCCCTTGATAATCCTGCCTGTCTCTAAATGCAAACCCCTGACACCTTCTTTACAGGGAAGAAAAATTATGGGGGACTGGAACTGCCCTGGACAGTCATCTAGCTGTGTTGATCCATAACTAAGAACTGAGGTCTAGCAATAATTAGTGGTCAGCAACATCTATGGGTAGCAGATGTTAAAATCAACCATAGGTCTCTCAAGGTTCTGGAAGGGCTGTGTGCTCCCCATAGACTTGGGAGCATTGCAAAAGGTTTGGGTCCTGATTTTTCACCTTAGACATAATGTCTAGCAACTTCTTTTAAAGTATAATGGTTTTTGACTAAACAATGAAAATTCTCAGGGAGAAACTGAGGCAGTAATACCAGAGTTCACCGGGTGGTTGGTGGTGGCGCACGCCTTTAATCCCAGCACTTGGGAGGCAGAGGCAGGTGGATTTCAGAGTTTGAGGCCACCCTGGTCTACAGAGTGAGTTCCAGGACAGCCAGGGCTATACAGAGAAACCCTGTCTCGAAAAACCAAAAAACCAAAAAATAATAAAAAAAAAAAAAATAATACCGGAGTTAAGCTTAGCTCATGGGCAGAGCTACTAGTCATTGTGTTAACACTAAAACCAAATACATGACAAGAATCAACTTTAGAGTCGAGAGCAGTCCAACCTCCCAACCCCTACTTTTTCTTTAAAAGTAAAAATCACCCAGGAGGCTGGAGAGATAGCTCAGAGGTTAAGAGTGATGGTTGTTCTTCCAGAAAACCCAACTTCTAGTTGCCAACACCCATGTTTCGCTGCCGCCAACCACCCATCAACCCAGTCCAAGGGGATCTGAAGACTCTGACCTCCTCGGATGCCAGCATGTACACATACACATAATTAATAAAGCAAATCATTTTCTTTAATCACCCAGCTGGTGGTACATGTAATCCTAGTACTTAAGAGGCTGAGGCAGGAGAATTATCATTTGAGGGCCAGCTGGATTCTGTAGCAACATCCTGTCTCAAAATAACACCATCTTCAAAATTTACCCCATATGAAAAGGAATAGAAGACTCACTCCTCATTCAAGTTGCTTCTCTTAAATGGGGAGTAAATTGAGAAAGAAAACAGCAAACAAGGGGGAGATTATACAAGTTTTAATCTTGGCTCCAGAATTTAAAATCTAGGACACTCCTCATGGTACTCCCCTTTCGTTCCTGTAAGAATTCCTAAGAGTCCCTGCTCAGGAACAAGAGACTAGGACAAGCTAGACAATAAGCCACCAGACAAGTGACACTCTGTGGCCATCTTAGGCCTGCCTTCCTGCACCCGCCCTCCCCAAGTCAGTGCCAGCTCACAGTAGTAGAATGCTTGATTTTTTTTTTTTTAATAAGTAAATATTTCTCTAGGCAGTTAATAGAGCCAAAGTATGTGATCCATTTATTTGGAACCAGACTTTTATGTAGTGTTTTATTATTTTCCCTTGTAAGATGTGTTCTCTTCCCAAGGAAGAGTGCTCATTAATTTCAACCATGGCCCTAAGGTATGCTGAAAACTTCTATTCACGCTGGCTGTCACACAACCGTGGTCACAGCAGCAGCCTCTTTCTAAGTGCAAAACCCAAGTCTAATCTACTGCTCGAGAGGAACCCTCTTGCACTTACCCAGGAGACTCCAGAAGCTGGGGTGAAGATGTTGTAACTTGGGGTTCCCTTAGGTAGTGCTTCCAAGTATGGTGCACAGGGGACACATACTTTCCCTGCTTATAAACTATGATTTATCTTCCACATCTGTGCAGCTAAGTTACCGTGGTGTAAGATGTGACAAATGTCTTGAAGATTTAGGTCAAGGTTGTTCCTCTGACATCTTAAAAGCTTAGTCCAATGTCTTTTATAGAGTTATAGGGGTTCAAGTTTCATTCCTTATTAAAGTTCCATTCTGTATTAGACACTGAGATTAAGCTTTCCATACGCATCTCATCTAAATGCCACAAGACAAAAGCAGAGTCATTATTGTTTCGTCCACACAGTAGATGAAAAGTTAAGGAATAAAAGGTTAAGTCTACTGCTCAAAGCGTGTAGCTATCTCCCATGTATGCACCTTTACAACCAGATTCCAAAGCCTGCAGAATGCAAAGGCTGCACCAGGGCTAGCTACCCTGCCTCCCTTGGAAAGAAAAACATCACCTCTTGGGTGAGATGTTATCCTGCCTTCAAGCACTCAGCTTTTCTGGGGTGACCTTGCTAAGATGGCTGCTGCATAGACCCAGGTGAGCTTCATCATACCACAGTAAGAATAATAGTCTCAGTGACTTAACAAGATTTGTTTTCCCTTCATTTCTACTGGGAGACCATTAGCCAGCTCTGGTTGTATGGCCTCCAATTGTTGGGGGGCACATGAAAGATTTGGTGAATGGTACAAAACGCTAGCAGGAATATCATACATCCTAAAACAGCAGTCTTTTTCTGAGAACAACATTTGGGAGCCTTAAAGTTACCTCTGCTCTCCTGAGAAACACTCTCCAATGCCACCAAAAGACAGTAGGAGCTAGGTGCCTCCAGGGACTTGGTAGAAAGACCATTGCTGTCAAGTATCAGGTACCAATCCCAAATCACCAGATGACCTACATTAACTTGGGCTGCTTTTCTGGGCTGCATTTCCCTCATTTCCCAAAGCATATGATTATGTTCCTCCCCTTCAAGGTTCCTAACATCATACTTTATGAGTCTACAAATGAATGTCCTTTACTAAGGACATGCCCTAAGGTGATACTGGCACCCTCCCGAGGATGTGGAAACATCTCTAAGGCAAGTCTATTTGTGGCACAAGTCAACTGATTTTGCTTGGTTGGTGTCTTGGGGAGGCTTTTTGCCAACCTAATAGAATGGGGTCAGGAGTTCATGGCAACTCTTGGGCCTTTGGAGATGTTGGGTGCTTTTCTGTTAGTTTTTACACCTAATAAAAAGCAATTTCCTCTTTTCAAAGGGCTTTTTTTCTGTTTGGAAGCTGAGTGGTTAGGGGGTTTTACTTGGCTTGGAGTTTTAAGATGGAAAGGACATCATGTTTTAGGGCTGAAGATCTGGGTACAGAAAGGACAGGTAATCATGGAGGGCACAGACAGTGACAAGGGCAGAAAGTAAGCCACTCTCAGGGTGGACTCACCCCCCGCCCCACCCCGGAGAAGGAAATAGCTCTTGGATTAAAAAATATCCCTGCCACATGGTTCATGATGTGTGTTAATAGCCCTCAAATGGACTCCATGTCCCTTTGAATAAGGAAGGAAAGGGACCTCAGTAGAGTAGATTTTGGCCCAAGCAATGCCTAAATGAAATGCCAGCTAGGACATAGTCTTGAGCCAACCCAGGAGATGGCTCCCCTCTGGCACTTTCTGAGAATGGAGTAATTTCACCTTCTGTATACACTGCATGAATACCAGTGCTCCATCTCACTGACCCCTAAAGAAAGTCTTGCACATGAAGGGAGGCAGCCTTCAATGAAATGCCAGAGCTTAGCACCAACCCATCCCCCTCCAGATGTGTCTCACACCAGGCTCCTTCATTCACTTTCTGTCACATTTAGCAGATGCCTGTTGTCCAGCAGGTTCAGGGCAGCCAAACTGACCCAATTATGCCCTGGGGGCACTAGCCAGATCCTGGACTTTTTACCATGGTGGTCTCAGATGGGTCAGCATTTTCTTCTTTCCAAAAGCTGTACCTCTATAGTAAAAAAATAAATAAATAAATCTACATTACATTCTTCTAGGTAGTTTGAAAGTACTGCTTCAAACAGCCAACATCTTCTGTGATCTTTACAGAAAACCTAGGAAGACAAAAAATATCATAATCATTTTAAAATGAGAAAATCAAAGCTCCCAAAGGTCTGGGTGACTTTCCAGGCTTAGCTAATGCTCATCAATACTGATTCATAATACAGTTGACCTTGAACTTGGATATTCTGGCTCCAAATCTAAATTCTGCTACCATTTTCTAGGATTTGGATATGGTCTTGGTTCATCGTGTGCTATCACAAAACACTTGCAGCTCAGTACTTAATAAAACAAATGTTGTTTAACGCAGAGTACTAGAGGTCGAAGAGTGTAGTGCGAACATGAGCTTTTAGTGCAGGCTTTATGGAGGGCAGCATCACACTGTGAGACTACATGTAAGAAAGAAGTCACAGGCAACCTAGGACTGTTGAGATGGCTTAGTGGTTAAGTACGTACTGCACAAGCCTGAGGACCAGAGTTTAGATCATCAGAACTCATGTACATGCCAGGTGGGTATGGTGGGCCCCCCTGTCATTTCAGCCTTGGATGGAGAAAAAAAAGGGATTCCCAGAGTAACTGGGCTGGCAAGGTTAATCCCATCAGCAAGCTCTGGGCTTGATTGAGAGATCCTGTTTTCATTGAGCAAGACTGAAGAGCAATGGTAGATGATTCTCAGGCCTCCACATGCATGTGCACTTATATATACATGTACTTATAAACACACGTGCCTATGTGCATGCAAAGATATTTATATGTGAGTGCATATGGGCACACACACACACACAAAAAATGGAAAAAGAAAAAGATCACAGAACATAAAAGAAGCAAAGGGAGGGGCCAGACTCACTCTTCCTCAGAAACCAACCCTCTCCTTAGACCCAACTCCACCCCAAGACCAGCATTAATCCTTTCATAAGGAAGTCAATAGCATATAACTTCCCACCTCAAGCCCCCATGTTAAAGACCACTCCTTCTCAATAGTGTTCAAGTGAAGTTCAAGATCCCAGTATGTGAAGCGTTTTCTGGGCATGTGCAAACCATACAAAAGTACAGAGCATAGGTTCTTGGTTGGGTGTTACCAGATCAACTTTCCCCTGATAGAACACTAGACCCCTGAGATATAAGTTTGCCCAAAAGTCATATAAATGGAAGTCAATACTTCACATCAAGGAAATGATTAAGGTAGTAAAAGAAAACAGAGTCAAGATAATGGGGAACCTAAGTCACTTCCTGCTCCACACAAGAGACCATCAGTAGGCACTCTTGGACACTGTGGGTGAGAGGGGCAGCCCAAGGCAAAGCCGCTCCCTGGATGATTCAAATTGCTAAGAGCCATACAGTGGAGAAATTTTGACTCATAGTGACCAGATGCCAAATGTCTCACTAGTGACAAATGCTAGGAAGCTCCTGAAGGGCTTAAGGCTAGAGACCTGTGAGATGCCTTGGCAGCTCCTACCCCATGAAAGCCACTGATCTTAGCAGCACATAGCTACAGACCTCAGATGGAGTGCACAGGCATCCCACTTCAGCACCGGAAGACATAGAAGGAAAGACCCACTTGAGGGAAAATAGTCACCTCTGCTGACCAAATTCTCACCATCTGAACTCTGGTTATCTGTAAAATGCATGGGGCAGGGGCAGGGCTGTAAATAATGCATCTTTTTCCCTGCAACTTTGATGCAAATAGACAGTATGTGATCGCATCCCTAGTCCTCTACCAAGTGCTAGAATACTTCTCCCCACCTGAAGAATAGCTATCTCCAAGGAAGAACATTCCAGAAGAGTAGATTTGCCCCTAAGGCTTTGGCTGACTTGCAGCAGACCTACAGGAGTTTAACCTTCCACTCACTGGTAAGATGTTGAACCCATGGGAGACTTCATCAACTAAACCAAAGCCTCCCAGGACATCAGGTCTCCCACAGTGGGGACCTGGTCACCTACTTAGCTACTAGTTGCAGATGTAACATTTATTGCATTACTCTGGGATTTTCTCTTTATTCTCTAGCTCTGTCATCCTTCTCAATCCTCATCCAACCCAAAAAGATATGAATTCAGGAAATATGCTAGCAGGATAAAAGGAGGCTACCATCCAAAGGACAGAACTATTGCTTTTCCTTTTGACTCATTGTATGATTTAGAATGCATCATTTGGCCTCTCTACAGTCTATTGTCAGCCACAAAATGAGGGAAAATATTACTAATTATGAACGAGACTGCACAGTCAGACATCTTCAGTATAACTCTGCTACTAGTAAAAATATATAAATATGCCCATGGTGATAAAAGAAAAAAGATAAGGATATACTGAAACTTAGTACTTCAAAGGGTGAGATGGCTCAGTCAGTAAGGTGACTGCCACCAAGCCTGATGACCTAAGTTTGATCCCCAGGACCCACTGAGTGGAAGGAGAGAAATGATGCCTGCAAGTTGTCCTCTGACTTCCACATGTGCGCAGTGGCGCATGTACACACACACACACACACACACACACACAACACACTAAAATATATAAAAATGTTTTTAAACAAGATCCAATTTCTGGTTTAAAATTTTTTTATTGTTATTTTATTTATTTACATTTCAAATATTATCCCCCTTCCCAGTTTCCCCTCCACAAATCCCCTATCCCATCACCCTCTCCCCTGCTTCTATGAGGATGCTTCCCACTCACTCACTCCTACCTCACTGCCCTAGCATTCCCCTATGCTGGGGAATTGAGCCTCCACGGGACCAAGGGCCTCCCCTGCCATTGATGCCAGATAAGGTCATCCTCTGCTACATATGGAGCTAGACTTATGAGTCCCTCCATGTGTACTCTTTGGTTGGTGGTTTAGTCCCTGGGAGCTCTGCGGGGTCTGGTTAGTTGATATTGTTGTTTTTCCTATGTGGTTGAAAACCCTTCAGCTCCTTCAGTCCTTTCTCTAACTCTTCCATTGGGGTCCCCGTGCTCAGTCCAATGGTTGGCTGTGAGCATCTGCATCTGTATAGTTCAGGCTATGGCAGAATCTCTCAGGACACAGCTATACCAGGCCCCTGTCAGCAAACACTTCTTGGTATCAGCAATAGTGTCTGAGTTTGGTCTGTATGTGGGATGGATCCCCAGGTGGGGCAGTCTCTGGATGGCCTTTCCTTCAGACTCTGCTCCACTCTTTGCCCCTTCATTTCCTTTAGACAGGCGCAATTCTGGGTTAATATTTTTGAGATGGGTGGGTGGCCCCATCCTCAACCAGGGGTCATGCCTAACCTCTGGCTATGGCCTCTAAGAGGTTCTCTTTCCCCTTTGTTGGGTATTTCAGTTAATGTCATCCACATTGGGTCCTGAGAGCCTCTTGCCTTCCTGACATCTGAGACTTTTTAATGGCTACTCCCATCCCCCCCCACACACACACACTGCTACACACCTCCATTCAATTTCCTGACCCTCTGTTTAAAAAAAAAAACACAAAATATAACCTCAATTCTCTAATATCTATACCCCAAACCTTCCCCTACACCCACTCACACTTACCATGACACAGAATTAACAGTTAGCACCTAGATCAACTCAGGCACCAGCTCCCACACTGGGCCACATGCTTTCTGATTGTTCAGAACCTGTGTACCTAGGGAAGAGCTACGAAAAATACCACCATCACCGCTGTGACCAACATCGTAGCTGCCGCAGTAAATCAGGAAAAGACAATTCATCGGGGAGGAAGCATGGAGACGACTCAACGAGCCCGTCAAGGTGATTGCTAAACTGTTAGCTTCTCTGAAAGCTTAGATTGTGCAAGAATACTCACTAAACCACAGAAGCCTTCTTCAAACACGCCACTGCCCCCGTGCGCCCCATACACTCCCACTTACTTCCTGTTTTGTTCTCATCTTTAGCTTCTCAGCCGGCTCCATGAAGGTCCCCAAAGAACCACTGGCTGTTGGCAGGCTGATTCCTGACCTACTTCCCTCACCCCCACCCAACCTCCCTGCCCACCCCCATCCCAAACACCTTACCCTCCCAGTCCACCTACTCTGCCCTCACAGATTCTTCAAGGGGAAGCTCATGTCCATCTTCTCCTAGAAACCATAGCTAGTAACTCCCAGGCCTGAAGCATTGCTCTGAGTTCCTACAACACAAGCAGTTTAGATAATCCAGTCTTCTATTGCTTGGTACTGGGTTTGTTTATTTGTTTTTGTTTTTGTTTTCCTCATTTTATGCAAGTTGATTCTCTTCAGTTATGCTGAAGTTGAGAGCAATTCTTAGGTTTCTCCTAGACCTTAAGAATACTGATAGACCGTGACAACAGAAAAGACCACAGTATAATAGCCAAGTTATGAATCAGCCCAGGGGTCTATCCACAGACAAATGGAAAAAGAAAATGTGAAGTGTGTTACTATTGGACTTATATGTGTGTGTGATGGCAATCAACTCTTCTGTACAGAAGAATGAAATTATATCATTCACTGAGAAACAGGTGGAGCTGGAAATCAGCATATTAAGTAAAATAACTCAAACCCAAAAAGGATAAATATCACATGATCATGTTTTCTCACATACATGAATCCTAGATTTTACACACATACACACTGTCAATGTAGAAAGGAGATCATTTCAGAAGAGGAAGAGGACTAGTAAGGAAAGAAAGGGGAGATGATCATGGAGGTTACATACAATCAACATACATGATAGAATAGGATGAATGTGTCATTATAAAACGTTATCTTATAATTACTTAATGGTGGTTATGGTGGCTCAGTAGTTAGCAGCATCTGTTGCTCTTGTAGAAGATCCAAGCTGGGTTCCCAGCATGGGTGCCAGCTCATAATCATCTGCAACTCTAGCTCCAGAGAATCTGATGTCCTCTTCTGCCATCTGTTAGCACTGCACACATGTGGTACACAGATAATGTGTACACACATGTGGTACATGCAGACAAAACATACTTGTATCCAACTCTATCCGTCTGCAAGAGATCCTGGCTGAGATGTGTCCTCCCACTGGGGAGAAGCTCAGATGCATTCCCCACATATGAGTGCATGCTTATGGACATAACCAAAGTCATCAGACCCTAAGGGCCGTAAGATCCCAAACCTGCTTTAAATATAGACTTGGACCAGAGGCTACAGCAGCCCTGGTGAGTCGTCCCCTAAAGAAGAATCAAGACATTCTTGTGAAGTTGGTGAAGTTGGCCGAAGGGAAGATAACCCATACCTGCCTTTCTGTTCTGGACAAAAGTACCTTTATCTCATTTCCACCTTCCAGGAAGCTGTAGGGTGGGTATGTGAGATGAGGAAGAGAAGGGAGACGAGCTGACTTCTCTCTATCTTTGGTCCATTGGTAGAGCCTCAAAGGAGGAAAGGACACACATGATTGTGAGACAAGCCTGTGCCCCCGTGCTTGCCTTGGTTGGGAAAAGGTTCTTCTCAGCAATCCTCACTTCGGGTACAAGGACAGTAACCCATGGCCCAAATCAGGTTGGATGACCTCAAAATGCCACATAATGTTAGCAGTGTCAACCCTTAGGGATCAAATCACCGAATGGAAAGACAGAAGTCAGTGCAGTCACCATGAATCTCTTTAGAAAAGAAGGAAACCAGGAATGAAGGGTCCCTTAGCTCTGATGCCCAGGCTCTAGACACCCTCAGCAGCTTGCACAAGGGCCCCCGGTTCTCCAGGGCTTATGTAACAGATCCTTGGAACACTGACATCTGAGAAGTTCCACATTAGAAGGGAAAGAAAAAAAGGAAGTTGGGCAGATTGGTGTTCCATACAGCAGGATCAATTGGGAGAATCTCAATGACAGAATTTAGGAATCCTTACTCCCTGAAGAAAGATGCTAACAAGGTAATTTGCATATTCAAATACATGTAGGACTAGATTGTTCTGATTGGCCAGTGCTGCACTGTGCTGGTTGTTCAATATTATGACTTGTAAGCATTGCAAGAGTCTATTCAAAGCAACTGAACACCAGCCATAGTAGTAATTCAAGGGACCCTATTTGTGACAATGACTGGTAAGTGAATATGTGGAGCAGAAGAGGTTAGAAAGTCCTCACTTAACCAGAGTAGTCTCTGCTTCCTTTTATGCTTGGTTTGTCCAAGGTATGGAGTCATTTAAGTGAAAGAAAACAACTTCTGTAACGATTCTTTGGTCTAAACAGCTAGAGTGAATCTTATATTAGCCATTGCTGCTTCTTGCCACTCTCCTTATACAAAGTAAAGCCAAACACAGTATCCACTGTGTCATGGCTACCTTGCTCACCAAGCAATCAAAAAGTGTCCCGTGACTCGTCCCACCACCTAGGCCCACCTTGGTGTGATGTGGGTGTCTCCAGCCCTTGCCCCCATCCTGCTTGACTCATTTCCACTCAGCCGGGATCTTCTGCCCTGCTTTGATATGATGTCCCTACCCTTAATCATCAAGGGAATGCTTATCTAAACATGATTGGACTTTGGAGAAATTACACTACAGAGGCAAATAGATAAATAAATGCTGATCCCCGACCTCCAGTAGACCAAACTTAGCAGTCCCCTGGAGATGTTTACTGTGGAGAAGTGCTGTTTCAGATCTGGACTCATTCCAAGTCAGCCCATAGTGACATCTTTGGGAGGAGGTCTAATTCCAAGGTTCAAGTTTATGAAGCCTCACAAGAAGCATTGCTTCTGATCCTGATAGCTTCCCTTTTGAGATAAAACCTTCAATGGGTGAATAAGAGATTACCTTCATTGGTGGTGGATACCACAGCCAGGAGTGAGGCTCTCTTTCCGAGTCCTGGATTCCAAAATTTCCCAGGTTTGACCAGACATCCCACACCCTTGGCTGGCCCTCAGTCCTAGGCAAACCTGAATAATGGTCATTACAGCAGGACTAGGCACATTAGAGAAAGGAAGAGCAGGCCAGTTCCTGCAAGCAGCTTTCTCTCAAGAAAGAGAGAAGATGGTTTTCCACAATAGTGTCCAGGTCTCCTTCCAACTCAATTGCCAAATAAGTGACTGAGGGTGAGCATGTAACATTGGCAGGTCGCCACTCATGGAAAACTATCCAAAGAGAAGAAAAATAAAAAACACTTCTGTTGGACACCATGGGCCAATGTAACAGCAAAACGAACTATTGACAAGCCAACAGACATCACTCAAGATTTTGAACAGCAGACTAAAGAAAAGAAATATAATTTTTGCAAATTCCATGCAATTCCTCAAACTCAGTTTGGAAAGTGGTTTCCAGCAGTCATCTTTTTCTTAATAAAATGGACATCATATAATGGTGGAAAGCTGTTGGGCAAGGACATGTGATCAATTCCTACTATTGACCTGAAAGCAATAGTAATTGGTGTGTAAGTACCTCTGTCCACACTGACGTTGTCTTCCCAGCAGTGTAAGTGAAGGTGACAGAAACATGGCTACAAGGTCCCCAATGGACCTGCCCTGGACATGTAATGTGACTGAAAGATAGACACCTGGAGCTCTGCCCAAGTAGAACCCAGAGATGCATACTGCCATATATTTTCAGGAAGCTCAGCTTGCCTGACCCATGCATCACAGTGGCCACCTAAAACATAAACAGGAAAACGGGCTGGAGGGACTGCCCCTCCGAGGCAGGATTCTAAGGCCTTTAACTTCTGCCCCGCTCCTGTTTCTTACTTCCAAGTTGAATTTACTGAGGTTGCGGTACGATTCTTTTCCATTAAGCAAAAACAGATGTTCTTAGGTGATCTCTGCCTTAGGAAACAAAACAGAGAGGAATGTTTTCAAAGTATTCTATCGGGGCTAGTGAGATGGCTCTGTGAGGAAAGACACTGAAGACCTGAGTTTGATCCCTAGAGCCACACAGTGGAAGGAGAAAACTGACTCTCGTGTGCTGCCCTCTGTCATCCATACGCATGCTGTAGCATGGGTGCCCCCCACATACACACATACAAATAAATGTAATTTAAGTATTCTGCATTTGTTTCTATGCAACCCACATGCCATGATGCTAGTTTGGATCTCTGTTTGGAAGTACCCCTATTTCCCTTTGGCTCAGTTGTCTGCTCTGTGTCACGCATGTAGAGAAACACCTTCAGGAAGACTTGCTGAGATGTCTATAAAAATGTTTTGGTCACTGAGGAATGCTGAAGGTATGTAACTAATGAAGCACAGGCTCCGTAATATCCCCTGCATTCCCAGCCTGAAAAGGGAATTCAGAAATGGCTGTCGTTTCTCTATAAAAGCCACCATGAAATCTCCATTTCAAATAAGATGGTCCAGAGCACATGCCTCTGGTCACGAGAGACATTGGCACCTACTGTCACATCCCCCTCTGTGAGAACAGAGTGGAGGAAATAGGGAGCTCTCACTAGCAGAAACCAGCTACTGGTCAGTGCCTCAAGCCTGAGTCAGTTACAAGCCCTCCACCAGAGCCTGTGTAAGACCTTCCCCAGGCCCCATAGTGAAGCAGAGGTAAGTGCGAAAAGAATTAAGTGACCAATAGACAGGCAGCATGTTGCTAACTCAGGAAGTCTCACAACTTTCTATAACTCCAGTTGCAGGGAAACTGATGTCTTCAAAACGTCCTGGACACTTTTACATATGTACATACATACATACATACATACACACACACACACACACACACACACACACGACAGAGTGAGAAACTTGAAAAAATAAATACAAGTTGTTTATTAAATTGTCAACTGCAAGCATAGCTATAGCTTTGTTGACTACACCTAACTTTTAAAGAAGTAAGCCACTGGCTCAAATACTCCTATGTCTGTGTTCTGTTGTCTAAACCATGACTGTGTATGAGCTATCAACATACCATACATAGAGACACCCAAAACGGTCATTTTCCTCTCCCTCCCTCTCTCCTTTCTTCTTTTCTTCTTCTTTTTCTTCTCTTGTGGTTCTTTTGTTTCCATAGTGAAAATGATGTCACAGTTCTTTTTAAAGCTGAAGTTCAGAAGCAACAAAGTGAAAGCAAGCTCTCAGAGTGTGTAAGTCTTAGCACATGCTCTTTTTTGATGTCTCTGGCACTGCTTTTAAATCTTCTTCTCCAGGAGGATGGGTTTGCTAGCTGACGGAAACCAGCTCCCTCCAACTAGCCAAATTTTCTAATGATCTATCAAAATTAACTTTCACTAATAACCTAAATTGCACTGAAAGTGTTTGTTTCTGTATGTTGATAAGCACTTAGATTAATTGGCAAGACAACTTCACCCCAAAGAAGAGTTGTGGGTTGTTGGCCTTGTTCCCTTTAGTGAATTCACACAGAGTGAGTTCAGGTAAAGTCTACCAGAAATAAGTTCAGCTTGTTGTTAGCTGGCCTATTAAAGGGGATGGAGAGTTGGAGGAAGAGACAAGGTTTCCTGGAGCATGGTGTACATGTTAGATAGCTTCTTCTTCCCCCACCCTACTATCAGAGAGATAAACATCAGAGACAAATTACAAATGTATCACCAGAAATAGCAATAGTCATTGTAAAAACATTTTAGCCCCCAAAGTCTAATGACCTAACAAAGCACATTGGCTGACTCAGCGTGTAGGTTCCAGATTGAGGCCTTAGATAGTCAATTATGATCCTTGAACACCGCACTGTTACACAGTTATGATCTCATTCAGCCAAAATCAAAGGATTGTCCTAAGAGCTATGAATCAAACCCAGAGGGCGGGCTCATGAAAGTTAGGAAACCCACTACCACTGAGCAAACCCTGGAGCCCTAGGAATCTTTTTTTTTTTCCCCCCACTGAAGGACAGTGGGATCGAACTCAGAACAGACAGAGCGCCCTAGTGACAGAGTGTGAGCACTACAGCGATGCACCACCGCAGGCCGGTGGTGGAGCCCTAGGAATCTTACCGCTTTGGTCTCTCTAACCTTATCATGAGTTAATAAGGTTTCTAGAGGTCAGCCTTAAGTATTTAAAGGACCTCATAAATCCCACAACATATTGGCATTAAATGCAATCTTTTAATCCAGATATGACCTAGTGATGACTAATATTGAATGTCACCTTAACAGAACCCTGCATCATGTAGGAGACCACTTGCTGGCCTTGTCTATAAGAGTTTTGTGTTTTGATTAATTGACATGGGAAAGCCCAACTTAACATTGGGAAGCATCTTTCCCTGGGCTAGGGTCCTGGACTAAATACATGAATAAATAACACATGAGAGGGAGAAATACATAAGAGAGAGCTGAGAACCAGCATTCGCCTTTCTCTTCTTCCCAACTGTAAGTGCCATGTGGCCAACTGCTTCACAAGCCTGCCTACTGTGACTTCTCCATCATGACACACTGTACCCTCAAACCGTGAGCCAGATTAACACCTTCCTTCTTCCAATGTTTTTGTCAAGTATTTTGTAACAGCAGGAACTAATCCAGTCCTTTTACAGATGGACTATTTTACCACAAGCCAGTAACAAGTCAGCTTGCTAGACTGCTCATGATAGGGTTTTATTCTGTGCTGTGCCCACACGGGGACTGTGGACATTTGATCAAATGACCAAGCCACAAAGCAGATTACAAAAGGCTTCACCTGGGCCTTCCAGCATTTGTCCATGGATCATCAGATA
The DNA here is from genome assembly GCA_021653895.1 of Mastomys natalensis. Taxonomy (NCBI): domain Eukaryota; kingdom Metazoa; phylum Chordata; class Mammalia; order Rodentia; family Muridae; genus Mastomys; species Mastomys natalensis. The sequence continues at coordinate 166,536 of JAJTUV010000741.1, forward strand.
ACAAAATACTCCCAGAGAGACAGATCTCCAGTCCAAGGCTTGCTTGGGGTTCTTCCAAAAGGTTCTAGAGAAACAGACCACACCTTCAACTGGCCTGACCACCTGTGACAGGAATAGCAAGCCCTGGAATTCTACTTCCTTACACACAGCGTGCTGACCAGGATGCCTGTAAATGTGATGATGGCTTCCAGTCACCTGTCCTTTCTCAGTCCCTCCTGCGGATATGACCATGCTCAAGGAAGCCTGGCTCCAGCACACAGCCAAGCCTACAGGAAGCAGTTGACCCATTCCAAAAATATAAAATTTACCACAGCTCGTTAACTCTTGTGTATCAGTCCAAGGCAATCCAGAGTTATCCAATGAGAAGTGTGGGGTCTGGGAGGAGAAGGCCCCAGAGCACAGACTCATCGCCTTCATCCTTTAAACAGCATACAAGACCCAGTATCCAGTCAGGATCTGTAGCATGAAGCTTCCTCTCAGAGGAAGACACAAACCGCTTTTCTTTGTGGGACGGAGGGGGGGTGCATACTTTCTACTTTTGTGTGGATAGAGGCATTTCAGGATCTTTTGATAAAGCAGAATGAAGGAGAAAGGGGAATAAAGAGAAAATAGGGGAAGGTCACCAAGGAGTCCCCAAATATAAACACGGACAGCTTGTGCCTTAGAGAAAACAGGAAGGATCGTGTAGGATGCTGTGAAGAGAGCCAGGCAACAGTCAGCCTGTGCCTGTGCTTATGATAAAATGAGGTGTCAATGTTGGCCTGACTCTTCCCATTGACAAACAACTTAATCTGCAAAGTTTCTTTCACCTTACACATGTCTAACCAGACATGCTCAGAGATTCCTACAGAAAAATCAAGTGCTCACACCTGTCTAAATATCCATGGACAGGAAACAAGGTCTGTGCTTTAGTCTTGGCTTGGCAACCCATGAGGGAAGTGTAGGAAAATCCTTGTTTGCTGTGAAATTAGAAGGATGGGGGTTTCAGAGATTTAGACCACCAGTTCAGGGCACTGGATGCTCTTCCAGAGAACACAGCATGCACATGGTGGCTCACAAGTCATAGGAGGCAAAGATTTAAAGATTTGGGAAAGAACACATGATTGTTTATTATTATTATGTGTGTGTGTGTGGTATGTGTATATTCCATGTGAGTGTCATGGAAAGAACAGAAAAGAATGTCAAATCCCTGGCACTGAAATTATGATCAATTATGAGCTATCTAACATGGGTGCTAGAATCTGAACTCGGGTCCTCTGGAAATACAACAAGCAACCTTAACTACTGAGAAATTTCTCCAGCCTCAAGAACATGGGTTCTATACCATAACAAATCATATTAGAGAGATCTGTAATTAGTCAGTAAAGTTACCCTTTGAGGGTGATCAATAACACATTTTAAATAAAAAAAATATCAAAACTCTTCTAAAAGACTTCCACAGTTCAAGTGTACCTACTAGAGTTACAAAGAAAAAAGATAAGGTTTGTGAGGATATGACTCAACCTAATCTAGCTGTTTGGGCTCCATTTTATGGATTAAGATGAACAAACACTAACTTAATCAAAGGATGCTATTCTACCCTAAGGCCAAGGTCATGGGGGCATGCCAGGAGATATACAGGTTAGGAGAAGGCAAAGGTTCACATATCAGAGTTGATATCGCTTTTCTGAGGCTTGTACTTCATCCCTAAAGCACATGCAAACAACCTCTATATACCAGAGACTAAAGGACAGGGCTGTGAATTCTGTTCCTGGATTGTACCTTACCATGGGTATGCTGTCTTCCATGATAATTAGTTATACACAGTACGACTGGGCTATGAGGTCCATCCTCTCTTCCTTCATGGAAAGAGCATTTAAAACTATACATAAATAATTACCTCTGCCTAATCTAATTACATGTTTTGTCCTGGTATGTATCTCTGAGTGTTTTCTAGATCAGATTTGAATCTCAGTCAGTAGACTGAGTGGCCTCCCTCAGTATGACTCTAGAACCATCCTGTTTAATGGTAAAAATCCAATCTAATCTGATCCAATGGGAACCAAAGAGTAAAGAAATCGAGACCCTCACTTGTTACTTGAAATGCTTGACTAGAGGCATCCATCACCTCCTCCCTTTGAGCTGAGACTTCAGACTATCTCTGCTCTTGGCTTTCTGTTTGGGAGATATGGACTGGAACAGACATCAAAGGATACCAGAATTCAGAGTTCAATGGGCATCTGCAAGATCTTTGGTTTCTGTATCTCCAAAGAATTGAACAGGAACACACAGTTACAGGAGAAATTAATTAATAGCATGCTTCCAAGAAGTGGGAAGTAGGCTGCAGCAGGGAGAAAGTCTTAGAAGCTTTAGCCAGGCTCTGGGAAGGATGGGGATTTAATATCCCAGCATTAGAATGATTTGCATATTTGTACACTTTCTGTTACTGTGATTGCAACTCACAGGTTTCCTTCACGTATCCTGGAGTAAGCCTGCCCCATACTTGTATCAGGCTCCAGCCTGTCCTTGGTGATCACAGCCTGAAGATTTCTAGCCTTCCTCCCTGCCAACTGGGTTTTTCATACAACATTTAAGAGCCTTTGAATACTGTAAGGTCTTTAAGGCCCCACTCTCTGCACTACTCCCCTGCCTCAGAATTACATCCAGACCTTTCCTGGGTCTCTAACAAGCACTGGAAAGACTGTATGACTTTTCAGTTTCCATACCCATGAAAGCCAACTTCTCTTTGCATCCTTTCTCTCCCCCATCTTCCATATACCAGAGACAGTCATGAAAAGGTGAGACAACTCCATCATCAAGAGTTCTCAGATGTAAAGCACTGGGACAAGGAAAGTGGGAGGTACTCTACATTTCCCATGAGGAGGGGGTGGAGTTTCCTGTGAATAAGAATTAGACAAAAGAGGAGAAAATAGGTCAGAGGACAGGGAGAGGTAACAGAGCACCTATTCTTTCAAACACCCTTCCTGGGCAAGTAGACTCAATACAAATAGATGCTCCATTGGGTGCCTCCACTTATGATAGTCGTCTACACAACCCCTCAAAAGAGATTCATATTCTGCCACTGTGATGTGGACCCTATCAGAGGAGGATGAAAACAAATCTCTAGGAAGACAAGGAACTGATTCCTTCCTTTGTTAATGAGCTGCTGTGTTTAATGAGTGACAACTACATACATGGTACCACCTACACAACAAAATGATTCTGCGACATCACTGTAATTTAGCCATATCATCTCCAACCAGGGGTCAAAATCAAAAGGTAGGCATCAATGTACCCAGGTCAGTCTCCTGTCATGCTCCTTGCTCTGATCATTAGATGCCAGTGCTCCTAAGTACACAAACTTAGCAGGAGTCAAAATTGGGACTCAGGAAGACTCCAAAGAGTGATCTTTACCTAAACTGAATCATAAGGAATGAGTGAGAATTGTTCAAAGATGGGCAGGCAAATGAGTATCAGTCTTTTTTCCAAGGAGCCAGAAAAAACATTGTATGTGAAGGAGTCCAACCAGGACAGAAAATGCAGAAGAGATGTCTTTGTAATACTGGAGAATAACCATGAAACAAGGAAGAAAGGGGGAAGGAAAGAACAGCATAGTAGTTACTTTTTCTGTTGCTGTGACAAAAACATCTTGACAAAACAATTTAATGAGAATATAGTTTATTTATCCAAAGGTACAGCCAACCAAAGTGGATGAGATGGTTGATGTTTATTGTCAACTTGATAGAATCTAAAAATCACTGAAAGACAAGCCTCTGGGCATGACTATAGTAGGTTATCTTAATTACATTGAGTTGAGAAGACCCATCTACTATGGTGATTCCCTAGGTTAGATCTGGAGTGTATTAATGGAGATATGGAGACTACAGAAAGACCTAAAGAAGTCAGTGCTTGGATTTGCATGCTGTGGGGAAGTTAAACTTGAACATATAGACAAAGGAAGCTGGTCAGGGCACTATAAACAAGTCTTCCTGGTAGTTAAGGGCAGATCGAACAGGGATGAGGTTAGAGGCAGAGATAAATCAAGAAACCATTATAATTTGAAAAAGATCTGAATTAGTGTTCCTTATAGAATGTCTGAAACTAAGACAAAAGAAAGCATCTTCAATAAATGGTGCTGGTCTAACTGGAGGTCTGTATGCAGAAAAATGAAAATAGATCCATATTTATCACCTTACATAAAGCTCAATTCCAAGTGGATCAAAGACCTCAACATAAAACCAGACACACTGAATCAAATAGAAGAGAAAGTGGGAAAGAGCCCTGAACTCATTAGCATATGGGAAAATTTCCTGAACAGAACACCAATAGTTCAGGCTCTATGATAACAATTGATAAATTGTACCTCATGAAACTAGAATGTCTGAAACTCATGCTGATGTTTAAAGCCTGTGCAGGGTATTAAAATACTAGAAACTTAAACCAACTGTGGTTCTGAGAAGTGGGGCTTTGGGAGAGAGATAGTATGATAATACAATTGTGACCCCCCCCCAGAGGTTCTATAAGCAGTTACTGGTTGCTGGGGAGGGAACAGCATTTCTTTAGTGGTGTAAAGACTGATAAGGTGCCCATACTTCTGTAAATAACTCCTTACCTGTGTTCAATGAAGCAATGCTAATTAAACCCATTGGGTCACCAGGAAAAACATTAGAAGCAATAAAGAAGGGGTGACATGAAGGGACAGGAGGGAGGGAAGAAGGGATGAAGGCAGGGACAGGGAAGGAAAAGGAAGGGAAGGAGGAAGAGAAGGAGGAAGGGAAAGGGAGAGAGAAAGGATAGAAAGGAAGAGAGGAAGGAAAGAAGGAAGGAAGGAAGGAAGGAAGGAAGGAAGGAAGGAAGGAAGGAAGGAAGGAAGAAAGAGTAGAGGGAGAGAGAGAGGCAGCTATCTGGAAGAGGATCAGAAGGAGGGCATAAAGAGAAGAGAATTCGGGTAAATGTGATAAAAATCCACCACCATATATAAGTCTGAAATAGCATCATGAAACACATCACTGCATAAATATAGGTGACTGAAAACAATTTTTTTAGAAAGACATTTCTTCTGTCAACCTGAGTAAGCTAAAATGCTGGCATTCCTCCAAGGTTATGCCCCCTCCATGGTCCTCTGAAATGACACTTACAATGTCCCACATTCCTCCATTAGACCTGGGACATGTGGCTTTTCACTGTCTGCAGAGCCCTTCCCTTCTGTACCCAAGCTGTCTGGCTTTTCTCCTCCCTGACTCTCCTCATAGCATCCACGTGTACCCTAGAAAATCCCGCAGCACTCACTAAACACTGCCAAGTAGCCAGTCATCTTTATGCCACACCTATACACTGCCACCACCTCGATGACAATCCTCCCAGCTCTTATGTCCCCAAATCACTTGTCTACACCACAATTAATTCACTTCCAAAATTTTGACTTTTAGACTTCAGGTCCTTCCTCCAGGGAAACACCCTGTCCTGGCAGCATCTGTTCCCTTTCTTCAATCTACTCTAGTTTCCCAGAGTGCCAAGCCCTCTTGTCTAAGGCTGTTCATATTCTTATTTCTTATCTACCTTGTCTAGACCAAGCCAGACCAGCAGAATGTTGCCACCCTCTGCCCCCACCCTCTTCTGCCACATCCGGCACTTGTGCTTAAGTTCATCTGGAGGCCAAGACGTCAAGCTCCATGTCACCCAGGATGGAGGGCAGGGCTCACACAACTGTGGAGAGTAGCCATTTCCAACATGCAGTTCTTGATCTCAGCTGGTCCAGCCTCTGCTCACTCTGCAGTGAGCACTCTTCCCTTGTGTTCTGCAGCAAGATTCCACACTCCACAATCTCTATGGGCCTTCTCCCTGGCAACGAGGTACCTCCACTCTCTGTGAGGCATTTTTTGCATCCAGTTTTGGGGGAAAAAAAAAAAGGATGTCTCCCGATTAATCTCCCTCAGTCTCCAAAACCAAAATATTTCTCAATCTAGACCTGCTTTCCTCCCCCAGACGGTTGTTTTAAAGGTCATTCCTCCTCTGGTTTGGCTCCTCTTTTTCTGTATACTCCATCTTCCCCTTGGATCTTAGCTTATAATTTCTCTTGAGCTTCTCACATCTTTAAAATGAAAGATGACTCTGTCTCAAAATGGTACTTATTTTTTAATTAAATTTTGTTATTTTGTGTGTGTGTGTGTGTGTATGAATACACACATGGATGTCAGAGGACAACTTGTGGGAATCAGTTTTCTCCTTCCATTGTGGGAGACCCAAGGATTGAGCTGGGGTCATCACGCTTGGTAGCAAGATCTCTAAGCCAGCCCACTGGTCCTCAAGATCCTACTCGTAGCTGATCCTCTTCATAGCCAACTGGGTAATAAACACTCCCAGTTCCTTGATCAGATACATAAGCACAGCTTCTAAACTCAAATACATAAATAAGGTTTACAATATTTTGTTTAATTTCTGTAATTAGACTAGTAAGACACCCCACTGGGAAAGGGAGCTTGAGTTTGAACCCCAACCCAACAACTCTAGTAAGTTGTCTTCTGCCAACACACATGTGCGTACACAGGAACACACAGTAAGTGCTAATTTTTTAAATTTTTCTGTAATTACCTTTTTAAAATAATAGCAGTTACTTTTAAAAACATCTTTTTAAATAGTCTCCAGTGTGTTCAAAACTGGTCTCGAGGTCACTCTATAAACAAGGACAACTTGAACTTTGGATCCACCTGACTCCACCTCCTGACTGCTGGGGTTATGTGCCACCATACTTTGTTTCCTGCAGTTCTGGGTACTGAACTCAGGGCCTTGTGCATTCTGGGGAAACATTCTACTAACTAAGCCTCACCTGTTAGCATTCCTTCTAGGCTCCACCCTACAGTTACATGGCAACAGCTAGGTATGCCTGGCTTACTATAAAAGAGGCTGTCCTACACCCCTTGCCTTCTTGCCCTTACTCTCTTACTCTCTGCTCCTTCTCCCCCTGACCCCTTTCTCCCACTCTACCCCCAGTATTGTTTTTCATCTGTATTTTACTTAATGTTACATGTATAGGTGTTTTGTCTGCATGTCTGTCTGTACATAGCATGCATGCAGTACCTACAGTGACCAGAAGAGAGAATTGGATCCCCTAGAACTGAACTTGCAAATATTCGTTACCCACCATGTGAGTGCTGACATCAAACGCACCCAGGTCCTCTCTGGAAGAGCAGTCCTTTCTTTGAAACACTGATCCATCTCTTCAATCCTGTAATTATTAATTTTTTAATCTTACTACTACAGAAAATGAAATCTTAGCTTTTCCTCTTATTCCTAACAAGATATATAAATGCTCCTTCTCCAAACTTATCTTCCTCCCTCCCTGGGTTGTGATACCATGATCACTGGCTAAATGATTTAGCACGTACACAAAGACATCTCTATACCTTATAGTTTAGTGCAGCATATTTTATTTTTCTTGGTACACATTTTTTACACAAGTGAATTTTTTCTCCAATTTATAGTTCTCTACTCTAATTCAATTTTTTTTTTCAAAAGAATAGTCAAAATCTCAATACATCCACTACTCAGTTTTGTCTCTCTTGCATAACCTTTCCCTTCTCAGTTCCACCAGGAAGAGCTACCTCTGTCCTGGATGTCTGGATAGCTTCTCCTCATGTGTTCCTTCAGTGTCACCCTGCTAATTGTCATACTTCCTTCTTATACTTCTATTAGAAGCCATGATTCCTAGCTCCTAACTCTTCCTAATTCTTGATTTACATCTTCATTTTAATGAGCACATCCCACAGGAGCCTTTCTACAAAGGGAAGTAAGAAAGATGGTTGCTGCTGCTGTTATCGTTGCTGTTGTCGTTGTTTTGAAGACCTGGCAAGTCTAACTTCACTCTTGACCCCTCCTTTGTTATAACAAGAACTACAGGTTGAAAGTCATAGGATCAACCCCTCAGGGAGTCGCTGGCAAACTCTGTATATTTTTAGGGCTCTGATGAGCTGGGTTTTTTATTTGTTTGTTTGATTTTTTTAATCCATTAATCTACACGCTCATCAGTCCTTTCAGTTTGGAAAGATCCCAAAAGTTGTTTTCCTATTATTTTTATACTAAACTACTTTACCTTCTGTTTCTCTTCATTTCTGGTTAGATATTTAACTCCCTGGGATGATTCTCTCATGTTCTATCTTCTCTATTTCTTATCAATGAGGTCTTTTAGTTGTATTATATGAGGGGAGGAGAGTTGTCTAATTGTTCATTTAAAATAGCTAAGAAATATCACAAAGTATTTACAATCATTAACAATTAGGGAAATGCTAACTAAAATAACTGAGATTTTATCTAGCTCCAGTCAGAGCGGCTAAGATTTGAAAGATGACAAACAACAAATGGAGGTGAGGATGTGGGGAAAGGGGAGCCCTCATTCACCATTGACTGAAAATTGGTGCAGCTACTATGGAAATCAGTATGGAGGACCCTCAAAAAAGATAAAAAATAAAATAAATGTATCCTATGACTCAGCCACACCCCTTCTTGTCAAAGGCTTCAACATCCTACTCCATAGACATCTGTTGGGCCATGGTCATGACAGCTCTATTCACAACAGATGGAAATGGAAACAACCTAAGTGTCCTCCATAATAGAAAACATGGTGTATTTTTATAATGGAATATGATTCATCCTTAAAAAATGAAATCATGAGATTTTCAAATAAATAAATGGAAGTAAAAATAGTATACTGGCTAAGATAATTATACTCAGAGAAACAAAGGCTTGCGTGCTCTCTCTCACCTGTGGTTCCTAGTTTCAAATCTTTACATTTGAGTGTATAACCTGAGGCAATATAAGAAAGTAAAGAGATCCCTGGAACAAGGAGTAGGGGAGAAGGAGTGCTAGAGACAGGTATAATAGGAACAGCAAGTGTCCTAGTTAGGGTTTTACTGCTGCGAACAGATACCATGACCAAGGCAACTCTTATAAGGGCAACATTTAGTTGGGGCTGGCTTACAGGTTCAGAGTTTCAGTCCAGTATCATCAAGGTGGGAACATGGCAGCATCCAGACAGGCATGGTGCAGGAGGAGCTGAGTGTTCTACATCTTCATCTGAAGGCTGCTAATAGAATACTGACTTCCAGGCAGCTAGGACTAGGTCTTAAAGCCCACGCCCACAGTGACACACCCACTCTAACAAGGCCACACCTCCAAATAGTGCCACCCCCTGGGCCAAGCGTATTCAAACCATGACAGCATTTGCGAAGGGGAGATTAGGGGGAAATGGGGGAAGGTGCTACGCAGGCTGCTAAGGCAAGGATGCAATCAATAGTCCTCCCCGGCTGAAATGACTACAAGTCACAACGATGTCATAGCAAAACATTCCCAAAAGTGCAGTGATGGTAGGTAGACCTTGGGAATGACCAACAGCCATCACATTGAACTTAAGGCCAGCTCAAAAGAAGGAAAACCATGCTTGGTACTGTAAACCAAGCCAGCTCCCCGTGTCTGGTGAGGCTGTGGCGCCAGGGTTCTAGCCAGTATAATTACCAACTCTAAACATCTATACCCAATTCTAAATATCTATCCTTCTAACCACAAATAAGGGTAGCTCCCCTATCAAAAAAGTTTCTTTTAAGAACGGTTAAATAGTTATTACAGAAAGCCACAACTGGTCAAAATACATAGCTGACTCTGGGGAGCCCAACCCCAGCAGATAGTCTATACAATACAACCCCCATAACTAAGGCTCAGGAAACATTGAGGAAGAAGGGGCATAAAGACTATAATAGCCAGAGAACCAGGTCATCTGCTGTAAGATAGTATCTTCTACATATGGCTGGGTTGCTGTGCCCATGAAGTCTTAACAATATGGCTACCTAAACAAGATCCGTGCAATGACAGAGCAGTTGACATGTCAGTCTTGATCTGAAGTGAGCTCTCTGATAGATTATCCAGTCCTGTGTAAATAGCACACACATAAGCAACACTAACTAGACTCAGTAGATGTATTTATATATTTCTATGTATGTATTATGTATATTTGCCAACAACAAAAAATAAGCCATGAATTTGAAAGAGCATGAGGGGAGGAGTGAAATTCTCAAATAAAATAAAACAATATCCTGTTCTTATTTCACAGGTGTATTTCTAAATCCATGGATAGAATCAATATGTTTCGAGGGGTTTTAGTTATTTATTATTTTATGTGTAGGTTTGGAGTATGTCATCCACAGTACACATGTGGAGTCGTTTCTCTTCTTCTACATCTTCTTGGGTTCTGAAGATTGGAATCAAGTCAAAAGTCTGGGAAAGCAAGTGCCTTTACCCACGAGCCATCTAGCCAGTCCCTTTGCGGTTTGAATGAAAATGGCCTCCATGGGATCATAGGCTATGGTACTATTAGGAGGTGTGGCCTTGTTGGAGTAGATGTGACCTTGTTGGTGTAAATGTGTCACTAGGGGTAGGCTTTGAGGTTTCAGAAGCTCAAGCCAGGGCCAGTGCATCTCTTCCTGCTGCCTGAGGATCCAGACATAGAACTCTAGCTACTTTTCCAGCACCATGGCTGCCTGCACACAGCCATGCTTTCCAACGTAATGATAACCAACTAAACCAATGAGCTGTAAGCCAGCCCCAGTTAAATACTTTCCTTTATAAGAGTTTCTATGGTCGTGGTGTCTCTTCACAGCAATAGAAACCCTAAGACACCCTATTTTGTGTTTTTGATACATTCTCTACTATTCATTTATCTGTCAAATTTTCCTATCTCATTCATATACAATCATGTATATATGAACTTTTAGTATTCTGTTTTCACTCTTTGTACCTGATGTTAGGCACCAATCTCTTATTAAAGGTACTTCTTGAATAGATCCAGCCTTCTGTGTGGCCTGTGCCAAGGACCAGATTTCCCAGAAATTGCCTCTTCTCTCCTGTGTAGAGAGAGAGGTTCTAGGATAGTGGGTGGAGGGAGAGAGGCTAAGGGAACCTCAGAGTCCCTCTGTAAAACTTCATTTAGTGTCCTGCTTGCAACACGATAGCACCAGAACTGGTTGCCAGATTCTGGAAGAGGGCTGAAGGTGGAAAGAAAAGACAGAGCAAATGGCCTGAAGAGGGGAGAGTGAACATAACCAACCTCTCCTCAGGCAAGCACCCTCCACCCCGCCCGCTTTCTGACCTTTACTCCCTTCAGTGGTACTTGGTTCCTCTGAGTCCTAAGCCCTTAGGCTTGATTACTTGCTTACTCGGTTCATCCTCTATCCCACCCCTACTGAGAGTCAGGTGTTCACTTTCCCTGTAGGAAGAGGAGGGGAGGAGGGAGCGAGAGGTAGCTGGATGGAATACAGGATAGAGAAAAGGAGCGAGGGAGTAAAGAGGAAAGGATGAGAGGGAGGGAAAGAAGAAAGAGGGAAAGAGGGAGAAAGGAAGGGTGGAGAAGAAAGATAGTAAAGATAGTTGGGGGGGAGACGGGGAGGAGACAGGGGAAGAATGCAGGGAAAGCAGGTCTTTATGGAACACCTGTTTGGCTCTACACAGTCGGGGCCCACCACAAAGCCAGGGAAACCCCTTGGCTGAGCACTGAGTCTTATTCTCCTAGTACCAGTGAGGGAATGCTTCTTAGCCACATTGGTTAACTTGGCCATGGTTGCACACCTAGAAAATACAGGTTTTCCCACTCAAGGCTCCGTGACTCCCAAGACTCACCACCTTTTACCTAACTTGTGTTGAGGGAAAGCCAAGGCCCCTGGGACTACGGTCACCTCCTAAGTGTTCCTCTTCTTGTAAGGCAGTCCCACTTCTGGGTTTGGCCTTGGAGGTCCTTGCACACTCTACCCTCCCCAAGCCTCGCTGGCTTTCACAGGTAGTGGGGCACAGTATTTTCTCCTTGCTGGCAGGGGCCCAGGGTGCTGTGTTCTCAGCTGCTTGGGCTGAGATCTGAAGCCCAGACCAGCCGCTGACGTCACTCGGTGTGCTCGCCACTTCCACCAGGCGGTTTATGCTGGCACAGCCCGGAGCAGGGCTGGCGGGAGAGGATCAGCCCAAACACTGTTAATAAGAGGCAGCTGGACTTTAAAGGTCTCCTTGACAATGTAAAGAAACGAAGTCAGATGTTTGTGGAACCGATGTTGAAATGGATGTGCCCAGAGGCCCCTTGCCATGGCCCCTTCCTGATTCCTCCCTGAATCCAGGTTCAAATGTAGGCAGTTGAGACACTGGCTATTCAAGAGTCGGGCGTCCCAGGACTCCAGAGGATGTCATACTAAACGGCTCTTCTTCCTGTTTGGGTGCCTTGCTCAGTACCTTGGACCAGGGCCCTGTAAGGCAACATTAGTAAAGTGTTTGAATGAAAAGGGAAAGGGGTGCACGGGAATTATTCCCTTGGAGGATTCACCTATGAGCTACACTAGATGGAACTGGAGACATGACTCGGCCTTTAAGAGAACGTCATCGTCCAGAGGATGGGCAGTTCCAGGGCCCAGCATTCAGATCAGACCGCTCACAACCACCTGTAACCCCAGCTCCAGCTCCGGGGGAAACAACAGCGCATTCACACAGTCACAGACACATAAACAGAAAGTCTTTAAAAAAAAAAAATCAAGAAATAAACAACAAAAGACACCAGTGTCCAGGAGCCCACAGTAGCCGGGTGTATTGTGGACACAGAGAGTAATCTTCAGGGATTAGAAAAATGCCAGGCCAGACAGGATGCCCTTACTACAGCTATTCCTCTCGTGGTTAATTCTCACATCTATCCCTCCAGCTACTCCAAATCCTCCTAACCAGAGATATTAGCTCTTACCAACCTCTTTGAAGCCCTGGAGGACACAGTGTCTGTACTGTCCACTCTTACTCCTGAGATTCGTTGGCCAAGGCCAGGCTGTTCATTTTCATTAGCCGGTGAGTTCTATGAGGAAGTTGTTGTTCTTCATATTCAGGCCAAGGAAGCTCATCATGACGGGTTAGTGTTCTCACTCCTCTGCAACGGGAACTTTGGACTCTATCATGTTCTTTCCTCGCCTACCATGGTGGTTTGTCCCCCACAGACTCACTTGGCCCCCAGCTGTGGTGCTGTTGAGAAAGTTGTGAACCTTTGACAAGTAGCACCTCACTGGAGGAAGTAGATCATTGGAGGTCTACCTTAAGGCTTTGCAGCCCAGCCCCACTTCCTGTTCAATCTCCGATTCCTGGGTGTGAATACAGTGTGACCAGCCAGCTTCCTGCTCCTGACATCTTGTCCTGTGTATATGCTGCCTTTCATGTCAGGATGGACTCCATTTCTCTGAAACCGTAATCCAAAATAAACTCTCCCTTAAATGGTTTTATTGTCAGAGCATTTTATCACAGCAATAGAAAGGTAACACATCCTGTCAAGAAACTCTAGGCAATGGGGAAGGTTTAGCTGAGGTCCAATATTCTCCCCTCCCCTCCAGAGATTTAATTTGGGACGCAAACAGAGGGAAAGAATTGGCTAGATGAAGACCAAAGGGAGTCTTTTTTGTTTAGAAAGCAACATGTGTGAGCCAGGCTTGGTGGCAGACACCTGCAATCCCAGCTCTTGGCAGGCTGAGGCAGGAAGATTTCAAGGTGCAGACAGTGTGTGCAAAGGTCCTGAATCAGAGAAGAATCGGGCATCTGGTGCTGCTGGAACGTGCCGGATAATGACCATGACACTGATGAGATTGCGTAATGCATTTAAGAGCCAATGAGGAAACAGAGCCAGCTTGGACAGACCCTGCAGGCCAAGGAGAGCAGCTATGGCAAGATGTAGCAAGTGTGTTATGAACAACAGCATAAGGGGTTTCAGTTAAGAACATGAGCTGAGCCAACTTGCTTCCTAAGGTGGTGTCTCTCGAGCATCCGTGTAGAAAACACATTGAAGAGGGACTGAAACAGGCCAAGTAAAGTATGGAAGTTGCTAGATAAAGTATCGTGGCTTCCTGCCTGGTCACCTCCTTCATGAACAGAGCAGTAGGCATAATTGAGACATATTTTGAAGACTGAGCCAATAGAACATTTGAGTGCTTTAAAGCACTATAAGAAATGGCTTTCGAGGATGGGGACGCTGCTTGAGAGTAGAGTATGTGTGTAAGGCCCCAGGTTCAGTTGACTGAACTGAAAAGGATGGAAAAGGAGAGAAGGATAGGTGGGAAGAGGGGAATACATTAATTAGTCCCTGTGAGGCCAGAGCTGGCCTGGGAGCTGGCTCTCCCACACGCATGCAACACACTGAAAAATAAATAAATAATATCTTTTTTAAAAAAAAAAAGTTAAAGAGAAAAGCTTGCTGCTTTGGGAACAGGGTAGTCAGAAGCAAAACAAGCTTTGAGGCTCACTCCACCCCACCTCCTCAGACTGGGTGTCCCCTCCCTCTTTTCCTCTCTCACCCGTCTATCCTGCCCAGACCCTAAGAAGTTCAGTCTCACCCACTTTCCCAGCAAGCTTTGGTGCCCTAGACTGAAGCAGTTGCATAATCAACCAGGCTCTCAGAGCTTCACAAAGCCAATGCTTCCAAAATACCCTGTGAGTGAGCCCCAAATAATGCACGAAACTGTATCCGGCCGTGCCCAGCACGCTCACACAGGAGGAGAGGCGGAGCTAGGCAGGACCGGACACCTGATAGTTTCTCGACACTAAAGAATGATTGGAAAAGGGATTAGGATTAAATGGACAGGGGGTGACTCCGGTGGTTTAGACTGGAGTGTGAGCGGCCAAGGGGAGAACAATTGAAGGGTTAACCCATGGGACTACAGCCCTGTAGTGAACACAAGGGATCCTTCATGAAGACCAGGATCCTTGAGTCACTCTTTTCCATGCCCATTCACCACAGTCCCTGGGATCATCTCTCCTTAGTGGATGGAGTCACCACCGGCCTACCCATAGCACCTAACTCATCAGTGCTGTATCAAGGCTAGACAGCTGCATTCTCCAAATCCAGGCCTCTGTTCATAAGTGAGCACAGTCATAGTGAAGTCAGATGTACATATGCAGGCTAGTTTGGGGTGCTAAACACAAGGATGGAAGGTGGTATTCCTGTACAGACTTGAGCCCATGACGAGCTTCTCTGAGCTGGCAAATGTGGTGCTCACCGACAGTACTAGCTACTGAGAGACTGAAACAGGAGGATTGCTTGAGCTCAGAAATATGGGGCCAAACTAGGCAAAATAGCCATCTCAGAAAATAAATAAGGGGCTGGAGAGATGACTCTGCAGTTAGGATCATTAGCCGCTCTTGTAGAGGACCTGTATTTATTTTTTTCAAACCTGCAGGATAGCTAACAACCATTTGTAACTACAGTCGCAGGAGGATCCAGCGCCCTCTTCTGGCCTCTAAAGGCACTGCACACATGTGATACACAGACATGTAGGAAAACAAACAAACAAACAAACAAAACGTGTAGAGCCCATACACATAAAACTAAAATAAATTTTTTAAATTAATAAGCTCTCTGGGTTTTTTCTTTTTGGAATTTTCCATAGCACTTGTTTGGATGTCCCTGACTTGTACAGAAGCGTTTAAGGAGGCCTGTACTGTTTGTTGCTCTTGACCCTGGCTCATGCTCCAGATTGGCCCTGTATGTCCCTGCTACTCTATGCCTACCTCTGTCCCCCTTGGCAAACCAGCCTTCACTACTTCATTCACCAAGAAAAGGGAGGCCATGGGACACTACCTGCCTTTCCTGGGAAAGAGTAAGTAATGCATAGATATTTTACCATATAAAAAAAATAAACAAATACAAATTTTTAAATGTTATATAAATGTCAAAAAGAAAATCATTTAAAATCCTCTCCCCTAAAAGTGCTCTCTCGGGCTGGAGAGATGGCTCAGAGGTTAAAGAGCACTGACTGCTCTTCCGGAGGTCCTGAGTTCAATTCCAAGCAACCACATGGTGGCTCACAACCATCTGTAATGGGATCCGATGCCCTCTTCTGGTGTGTCTGACAGCTACAGTGTGCGCATATACATAAATTAAAAAAAAAAAAAAAAAAGCACTCTCTGAACTCCCATCCCTACTAAGGACTCTGGGCTCTGTCAATATCAGAGTCATAGCAAGTCTTATATTTTATTTAAAATGGCTATTATGCATGTTTGTCTATCCCAATGGGATTCTGAGGGTGCAAGCTAAATATACCCCCATTTGATTCCTCAAAGCTTAATGTCTGTCACACAATAAGTTCACATCATGCATCCATTACATCAAGCAACCACACTCCACATCAGCATCAGCCCCTTCTACCTCCATCTCTGTCTTCATTGTCCTCTGGAGATCAGCCTGTGCCTCACACCTTGCGTCTCCTCACTTCCCAATCCAGTTTTATCCAGCAGTCACCAAATTGCTTAGAAACTATTCTAGCAATGCTCTGGTGCACCTCTGTTCAGATGTTCTAGAATCATCTACAGGGACCCAGTTATACTATGAAGTCTACTCTGTGTCCCCACATCTCTCTGGGTTGTCATCATTAGGGGATTTTTTTCCCCCATCCAATATCAATTATCAGTCTGTGGGTCACAGTATCAAATGGGAGACTCCTAGGGAGACTTAAGCACCTCTGAACCCTGGAACCTAGCTATGCACCTGGTTTAGCTACATGCCTGGTTTATGTAGATACTTTATAAATGTTTACAAAGTGAACTGTTAAACCCCAAGAACTTATCCCACTAGTCAGACCCTTCCTGAGGAAACCAGAGAAAAATGGAAGAAAGTGAAGGACGTGATTGAAGGAGGACAGAAGAAAGGAGGGAAGGAAGAATGGGAGGAAGGGGGAGAGGGAGGGAGGGAAAGGGGGATGGAAAGAGGGATGAAGGAAGGGAAGGAGGGAGAGAAAGAAGGAAGGGAAGGAGCTGGAGGGAGGCAAGAGGGGAGGGAAAGAGGGAGGAAAGAAGGGAGGGAGGGAGTGAGAAAGGAAGGGAGGGGGAGGGAAGGAGGGAGGGGAAAGAGGAATGAGAGAAACAGAGGAGGGAGCAGAAAAAACAGGGAAGGATGCCTACAAAATCAGCATCCTTCTGCTTCAGCTGATGGGACACACCTCTTCCAGTGCCACCCCATGCCTCCTGGAGTATCTCTTCAGGAAGTCTGATTCATTCTTTATCTTGGAGAACAGCCAGAGTCCTCCCATGTCACTTCCCAGGTAGGGTCTAGAACGGAGGCACTGGAGACCCATCTTCACTTGAATTCAAATATCCAAGCTGGTTCAAGGCCCTCAGGCGTCACCAGAGAACTCTGAGGGCTGAGACACATTGCACCGTCAGTGAGTGCACAGCAGCTCACCAACAGCTGTGCACTGTTTAGTTTAGTGATTTTATTTTTAAGACAGGGTCTCTTGTTGTTCTTATGGAAAGGAGAGAAGAGGGCAACGGGGCGGGGGAGGGGGGTCTGAGTGATGACAGTATCCTGGGGGGATCGTGAACATCAGGGGGAAATTACCTTCCTGATGACTCAGAAACAGGAAATGGTGACCCAGAGGCAACACACCAAGGGCAGGCATGCACATATGTGATGACATCACTTCCCTTTTGTGGAGGTATGGAAGTGGAAGAGGGGAGAAGGTGACAATCAGAGAGAGGGGCGGGGGAGGGGATCTTCTGCGTGTCTTTGCTCACATCTCCACCTCGCCAGCCCCCATTCCTGTCATTAGGGAGGGATTTTTGCCTATGACACATGACCCATTTCCTCTCTAACCCCCTCAGACTCTGGCTAACAAGACAAACGGGAGTGGTCTGCAAATGCTCACTCCCTCAGAGTCTAGCACACCAGTGATGAGAATCTCTGGGCAGTCAGCACAAGAAACCTGGCTCCTAAACTCCCCCAAACTGCTTGCCTGCTCCTGGAGCACAGGTGTGACCCCACTGTCCCTTCTGCATCACTAGGAAGGGCAGGGTAGCAGCCCTAGCAGCCAGGAGCCTCGCAGAGCAAAGGTGGAGAGAGTCAAAGCTGTGAATTTGAGCATCCAGAACATTGGAGTTTGAGGACAGCAGGGGAGCCACTCCAGAGCAAGGTGTACAGTAACTACGGAGTTAGATGAACAATTAGGTGCCAAAAGTGCCTTCTCAATCATACCACAGGACAGTGACCAAGCTACTAGGTCTGGGTTCTGCCAGGCACTGGGACAACTGAACCTCAATCTTCCACCACAACGAGGACTTTCTCCATCCACAAGACTTCAACTTTGTGTAGAATCCACTCTGTTTGTACAGCCTTGTCCTCCACCCCCAGGACCCAGCAGGTGTGGGAATCCCAGCAGAGAACATGTGGGGAAGGAAGTGTCTGAATATAGCTAGTATTCCACACACAGCAGCTTGCTCATGGTCTGCTCTCTCAGTGGGAGTTCAGGGTGACACACAGCACAGCTGTAGTTTCTGTGACAGTGCACAGACCAAGGACAGAATGTCACACACACCATGTCACACACACCAGCACAGTTAGCAGAGCTTGACCTGGGGTTTGCATCCATTTATCTTTGCTGTCTCTCTTACTCTAGAAGAGAATAAAACCAAGGTGCCACCCTGCTTAGTCAGCCACTTATGAGAACAAATTTGTGCCCCTCATATAACTAGACGGAAATGATGCCGTGAACCCAGTCAGCAGCTTCTTGGTACCCTGGGGAGTCTTCCCAGTGAAACTAACATTCACACTTGAAACAATGCCTATGGGTGTGTGTAAAGGAAGTCACCATGGAGGGGATGGGGAAGACAGACGTACATCCAGAGTTTTGTCTTCGGAAAAAACTGATGAAACCAAGTAAGTGTGGGAATGCTATGGCCCCAGGCATCATGTGATCTTCCCAAATCATATGGTGGGTCACCGCAGTGAGGCAGACTCCATGGTCAATTACATGAAGGAACAGAAAACTTTTAGTATAAAGAGAGGTGTCTCTTGGCTGTTATTAAATATGGCCTTAACATTTATTCCTGAAACTAGTATCACTGTAGAAACCGAGGCTCACAGAAACACGAGCATCCTGGACCCCAGTATAAGTCTCAGGGGTAGCTCTCCCTCCAGCACTCCCTGATGTCACTGAGGTGCAGAAACAGGGCATATACAGGTGCCACAAACCACCCATCGCAACGGAATCTGACCAGCTGGGCTGGAGCCCAGGGATAGAGCTTTTTGAGAATGTACAAGGCCCTTAATCTAATCCCATAGCCTCAAAAAGGAAAGAAAATATCCCTCTCCAGTCTTTCCCATAATGAAATCAGAACCTGAGCCACTGGGTACTCATTCTTTCTTTTTAGATTTATTCATTGATTTTATGTATAATAATACACTGTTGCTCTCTTCAGACACACCAGAAGACAGTATCAGATCCCATTACTGATGGTCATGAGCCACCATGTGGTTGCTGGGAATTGAACTCAGGACTTCTGGAAGAGCAGTCAGTGCTCTTAGCCAATGAGTTACCTCTCCAGGACCTGGAGTTTAATGAAGATTTAGTCCCATTTAGGACTGCATATAACTCTTACCTTTGAGAAGTTTTTAATTACTTGTAATTAACAGCCATCTACAAAAGGCAAAGTGTAACAAGAGGCACTGAAGAGTGTCAAGAGGAGGAAAAGTCAAGGTTGGTTGTATTTTTCTAGATAGGGGAAGGGGAGTCTCTATTCCAAGGCTGGAGGAATAGAGACCTGAGTACAGGAGGATTGTGACTGTACAAATCCAGCCCAGAATACAGTGAGCCAACCAATGGCAAGCTATTAAACATACAGGTACAAGGGTGGCTCACAATGCCACGCCAGCTATCTACTGCTGTGTAACAACCCTGCCGAGTCACCGACAATACTACCAATCATCCATTTGTCCACAGTTATCCAGTGCATTTTAGACTTGAAACAATGAGTACCTTCTAGCACAGACTCTTGGTGTCCCCAACACTAGAAGCCCCCAGATGACTGAATGCATAGCCAGGCACCTCAGCCAGGATGGCTGCAACTAATTCAAAGTTAGATAGTGTCTAATTCCTTTCCTCCTTGCCTTTCACAGCCTTGGCTTTCTCTATGTTAAGAGCTAGGAACCTGGAGGAAGATAGCCCAGGCATTCTCGCATGATACCTTAAGATGCCAAGAAAGCAGAAGTAAAAGTTATAGGGTTCTTCTGGCCAAGGCCCATCATGTCCACCATGTCTTTTCAATCACAACAAACCCTAAGGTCAACCCAAATCCAATGAGATGCGGGATCCTGGGAGCAGCATCTTTTGAGCGACTGCCACAGTGTCAAAGAGTGAACTGTTAACTTGTATCCAAAGCACTTCCCAGCAACCTAGCTATATGGGAAGGCATTTAAACAGAAAACATCCTGGAATGTGGGACTGGGGTAAAAGTGGAAACGACTGAGTTCTAAGCTAAGAAGTTTGGGTTATCAAGTGTATTCGTGTGGATGCAAAACTCTCCTGCAAGAGGTAGTGTTCTAGATCTGCATCATCCAATATCTTGGTAGAAGATGAGCACAAGTAAGACCCCTGACAGCACCAGGAGGGGCCACTGGCGATGTGAACCCCCACCATCTACATCAGAAACTGCCAGCTCCATATGGAGAGGTCCAGTCAGCAACTGAAACGTGTGTGTCTCTCAAGGGTTTCAGGCAGTCAGAGGCTTCCCTCTCTCTCTCTCTCTCTCTCTCTCTCTCTCTCTCTCTCTCTCTCTCTCTTTCTCAGACACCACCTCCATCAGCCTACTGCCTGGTGGTAACTGACAGGAGAAACCAGAGAGCCGCGATCCCACTGCATCAATTACTTGGAGGGCCCTGTTTTCCTTCCAGGCCTTTCTCTCCCATCTTTATGTTCCATTCTACAAAATCCAGTAGAACCTGAAACCCAATCTATTCTGGGTCCATGTTCCCCAGACCACCTACTCCCAACAGACTGCCTGACTGTGAGAATGAATAAAGCAAAGCCACAAAATGTTGTCAATCATGTCTGATAAATTGTTCTAAGAGCAGCATTCCACCTTGAGTGATCTTGCCTTTAGACAATAAGATTTTGCTCCTCTGAAGACTTGGACTTTTATCTATAGTGACCACAGAGTAAATAAGATAACAGCTCGATGATAGATTAGATAGATAGATAGATAGATAGATAGATAGATAGATAGATAGATGATAGAGATATGTATGTATGTATGTATGTATGTATTATGTACTAGAGATTGGAGCAAAGAACAGTAACTACATCTTCTACAGAGAGTTAGTTCCCAGGATTCACCTGTTGGTCATATCAGAACTGTCCCATCCAAGTTGAAGGCCAACAGCCATCGGGATCAGCTTTTAGGGGGATACTTCCCATTGTTTGCCTTCTCACCACTGTCTGACATCCCCAAGGGCCTTCACTACTCAGGATGCCCAGAGTATCCTACCTGAGCAAACCCCCCACAAAAAGTTTCCCTGTGTTTCTAAATAATTCTTTTTTTTCCTAATACTGAAAGTCTGATTCCCTAGACTCTAGAAACCTACAGTGTGGTGAGCAGTCAGTCATAGGCATTATCCACCCAAAGTTTACTGAGAAGATAGATCTTCAGAGTTCTCACCACAGAAGTGGGGGAAGGTAGGCAAGATGGCTCAGCTGGTAAGGGTAGTGACAGACTTGAGTCCGAACTCCAGAAACTACATGGTGGATGGATAGAACTTGCCCTCTGACATCCACATGGGCACACAGGCACATGCACTCTCACACACAAACACATGCACACAGAAAAATAAAATAAAAAATAAAATAAAAGAGATGCAAAGGGGGAGGGTACAAGAGAAGCTTAATGGGGTGGCAGAATGCAAATTAACTTGACGACGATCATCATTTTATATTGAATACACGTATCATCATGTTAAATACCTCAGATTAAAGCTGTACAATTTTTACTTGTGAATTGCTATCACAAACCTGGAAGGACAAGACATAAACATCGGTGGAATTTCTGCTAGCTAGAGTGTCACTGCCTGTTTGATAAGGTCTTGATGACCCAAACAACGAACGTGTCCTGCACCTCAAATTGAATGGAGACCAGATAAGGGGACATTTGGAGACTTGTAAAAGATGAGACTCTTCCTGGAATTGTCTTATTTAAAGACAGTGTGAGCCGGAGAGAAAGAAGGTAGAAGGGTATGGGCTGCAAACAGACCCTGACATTACCGCACTTCCTCTTCCTAAAGTTCTCAAAGGTTATTCCATGTAAATGTCAACCGCCAACCATGAAGACCCTTTGTGTACACAGAATTATACTGTCATGCCTGGAAGAAGGAGAGCCACATGTCACACACATAAACAACTCACCCATAACAGCCCCACCACTGTAAACCATTCTGAAATACCCCAGAGGTGAGGGTTATTTCCAGCAACACTCATCTCTGACGTCACTCCCTGCATCTGACAACCATGACTTTCCGCTAGACAATGGCAGATAACTTGGGAAAAGCTGGGAGCCAATAGCTTCCAAAGAGAAAAAATAAATAAATAAAAAAGGAAGAAAAAAAAAAAGAAGAAGAAGATTCACAATTAACAAGGAGCGCCACCTAGGAGGCTTAGAAGGTAAAACTCTTCTTCAAGCACAGATCTGCCTGGGAGTAGTATGCCCACCACCCTTGGCCGCACTTCTAGAAACCTAGACCTACACATTTTTCTATCTCCCTGTGTGTCTCACTGGATAAGTAGACATGAAACTGCATGCCCTACACTGCATAACCTTGCCAGAGTCCAGAATAATAAGTCACTGTAGAAGGATGTCCGCTTAGAGCATCTGGGAGCATATGAGGAATGTAACATTAGAGGTACTTCTGTGGTTCTGGGGCAGTACTTTTTTTAAAAATGCACACGCATACTTGCAAGTTTTCCCAAGTGATCATTTCGTAATTAGGATAACTAATAGTCCCATATTTGAGCATGAGATTCATCACTACTTTTTATTTACAAAATAAATACAAAATAGTTGTCTGTATCTGTGGGTTACGGTACCTTTTTGACACACATGCAGTGTAATAAGAAAATTTGCCATCCATGCAAGAATGCAGATGAGCAGAATTATACTTGCCTTTTTTTTTAAAGATTTGTTTAACAAACACACACACACATAAACACTGTAACTGTCTTTGAGAAGAGGGCTCATTACAGATGGTTGTGAGCCACCTTGTAGTTGCTAGAAATTGAACTCAAGACCTCTAGAAGAGCCGTGAGTGCTCTTAACCGCTGAGCCATCTCTCCAGCCCCAGAATTTTCTTTTCTTCAGGCCTTCGTGCCTAAGCAGATGTCTCCTTCTAGCTAGGAGGCTCAGCCCATAGCTTAGAGTATGAGGCTGTATACAGTAAATAGACAGGAAGGCTACCTGAGCAAGGACAAGATGATGAATCAGAAGTCAAAAATCTTAGATGAACAAGTTGGTGGTAGGTAAGCATGGAGCAGAGTTAATGAAAAAGCCCAGAAGGAAGAAAACGGAGCTACACAAAGGAGCTGCCATCTTTGTTGCCACTCCACAATCTCCAACACTACTATGTTGTGTGGCATTCCCCAGGTCTCAGTTCCACACACATTCTCTGGCCTTGGTATGATGAGCTCAGCTACCACACGGTATATGTCCTGAGAGGCCGTGGCTCTCTGAATCCTGGGCCACCATTTTCCATGTGCTGAGAACCTGCCAACGTGGCATGTACACAGAGGGGCTGAAAGTAGAATAGGCTGGTTGCTGATGGGAACGCACTCATTGAGGAAAAGGAAAAAAGAAAGTATGATGGCCTTCTCTCCAATACCCCAAAATTAGAAACATAAGTCTTAGCTCCTGGCTGGCTACTTCTCAACTGTTATAGATGGATATTGGGGCCCAGAGAACATCGCTCAGTATTTCCACATTCGTGTGTCCCAGAACAAGAAGATGGGCAGGGACTCTTGAAGAGTGGTAGATACACACAAGTTAATAAGAATCAGAAAACTTAAGGAGGAAAAGGGGGGCTGGAGCTAGGAGAGGTATTCAGTGGCAGGCTGGAGAGGTGGCTTCCCCAGTTAAGGTCATTGGCAGCTCTTCAGAGACTGGGGTTTGCTTTCCAGCACCTACATGGTGGCACACAGCCATTCATAATTCCATTTCCAGGGGATCTGAACCCCCACTTCTGACCACTGAAGCACCAAGGATTCATGTTGTAGACATACATCCATGCAGGTAAAATGCTTACACATAAAACAAGATTTTAAAGAGAGAAGAAGGAGGAGGAGGAGGAAGAGGAAGAGGATGAGGAGGAGGAGGAGGAGGAGGAGAAGTTGCTCAATGGCATCTATGGCCTGTATATTGGGACCTTGGTAGGTCATCTATTCTGTGTGTACTTTACAATGTCAACCTTGACAGAGAGATGTTCCCAGTCTGGTTTCTTTGCATGCTCATTTTGTCTCCACTCTGCACCCTGCTTTCTTGCTATAACACAGTAGAAAACTTTGAAAGTGGTGAATAAATGCCTTTGTTTCTATGTCTTCTCTACCTCGGAAAATTTTATTATTAAAATATTTAATTTATTTACATTCTAAATATTGTCCCCCTTCCCAGTCCCCCTCCCTGAGTTCCTCACCTCATTCCCCCTCCCTTTGCCTCCGAGAGGGTGCTCCCCCACCTCACCCTTGCCACAGCATGCCCCTACAAGATTAGGTGCACTCTTTCCCATTGAGGCCAGACAAGGCAGTCCTCTGCTACATATGTGCCGGGAGTCACAGACCAGCCCATGTATCCCTTTGGTTGGTGGTTTAGTCTCTGGAGCTCCCAGGGGTCTAAAGTTAGTTGATATTATTGTTGGTCTTCCTATGGGGTTGCCATCCCTTCAGCTCCTTTGATCCTTGCCCTAACTCTTCCATAGGAGTCCCTGACCTCAGTCCAATAGTGTCAGGGTTTGGTGCCTGAGTATGGGATATGGGACTCAATGGATATGATCTTAGCCAAAATGCCCAACACTGGGAAGATGGAACCTGAAGAGACCACCTCCGGTAAATAGACAGGGCTCTCCAGTGGAGGGATGGGACCACTCACCCATCTTCAAAATTTTTGACCAGAATTCCTCCTATCTCCAAATAATTTTGTCAAGATAAGCAGATACATGCTTCTGCACAAAGCAGGTCAACACTGTTATTATTCGCTTTGCTCAGTGAGGCCCAGGTGTGGGATCACCTGACCTTCTGATCTCACTGTGGTTATAACTGTGTTGTTATATTGTAACTGTGTTCTTAGACTGAGTTGGACAGAAATAAGCCTTTGAAAGAGGGGCTCTTGTGCTCTCTGCTTGGGCTATCAAACTATCATCTTTGTTGGAACAAAACACAGGTCTCACATCAAAGGAAATCAGAGATAGTTTATTCCTGAGTGAGCCATGTTAGCCCAGGAACATGAATTCAGACTGCAACAGCATGCTCCAATGTGGAAGACCTTTTGTGAAGTTGTTACAGTTACAGAACAAAAGAAAGTCACAAGTCAGGGCACTTTGCAGGTCTGTTGGTGAAAACATGGAGGTTGGCAGTGTTATAGGTAAATGGGGGTGATCTCTGTGAAGGCTTTCGGATGCTATCTGGTGACAGTCTTGAATAGCGATCTAGTAGGTTAGAGCATTCCAAAAGGTTTCTCCTGGTAGTCACAAAGATAGTGGGGTTAGACACAGAGGCTGGCAGAGAAAGCTGTTTCGGGGACTTACAGTCCAAGATCATTTCCCTCTAGATCCGCAATTTTCTAACTCTACAGGATTAGGAACTACAATCTGCCCGCTAGACCTTTTAACACGGGTGCGGCTTTCTTCTAGGGACATCAGATAAAATCTGTTTCTCCACACTTGCAAACTTAGCCTGTTTACCAGGCACATGGGGAAAGCTGAAGCTGGCCTCCAGTGAAAAATACAAAAGGCTTCCTTCCACTCTCTGTATCTATCAAAGGACTGGAGTTGAGGACAGAAGTGTGACAAACTGGAATGGGTTGAGGGGGGGCGTCCTACACCTCCAAAAACCGTACCAAATTAATAGTCTTTGGCCCGGTAAGCTTACAGAACTGCAGTAGCCCTAAGACTCTAAATTCCACATCTTTTACAAATGTAAGGAGCAGAGATAGAAACTACTTGTAGGCTCCTCTTCTGGTGTGTGTGTCTCATACTCAGAGCAGTAAGTGCACTAGACCCAACCTTAAAATAGCCACTGTTTATAAGCGATCCTTTAAAAGATTTGTACATAAACAAACCCTTAGATAAACCTTGACTTTGTTAATATACAGTTTCCTTGGTAGTCAAAAACCTTGTGAAATCAGTAAAAATATAAGCAATTGTCTCGTTTGGTTTGGTTTGGTTTGGTTTGGTTTGGTTTGGTTTGGTTTGGTTTGGTTTGGTTTGGTTTGGTTTGGTTTTGGAGCAGAGTTTCTCTGTGTAACCCTTGCTGTCCTGGAACTCCTTCTCTAGAGCAGGCTGCCTTTGAAGTCGGAGATCCACCTGCCTCTGCCTCCCAAGTGCTGGAAATAAAGATGCATGCCACCACTGTCTGGCAGAAGCAATTACCTTAATAAAACATGAAAGCCAATTCCCTTTTGCAAATGGCATATTTTTAAAAATGCCTCCTTGCTTTAGACACAGAAAATAGGGTTTTAGTTTTGCATTAGTGCATTAAATTTTGAAAGTCTCTTTTTAAAATCTCTTTACATTTTGAGGCATCTTTTATAATACTTTTTGATAATAGCATCAATGACCATAAGTAAACTTACCTCACCTGGTCATAAAACCAATTATATTGTACCTGCATAAGTGTATCCCAAAATGTGATGGTCCTTTCTAACCAGAGATATAACATGCTCATTGAAAGATCTCAGTGTCAAGCTGTTCAGACAGCTCAACAGCTAAGAGCCACTTGCTGATCTTCCAGAGGTGCACACACGGGAACTCAAGCACACAGGCACAGAGAGAGGCAGGGGGATGGGGAACAGGGGGATCCATGGTGCATACAAAACAATTTGATCTTTTAAATCTCAGCCTAAATGGGAATTTAAAAACCTATGGTTCTGCTCAAAGTCTTCACAGTCTACATATCAGGTTCTCAAACAGATACTTAAATTCAAACTGCATTTGATTCTCTGTGGATGGTACCAGAGAAATTCTGTCAGGAAGACCAGGTATGGCTGTTGCTGGCCTGGGTAACCTCTCCTCTTTTTCCCTGGTTTTTCAGAATGTTCTGAGCCAGCTGCCTTCTTCGGGAACCAGAAGGTGCTCAAACCAAGCAGGTGCATGATATACTATTTCCAGCAGAGGGCAGTATTGGCTCAAACTTTTCTGATTTCTCTTTGGTCTGGTAGTCTTGCCCTGCGGATATTTGTTTCATAACTATTTTTTTTTTAATGCTAAAAATTACTCATAAGGCCATCACTTCTTTCAATCACATAACTGCGCTCCTCCAAACCAACTTCACCTACTGAAAGTCGATGAGTTAACATTTAGTTGTCTTCATCCACAGCCATTCATAAAGCTAAGTACAAATCTACTGCATTTGGTCTGGAGAAAGAACCAGCTGCTCTTGCAGAGGACCCAGGTTCAAATCCTGGAACACATGTAGCAGCTCACAACTACCTCCAACTCCAATTCCAGGGGATCCAAAATCTTCTTCTGCTTTTTCCAAAACCAGACATGCATGTAGTGTACATACATGCATATAGCCAAAACAGACACACAAAATAATAAAAAAAAAATTTTTTTTTCATCCCAGCCATTATGTTTTTACACATGTCCACAAATATTCTCCAACAAACTTTGTTTTTCCCAAATGTAAAGTATAAAATTCACATTTTTACTTGCATAAATAAACACCATGAGTATCTCTCTTCTGCACCACAGTTTTAGAGCATCCATGTGTTACATAGTACTTTTGTGTCATGATTACAAAAAAACCAAAGTGTACTAATAAATAATTTTAGCTTTTCAGTTATAAATTCTACTATATTTCTCATCTCTTAACATGAATAATTTTTTTAATTTTATTTAATCTTTCTTTATAGTCCAGATATTATTCCCTCTCGGTCCACCCTCTGACTGTTCCACATCCCATTTAGACCAAGGATATAATTATTTGTCTTTTTTTTTTCCTTTCAAAGTTCAGTGTTGGGGACTGAACCCAGGACCATGGGCAACCACTCTTCCCCCGAACTCCACCCCTGATCTATGTCTTTTTATTTTATATTTTATCATGCTTTGAATAGTTTTTAAACATCATTTGATATATGCTGTGCATTAAAAAGACTTACAGCAAGCCCAGCAAGATGGCTTAGCAGGTAAAGAGACTTGCCTGACTGCCTGAGTGTGATCCCAAGAACCCACGTGGTGGACAGAGAGAAACTTGTGGAGGTAGGTTGTTAACATACATTACTTTTCTCATTACAAATACTTTGAGATAGAAACTTTCCTGAGGTCACAAAACTATACCATTCATACAAAGGAATAGTATTTTTAAAATATTGTACATTTACCTCACCATTTTTTAAGTGTGTTGTCTTTTGTACCTTACAAACAACTTAGTTAATAAACGTTATTATCTTTGTCTATCAGTCCCTACAGACCAAATCGGGGAAGCCAGCTAACCGGATGGTGTAGGTTAACTGTGATTTTTACCCTGCTGGTGGGATTCTGCCCTTCTGCCCTCATTAGGAGAAAGGGGGTCATTCAGCTAAACTGCTTGTGTTAAGTTATCACCAGATTAGTGGGAACACTGAGAGGGTCTCTCCATCTGGGCTTGGGGAGGGGGAGGGTATTGACTGTGGAAGGGAGAGAAGGTTATAGAACTGTTGGGAGAAACGGAAGGGTCTTCAAAAAAGGCTTTGCCAGTGACGCCCTTTGTCAAGGGCAAAACGGTTACAGGGTAAAATAGGCAGCTCAGCCTGCATCCCGAGAGATGGAAATGGCCCAGCACAGGACGGCAGGCTTTGCAAAAGAAAAATAAAGTCTGAATGCATAATTCGAAGAGAAAAAAAAAAAAAACTGAGGGAGTTTTGCAAGAGAAACTGTTCAGCATCCGATCAGATTACAAGATAGTTGGGAATAAAAGATGATGATATTGGAGTCTGCATAAGTCGAAAGTGGGTAGGAGGGAAGAAAGAACACCAAACAAGAAAAGTGACCCGGTCTCCCAGAAGGTCTGGAGCCAAGCTTCCCTGGAGAGACGCACACTCCTCCCCCTACTGGTCAACTGCCGGAGCTGCATCACAGGCTCCTCACTGAAATCCTGTTCCTTGGTGTGACCGAGTAGAAAAGGAAACAAAAACAACAACAAAACTACAACAACTTTTTAAAATGTGGCACCCAAGAAACAGAGTGTAAAAGGCACGTCAGTAGTCATTTGTATCGCCACTGAACTATTTTTTTAACTATATCTCTTTCATAAACATTTTTTTAAAGATCAAAGCGTCTAGAAACAGGTCAGGAACTGAAGGGTAACATGGGACTAAAGCCAAATCGTGAAAGCCGCTGACCTGGTGCGGATGTCTCAGCGGTTAAAAAAACCAAACAAACAAAAGCAGAGCAGCAGCCAAGGCTCACAGTTGCCTGAAACTCCAGCTGGGGGGGGGGGGGGGGAACCCATCATCCATTGCTCCCTTCTGCCCTCTGCAGGCACCTGCTCTCAAGTGCACAGACCACACCATACACACACTCAAAGACACACACATAAACGCATGTAGTTTTATTATATATGTGTATATATCTATAATCCAACAATGCATAGCAGATACAAATTGGGGGATACACATTATGTATTTTCAATGGGAAGTGTAACTGCCTCCCAGGAGACTATAGACTACTACAGCTATTCAGCAAAGTCTACTGATAGCAGACTTCTAATCCCAGCCCAAGGAAATTGAGGCAGGAGCACATTAAGTTTGAGGCCAGCCTGGGCTACATAGTAAATTTAAAGTAAGCCTGGTTATACAGAGAGATAAAAAAGGCTGACTCAAAAAAAGAAAAAAAAAAGAATTAAACATGAAGAAAAAATTATTTACCTCCAGTCTTCCAGATTTAAAAGACAACCAGTCTTTACTACTGGATCTTAGAGAGTCCAGCCTTGCTGAAACTACAGGGGCAAGCTGCCACACCCACTTCATGTGCGTGCACGTGCATGCACGTGTGCGTGTGTGTTCACTTCTGCCTTTGTTTCCTGTTCCCTAGAGTACTGCCAATGTAAATTCATAACCTTAATTGTGTGAATTTAGCTTCCGCTTCCGGTCCGGGCCCAGGCAGCAGATCCCTGGAGGCAGCTCTGCACTGAACCTCAAAAAACCCGGCAGAAGTGGGGCACCCAGTAGCTCTGACCCAGGCAGTATCTCTGGTAAGGAGACAGCAACACCCACCCCAAACAGGGGGTAACTGGGACCCACCGGGACCCACTGAGACCCAGGGATTTACTCCTGGCCCGGAGCACCGGCTCCTTCAGGTCTGGGTCGGAGCTCCCAGCAGATCCTAGGCCGGAGCTCTACACCAAATCCCACAGAACCCAGGGGAAGCAGGGCTCCTAGGAGCTCTAACCCAAGCAGCTTCCTACGCAAGGAGGCAGCAACACTTGCCCCAAACCGGGAGTAACTGGGACCCACCGGGACCCAGGTACTCACTCCTGGCCCCAGCACTGGTTCCTTCCGGTTTGGACCTGAGCGCGCAGCAGATCTCGGGCAGCAATATTGCAAACAATCTCACAGAACCCAGAGGAAGCGTAGCTCCAAGGAACTCCAACTCAAGCAGCTCCTTAAGCAAGGAGGCAGCAACACTTGCCCCAAATAGGGAGTAACCGGGACCCACTGGGACCCAAGTACAAACTCCTGGCCCCAGCACTGGTTTCTTCCGGTTTGGGCCTGGGCGCTCAGCAGATCGGGCGGCAACTCTGCACCCAATATCACAGAACCCAGAGGAAGCGTGGCTCCCAGGAGCTCTAACTCGAGCAGCTTCTTAAGCAAGGAGGCAGCAACACCTGCCCCAAACAGGGAGTAACCAGGTCCCACAGGGATCCAGGAACTCACTCCTGGCCCAGAGCACTGATTCCTTCCGGTCCGGACCAAAGCACTGAGCAGATCCTGGGCCCTAGCTCGAACCTCAGCAGCGACACCCAACTTAAACAGTTCTGACACAACCAAGAGAACAGGAAAGACAGGTTCCAGCCAGAGACAGCACAGGTAGCACCAAGGAGAACCAGATGGCAAAAGGCAAGAGCAAGAATACAAGGGCCAGCAACCCAGAACACATGTCATCATCAGAACCTAGTTCTCCCACATTAAGTCCTGAACTCCCCATATCACCAGGAAAGCAAGAGTCAGACCTAAAATCACTTTTAATGATGATGATGGAGGACTTTAAGAAGGACATTAATAACATTCTCAAAGAATCCGAGGAGAACACAGGTAAACAGGTAAAAGCCCTTAAAGAATCACAAGAGAACACAACCAAACAGGTGAAGGATTTATACAAAACCATCCAGGACATAAAAATGGAAATAGAAACAATAAAGAAATCACAAAGGGAGACTACTCTGGAGATAGAAAACCTAAGAAAGAAATCAGGAGTCACAGACGCAAGCATTACCAACAGAATACAAGAGATAGAAGAGAGAATCTCAGGTGCAGAAGATACCATAGAAAATATTGACACAACTGTCAAGGAAAACGAAAAATGCAAAAAACTCTTAACACAAAACATCCAGGAAATACAGGACACAATGAGAAGACCAAACCTAAGGATAATAGGTATAGAAGAGAGTGAAGATTCACAACTTAAAGGGCCAGTAAATATCTTCAACAAAATCATAGAAGAAAACTTCCCTAACCTAAGGAACGAGATGCCCATAATCATTCAAGAAGCCTACAGAACACCAAATAGACTAGACCAGAAAAGAAATACCTCGCGTCACATAATAATCAAAACACAAAATGCACAAAACAAAGAAAGAATTTTAAAAGCAGTAAGAGAAAAAGGCCAAGTAACATATAAAGGCAGACCTATCAGAATTACACCAGACTTCTCACCAGAGACTATGAAAGCCAGAAGATCCTGGTCAGATGTCATGCAGACCCTAAGAGAACACAAATGCCAGCCCAGGCTACTATACCCAGCAAAACTCTCTATTACCATAGATGGAGAAACCAAGATATTCCATGACAAAGCCAAATTTACACAATATCTTTCCACAAACCCAGCACTACAAAGAATAATAGCAGGAAAGACCCATTACAAGGAGAGCAATCATACCCTAGAAAGAGCAAGAAAGTAATCCACCTCCAACAAACCCAAAAGAAGATAGCCACACAAACAATGCCTCCCCTTTTAGCAAAAATAACAGGAAGCAACAGCCTCCTCTCCTTAATATCTCTTAATGTCAATGGACTCAATTCCCCAATAAAAAGACATAGACTAACAGACTGGATACGCAAACAGGATTCAACTTTTTGCTGCATACAGGAAACCCACCTCAGTGACAAGGACAGACACTACCTTAGAGTAAAAGGCTGGAAAACAATTTTTCAAGCAAATGGTCCTAGGAAACAAGCTGGAGTAGCCATACTAATATCGAATAAAATTGACTTTCAACTTAAAGATATAAAAAAGGATAAGGAAGGTCATTTCATATTTGTCAAAGGAAAAGTCAACCAACATGAACTCTCAATTCTGAACATCTATGCACCAAATGCAAGAGCACCCACTTTCATAAAAGAAGCCTTACTAAAGCTCAAAGCACATATTGCACCCACACAATAATTGTGGGAGACTTCAATACCCCACTCTCAGCACTGGACAGATCAGGGAAACGGAAACTAGACAGAAGTACAGTGAAACTAACAGAAGTTTTAAACCAAATGGACTTAACAGATATCTATAGAACATTTCACCCAAAAAAAAAAGAATATACCTTTTTCTCTGCACCACATGGTACCTTCTCCAAAATAGACCATATTATTGGTCACAAGACAGGCCTCAACAGATATAAAAAAATCGAAATAATCCCATGCATCCTATCAGATCACCATGGTCTAAAGCTAGTCTTCAATAACAACAAAGACAATGGAAAGCCCACACTCACATGGAAACTGAACAATACTCTACTCGTTGATAATGGGGTCAGGGAAGAAATAAAGAAAGAAATTAAAGACTTTTTAGAATTTAATGAAAATGAAGACACATCATACCAAAACCTATGGGACACACTGAAGGCAGTGCTAAGAGGAAAGCTCATAGCTCTAAGTGCATACAAAAAGAAACTGGAGAGAGAACACACTAGCAGCTTGACAACACACCTGAAAGCTCTAGAACAAAAAGAAGCAAAAACACCCAAGAGGAGTAGACGGCAGGAAATAATTAAACTCAGGGCTGAAATCAACCAAATAGAAACAAAGAGAACTATACAAAGAATCAATAAAACCAGGAGCTGGTTCTTTGAGAAAATCAACAAAATAGATAAACCCTTAGCCAGACTAATCAGAGGGCAGAGAGACAGTATCCAAATCAATAAAATCCAAACTGAAAAGGGTGACATAACAACAGAAACCGAGGAAATTCAACAAATCATCAGATCCTACTACAAAAGCCTATACTCAACAAAATTGGAAAATCTGGATGAAATGGACAATTTTCTAGACAAGTATCAGTTACCAATGTTAAATCAGGATCAGATAAACCATCTTAACAGTCCCATAACTGCGAAAGAAATAGAAGCAGTCATTAAAAGTCTCCCCACCAAAAAAAGTCCAGGTCCAGATGGTTTTAGTGCAGAATTCTATCAAACCTTCAAGGAAGATCTAATACCAATTCTCTTCAAACTATTCCACAAAATAGAAACGGAAGGAACACTACCTAATTCATTCTATGAAGCCACAATTACGCTTATACCTAAACCACACAAAGATCCAACAAGAAAAGAGAACTTCAGACCAATCTCCCTTATGAATATCGATGCAAAAATACTGAATAAAATTCTCTCGAACCGAATCCAAGAACACATCAAAACACTTATCCACCATGATCAAGTAGGCTTTATCCCAGGAATGCAGGGTTGGTTCAATATACGGAAATCCATCAACGTAATCCACTACATAAATAAACTCAAAGAAAAAAACCACATGATCATATCTCTTGATGCTGAGAAAGCATTTGACAAAATTCAACACCCCTTCATGATAAAAGTCTTGGAAAGATCAGGAATTCAAGGTCCATACCTAAACATAGTAAAAGCAATATACAGCAAGCCAGTAGCCAACATCAAACTAAATGGAGAGAAACTTGAAGCAATCCCATTAAAATCAGGGACTAGACAAGGCTGCCCACTCTCCCCCTACCTGTTCAATATAGTTCTGGAAGTCCTAGCCAGAGCAATTAGGCAACAGAAGGAGATCAAAGGGATACAAATTGGAAAGGAAGAAGTCAAAGTTTCACTATTTGCAGATGACATGTTAGTATACTTAAGTGACCCCAAAACTTCCACCAGAGAGCTCCTAAACCTGATAAACAACTTTAGCAAAGTGGCTGGGTATAAAATTAACTCAAACAAATCAGTAGCATTCCTCTACACAAAGGATAAACTGGCTGAGAAAGAAATTATGGAAACGACACCATTCACAATAGAAACAAATAGTATAAAATATCTTGGGGTGAATCTAACCAAGCAAGTAAAAGACCTGTATGACAAGAACTTCAACACCCTGAAGAAAGAAATCGAAGGAGATCTCAGAAGATGGAAAGATCTCCCATGCTCATGGATTGGAAGGATTAATATAGTAAAAATGGCTATCTTGCCGAAAGCAATCTACAGATTTAATGCAATCCCTATCAAAATTCCCACTCAATTCTTTACAGAGATAGAAAGAGCAATCTTAAAATTCATTTGGAATAACAAAAAACCCAGGATAGCGAAAACCACACTCAAAAATAAAAAAACTTCTGGGGGAATCTCCATCCCCGATTTCAAGCTGTACTACAAAGCAATAGTGATAAAAACGGCATGGTATTGGAACAGAGACAGTCAGGAGGATCAATGGAATAGAATAGAAGACCCAGAAATGAACCCCCATACCTATGGTCACTTGATCTTCGACAAAGGAGCTCAAACTATCCAGTGGAAAAAAGACAGCATTTTCAACAAATGGTGCTGGTCCAACTGGAGGTCAACTTGTAGAAGAATGCAAATTGATCCATACTTATCTCCTTGTACAAAGCTCAATTCCAAGTGGATCAAGGACCTCCACATAAAACCAGCTACACTGAAACTAATAGAAGAGAAAATAGGGAAAAGCCTTGATCATATGGGCACAGGGGAAAAGTTTCTGAACAGAACACCAATGGCGTATGCTCTAAGATCAAGAATTGACAAATGGGATCTCATAAAACTGCAAAGCTTCTGTAAAGCAAAGGATACGGTCAACAGGACAAAGCGGGAACCAACAGACTGGGAAAAGATCTTCACCAACCTTACATCTGATAGAGGGCTAATATCCAAGGTATACAAAGAACTAAAGAAACTAGATTCCAGACCATCAAATAACCCTATTAAAAAATGGGGTAGAGAGTTGAACAAAGAACTCTCAACTGAGGAAACTCGAATGATTGAGAAACATCTAAAGAAGTGCTCAGCATCCCTAGTCATCAGGGAAATGCAAATGAAAACAACACTGAGATTCCACCTCACACCAGTCAGATTGGCTAAGATCCAAAACACAGGTGACAGCAGATGTTGGCGAGGATGTGGAGAAAGAGGAACACTCCTCCATTGTTGGTGGGATTGCAAGCTGGTACAACCACTATGGAAAGCAGTCTGGCGATACCTCAGAAAATTGAACATGGTGTTACCTGAGGACCCAGCTATACCCCTCCTGGGTATATACCCAGAAGATATTTCAACATGCAACAGGGCCACATGCTCCACTATGTTTATAGCGGCCTTATTCATAATAGCCAGAAGCTGGAAAGAACCCAGATGTCCTTCAACAGAAGAATGGATACAGAAAATGTGGTACATTTACACAATGGAGTACTACTCAGCCATTAAAAATAATGAGCTCATGAAATTCTTAGACAAATGGAAGGAGCTAGAAAATATCATCCTGAGTGAGATGACCCAATCACAAAAGAACACACAAGGTATGCACTCACTGATAAGCGGATATTAGCCCCAAAACACACAATACCTAAGATGCAACGCATAAACCTCATGAAACTCAAGAAGAAGGAGGAAGACCAAAGTGAGGGTGCTTTTGTCCTTTTTAGAACGAGTATCAAAAGATTCAACCAGAGCTCCCAGGATCTAAACCTCCAGCCTGAGAACAGACAGGGGCAAGCTGTCCTCTGAGAGGCTCTAACCAGCAGCTGACTCAGACAGATACAGACATCCAGAGCCAAACAGTGGATGGAGCTTGAGGACTCTTAAAGAAGAATAGGTGGAAGGATTGTGGGCCCTAATGAGATAGGAACTGCACAGGAAGATCAACAGAGTAAACGAACCTGAACACTTGGAGCTCTCAGAGACTGAATCACCAACCGTGGAGCATACCTAGTCTACACAGATCTAGCTCCATGGGCTGGACCTAGGCCTCCCTGCACATATGTTGTAAATGTGCAGCTTGGTTCTCATGTAGGTCTCAAACATCTGGAGTGGGGGCTATCCAAAACATGCAGCCTGTATATGGGGTATGGTCTTCTAAAAAAAAAAAAAAAAAAAAACCAAAAAAAAAAAAACACAATTGTTCAGTTATTCATGGAATATTATTTTTTTATATCTCTTGTATTCAGTTTGCAACTACTTCATTGAGAATTTTTGTATGTATATTCATGAGGGATACTGGACTATAACTTATATATTTTTGTTGGGTTTACACTTGATTTCACTATTTCAATATTATTTGCTTTGTGAAGGAGCTTATTGTGATTCTGAATTTTTTTAAACATAACTCAAAAAGTATTGCTTGTTTGAAGGCTCTATAGAATTCTTATATATCTGACCCTTGGTATTTTGCTTGTTTGTTTCTTTTCATTTTATTCTGTTTGAATGCTTTTTAAATGTTTTTGATTTGCCTAAAATAAAAATACAAAAAAAAAAAAATTGTGTGAATTTAGATTTCAATGCCAATGTTAAATTCGAGTGTTCCGATACCTTGTTTTACTCTCTGCCTTGATAAGGTAGGTTGCATAGCTGTGTCCTCTTCTCCAGCCCACTCTCACAGAGCGTGTTACCATACAGAATCCCAGTCTTCTACTGACATATCAATACCTGATGAGCCATAGTCTTTCTCCACTGTCTCTGGTACCATAAAAACTGAAACCCAAGTTCAGCAGGATTTAACCATGACTTTGGGTGAGAGCTGCCTAAGACATGGCCTTTCCCTTTTGGGGAAGGTTTCTTCCTGGTTTCTCTTGATTGAGTGTTTTTGTTTTGTTTTCCTTTGCTTTTCTTTATTTTGCTTTTCTTGCTTAATCCTGAGGATGTTATAGTTTCTGCACAGACAGTCAAGACTTTTGAAATATTTTTCTAATATATGACACAGTATCATCAAGTGAACTCCCTGTGGCAGAGAAGCTGATTTTCAGAATGCAAGTTTCGGTCCTCATTTATACCATGCAAGAGTGGACTCATGGGTCCTCCTTTGCTGTCTGTTACTATGATTAACACCATGATCAAAAGGAACTTAGGAGAGGAAAGGGTCCACTTGGTTTACGGGTT
This sequence comes from Mastomys natalensis, assembly GCA_021653895.1. Classification (NCBI taxonomy): domain Eukaryota; kingdom Metazoa; phylum Chordata; class Mammalia; order Rodentia; family Muridae; genus Mastomys; species Mastomys natalensis. The sequence goes on from JAJTUV010000741.1 coordinate 204,110, forward strand.
ACAGTCCATTATCAAAGGAAGCCAAAGCAGGAACCTAGAGGCAGGAATTAAACCAGAGAAGAACACTGCTTACTGGCTTGCCTCCCCTGGCTTGCTCAGCTATTTTCCTTACATAGCCCACGCCTACCCGCCCCAAGCATGGCACTGCCCACAGTGGGCCGAGCCCTCCTATAACAATAAACAAGTAAGAATGTCCCCACAGGCCAATCTGATGGAGGCAGTTCCTCAGCTGAGATTCTCTTTCCCAAGAATACCTAGGTTTGTGTCAAACAGACAAAAGCTAACTCTGGTAACATGCTTCCGTTCAAACACAATGGTTTCTTCCTCAAACCCTCTGAGTGTCTTAGGACTCTGGATCAGTAGCATCTTAGAGCTCTTCCCTTTAAAGACGATAAGACCAAGACACAAAGAATCAACATAAAATACTGAGATTGGTGATCAGACCTCAAGCTGTTTCCTGTACAAGAAGATCATAGAGAAATGTTACTTGGAAAATCTCCTATTGAGCTAGTTTGAAGGGAAGAGAGCTTGGTGTTCTCAAAGGCTCAGCACTTACAGGAGGGTTGTGTTGGCAGGCAGGGCACCTAAGCGAGCAGAGGAAGTAGAGGCTGCCTAGCCCAGCACTTGACTTGTTCTGGAAGATAACAGAAGCCCAAGAAGAGGCTGCTGGGAGGTGAGGGAGGATTATCACAGTACTCCTAGTTGGGATTGCTCTCCAGTGCATCCCAAATGCACCATTTCAATGGTTACATACAAACACAAAGACATATTGATATGACCTGTGTTAGGTATGTGAGCAAGACTGTTTTTACATATTCCCAAACAAGCTTGACAATAGGCCTACTAGGTAAGGCTTTCAAAAACCACTGCCATCTAGGACCAGGAAAATCAAGAGAAGAAGTGCCATATGCCAAAGGCAAGAAGGACTGTGACAAATTGGAGAGTAAATGCCCTGCTAAAGAATGTGACTGACAGCCAGAACCCATGTAAAAGTGGAAGATAAGGAGAGTCCACAAAATTGCCCTCTGACCTCTACATATATGCCCTGACTTGTGTACACACACACACACACCATACACACCTATGATAATAATAAATTAAACACGTATACTTTCATATAATCACATTATTAAAATCATGAAGTCAACATGGATATATCTCCCTTTTCTCCAACTTTCCCAATAATGCTTTTTATAGATGTGGTGGTTTGAATATGCTTGGCCCAGAGAGTGGCACTATTAGGAGGTATGGCCTTGTTAAAGTAGTGTGGTCTTGTTGGAGGAAGTGTGTCACTGTGGGGGTGAGCAATAAGACCCTCCTCCTAACCACAAGAGAGTCAGTCTTCTGTCTGCCTTCAGATGAAGATGTAGAACTCTTGGCTCCTCCAGCACCATGCCCGCCTTGATGATATTGGATTGAACCTCTGAACCTGTAAGCCAGCCCAAATTAAATACTGTCCTTTATAACAGTTGCCTTGGTCATGGTGTCTCTTCACAACAATGGAAATTCTAAGACAATAGCCAAAAAAAAAAAAAAAAAGAAAGAAAAAATAAAAATCTTATGTTTTAGTTTTGTGCCTCTTTAGTCTCCCTGTGTCTAGAAATTTTTCAGATTTTCCTTGAGACTTGTAACTTTTGCAGTCATGAAGGCCATAAGCTTACAATAGAATGTGGTTTTCCAAAAATGACTATGGTAATATTTTAATTTCTATGTAATCTCCTAGAATATGCTTGCCATTAAGAATAAGAAGGGGGACTCTACTTCCCCTCACCTGGAAGTTAAGTGGATGGTCACAAAACATTTTACAATTGAGGGCAGCAAGCACACTGCTCTGTGGGTTCTGAGGCTGAGACACGGGAGGATAGAGCTTACTCCTACCACCCCAGCTCTATCACCCTGATAGACTGTTTGCCCTCGAATCCTAATCCAAAATATGTTCTTTCTTCTTCAAAGTTCCTGGCTGATATTTTCTCAAAGCAATGAGAAAAGCAACCGACATAGTGAAAATCATTCAATTTGCCAGGCTTGGTGGTGCACACCTGTAATCCCAGAACTCGGGAGGCAGAGGAAAGCAAATCTCTGTGAATTAGAGGTCAGCCTGTGCTACACAGAGAGTTTCAGGCCAGCCAAGACTACATAGTGAGACCTTGTCTCAAAATAAAAAAGGAATCCAGGGTGTGTATTTCAATATATAGACTTAAATATATGACTTCAGTGACTACAATATATGTCTCCCATTAAAATAATAAAGAGTGCACAGCATACAAAATGTAAAAATGTGAATTTGATGCAAGTAATTTTGCAGGGACCACCACACTTACCACTTTACGTTGTAAAGTTTCAGTTACCCAAGAATTCTGCCTTTTAAAATTCCAGTCACCCAGAGAGTCTTGTCTTACTTTGAACCTACCTATTGCATCTTCTCACGCCCCCACACCCTAATTTTGATGCCACATTTCCAGAAAATGCGTGCAGGAGCAGAGCCTTCCCTAGAGAGGGAAGGAGACAAGGTAGTGCACTCCTTTAGTCCCAGAAGAAGTGGTCAGAGTTCTGAATTCAATGCCAGCATAGTATGCAGAGAGCTACACACAGATACTCTGTTTGGGGCAGGGAGGGGGGGTGTAGATTAACAGACAAATAAATGAACAACAAAAATTATTTATACGTGGGGCTGCTGGTGTAGGTCAACTGAGGAATGTTTGCCTAACATACATGAAGCTCTGTGTTTGATCCCCAGAACCCCAGAAATAAGTCATAATGGTGCACACCTGTTAATCCAGCATTTGACAGACCAAGAGAAATATCAGAGGCTGTTCTTCATAGCAAGTTCCAGGATAGCCTAGGGCACATGAGACCTTGTCGAAAGAAATAAAGAAACAAAGCGAGCAAGCACACCCTTGTGTTTCTCTGCAGTTTGTGTATGTTTGCCAGTTGGTGATATTTTTTACTTCTCACTTTGGATTGAGTGCAAAGGTTCTTCTGTGAATGAGAACAAGAATGAATTCACTCGATGTCCATGTCCCACTACCACTTCCTGGTCCCTGACTCCACAAGGTGGGGCATCCCCTCTAGAAACCATGGTATCCTAGGAGATAACGACAGACCGAGGAGAGAAGGAGCTGTGTAAGGACCTTGTAAGCCCGCCCCCTGCATCCTGACTTCCGAGAACACACTAGGATAGGGGCTTGGGATAGGGGGGACTCAGCTTGTGTTCAAGGCCATCATCTGGAAAATCTCTCAGTGATTTCTATGTTTTTTCTGGTACATTTCACCAACATAATTCATCTTTCTAGAACTGATACCCTTCTCCCGACCCTGTGTAAAGAAATGAATCTAAAAAGCAAGAAATTGTGTATTATAGGGTATAAAAGTGTCTATGTTCTTCATGAAAAAGTTGGAAGAAACGAAAACCCCATAAAAATATAGGTTTAAGAATTATATATGTATATATGATATTCTTTTATGATATTTAATGTAGTTACTCAAAATAATGTCACAAAAGAACAGGATGACATGTAGTTTTTCATAATACAGCATTAAAAGGCAAATTAAAATCATGAATAATACTTAAAATAAATTTATTATAAAAAATATCAAAATTATAGATAGATATTATCAGATATAGATAGTGGGAGTAGAACTCTTGTGTATTTATATATTTGCTTTGCTTGCTGTATGTTTATATATTTCCTTTGTTTGCCATGAATGAATTCTGCTTTGATTCTAAAGAAGGGAAGAAAAGAGGAGAGGGGTAGAGATTGATTCAAGATGTTTCCCAAATGACTATAGGTTGTTGGGATAAAAGTTTTGGGTCTCCCCACAGTGATGAATCCAACCAAGATAATCCCTCACAGACATTTTCAGAGGCTAACCACAATTTATATAGCATTCACAGGTGTGCCTGGGCCTGTCTCCTAGGCAGTTCTAAAGCTGCTCTAGTCATTTCACTTCCCCTGCTCACCCACCTCCATTTGAGTAAATCCACACTGTGAAGTAAAAGCTAATCCCGGGGCTTTAATGCACTGGAGGTTGTCAGAAAGCACTGTGGTGGTTCCGGTGATTCCACTGGGATGCCCTGCACAGCTCGCTCCCTACAACCTACACTCCACAAAGACTCACATGGGTTCCTGGCTTCCTGGAGCCCCATCATCTTGGAGCCCCATCATCTTGGAGCCCCATCATCTGAGACCCCATCCTCATCCTTTGGGTTTAGGCACCAGAGGGGCTATCCCCACCACGGTCACCACAGATTGTCCTTAAGTCCAAGGCTCATTTCTCACTTGTGTTACCAGTGGCATTTCATATCTTTTATACCCACCCTACCCCACCCCTACTTCACAGGATTCTTTCACTTGAATCCTGTGGTGGTTTGAATGCTTGGCCCATGGGAAGTGGCACCATTAGGAGGTGTGACCTTATTGGAGAAGGTGTAGCCTTGTTAGAGGAAGTGTGTCATTATGGAGGCGGGGCTTTGAGATCTCACATATCTGCTCAAGTCTGGCCAGTGTGACACAGTACCCACCCCCAGCACATCCCCTCCCCCAGGCTGCCTGTAGAAGACAGTCCACTTCTAGCTTCAGTAGAACTCTCCTCTCCTCCAGCATTTTATTTGCCTGCACTCTTGTCGTGCCTCCCACCATGATGAAAATATAATAAACCTCTGAATCTGCAAGGCAGCCCTAATTAAATTGTTGCCTTTATAAGAGTTGCCTTTGTCACGGCAAAGTTGCTGTCTCTTCACATCAAGAGAAACTCAACCTAAGACAGTTTCCAAGCCACACACCACCCTCTCTAACCTTTTTACCTCTCTGTACATTCTTCTTTATTAATTATTCCTCTTCTACCAACCCTGTCCCCTTTATTTTGACATGAACATTTTAAAGCTACAGAAAGGGAATAAGGGGACACCAAGGTACAAAGCACACCTAGTTACCATTCATCAAATAGTTACTGCAGTTTTCCCAAGCTTGGCCTATCGCCACATTATCTTTGAGCCTGTGCCCTCTTGGCTGCTGAGCAGCCTTGTTGAAATCACACTCCCGTCATCACATCAAAGAAAATTAACAGTAATAGTTTCATTTGTTTGTATTTCTGTGATGAAACACTGACCAAAAGTAAGTTGAGAGATGAAAGTCCGTTTGGCTTACACACTGCAGTCCATCATTAAGAGAAGCCAAGACAAGAACTGAAGCAGAAAGCGTAGAGGAACACTGCTTACTGGCTTGCTTCCAGGCTGACTTTCAGTTAACTTTCATATACTACCTGGCCCTCCTGCCTAAGAATGGTACCGCCCACAGTGGGCCGGGCCCTCCTACACCAACTTTCAATCAGTAAAATGCTCTATAGACAGGTCAACAAGCCAATTAGACTTTTCCATCTGGAAGCAATTCCTTAGTTGAGATTCCCTCTTCCCAAGTATGTCAGGTTGACCATTGAAGCTAAACTATGACAGTATTGTGTCAGCTAATTCTTACTCAAACTTCCCCATTTCTTCCATTGTATTTAGAGGTAAAGCTCCTTTGATTTCTATTAGTCATCACTAATCCCTGGGGTTTTTTTAAATAATTGTGGTAATGATGGTAAATTATCAACTTGATGGGATCTAAAATTGACTAGGAAATAGGTATCCAGGCATACCTGTAAAAATTATCTAGATTGTGATTAGCCTTTGAAAATGTATACGAGGGACACGCTTGGTTAGGTTCATCCATGTGGGAAGATCCCATCTTAACTCTGGACAGAACCATTTTCCAAGCTAGAAACCTAGATGGTAAAAAATGGGGTGAACTGAGCACCAGCATGCATCAGTGAGAACTGAGCACCAGCATGCATCAGTGAGAACTGAGCACCAGCATGCATCAGTGAGAGCTGAGCACCAGCATGCATCAGTGTGAACTGAGTACCAGCATGCATCAGTGTGAACTGAGCACCAGCATGCATCAGTGAGAGCTGAGCACCAGCATGCATCAGTGAGAACTGAGCACCAGCATGCATCAGTGAGAACTGAGCACCAGCATGCATCAGTGAGAGCTGAGCACCAGCATGCATCAGTGTGAACTGAGTACCAGCATGCATCAGTGTGAACTGAGCACCAGCATGCATCAGTGAGAGCTGAGCACCAGCATGCATCAGTGAGAGCTGAGTACCAGCATGCCTCAGTGAGAGCTGAGCACCAGCATGCATCAGTGAGAGCTGAGCACCAGCATGCATCAGTGTGAACTGAGTACCAGCATGCATCAGTGTGAACTGAGCACCAGCATGCATCAGTGAGAGCTGAGCACCAGCATGCATCAGTGTGAGCTGAGCACCAGCATGCATCAGTGAGAGCTGAGCACCAGCATGCATCAGTGAGAGCTGAGCACCAGCATGCATCAGTGTGAGCTGAGCACCAGCATGCATCAGTGTGAGAGAAGAAACTGAGCACCAGCATGCATCAGTGTGAGCTGAGCACCAGCATGCATCAGTGTGAGCTGAGCACCAGCATGCATCAGTGTGAGCTGAGCACCAGCATGCATCAGTGAGAGCTGAGCACCAGCATGCATCAGTGAGAGCTGAGCACCAGCATGCATCAGTGTGAGCTGAGCACCAGCATGCATCAGTGTGAGCTGAGCACCAGCATGCATCAGTGAGAGCTGAGCACCGGCATGCATCAGTGTGAGCTGAGCACCAGCATGCATCAGTGAGAGCTGAGCACCAGCATGCATCAGTCTGTTCCTGACTCTGGATGCACTAATGACCAGATGCCGCAAACTCCTGCTTCTAGGATCTCCTGCTATAACGAACTGGACCCTTGAAGTGAAAGCCAAATGATCCCTTCCTCACTTAAGTTGCTTTTGTCAGAGTATTTTGTCATAGCAACAGGAAAAGTAACTAAGACACTGACACTGCCTATCTCCTGTACTCCAGGCGCCTAATGTTTATTGACACTCTTTACCTGATAGTCGTAAATGTCTCAGATCTTCCAGTTGAATCTCTGGAATTCTCTCCCACACCTCCCCTGTCTAGAATGTTTCCCTTTTAGAATGAATACATCACTCTCTCTTTTCAAGCTAATACTGTTCTCTTTGATGCATCATTGTCGTTCACTCCGTGTGTCCACATCCAGTCTACCTGGAAATCCTCTTTGCTGTCCTTCAGAATGCCCTCAAAACTGGGGTATTTTTCATCATCTCCATGGCTTCGTCCCTGGGTCTGCGGTCATCACCCGCTGTTGGACTACCATAGTAGCCTCCGGATGAGTCTTCCTTCTCTTTCCACCTCAGCCCTCCTACTCCCTTCTAAACGTGGAGTCAAGGATCTGCTAAAACTTAAGACGCAGCACATTACTTCTATCCAAGACCTCCCAATGTCCCTAGTTACTCTCAAATGGACAAACTAAAGCCTTTCACTAACCTTGCTCCCACCATCTAATCTCTAATTACTCCCCCTGTCCATTCACTGTACCATGTTTATTCTCAATTCAGACGCTCTGCACACATCCCAGCTTCAAGCCTTTGTTCTAGCTATTTACTTGGGGACACTTGTTTGGCTCACTCCTTGTATTACTTATTTCTGTTGTTGCTATGACCTGACAGAAACAAGTTAAGGGAAGGAGGATTTGTTGTGGTCCATGCTTTGAGAGGGTACAGTTCCAATATGACCAGGAAGGCATGGTGGAGCTCATGACAATAGGAAGCATGCCACTAGGAAGCTCCGGGTCTCTGAGTATCAGGAAAAAGAAAACCCCAGCTGGAACTGGGACTGGGACTAGGTTGTAACTCATAAAGTTAAGTTCTTCTCTTCCCAGAAACCCATTTCCTCCACCCAGGTTACCTCCTAAAGATTCCATAATTCCCTATACAGTGCTACTAGCCAGGAACCAACTGTTCAAACACATGAGCCTATGGGACATTTTACATTAAAATCACAACACTCCCTCAGTGTGAAAGTACCTCAAAAGAGGTTGTTACAGTCTGAGAATGAAATGTCCCCCATAGGCTAATATGTTGAATGCTTGATAGTCAAATGGTGGTCCAGTTTCAGTGGGTTACATGGGTCTCCTCCTTCTCCTTCTCTTCCTCCTCCTCCTCCTCTTCCTCCTCTTCTTCCTCCTCCTCCTTCTCTTCCTACTCCTCTTCTTCTTCCTCCTCTTCCTCCTTCTCTTCCTCCTCCTTTTCCTCCTCCTCTTCCTCATCTCATCATCATCACCCTTCTTTCTTTCCTCTTCCTTTTTCTCTTTCTCTTCCTCCCCCTCCCCCTTCTCCTCCTCCTCCTCCTCCTCCTCCTCCTCCTCCTCCCTCCTTCTTCTTCTTCCTTCTTCTCCTCCTCCTTCTCCCTCATCTTTCTCCACTCCCTTCTCCTCCTCCTTCTGGAAAAAGTAAGCCACTGGTGATATGCCTTTGAAGGTTATACCTGGTCTCACGCCCAATCTGCTCCTGTCTACAATGAGGTGAAAAGCCTCTATCATGTACTCCTGCTGCCATGATGATCTACCTCAGGTTGGGCCCAGAACCAAGAGAGTCAAGGATTGTGGTCTAATATCTGAAACCCTGCCCAAATAAATCCTTCCTCTGAGTTGTTTATCAGGTGGCTGTTGTATGTAACCTTCCTTCTTAAAACTACAATTTCTCACCTAAACACACAGTGTTCCCAGTGTCCTTTCCTTCATACCCTGTATCAACTCTTAATGTGTTACACAACTATGTGTTACAGTATTGGTTTTTAAATCTTGGCTGCCTTCTCTCCTATAAGCACCCTGATAGGAGAAATCAAAATGACTTGAACAAAGATCAGAAGGATCTATAAGGACATCTAAAAACCATATGTAGATAATGGGTTGTATAGACACAGGGGGAAAAAAACCAAGTATCTGGTTAACAGTAAAGTATTGACTGTTATTACTAATCACCCCTTTGTTCAAGGTGGCAAAGGAATGCTTTGATTCTAAATGAATGGCTTGTTATTAAATCAATCATATTTATATACAGCTACTAGTCAGGAAGTCAGTTAGTAGGAAGGAACTGTCCTTTGCTGGAATCTCCAGAGGTGACAGTACAGGTATAAGAAAGAGGATCCTAGGTCGGCAGCCAAGCAGAAGCCCTAGCCTCCAACTTCTAAGACCGTTCTCAGCCCTATTCAATTTCCCTGGGCCTGTCTCTTCTATTTATTTTAATAAGCACAGTTTCAGCATGCTCCGTTCTTTCTGTCCCAGGCATGCAGAGAGACTGAGAGGAGATCTCAAGTAAAACTTTAAAAATCTGAATAATTAAGAGTTGCCTGATTAATCAGAGCCAAGCATCTTATGATCTTTCTACTACCCTTGTTCCCTAATCTCTCCAGCTTGCTAGGACTTTGGAAAGAACAATGGGTAGCCAGCTTGACTAAATTTGCCTCCTTCTAGCTAATCCTCTACAAGCATGCCTAGGCTCTCTGCACACAGACAAACCCCAATGCTGCCCTAAAGAAACACTCAGGTGTTAGAAAAGGACCCAAGAGGAGTCCTACCAAAGGACAGTAGTTTCCAGGCTCTCCAGCATAGATCTATTGCATAAAATGGCTCTGCTCAGAACAAGAGCCCTCTCTGACTGGCATTTAAATGAGTCCCTTACTCTAATGTTACACCAGCCCAGCGTCAGACTGTCTGGGAGCGGGTGGAAAGGGAAACACTCTCAGTTATCAGGATAATTTATCTACAGAGCACCAAATACTAACTTGTGCCTGAGCCTGTGCCTGCTCTATCTGGGTCCATGTGGTATCCCACCCCCAACCCTTTAAGTGAGGCTAATGCTGTGGCCAATGGCCACTAGGGACAAAGTAATGGAGTAAGCCCCAGCAACCCTGGCAGTACCTGAACCATGCCTTTTCCCATGGTTGTTTTGTTTTGGGAAAGGATCTTGAGGCTGAGTGAGATGCCATATAACCGTAGCCCCAACACTTAGGGGAGACAGAGGCAGGAGGATCTCTGCAAGTTCAAATCCAGCCTAGTCTACAAGCCAAGATTCAGTACCACATAAGGAAAACCTGTTTCTAAAATGAAGAAGAGGTGAAAAAGATATCTTGCTCGCTATATAGTCCAGACTTGGCCTCAAACTAGAAATCTTCCTGCCTCGTTTTCCTCAGGGCTGGGGTTACAGGCATGTTTCAGCATGTTCTTCCCTCCTCCCTGTGTGTTTGAAGGAAGCATGGACAAGCTCAGGTCCAGGGACTCTCTGGGGAGTTTCCACTTTCCCTAGTATCCATCCAGAGTCAGGAAGCATGGAGGCCCACAACTGTATTACAAATTCAATGCCTTACATGCAAGAAACCATGTAGAAGTGGGTAGACCACAGACATCTCAGGAGGGCCTCACAGACTGAGTGCCTTAAGAGAGAGTAGAAGGAAGACTGTGTAGAAGGAAGATGTTCTAAACAACCTCCTAGAACCTGGTTCCCATTTTATTCAGCAAAGAGCCTGAGGACCTGGAAGTTGGTTTAATAAGTACAGTCACCTCAAAATTGTCCCCAGTCACTTACAACAGCTTCTGATCTACAAATCACCTCACCAGGGTAATTTTATGTTTTCTAAGGGTTGTGCTTAAGTTGTCTTGTAAAAAATTAAACTCCTGGGACTGGCTAGATGGCTACACAGGTAAATTCACTTGCTACCAAGACCAGTGCTCTGAGTTTGAACCCTAGGACCTACCTACATGGTCGAAAGAAAGAACTGCCTCCTGCCAATTTTCCACTGCCCTCATATGCTAGATGTGGCAAGCATTTATCTAGATACACAGAGACATATGCAGATACACACACAGGCACACACAGGGGTTGGGAACAGGAAGGAAGAAATGGAGGGAGACACATAGGAGAAAAGCTATGTCTCAAAAAGCTGAAGGTACCGATTAGGGAGCCTTTTGCCTGGCAGGTACACAGGTCCTTATTCCTATCCTCATCACCACAAGAAAATAAAACCAACCCAACACTTCAGACATATGCACTCAGTTCATAAACACTATTATTTCGGTTTCCACAAAGGCAAGCATGGCATCTTATACATTCGCGGGAAATAATAATGCTAACCTCCTAAGGAGCCGCAACTTGGCACAGTGGGCTCTGTCCTGATAGCACTAGCTCACTAGGCTGACAGCTATAAATGAGTTACTGGCCCCACTGTGCCTCAAAATCCAGTTCTTTATCTCAAAGGGATATCGATGACATCATGGAAACCCATACAGAACTCCGGAAGCTAAAATCGGCACAGACTGTGTGAAACTCAGCACCCGTTCTGGGAACATCTGGACAGCCCTGGCAGCGAGATCCACAGGGGCTCAGGAGCACCCGGGGGCCAGTATGGAGCAACCTGCAACTCCAAACTCCGTTAGACAGAAGCAGAAAGATCGCGAGGTCCAGGCCAGCCTAGGCTACATAGAGATTCCTTGTTCCCAAAGCCCCAGCTGTATTCTATGATTCCTCTAGACCAAGCTGTTGTAGCCTACATTGGCATTGCTGCTTCCTGCTACTCAGACTATTTCAGGGAATAAATGATACCCTAAGCCTAACCCTAACCCCAATCCCAACCCCAAAACCCCAACCCCTCTGGGATGCTCTGCGGAGTTGATCTGAACACACACGCACACGCGCATAAGCGCACACACGCATGTACGCACTTACGCGTGCACACACACCAGATCGAGAGTTTATTTTTCCATGGCTTGTTGGTAGCCTGGCCCTGTCAGCGCTTGGCATTTGGAGGCTGTTGCTGGAATGTTAATTGAAGTGGAGCTGGGAGTTGATGCTGATAAGCGTTGCCTAGCAGCTCGCCACTTGGCCACTTGTGCTCCACCACCATCCCTAGCAGCCTCCGAATCCTCTGCATTTCGGAGCTCCCTCTTGCTGTGATGAGTTTCTCTTTCACAGAGAAGGTGTGGAGTAGAGGGAGCTGGAAGCTAAAGGCATTGGCGAGAGGCAGGGCACATGGAGTCCACACACTCTGTCATGCCAGGCAGGGGAGCCTCGTGTAGCTAGCATCTGAGAGCTGGAGGTTGAGCTCCCAGCCATCGAACACGGATTGATGATAGATGACAGATGTCTCAATGATAGATAAACAGATGATAGAAGATAGATAAAGATAATAGAGCCATCCATCATACTTGTACACAATACCTTATGGAGCTGGAGACTGAGCCCAATGCCTTACTAATGGATCCATAAACACCATTTTTACATAATTTATAATTAATTATACATTTAAAATTAATAAAGAAAATCACCATTCGTTTCTCCACCTAAACACTTTCTTTAATCTCTAAATTTACTCACTAATTTTCAGAGATTCACAGGAAGTATTTCTGTGACAGGTAAATTATTAAAATGGCACGAGCGCAGCCATTTAAGATGATGAGGATGAGGATGATGAGGATTAGGATGATTGGGTTTGATGATGATAAAACTGTGAAACATTCTACCACCTCATATACTTAAATACACTAAGATGAAAATAATGAAAACATACAAATGCTAGAACAGCTAACCTCAGTCAAATTTTTCTCACTATGACTCAAATTCAAAACGAATGGATTAAAAAAGTCCAGGAGACACTGAAAATGCAGAGCAAAACTACAGGGGAAATTCAGCCAAGGGGAAGAAAATACTTGCAGTAGTGGGCCAGAATCCTTACTATAAAGAAGGTTTTAAAAGTATTAAAGGAATGGGGCTGGAGAGATGACTCCGTGGTTAAGAGCACTGGCTGCTGTTCCAGAGGTTCTCAGTTCAATTCCTAGCAAACACATGGTGGCTCACAACCATCTGTACTGGGATCTGATGTCCTCTTCTGGATGTGTCTGAAGACAGATCACTCATGTATGTATAAATAAATAATCTTTAAAATTATTAAAGAAAAGATAGAATCTATGTATATGCATTCAAGTACGCATAGGTATATGCTTTCTATTTATGTATATATAAATTGTTACATGTATATGCCTCTCCGACATAAGAAGTCTACATCACTGAGATACTATTTCTTGTCCATCAGATGGTTGAAAACTTATAAGACAATGAATGCATCCCATGGTCCACGGTGTGGTAAGTGGGCTTCCCCACACAGAACTAGATTACCCAACACCTGTTTGACTATTTGATCGAGAAAGGATAATTTCTTATAGAATGCATTATTCATTTTGAACCCTTGATCATATGTATGAGACACTCAAGAAATATCTACTCAATGGAATCATTTTGAATGTATTAAAATAGTCTCATGTGGATCAACAAAACTCACAGAACGTTTCTTAGGAATAAGCATAATATAAAAGATATACGGAGTGAAATTGTAGGGAGGAATCCAGACAATATGGTCGCTAAGCAGCTGCACTCGTCTTAGCTTGAAAGTGCAAGTGATGGAATCAAGGAGACACTTGAAGCTCCAAACAGGTACCACTGCCATTCTTTCTCCAGAGTTCCTCCTGTGTCTGCTTGGAATAACAGCTGTTTCCACATTCCACTGAATTATTCTGAGAGACAAGGCGTACATATGCACTGAAGTTAAATATATCCAGTATATATTACATTGTATTTTAAACTTGATTATATGCTCTCCTACAGAGAGCCTTCACTTTGAACCTTGAACATATTATACTTTACAAAATTGATAGAAAACACCCCTTTGCTATCACACTAGCAATGTCTTTGCAAGAAGATAGGATAGAATTAAAAATAGGAAAATCTGTGTGCATTTGTCCTTGTGTTTAACAATATCAAAGCAGGCATGGAAAGGATAAAGTAATGAAATTGAGATTGTACTGAGCTGGAAGAGAGGGGAACAGGAGTAGAGATAAAAATGTAGTGCCACTCTTTTATTGATGTGTTTGTTTGCTTTACACCCTTGACTTCCCTTCCTCCTCTCCGCCACATTCTTTCACCTGCCACTCTTCCTCCTCCCTTTCCCCATCCACTCCTCCTCCCTTTCTCTTTAAAACAGAGAAGGCCTCTCATGTATATCAATCAGCCCTGGAGTATCAAGTTGCAATAAGACTAGGTGCTCAGTAAGACTCTCAAAGCAGACAACAGAATCAGAGATAGCCCCTGTGCCCATTGTTAGGAACCCAACAAGACGACCAAGCTACACAAGTTAACATGTGCAGAGAGGGTTTATGTCAGTCTCATGCAGGTTCCTTCTCTGTGAGCCCCTATAGACCCAGGTTAGTTGACTCTGTAGGTTTTTTTGTGGTGTCCTTGACCCTCTAGCTCCTACAATCCTTGCTACCCGTCTTTCATGGGATTTCCCAAGATACACCTAATGTCTGACTGTGGGTCTCTGCATCTGTTTCCATCAATTTCTGGGTGAAGCCTCTTTAATGGCTATGTTAGGCTTCTTTCTACTAATACAGAAGAATAACAGTAGCAATGTTAGGGACGGGCTTCCTCTCATGGCGTGGGTCTCAAGCTGGATCAGTTATTTGTTGGCCACTCCCTCAGTTTCTGCTCCATCATTATTACCCCAGCACATCTTGTAGGCAGGACAAATTGTAGGTCGAAGGTTTTGTGAATGGGTTGTTGTCCCAATCCCTCCATTGGAAGTCTTGCCTTGTTACAGGAGATGGCTTGTTCAGACTCCATATCCCCCATTGCTAGGAGTATAAGCTAGGGTCACCCTCACAGATCCCTGGGGGTTTGCATTGTCCTAGGTTTCTACCTTGTCCTAGAGATGCCCACCCCTCAATCCAGTTCTCTCTCCCAGTACTCTTTCCTTCTGTCCTCCCTCCACCTGATCCCTCTTGTTTTCATCCCCACCTCCATCCAGTCCCTCCCCCATCCACTCATGTCTTTTTTATTTGCCCTTCTCAGTGAGATTCATGGGCCTCTTTTGAGCCCTCCTTATTACTTCTTCAGGTCTATGAATTTTAACATGGTTATCCTTTATGTTACAGCTAGTATCTAGTTATAAGTGAGTACATACAATGTTTGTCTTTCTAGGTCTGGGTTACCTCACTCAGTGTGTTCTCTGGTTCCATCCATTTTCCTGAAAATTTCATGTCATTGCTTTTAACAGCTGAATAATTCTTTATTGTGTAAATGAAGTATTATGTATGCACATATGTGTAAATTTTTTTATCCATTCTTTGGTTGCAGCACATCTAGGTTGTTTCTAGTTTCTGATTATTATGAATAAAGCTGCTATAAACATGGCAAGTGTCCTTGTGGTACGGTGGAGTATCCTTTGAGCATATGCCCAGGAGGAAGATTGATGATCAATTTTCTGAGAATTGCCAAATTGATCTCCAAAGTGGTCGTACAAGTTTACAGTCCCACCACCAATGAAGAAGTGTTCCCTTGCTCCACATCCTCACCATATGAGCTGTCAGCTTGAGTTTTTAATCCTAGCCATTCTGATGGGTGTAAGATGGAATCCCGGAGACATTTTGATTTGCATTTACCTGCTGGCTAAAGATGTTGAACATTTCTTTAAGTGCTTCTTGGCCATTATAGATTCTTCTGTCAAGAATTATGCTTAGATATGTACTCCATTTTTAATTGGATTATTTAGTTTGTTGATGTCTAGTTTCTTGAGTACTTTATGTATTTTGGATATCAGCCCTCTGCCAGGTGTGGGGTTGATGAAGATCTTTTCCCATTCTGTAGGCTGCCATTTTGTTCCTTTGATAGTTTCCTTTGTCTTGCAGAAGCTTTCAGTTTCATGAAGTCCCAATTATTAATTGTTGATCTTAGTGCCTGCATGATTGATTGATGTTCTGCTCAGGAAGCCGTCCCCCATGACAATGGAATTGCCACTTCTTTCAGGACAATTTGGTGCACAATTTTGGCTTTAGAATGATTTTAATGTTTCACCTGTTAAAATAATGTTATTTCCACATTTGGAAATGGGTTTTGGGGAAAGGAACTATGCATAGAAAAGTGGGGTGTCAGCATAAGAAATTTAGTCTCTCCAGTTGGGGATCTGTTCCCCAGGAAAACCTAGGGATTGTCATGAGCCAACCAAGGCAGATAGATGTGTTTATCCAACAAGTATTTACAGTGTGCCAGTTCCAGCCTACACCCTGAGGACACACTGAGAGCAGACCCATGAGGTACATGCAATCTAGTCCAATCAAGATCCTACCCAGAGCATAAAAATCACTGGTATCATGTAATCCCAGGCTGGGTCCGCATTAGCAAGACCACTAGAAACTGACTTTTGTGGTTGTATTTGAAAGTGTCTCCAGGGGTAAAAGGATGTTCTAAGCCTTAGTTTCAATTCCCTGGGATAGGAGAGAAAACGAAAGAAGGGAAAGGAAGGGGAGAATGAAGAAGGAGTTGAAAAGGACTTTTTAATCACAGGTGAAAAGAGCCTCAATATACAAATTCCGTATAGTTATGCAAAGTAACACATTTGGGGGTTCATTTAAAATTCTGTCTTCTAGTCCAGTCAGGGGCATGCACCTGCTGTCTCAATTACTCTAGGAAGGAAGGCAGTACAGTTTCTTGAGCCCAAGAATTCAAAATTAGCCTGGACAAAATAGCCAGACATTTACTCTTAATCAAATAATAATAAAAGTATAATTAATAATAATAATGTTTTCCTTGCAAGAATGCAAGTTGGGGCAGAAAAGGCCCAGGAACATATATCAAAATATGCAGCTAATCTAAGCCTTTGGTTTGAGTTTTAGCTTTCATGATCTGGATGAAGCCGATTACATTCATTTTCATTCCTAGGACAAAGCTATTCCCATCCCATTTAAGAACACAGGTTAAATCGCCACACATGAGCCAGGACATCTGTTTCATTACCCTCTCCTTAGTGCACTGTCATTCAGGTTTGTGCTACCCAAGAACCTCTGGACTAGGCCAGTTGCACCCGCCACCCCTGGGAGGTTGGTCAGCCACTAAGCAGCCATAAATGGGCTCCCGATTCCCCTGCCCAGGCAGAGCAGGGATCGACAACTGGACAGTAAATCCCCGGTGGCGAGGAGTTGAATACAGAACCCCACTTTGCGAATTCTTGTGCCAGAGGGCGTGTTGCCGACTTCCCTCCTGTCTTTTCTCTTAACCTTCAGTTTGAACAGCGCTCTCCCTTATAAGAATGTTTTCCAACATTTAAGAACAGTGGTTCTCAACCTTCCTAATGTTCTGACCCTTTAATACAGTTCCTCTTGTTGCAGTGACCCCAACCATAAATTTACTTTTATTGCTACTTCATAATTATAAGTTTGCTACTGTTATAAACCATAATCTAAATATCTGTATTTCAACGGTCTTAGGCAGCACCTTTGAAAGGTTATTTGACCCTTCAAGGGGGTGTCGACTCACAGGTTAAGAACCGCTAGAAAAAGGTTAGAACCCTTTTTCAAGTTTCAAATTTCACGTGACGCTCCTTGTAAAGCAGGAAGGCAAAATATTTTAACTCAGGGCTGTTAACCCCTCAAGTCGTGCCCCCCCCAAAAAAAAAAAGAAAAGAAAAAGAATAAATAGCCGTTTTCTTCTAGACTTCCTAACGGTGCATCTTAGTTGCTGAATGACAAAGTCCTGGAAGCCGGAGGCTTTATAGTTTTCTCTAGGGTCACCTCAGACCCCAGGGGAAAGCAGGGATGCGGCTCAGCATATCAGGAGCGGCTGAACGGCTGATCGGCTGATCGGCTGATCGGCTGATCGCAGATTGGAGCTCTTGTCCACAGCTCTCCAAAATCCCAAGTATTCCGCGGGCTGTGGAGGTGGTGCCTCAGTAAACATCCATCAAGACGCCTTTCCCTGGCACCTCGGGAGGAGGGTACAATAGCACAGATTTCCAAAGAAGTCACCAGAGAAGTTTTAAATAAGCGTTAAAATGCTTCAATGTTTCCTTTACTATGTATACCGAGGATATATGCAAGGGGATAAAGGAATAAAGCTCCTACGAAGATAAAATCTTATTAATGATGATGGATAAAAATCAATATTAGCTAAAATTATGAACTCCTTCTGTTAAGGTTCATCTGTAATGTAGAACATTTTAATTCTTACTTTGAATCATACTCAGAAAAACTAATGAATTTTTCTTTACTATATGTAAATTTAAGCACATGAATTTTATTTCTGAATGAAAGTTTTCAATCTTTTTCCCCGAATTTTTCCACTTTTCCAGAGTGTATGTAATAATTTGATCAGAAAAAAATTTTAAAGGAAGATAAAGTGTAAGTAAGTGTTTAAATTATCACAAGATTTGAGATCCCTGAGGGCAAAAGATGAGGAGTACTGAGATCTACTTGGGGGAAACACTATAGGCACATTTGCTAATAAGAAGCAGGATTGCCTCTGCAATCTTCTTACCTCTCTTATCTCTCATCTTTTTCTGGACAGAAAAAGATGAGAGAGCTGGAAGCATGTGAAATAATTACACAATTACTTAGTAGTGAAAAAATCAAATTTGTTGAAATTGTTTGTGAAGATTTTGTTTTTCAACATTGTGTGCTGTCTGGGAGAGGGTTCAGAGACTAAAGATGCTCGAATGGGATTCCTGGAATACACCCACACTGGCAAGGGTCCTCTGATCTCCACTTCCAAACTTGCAGCCCTCTTTCCAAAAAATAAATTTCTTAAATTTTTGTGCTTTCTAACTGGAGAAGGAGTAGGTGAGTTCCTTTCATCGAGGGTTCAGGAAACGACATCTAAATCTCTTGTGCAACTAAATTTTCATGAGAAGATTTAGAAAACGTTTGGTCTGAAATTCCCTTAAATCTCTAGCAGTATTTTTTTTTTCTTTTAAACGATTTTTTTTTTAAATCCTTCCATCCTGTTTTGGGAAACACCAAATCCCGGTTTGTTTATCTCGTTAGCATGAGCTCCAGCAGCGGGGAATTCTTGTTTACACGTTGTCTTACTATCCCTCCAGTAGAAGCTTCTCCTAGCCTCATGAAAAAGAGAGGTTCCTTCGCCCTTTGTCCAACAAACTTTGTCAACGCTCGATCGTTGTGTTCCAACGCCATGATCATATCTGCTCCTCCCTCTGTGTTCCTAACCATTGGCACATCATGGAGACACCCTACACTATGCCCAAGCTGTGTCCCAGTTCTGAATATCTAAGACTGGGCAAAACGTTCCATCTACACGCGCTTTTTCAAGCTTTAAGGCAGAGAAAGAGAGAAGAATCCCTGGCTAGAGATGAAATGAACCTATCTCTACACTTCTGGGGCAGGAGCTCACCTTATTTCCGAATCCAGAAATACTTAAAGATGACCAGAGCTCCCCAACACAGCCTCTGCACCCCAATTTCTCTTCCGGTTAAGTGACAAGACTGGCTACACATACTGGACTGTGTTGGTCACTACTCTCCGGAGAAGAAACCCAGCCTTGCACCAGCTGAGAGCCCCTACGCTTGTCATATCTTGGGGATTCTCCAGTTTTCTATCCTCAAGAGTGTTAACTAGAAAAACTAGATGGGCTGGTTGACCTAAAATGCTCCCCACAAGTAGAGGGTTCAGGTAGAGGGTTCCAGAAGGCTCCCCTCAGACCAGACGCCTCTTTAATATCCTGTTGAGATATGGGTCAAGCCTTTCTCTTTTGTCTTTGCTTTTGAGATGTCAGTAGGAACCAAACCTCCCAAAACGGTGAGGAGGGATTGAGGACAAACAGAAGGGCCCCCATTACCAAGCTTTTGGGTAGGAAGGCTCAGGGTTAGCACGTGGTTTCCGTGGGAACCAATGGAGGACCGCAATCTTATCACCAGGTCCTGGTTCCTCCGCCAGCAGACAGGATCAAGGGAAGGCGCTGTCCAGGACCTTGAGTGTACATCCTGGAGTCGAATAGGACTGCACCACAGAAGGGGAAGTGGGGGCACGACACCTGGCTGTGGCTGAGAACTTGTCAGCTCCGCCCCTTCGGCTAGAGATGCTGCCGAGCCCTGTGGCCTCCACCCCTTTCTCGGTAGATGACATCCTCAGGCTGGAACACGAGCAGACCGACTCCAAGACCCCGTCACAATGGGGGTTGCATAGGAACCCAGTAAAGCCTCGTACCTAAGAAGGAACCTGGAATCCGGGGGTCAGAGAGAGAGCGCGACAGGACACAAGCAGCAACTTTTCTGTGCACCTGGGAGACAGTCCTGGAGATGGACTCAAATCCTGTGAGGGAGCCGCGTAAGTAAGCACTCTTTGCTGCAGGCGTTATTGAAGGAGTAGGTCTTTACTGAGGGAGAAAGTTCATTTTTTGGGATCTCACCCTACGTAACCCCTCATTTTAGGAGGTCAAAAGACAACCTCCTTTTCCTAGTTCTGCCTCCAAATGACTTGAATTTTGGGGTGTTTCTTCCCACAATTGCCCTCTGCTAACCACAAAGACATGGTTCCAATGGAGCCAGGTTCTGAAAACTCCCCCACCCCACCCCTCACTCATCACCACTATCCTTACCTGCCTCGCCTGGAGAAGATATCCTGGGGCATATTGATTTATCTGGACACACACACACACACACACACACAGAGAGAGAGAGAGAGAGAGAGAGAGAGAGAGAGAGAGAGAGAGAGAGAGAGAGAGTATTTTTTCTGTAGAGGAAATGGGGGTGAGAAACGTGTGTGTGTGTGTGTGTGTGTGTGTGTGTGTGTGTGTGTGTGTTGCTTTCCAAGTGGACCTGAGGGTGTTTAAGAATCAATGGGACCCTAGTTGGGAGATCACCCCCTCAAAATCTTGGAACCTGGTTCAAAATGCATGGGCAAGCCAAAAGGTCCAGGAACCCATTCTTAGTTTGTGGAAAGAGAAGGAGCAAACAAAGAATTTGTATTCTAGTAGCTTCTACAATAATCCAGGTGGTATTTATAGGCAAGGAAGGCCTGCTATTGGAAAGAATGAAATGGACTGTCCTCTCACCCAGCCTCCAGGCTCTAGTGAGTATCTCTGTAAGTCTGAGGTGAGGAGGGGAATAGTTTAGCACAACCAGCCTCCCCTACCAAGCCAGACCACGGATAACCAAGGCAACAATCTAGCCAAATAAAAGGTAGTCTTTGGAGTTATCCTCTGACTTGAGGTTGTTTATCACCTGGCCCTCAGAAGAGAACATTAAATTTTGTTGTGTTCAAATGAGTTTTCTGTAGTGGACACTAAATATTCAGTTCCCTGGGCCTGCTTGCTTTTAGCTTTGCTGGAAAAGGCTGTTTCTCTCCCAACTGCTCCCAGGCACACCCCGTGTGCCCCTTCACTGGCAACCTGTGGCAACCTGTCTTCTACCATTGTGATAGCCACCCAGGTCCCAGTCCAGCCTGGCCCTGAGGGCTGTTGGTCAGGGAAATGGGCCATCTGGTAAGCTTCACCAAAAAGACATGGGACATCTGAATCTGCTTTCCTGAAAACAGGGCTCAGAGCTCTCTAATTGTTTCTAAGAGGGCACAGGGTGCTAACAGCTTTTTTATCTGTTTGTTTATTGAGATTTTTTTTTTTTTTAATTTAACCTTTAATGTGTCCACTGTTGTGTGGGGAAGTAAAGAATCAATTTTCATTATCTAAAAATGAAATTCAAGGAAGCCAGACGACCCTCCCTGTTCAGTTCCCTCCGTTTGCCCTACTGAAGCTATGTTCTATTGAACCCAGGACTCCCATTAATAAATTGAGCTTATTTTCAGTTCCAACTTGAATGATCTCAGTTTGAGATAGTTTTCATAATTTTGAAGATCCCACAGTTAAAGTTTCTACTATCGTTTTGGATTTACCTGTGTGGGGCTCTTTTCCTAATGGGGACTTGGAAACTATTACTAGCCTGGGGCTGGGTATGTAGATCAGGTTGACCCAGAACTTAAAGGGATGCTACGCTTTCAGTTAGTGTCGTGCTTGCTCTACAGTATTGCTGGAGGTCAGTCTCGTTTATATTTTTAAAAAAGAAACAAACCCTCTCTTTCCCCACTCTTTAATGCCCTCCATTTCTCTAAGCGAATATGCCTCTGGGAAGGGGAGAGATTTTCTCTCAAACTTTTTAAACAGACATTCCCCCCCCCCCCGAGGTTGTGCGCAGCCTAAGGGGTGAGAGTCAAGACCTCAACCCGAGCCAGTGGAACCTCTTGAGGACTTTCTGCCTGTCTTGCACTCTCTTCGTTCCCTTCTGTGTCCCTGGATTTCTCCCTTGTGAGTTCCTCTCTATCCTCGGTGGAGACCAGAGGGAAAAAGAAAGAGAAGAGAGAAGCCAAGAGAAGCGGGCAGCCGGGGCGGAGAGGGTGCATCTAGTCGACTTGGATATAGTCGCAGCCTGGCTGGGCAAAAGACTGCCCGCTTGCCAAAAGGACCCTAAAGGAGAAAGAGGCTGTTTTTCAAAAAGCCAAAATAAAGATCTCAACTGCACATATCAAAGAGTACCTCTATTTCCAAGCTGAGAGTAGGGATCAGGAAATACCTGAGTTTTAATTTGCGCAGGAAATACCTTGTTCTTAATTCACAGTGCAGAGCATCAAGTTTGTGAAGTGTGTTTGAGATCCAGCCCCAGTCTGATAGGCCCGCACGCTCACGTTTTAAGATGTCTCACACTGTTGGACTACCAGACACAACTGAAGACAATAAACACACCTGATCCGAAGTCTACTATTTGCGAAACGAAATGTAGACCGGGGTGCACAGCGTGTCAGACTTTATTCATGCTCTGGCGGTTACAAAAGCCACAGAGATCGGAGGAATAGGGTACTCGGAAAAGGGTAGCGACGGGAGGGAGGACAAGGGTTGCTCAGCTGCCTGGGAGAGGGCGGTCTAGGGAAAACCTGAGCCTGATGCTGGCTGTTCCTTCCATGTGACTTTAGAGACTCCCCCGGGCGCGATCTCCTCACTTGGAGCCGGGAACCCGAGGATGGATCGCGGCGTGGGCAACCTGAGCGACGACGTGCGCCGAGGCGACCCGGTTCCCACCAAGACGCGACCACGGCGGAAGCCTCGCGTGCTTTTCTCGCAGGCCCAGGTGCTGGCTCTGGAGCGACGCTTCAAGCAGCAGCGATACCTGTCAGCACCCGAAAGGGAGCACTTGGCCAGCATGCTGCAACTCACGTCCACGCAGGTCAAGATTTGGTTCCAAAACCGGCGTTACAAAAGCAAGAGGCAGCGCCAGGACCAGACCTTGGAACTGGCGGGCCACCGTTAGCACCGCGCCGGGTGGCAGTGCCCGTACTGGTACTGGACGGCAAGTCCTGCCTAGATCCCGACTTAGCCGCATTCCAGGGTCCCTTCGCAGCCACCGCGCCTTATTCCTGCTTCGGCGGCTACGCGGGCACTCCCTACAGTGCTAGCTACGCGGGCTGCTACACCGGCGCCGGCCCCGGGCCACTCACACCACTGGCCACTTGGCTTCAGCCCAGTGGCCAAAGTACGGCCCCGCAGGGCCATTTGCCCGCTACGGTACAGGGAGTCACAGCCCGGTGAAAAACCTGAACTCACCTACTGCCTGATGCCTGGTCCCCTCCCCTTCCAGCTGGTCGCCGCAGGGCGGAAAGCACTGTCCACCTTACTGACCTCGGAACCGAACTGCCCGGAGAAGCGACCCCTGAAGATCTTAAGAACACGCTTTCTCTTGGAGGTGTAACCACGCTTTGGGTAGCCGCATAGCTGCTGTGCAGAGAGAATAGCACAGTGGTGGTTGATAGTTTGGAGACCGGTGATTCTGAACTACTAAACGAGGAATGACTGCGGGCGGGGGCTGGGGGTAGCGGGGATGTGGGGTTGAGAGAAATGCCAGACTATAGACGAGAAGAGGATGGAAGTGCCAGACGGGATTTTTAATGCCAGCCACGCTCTGCTACGGGTTTAAGCTTCAGGACCATTGGGAACATCCACAGGCGAGCACTTTCCTTGGCAGAGAACTCGCTTTCAGGAGGGGCCTCTTCATTTAGGCTCTCCACTCACTGCGACTGCATTTTACTTAGGGAACAGCCAGACGAGTAAATGAGCTACCTATATTTGGTGTGTGTGCCTGTTAGAGCCACCAAGACCCTCAAGAAGTTCTGTAATTCCAGCACTCCAGGAGACCCATGGCTGGAGAATTGGGGAGTTCGAGGCCAACCTGGGCTAAGTAAAGAGACCCTGTATCTAAAGCAAAATAAAATAGACCTAGGGAGATAAAACCAGTTCAGCTCTGAAGGTATGTTTCTCCTTTGCTTCTTTGTAGATACCCTTAGGGGACATTTAAACAGCCCTGCCCCAGCCCAGGTAAATCTAAAATGATAGTAGAAACTGTAACTGTGTGATCTCCAAAATCATGCAAAATTTACACTCCCTTCCTCAGTCTTAAGTCATTCAACCAGAAGACTGAGAATAGGAATTTAGCTTTGGTAGGACAAATAGAGCCAGGCATTGAATAGAAAAAAAAAAAGTGACACCAGTTTCCTTGAGTTTCATTTTAGATAATGAAAACCCAAATTCGTTTACCCCTTCAACTGATATCAAAAGTTAAATTTTATTATTGAACAGGTCTCCATATTTAATTAAAAGGAACACTCCCCGGAGTTTTCTTTGGAGGGCAAACTCCCAGGCCGTTTCCAGTAAAGTAAACTGAAGAAGGGGAGAGTTTGATGTCGGAAAGATGCTCAGTTGTTGGCAGCTTGCGCGCCCTTAAGAGTTACAAGCCTAAGCTGGGGGAAACCAAAGCCACTGCTCCTACTTTAAATTTACTATGACTTTCTCTCTTTTACATTTATTCATTGGGAGAGGGAGGAGGTGCTGCCACGGTGCCTGTGGAGTGTCAGAGGACCACAAGTCAGAAGTCCCATTGCTCCTTTGACCCTTGTAGGTCTTGGGGATAAAACCCAGACTTCCTGGCTAACACCTCTGTCCACTGAACCATCTCTGTGGTCCAGTATCATTTTCTTGTGGCTTCCTTTTGTTCCCTTCCTATTTTTCATTTCTTCACTGAAAATAAAAGTATATTTATGAGTACAACAATGTCCTCCAATGTGACACCCCTGGGGCTTAAAAAGCAAAAGTATCTATGATGGCTGGAAATAGCGCTAGATGATGCTTGCCTCACATATGGAGGACCTGAGCTGGATCCCCCATCAATGAAGAAACTGAGCACAGAGGCACAGGCTTGTAATTCCAGCTCTCTGGAGGTGAAAGCAGAGGCAGAAGTTCCAGGCTGTCCTCGGATATGAAACAAGTCTGTGTGGGCTACACGAGGCCCAATCTGAATAAAGAAATGTACCACACATATTTCAGATTTGAAAACCTCTATAAGAGATTTCCTCTAACCTAAGTGGAAAAAGACTCCAGCTAAAATCTCTACCCTGTGAGGGTTGTCAAAGGGTGTCTCCTTACTCTTTTGCTTTGAAGGGCATGTTTATCAAAGGAAGAGATATTTGGATATTGATCTTAGATCAGAACAGATATCTTTCAGTCCAGTGCTGACAATGAAGCCTATCAAATTTTTCTAAGAAATTCTAAAATACTTAAAAATCTAGAAATTTAAAAAAAACAACTTCCCTTGAATAGGTCCCACTCCAAATATATAGGATAGTATGTCTTAGTCTTTGGAACAGAGTAGGAAATTAATAAATCTTATTCCCTTGCCCTTTCATGCCCTTCTGGCCTATAAAAGCCACAGAAGCAACAGTGTACTGCATTATGGATAGGTCCTGGCTCTGGGGTTAAGCCAACTTAGACTGCCAGGCTCTCCCACCTAAGGGGAAGCTTTGAAAGAAAGCCAAGAGGATGGGGGGTGTGGGGGGGGCTCTCTGAGTGAAAGCCAGAAGCAAGATCAGATCTGTCATATTGGGAAATTGTCACCTTCCTGGTAGAGGCACAAGAGCAAATGAGATTTGATTGCCTTCCAGGGCTTTGTTATTTAGCTAGGCTAGGGGAGGGCAATGGAAGCAGGAGGTGAGGAGTATACTGTGTGTCAGATAGGGCAGCTGTGAGACTCCAGAGAGAAAATCCAGCCGAATGGTGTACTTAAGGGAAGGCTGTGGAGAGGAGGTGGGTGATTTCTGCTGATGAGTGGAGAGGCCCAGGGCATTGCTATGTAAAGGGCCAATGTTTGGGAGGTTCAGATGTTTGCAGATGTTCAAACGTTGGAACTGCAGTCCTGTCCCAGTAGTTTGAGCTACAAATCAAAGCATGCATTTAGGATTTGGGGAGTTACAGGCAATCCACTGCAATACCATTGAGTGACCTCCCTTTTCTTTCAAACATGGACCAGAGATGATGTCATAACCAGGACACACACTGATATGATGACTCTATGTCAGCCTTGTGGATCAATCTTTTGTTACACCCTGCAGACTGCCATGACTCCCCTAGCCTCCTACATTGACAGAACCTAACACACAACCCCAGGGAACTCCTTTTCCTGAAGACACTAAGAAATTCTGGGGTTTTCAGGACACCAAAGATTTCTTCCACCAGGAAATGGGAGCAAGGAAAGCTCTCTGCTCCCACTCCCCACTGAGCCCAAAAGTGATGCTTTGAAAAGCACACACACAAACACACACACCCCGAAGCCTTGGAAGTCCCCAACCCCCAGCTGTCAGTCTTCCCTGTAATCTGCCCACTTGGTGAGTTCCCCCACTGGAAACTGCTAATCCTTTTGGGCTTTTTCGGGGGAGGGAGCTCTGTAAGCAATCCTGTCTTATCTGCAACCTTCAGAGCCATCACGCCAGTCACCTCTTAATGTTCACAAGTCTCCCAAACGGGAAGTAATTGACCTCTAAACAAAACAAAACAAAAAAAAGCTCTCAGCGAGATAGCAAAGGCTCCTGTCCTGACTGTCCCGGCCCAGGGGCTTCACCTAGGCCAGGTGGGTGAGTCAATACATTTGCAGACTTGCTGGCTCCAGATCCTTCATCTCCTAGCCCATCCCCCCTTCAAGCTCCCTGGTTCCCAGGCCATGTACCAAAGAGAGTCTAGACAGGAGTTGTGGGAGATTTGAGGCATTTACTTTAAATGATTACCATTGTCCTCCTCCTCCTTTTCCTCCCTTTGCCCTTCCTCCCTCCCCCTCCTCTTCCTCTTCCTCCTCCTTTTCCTCCCTTTGCCCTTCCTCCCCTCCCCCTCCTCTTCCTCTTCCTCCTCCTCGGCATGATCACCACCACCACTGTCATCATCATTCAGAGTTAGAGAGTTTATTTAAATCCTTCTAAATGTCCATTTGAAAAGCACCTAGAATTCCCAGTCTTTCTATACATGCCTTATATGAATCAGCTCTGTGACTGGCACTTTCCCCTTGCTAGAAAAGAAGGGGACTGTTGGGTTTACAGTCAGTGTCCCTAGGCCCACCCTCCCTTTCAGAATGGTGCTAGCAAGTTAGTTGTTGTGTTAATTACTCTGGTCTGAGTTTAATTTGGAGCATACTCTGTGACCTTGGGTGAGTCTTCTAACCTCTCTGAGCTTGATTTCTCCATCTGTAAGAACTCTGATCATTTTTCTATCTCCAGACCGCTCTCTGTTCCCTGGACATGCCCTTTAATTTTAAAACTAGAAAATATCTAAATGCTATGTCCAGAACGTTACAGAAAACATCTAGACGCTGTTTAAAGGACACTTGTTAAGAGAACAGGTTCTGTCAACAATTCACAGTGATTCACTCAAGCTTGGGGTGTAGTTGCCCTGCAGCTCGGATCCCCACCCTCTCCCACACACACTCTGAGGACGTTCCAGCTGCAAGGAGGGAGATTTTAGGTTTTTTATTATGGATCTGGTCATGTGGATGCGTCCTTAAGCTGTGATTTGATTGTGCCTGGTTCTGAAGGATACTGGGAACCACCTGCATGGTCTTTACTGACTGGCCGCCCTTATTCCATGTGCTGCATGGGGATTCATCCTGGCTGTTGGATGGAAATTGGGCTAGTCGGTTTGCTGCATTGGAAGGCACTAGGTATGTGTACTTTAATGCATGTGTTAGCTGGCAGTATAGGACATTTATAGCTGGGGACCGTAACATTGCTTTAATGGTGCCATTTCTCATGGGCATAGCTGTAATCCACACCTGAGATTGGTCTCTTCTTGCTACTGTGACTTGGTAGGCAATGATCTATCTGCTGGTGGATTTCTATTCATTTGTGAGCAGTGTGCATGTATGTGTGTATGTATATGTGTATAGATGCATGTGTGTACATATATATACACATATATACATATATATGTATATTATTTATATATATACATATATATGTATATATGTGTATATATATGTGTGTGTGTGTGTGTGTGTGTGTGTGTATACGTGTATGTGTGTGTGTGTGAATTAATAGGGATTGGACTCAGGGCCCCACACATGCCAGACAATGCTCTACCCCTGAGATACAACCCAGTGCTGATTTCTATTGATGTAGTGAATACCCACTCACCACTGCCCCACCCTTGTAACTACTTGGTCATTTCACCCAGGATTCACTTTCTCCATCAGTTACAGACAAGCTGGTCCCTCTATCCACCACTCAACCAAGTTTAGGTATGTTTTAAAATACCTGAAAAAGCTCCAAGAATTTCAATAAGCAAAAGTTGCCTTCCCTTAAATACTGTGTTGAGTCCCTACATATGAAGTGATGTATAAGTACTGCAGTGAGTATCCTCAGCCAGCTAGACACTGGCAGACACAGGAGAGGGAGGGAGAGAGGGAGGGAGAGAGGAAGAGAGGGAGAGAGGAGAGAGGGAGAGAGGGAGAGAGGGAGAGAGGGAGAGAGGGAGAGAGGGAGAGAGGGAGAGAGGGAGAAGGGAGAGGAGAGAGGGAGAGAGGGAGAGAGGGAGAGAGGGAGAGAGGGAGAGAGAGAGAGAAGGGGTGTCTGTGCAAACTGTGCTATTTTAGTTTTTTATTTAAGTTTTGACATCCATGGATTTTGCCATCTAAGGTGGGGGGTAGGAGGTATCCTAGAAACAAAGACCCTGAGGAATGACTACTCCCATCCAACAGAAGATACATGCATAAGTGACAGCCATAGGTGACAGTCACACTGTGAATTGGTAACAACTGTAGCTATGCCCTTGACCCTCTGTTCTCAGTCCTGGACTACTTCCAGTGGTTACCGACCACGGGACAACCAAGTGACTTTGTTTTCGTTATGCTACAAGTAAAATCTACAGAAGATGGATCAAAAGGGATAACTAGGGTCTAAGAGTCAGCTCAGTGGGGGATGGGTGAAGTCCTGTGTTCTCAACCCCCAGTACTTCATCCAAGAAAATTAAAACTAAAAATTAAAAAAGGATCATATACTATTAAAGGGCCAAGGCTGGGCGTGTGGCTCAGTTGACTGAGTGTGCCAGAGTTCAAGACTGCATACTAACTTTTGACCACATACTGAGTATGACGCCCACTGGGACACATGACAACCTGTTTTCTTTTGATGTTTTTTTTGGGGGGGATTTTGTTGTTATTAGCACAGAGGGGCTGGAGAATCAGATCAGCAGTGAAGAGCATTTGCTGCTCTTGCAGAAGACCCCAGTTCAGGTCTCAACCACATCTTTTTAAACTAGAGTTCAGGTGATCAATGCCTTTTTATGACTTCTGTAGGCCAGTTACATGCAAGCAAAACACTAGAACACATAAGATAAAAAGTAGAGAGAGCAGGTGGCATCAAGCAGGAGAAGGTACTGTGGCACCCGGGGCAAGCTACGTTTGAATTTGTTGTTATTGTTGCTCTTAGTACTGCCTTTGTATATATTTCTATCTATTCTGAGCGTCCGAGATGCAGATCCTACTTTCAGTGACCAGCTCTTGAGAGTGATAAGTTTCAGGCAGGGCCTCCTCCAAGTTCTCTCTCCTCTCTAGCCACACCTCCTCCGACAGCAGAGAGAAAACTTAATGGGAGGCCCTCTGCCTTCCAACAGACTCTATTTAGGTGCCTCTAGCAATGCCCAACCCCCAGCCTCAACCTGAGGAAAGAAAGGCAGGGTCTGCTTGATGCTGTCCAGATTCCAGGGTAAGAGAGACAAGATCTGCCCAGCTGCTGACTGGAGCCTCTGAGTGCTGCCTCAGTCTCAGTGCCTGGCCTTTGAAGCTGATCTCAGTCCAGCCAGCCTCCTCCCTCTTCCTGCCCCTGCCACACACACACACTATACCTAGGTGACTGCTGCCTCCTCTCACCAGCTCAGCTTAATTGCCTGAAACCTGTGGCCCTGGAAATGGAATCCTAAGTAAGGCCTTTAGTGGGCCAAACTTTTCATCATAGCTCCTGTTTGTTGTCCTTCTCTGTCCCCCCCAACCCACCCACTCATGCCACCTCAGACTCATCTCCATAGCCCCCAGGGGAGCTTGTCTCCCTGTCCAGACTTCTCTGAGAGCCCTGAGGACAGCATCAGAAAGCACTCACCCTTCCTGTCTGTCATTCCTAAACAAAGAGGGTCTGGCCTGGGCATTGTATTTCAGCCCTCAGCCTGTCCAGGAGCTGGGACTCCGGGTTGTATTTGGTGAGTGAATTGTTGCTGTTTAGGTTTCTTCCACATCCCCACAAGGTTTGCAGGCTTTGACTTGGGTAGTGGGAATCTTAGAGAATTTCCTTCCTTGTTGCCATAGCCATCTGACTCCTGGTGGAGGTTATTTGCACTCCAATACCTGGGACCTTGAGAGTTTGTGTCATCCAGGGGCCACAGCCATGGAAGAAAGTCTCTCATAGTTAAGTTCAGATAGCAAGAATCAAGGACTCTCAGGGGTGGGGGCTAAGACTAGTCTCATTCAAAAATATCCTTAAGGGCTGGCAAGATGGTTCAGTTGGTAAAATGTCTGTCCACACCAGCATGAGGGCCTGAGTTCAGATCCCCAGCAACTACACAAGAAGCCAGTGTGGTGACACACATCTGTAACCTTGGTGCTGGGAGTGCAGGAGACAGGCAGCTCCCTGGAGCTCACAGTGAATGGATATGCACCTGCTCCAGTGAGACACCCTGCCTCAAAACAAGTGAGAGAGTGGGCTGGAGAGATGGCTTCTGCTCTTCCGGAAGTCCTGAGTTCAGTTCCCAGCAACTACTTGGTGACTGGCTCACAACCATCTGTAATGGGATCTGATGCCCTCTTCTGGTGTGTCTGAAAAGAGAGCAAAGTGTACTTGCATACATAAAGTAAATCTTAAAAAAACCTGTAGAGAGTAGGGGCTGGAGAGTTGGCTCTGCAATTAAGACTGCTCTACAGGGGTTCTAAGTTCAACAAACATCTGTAATGGGACCCAATGCCCTCTTCTGGTGTATCTGAAGAGAATGACGGTGTGCTCACATACATTAAATGAAGGAGTGAATGAATGAATGAATGAATGAATCTTTTTTAAAATGTAAAGAGTAACATTGTCCTCTGACTGCACACACTCACACACTCCTAACCACATGTATAAGAACACACACTCACACGAACGCACTCACAGTCATTCACAAAGGATCTCTGCTGAGTTTGACACACTTTCCCCTGCACCACGAAAGGGAATCGACAGCAAGAAAGCCTGGAGTGCATGAAACAGAGTCCTGTTCACAAGATGTTAAGGGGTTGGTGAGAAAAGATACTGTAAGCAAAGCAAGAGATGCAGGAGGAATACACTTCATTCTAGCTGCGGTAAATCCATCATTTAATTCACTGCTGAGACTGTAGTTCCTAAACAGTGCTTACAGAAGGGACACACTTGGCACAGGGGTCTGGCTATCACCCACTGTTCTTCTCCTTATTCTTTCTTCAGTAACTGAACCCCAAGGTTTAGACTTGCAGACTACTCAGCTGAAGACAGTGGTTTTTCAGCCTTCTGTCTAATTGGCAGCGGTCGAACAACAATGTTCTGACTGAAAAGATGTGTGCAAAATTAATGGGTGCACCTTCCGGGGGAGCCTTCAGAGGAAGGAAGGGATCTTCTGTCCTCTTCCTGTGGCTGGCTGGAATACTGAGGAAATGGTGGGGGCAGTCACAGCGGTCTTAGATGCTGAAAGATCAGTCCAATGGGAGAGGCCTGATACCTAACACCATAAGTAAGTTATTATAAGTTGTTATAATAAGTTATATAAGTTGTTATAGTAACCAAACAGGTTCCTTAACCAACAAAGGACACAAGTAGGTAATTAGGAAAGCAACAGATCTGAGGACAAGAGATGCTTACAAAGCAATCAAGTCCAAGCCGACCGAGAGATACCTGCAAAGAGAAGGGTCTTGGGGCAAGCCTCCCTGGGAGGGGAAATAGAGTTTGGCTGAGTGAAGGAAAAGAACAGGATATCTACACTGAAAAACACAGAGGGGAAGACAGGGCATAAACTGCTTGGAAACCAAGAGCTTAGGGTGAGAGACACAAGCTCACAAAACAGCAGACTCAAGCCCAGGGTGATTGATATCTTGAATGAACTCGGAGAAGCCCAAGTTGAAGTTTCTGCACCCACTGCTTGTCATTAAATCAGGAGGCTTTCCACAATCATCAAAGGATGCTGGTCCTGGGTTTTAGGGTAATGTCCAAGCAAATGCAGCCTGCTCTCTGACTCAATGTGGCATTTCATCACAGCCTCACAGGGACAGTCCGATAAATAAGGAATTTCCAGACTCTTTCAGATGTCTGACATATACAAGACATCACAGTTGCCCATTAGACTTGGGTCCCCGTTCAGAGATAGTCTGTGTTGTGAATTAATCTTACAAACCTGTGTGAAAGGGTCACATACAAGGCCAACAATGCTTTGAAAGTGAAAGTTAGTATTGCGTGCAGAACTTAACGTGACCACCAGGGGACGCCATTGCTCCCATTTTTCTCCTGGGGGCGGAGGATTGCTCCACATTCCTTGAACCGCCTCCAAAGCCTCCAGGTTTCGCTGTTAGTGGTGTTCCTTGTTTCTTCTCAGTCAGGTCAAGTCCACCCATTTCCTGATGGCTAAGTTTGACCAGAAGACAGAAACCCCTAGGCACAAAAGTTCCCAGGAAAACACCGGGTGCCGAACAGGGCTGAGTGCCCTCTGATGTCAGACTTAACTGCCACGTGAGGAAAAGCATCCCTGAAAAGTTGGAGAAAGTAGGGAAGCTGAAGGATTTACCTAAGGTCACCCTTATAAATGCGTCAGACTAGACTATTAACCCACTAACCTTGTTTGCGGATCTTCTGTCCAGGGCAAAGTGTACACAGTTACTCTAAGATGTAACTGGTTTTGGTTCTTGTTTGCGTCTGTTGGGGGAGTCCTTGTTTGAAGACAGTGGTCCCTGCTACTCTTGAACTTTTGAACCTCCTGTCTCAGCCTCTTGAATGCTGAGATGGCAGGCAGACTCCACCAAACCCCAAAATGATACTATTTTGAAAATGACTGAACAGAACACACTGTATGGACCAGGCTGGTCTCAAACTCAGAGATCAGCCTGCCTCGGTTTCCAAGGATGAAAGGTGTGTATCAGCACAACTTGGCTTTACCCTTCTACTTACCTCTTGACCAGTCTCAAAAGCACTTCAAGGGAGAACCGTCTTCCCATTCGGTCCTTCCTGTTTGAGGTCTGGACTCCGAGGTGCCCGCCTTTCCCTGAGTTTAGGACAGTTTGGAGAACTGATAGCATTGAGTCTAGTGAGTTTGGCTTAGCTCTACCACCAAGAAGCAGGTGAATTGTTTAGTGTCTTGGTTGCAGTAACAAAACATCTTAGACTAAATCGTGTAAAAAGACGTTCATTGAACTTGCATTTTTTAAAGTTAAAAACCCAAGCGTCCTCCCAGGCCTTGCCCCCGGTTGCTTCATGAGGTTGATGGACAAGGGTAGGAGCCTATAATGAGGCAGGAAGCCAGCCATGAGTGTGTGTGTGTGTGTCTCTGTCTGTCTGTCTGTCTGATGTATGTATGTATGTCCTAGCTGGGGTTTCAGGCAGTTAGGGGATGCCAAAGGGTGTTGGGGAACTGAACTCAGGTCCTCTGGGAGAAGGGCAAGCACTCTTAACCACTGCACCATCTATCCACCCCCAAAATTTACTTATCCCTTCCTTAGAAAAGTATAAAAGAAATTAAATAATAGCAACAATCATTGCCTTTTCTGTCCTACTTGCTCTATCCCTCCTCTTCTCCCTTCTCCCTCCTCCCTTTGGAAAGCATTTAAGGTAGGCATGATGGTTCTTGCCTGTAATCCAGCATTCTGGAAGTGGAAATGAAGAACACTCACAGTTAGCTACAAAGCAAATTCACAGATAACCTGGGTTTTACGCAATATCATCTCAAAAAAAATGAAAACCAAACAGGAAAAACAAACACTAAAAAGAAAACAAAGCATGTTTTACAAGGCAGAAATAAAACTAGCCTGTGCACTGACAGCCAAAGTTCTGACTTAGTCACCGGTGTGCAATTTCAGGTAAGTCTCTTAGGACCTCAGTTTCCCTCCTTCCGATATGATGTCTTAAGTATCATATCTAAGTCTCTCTTCTCTCTCTCTCTCGTCTCTCTCTCTCTCTCTCTCTCTCTCTCTTGTGTGTGTGTGTGTGTGTGTGTGTAAGTGGGAATATGACACACTTCCCATTCACACTCTGCCTTTCAGCTTTGCTCTCTGACTCCATCCTCTCTCCAGCTTCCCATGGGGGAAGGGGAATTGAATAAACACATGATCAGAATGCAAGGTGTCCTCTGTCCTAAGGCACTTTAGGACCTGGACACTGCTGCAGGGTGGTCTTGAGGGTTTGCCCTTCTATCCAACCCCAATGCTGGGTGGCCACTTCCCTTCCAAGCTGTCCAAACACCAGCCCGGCCCAGCTGGTCTCACCATCATCACTGGGACTGCCAGGCCTCGACTCACTCACAATACCAGCTCATGGCTGGCAGTTTCCACACCTGTCTTATGGGCCAAGGCTGTGCCATTCAAAATAGAATCTGGAGAAATATCTCTTGGATGACACAGTCCTAAAATAAAATAGCTTTCTTTTGGGACAGTCCCATGGATTCCCTAGGTCCTGTCATTTCCCCACGCCAAGTCTAAGAGTGCTCTCTGCCACCTTCTTAGATGGCCACCTGCCCTCTGATGATCATTATCATCATTCTAGGGCAAGCAAGAGTCTCACAACCTACTCGGTGGTGTCATGGGAGACTCTCAGAGCAACAGACAGTGGCAGAGGGGAGGTATCAAATTGCCAGGGATAGCCAGAGCAGGGGAAGGTCAAAGCCCCTCCCCTAGACAAACATCTCCAATGTGTCTCCCAGGTGAGGGCCTCTGCTAAGCTGTTCAACAGATCATGTCGGCCACCCAGTCAGAGGACAGGGACACTTCTGCAGACACAGGCCCAGCAGCTGTGGAGGGGGAGAAAGGGTGGCTGGTCACCAGGGCACTATTGCATTAATGCTCTTGAGCTCAAATCTTCTCCATGGCTATTCTTGAGTGCTAAGCAAGAACCAGCTGGGGATCACCATGGAGCTGAGCTGTTATCTGGGGAGCACCATGGAGCTGAGCTGTTTTCTGGGGAGCACCATGGAGCTGAGCTGTTATCTGGGGAGCACCATAGAGCTGAGCTGTTATCTGGGGAGCACCATGGAGCTGAGCTGTTATCTGGGGAGCACCATGGAGCTGAGCTGTTATCTGGGGAGCACCATGGAGCTGAGCTGTTATCTGGGGAGCACCATGGAGCTGAGCTGTTTTCTGGGGAGCACCATGGAGCTGAGCTGTTATCTGGAGAGCACCATGGAGCTGAGCTGTTATCTGGGGAGCACCACGGAGCTGAGCTGTTATCTGGGGAGCACCATGGAGCTGAGCTGTTATCTGGGGAGCACCATGGAGCTGAGCTGTTATCTGGGGAGCACCATGGAGCTGAGCTGTTATCTGGGGAGCACCATGGAGCTGAGCTGTTATCTGGGGAGCACCATGGAGCTGAGCTGTTATCTGCCCAACAAAGTTCTCTAAAGCCTGATCCCCTGGGGCATTCAGAGAGACATGGGGAAAGCTGGTGGGTACAGTCACAGTCCCCAATGCTCAGAGGGTCACAGTGTCTTGGGATAGAGGAAGGAGAGCCTTAGAGCAGGCGTGGGATAGGAAGCGTGGCTGCTTGTCATGTGAAGCAAAAGCTGTGGGCATGTGAGAGAGCTGGAGCTCATTCCCTGCCTGTGCTATAGCCAGCACCCCATCACATCACACCCTCGCTCCCTCACTGACCTGCTCAGGGATCTCTCCTCCCTACTCCTTATAGATGGGAGTCCCCCTGCAGACTCCTCAGTGATCTCAGACTCACCCCTTCGAGGTGGGGGTGCCCTGCAGCAGCACCAGGGTATTGTTTGGGACCTTGCTAGATATGTAGACTTGTAATGCCCACCGAGGCTGGCTGAGGAGAAATCTACAGTCTGACAAGGCCCAGGACTCTTACAGGCTGCTTGCTGTAAGGGTCCTATCTCTGTCCTCTTGAGGTACCACGGTTTAGATGTCCCCTCGGATCTTCATGTTGAAAGGTCATTGCCCTGGTAACAATATAAATAGGTGGGAATATTAGAAGGTTGTGAAGGTTCCAGAAGCCCCCAAGGATGGGCTAACACGGTTAGCGGGAAAATGAGTTCCTGATTGGATAAACTTGGCCTGTAGCTTCTACCCCTCCCTCCCTCTCTCTCTTTTTCTCTCCTTACATTTCTGTTGTACCATCTGTCTTGTTATATGAATAAGCAAGAAATCACAGCAGGTGCAACCCCTTAATCTTGGGGTCTTGACCTTCACAGTTCTAAAACCATAAGCCTACTGATATAATAGAATATACACAAGAACATTTTTAGTAGAAACAGACCCTATAATTGAATATTCTGGGTCAGCCCCCCTCTCCCAAATAACAAAGGGACAAGTCGCAATGCCAGTATTGTTGAGCACCCAAGAAACCAGGGAACATGTTCTCTGCCAGACCCCAGGATGTGGAAGTCAAGGGGCCTGGCCCTGGACCTGGGGTTTCGTTTTGTTTTGATGCTGAGGAAGATAGGGTCTCTGCTGACAGAAACATCTCAGCACATCCTCTCTCAGAGGAGACTGGGGACTAGAACAAAGGTCTGAAGTCGGGCTACGAAGAGAGAAAAGAAGACAGCACGGTGAAGCTGTTGTGAGGAACAGAGAGGGAGGAGAGAAGAAGCAGCTGCGTGCGAGGGTGGGGGCGTGGCGAGGGTGGGGGCGTGGCAGCCTTGATCCTCTTTGATAGAGATACAGAGTGCTTCCTCTTCACTTAGCCCTCTCTCTCAGGATCGCCTTTCCCTTCTTTTTTTTCTATTTAGTCTCTGGATGAGCAAAAGGTCTCCACAGAAAACACCCCATCCTGATGTATGCACAGGAGACTAAACCCAGAAAGTCTTCTTGAGACGCATTTTAAGAGGAAGACAGACACCGAGAAAATGATGTCACCGACAGTGACATGTGTAGCACTCAGTGAGCCACACGTGGAAGTCAGAAGACTATTTTGTGGAGACAATTCTCTCCTTCCACTTTTGGTAGATTCCAGGGATCGAACTCAGATCACCAGGCTTTCGAAACAAATACCTTTGCCTGCTTAGCCTTCCTGGGCAATATTCATCGAGCTTTAAGAAAATTTTTGTCCTATGCTTTATGACAGTTTAACATCTGAGAGCTCTGCAGAGGAACAATGGCCCCTCTCGGGCTGCCCAATTCCTATTAACTAGAATCATGGCCACGATTGCAAACACTTTACCTCTCCCAAATTAAGCCATTATATTCCCTGGCCCAAGTCAACTCAGATTCAGGCACTACCCAACCAGTCAGTCACAGCCAGAGGCTGCCAAGTGATTCTGGTTGTAAGGAATGGAATCAGCTTAGGATCCCCGAGACCAAATTCTCAGCACAAAAGAGATTTATTTGCCCCAGTGGGACAGAGGGCAGGGATAAGGGACAAAGACGGGAGATAGAGGATGAGGGAGAGGGGGAAGGGATATTTGTCCCAGAGGACAAAAGACTGCCTCTATATAAAGAAGAGACAGAGGTGATGCATAGAAAAGTGGCAGTTTATAAAGGTACAGTGCGGAAACCCCATGTTAGGATGATTTTAATTGGACGTGTTCATTTATATGAGCCAAAGGGAGCTTAATAGCTGGACCTGGGTAGTGAGCTTCAAGAAGAAGTAGCCAAATAAGGGAATTGCTTGGTGGTTAGCTTTAGGAATGTAATTTCTCGGTCTTTTGCAAGGCAGAGGGAGTGAAAGAGAAGGACAAGGCCTGCCAGAGCCACACCCACCACACTCCAGCTGGCCAGAGACCCCGCCTTTCCCTTCTAGCCTAGGCAAACCACTGTAAAGGTCTGGTTTTCTCTGCATCTTTTCTGCCTCCTGCCCAGCCCTGGTACCTTTCCCATAATCCTGCACAGTGCTGTTTTCCTGAACCTATGGAGCTGCATGTACATTTGTCTTTCCTGGTGACAGTCATTTCTGTGGCTGAATGTCTTCCTGCATTTAATAAAAATGAACACATGCAGAGGATAGTTCTGTCATCTCTGCGTGTGGCACCTGCTGTGGAGGATGGAACTGTATTCTTGGGGTTAATGGAAGGGGGGCTGTAACACAGGGGAGAAAGCACAAGCTGGGGCTTCTTAAGCCTCCATGCCTGGCTACGCTTTATAGTCTCTTTAGACCTGGGTTTTTGTAATAGAAATGCAAGAAATTGATGGTTCTGGTGTGCCTTCTATCTCTACCATCTGATGTGATCATCCCTAAAATCTTCAGTGGATTGATGGATTTAATATGGCTAAAGGCTGACAGACAAACAAAGGCAGATCCACTGAAAGGATTCTGTGCTTCTAAGCATATGAGTCAATTTAAAACAAAACAAAAAACCCCAACAATCGTATCAATCCAATAAACAGCACAGGTGGATTATAGTAGTTTGGAAGTTAGAAGCCCCAGCTGGATCTCCGCAAGCCATAGGCCGTTTCTTTGTTTTTGCTTCTAACAGCTACTATATTCCTTGACCCGAGTCTTTCTTCATTGTGAAAACCAACTGTGGCCAGGATAGTCTCTCTCACAGGCATTGCTCCACACTTGCTTCAGATACCCTGTACTCTTTTCCAACTGACTGGCCTACCTGCTTTGTCTTGTATTCCAGAGTAATCTTTCCACTTTAAGTCTAGCTCCATAGCAACTTTAGTTCCACCTGCAGCCTAACTACCTCCTGCCATTTGCACGGAATATTCACAGACTTAGGGGATCCATAGATGGATTTCTGGGGTTGCCATTATTCTGCTTCCCACAGTCTCCTGTGGCTTCCTGTTTGCCCTCAGACATTCTCAGTCAGTTTAAGCTGCACAGACACAAGGAGATGAGCCCAACTTAGCTTCCTGTCACCTGCCTTGGAACACTATGGAGAATTCTACCAGCCAGTGAGATACTTCACAGTAACAGGGGGTAGATGCACAAAGAGTGAGCATTTATTAAATGCTTGTTGTATGCCAAGAACCAAGCTAGGTGTTGGTGATGATACAAACAGGAGGAACCAATTTCCTTTCAGGGAGCAAATGTCCAATGAACGGAAAGAACCAGCTGTAGAAGCCAAGAGCAAAGCAGGATGGGAAGGAAAGAGCATGGAGAGGCAGGGCTTTGAGCTGGGTCCCCATAATGAGGGCATCTGAGACCCAGGGAGGGCATGCCATAGGAGAGGAGTCCGCTGCAATTCCACCTCTACATTTTTAATTAATATTTTTAAAGGATTTATGTTTACTTTTTAGTTATATGTGTAAATAAATGCCATATATGGAGTTATAGGCAGTTTGTAAGATACCCAGTGTGGGGTGATAGGAATCAAACCTAGGTCTTCTGGAAGAGATGTGAGGACTCAGAGTGACTGAGCCATCTCTACAGTTCCTAGGTTTGTAAGTTTTAAAAATGATCTGTTTGTGAGTGTGCTTGTGTGTATGTGTGTGCATGTGTATATGTGTACGAATGTGTGTGTACATGTGTGTATATGTACATATATGCCATGTATTTGAGTGCAAGCAGAATCCAGAAGTAAGTATCATATTCAGGTCTCAGAAACTGGATTACAGGCAAGTGTTAAAAGCCAATTCATGCTGGTTGCATCATCATCAAAAAAAGGCAATTCATGTGAGTCCTGAGAGCTAAACTTAGGTCCTATGGGAGATCAGCAAGCACCTCTCTCTCTCTCTTTCCTCTCTCTCTCTCTCTCTCTTTCCTTCCTTCTTTCTTTAATTAATCTATTTTATTTCATTTATGTTTATTTTTATTTGCTTTTGTTTTTTGAGACAGGTATAGCCCTAGCTGTCCTAGAACTCACTCTGTAGGCCAAGCTGGCCTCAAACCCACAGAAATCTGCCTGCCTCTGCCTTCCTAGTGCTGGGATTAAAGGTGTGTGCTACCACGCCTGGCAGTGCAGACACTCTTAACCATCTCTCCAACCCTAGGTTCATAATTAAATTTTAAGAACTATAAATGAGTACAAAGAGATAGACCCTGTTAGCCTCTCCTCCTTCCCTTCTCTCTGCCTGCCTCCACCGCCCTGAGCAGGCACAGCTGTCCTACTGAACACACATGCGCATGTCTGCATGTAAGTTACACGGATCTCTTGTGGCTTCCCTTTCACATATGCAGTTGATTCTACAGCTCAGTTTGCCACCGGAACCAGTCTGTAACCCGACTGAAATCAGGTTCCCAGGTCAGGACATTGAGTATTTATGAGTTTCCAGGGCAAAAGCCAAACTAGCTGTGTTGAAGGATATGTTCATTTTTAATGTGAACAGATACTGTTCACATATGCAAATCAGCCTATTCTCTGTCCACAGCAGTTACTCACCGTTTGGATGGCACTTTAATATCCAAATATTTCCCAAATATCCAAATATTTCCCAATCTGGTACATAGAAAGGAGCATCTCAATATGGCTTTGATTTGCATCTCTTCTTTTTAAAAAAAATAATGATTTATACTTGGAAAAATTATGTGTGTATTTGCAGATCTGTGTGTATGTGCCTATGTGTGTGCAGGTGCCTGCAGAGGTCAGAGGCATCAGATCCCCTGAGGCT
Organism: Mastomys natalensis; assembly: GCA_021653895.1. Taxonomy (NCBI): domain Eukaryota; kingdom Metazoa; phylum Chordata; class Mammalia; order Rodentia; family Muridae; genus Mastomys; species Mastomys natalensis. Next base: position 244,883 of record JAJTUV010000741.1, read on the forward strand.
GGTATTACAGGCAGTTGTAAGGCCTGACACGGATGCTGGGAATCGAACTTTAGTCCCACTGAGCTATCTCTCCAGTCCCTTGATTTGCATTTCTTTAATGAGCCTGATTAAAAAATATTTTCCCCCATGTGCCTGTTTGCATTTACTTCTTTGAGCCCTCTGGGATTTATTTTGAGACTAGGACTTTATACTGTCTCATCCACGAAGACCTGTGCATGGCCAAGATCAGCATCACCAACAGTCAAGTGCAAAATCAAAACTACAGCCAAATAAAATAGCACTGTATCTATGTTAGTGGCTGAAATAAAGAGCATGACAAGGGCTAATAAGGATTCAGATAACTGACACACTTGTTGCCTGTGGAAACAGCGGCACAGTCATGCAGAAAAGTTTGGCTGTTGCTCTGCATCTCTTGTCTCAGCTATTTTTTTTTTTTTTTCTGATCATTTCGCCCAAATATCCAACAGAAGTAATTTAGGGGAGGAAGGTTTTACCTTGGCCCGTGGTTTCAGGGTACAGTCTGTCATCGTGGGAGGAACACAGGGCTTGATATTCACATCTCAGTCAGCCAGGAGACACAGAGAGGTAAAGCAGTACTCAGTTTGCTCTCTCCCCCTCTAGTCAAGCTTGACCCATGGAAATGAAACTACACATTTAAGGTGGAATTCTGCCCCTCCCCGCCGCAGTTAGCCTTCTCTGCAAACACCCTCACAGGCACACCCACCGGTAAGCCTCACTGATGCTCTGACCAAGTTAGTTATTCAAAGGAATCACCCATCATCCATTGTCCGTCACAGCAACTGCACCCCTGGGCAGAGAAAGGAGACTTGCTGCATTAAGTCTCCGCCATTCCAACCAAAAACCAGACGCAGACTAGTTAAGTAAAGGAAAGCTTTTCTGAAGGCCTTCCGGTTATGCGTCTCAGTTTCCCTCAGCAATTGCTGTAGTCTCAAGGACCTGACCCCCTTTCTTCCTCCCTAAACATACAACATACCCTGCAGAGCAGATTCCAGTTGAGTCCTGGTGCCTTAGACCACGACAGACTCTAGTTGAATCCAGTAATTAAAAAAAAAAAAAAAAAATCAGCGTAGGCTTTCCTCATTTCCTCTGAATGTTAGTGTTTTAGCACACTCCTTTAATCAGATAGGACCTACTTACCAATCCAAATCATTGTTCTGAACCACGTGACACTTAATTGACAGACGTGGGGCACCAGGGCTTGAGTGTTCCTTTCTTTTGTCAATTTGGTTTGTGCGTGTGTGGAGTGAGTGAGTGTGAGTGAGTGAGTGAGTGAGTTGAGGGTGGGTGAGTGAGTGAGTGAGTGAGTGAGTGAGTGAGTGAGTGAGTTAAAGACAGGGCTTTATTATGTAGACCTGGCTGTCCTGGAACTCCCTATATAGATCAGGCTGGCCTTGAACTCACAGAAATCCGCCTACCTCTGCTTCTCTTCGCAGGGATTAAAGGCATGGCACCCACTCACAGCTTGAGCGTTTATTTCTTAAGACTATTCTTTCCTGATGTCACAGTATATGGTCAACAAAGTAAATGGGATATTGTCATACTACTTTGATCTTCCCTAATATACTTTTGCTAGTTGTCCAGATGTGTTCAATTGGGAATCCAGCGTGGGGCCATCGTGAGCCTGATTGTCAGACCTAGGACCATTTTAGACTCAGTAGTCTGGCTTTGTTATCAATCTCTCTTACTATCTGAACACAATTGGGGTAGGTGGAAGCAACCTGGCTACTCAGCTCGGTGGGCCAGAGCGCTTTAACAGTCTATGCGAGCTACTCGCAGGTCTTCCACATCGCGATTCCAGTAAGGGTTTGGGGTCTGTGGTTCCTCTGGAAAAGGGCACGAGAAGGGAACCAGGAAAGGCTACGGGGCTCATCAAGGAAGGGCTCTGGAGCCTACTCCGCGCAGGACTCGCCTCTTGAGGGTCACCTGGAGCCCGCGGCAGCCAATCGGGGCGCAGCCGTGTCCCCGCGGCCAATGGGCAGGCGGCGCGACGCTCAGCACGGCTATAAGTGCGCGCGGCCGGGCGATAGCAAAGCGGCGCGCAGCAGAGGCGGGATGCTTAGGGTGGCGGAGCCCCGAGAGGCACGGGTGGAGGCGGGTGGCCGCAGTCCCTGGGCAGCGCCACCCACGCAATCCAAGCGGCTCACCTCCTTCCTCATCCAGGACATTCTGCGGGACCGCTCGGAGTGGCGCGGGGGACACTCGGGCAGCCTGCAGCACCAGCGCCAGCCGGACCCTAGAAGGGACCCCATTTCAGAGCTCGAAGAAGCAGGGGGTCGCGGCGTGGCTTCGGAAGACCCACCAAGTATCCGGCCCAGCCCCACGGAGACATCTACTGAACCCGAATCAGGTAAGCGGAATAGACCGAACGGGCATGCTGCACAGAAGAGGACAGCTCTCAGGCTGATGGAGCTCTGGATGCAGGCATCAGGGGTGGGGGTGGGGGCACGGCCACAGGAAGGACCTCGCGGTCCTCCCCACTCAACCACCTTAAGGATCAATCCTGAGGGCAGCTAATAACTTTGCCATCGGCTTGACTGTTTTCTGGCGGCCCCAGTCTTTTACCACTGGCTACTAGAACTAACGCTAACCATTAATATAAATAAATCAAGCCCACTCCAAGGTTCTCTTTGAGTCTCCATTCCACGAGACGTAAAATTAAGGATGTTCCTTTAGGTCTTTAGAAATAGGATTGAGTCTGATTTTATCCTCTGGCCCCAATCACTTCTCCTGCCGGTAACTAAACAGCAGTTACAGAAAGTGGACTAGGGCAGAAGATGAAACTGGTCCCATCCCAGGCCACCTGGCTCATCCCCACAAGCCTCAGTCACCCACTTAAATGTCCCCACGATGCCTCGGTCTTCTGTTGACACGTTACCCACCTCTCTTTGCAACACACATCCAGGATCCACGTTTCACTGATGTAAAACAACAAGGCAGAAAGTTCAACTGTAAACCGCTAAGACCTGAATGTAGTTCACACTGATTATTAGAAACGAATACAAGGTTTAAAACCCTACTCACTTCTTCGGGGTATTTCCTTAATCATGTGAACAAAGTGAAATGTATCCAGATGACAGTGGACTTTTTGTTCACTAGCTGAAAACAGAAAAGTGGCTTGGATTCTGGGTGAACATGTAACTCTTTTCTTCTCTCCTCTGTTCTTCTCCAGATGCACATTTTGAGACTTATCTGTTGGACTGTGAACACACTCCGGGGATTTATCAAGTGCCCCCCAGGTCACCAAGCAGCCACAGAAACGCTCCCGGGCTGCCTTCTCTCACACTCAGGTAATTGAGTTGGAGAGGAAGTTCAGCCATCAGAAGTACCTGTCTGCACCGGAAAGGGCTCACCTGGCCAAGAACCTCAAACTCACCGAAACCCAAGTTAAAATATGGTTCCAGAACAGACGCTATAAGACTAAGCGAAAGCAGCTGTCGGAAGACCTGGGAGTCTTAGAAAAGAGCTCACCGTTGTCTTTGCCAACCCTGAAGGATGACCGCCTGTCCAGCGCCTCATTGGTCTCCATGTATACTAGCTACCCCTACTACCCCTACCTGTACTGTCTGGGCAGCTGGCATCCAGCTTTCTGGTAACAACAGTTCCAATGATAACTGCATATATCAGAAACTGCCTTCCCCCTGGGGGTCTCTGGAAAAAGCCAAAAAGTGGCTGACGTCAAGGAGTGGGAGCAAGAAGTGTACAGACGCAAACTGTTGGGGGTTCCCAGGGAATACTCCAGTTCTTCTCTGGTGGGCCAGTAAAGATCTGGGGCAGTGGCTATTTTTAGTATGTAGTCACAGTTCCAAGTGTTCTGTAGGTCACTGCTGTCGGCTCCCTGTTTAGAGAGAGCCAGACAAGTTCAAGTCTTGTTTCCAGAACTTAGAGTGGCTATGGATGCAATGGCTACATCATTCCTAAGAATTCTGTTGCTGCAACTCCATCCTCTCCCATAACTAAGTATCATGAAAGGACCAAGCAAGGGGAGGAATGGCCCCTTAGATGAGGATTTCCTCTTGAATTAAACTTGGGTTAAAAAGTCTCTTGTTGGCCTTGGACTCTGGCCAGAGTTTCTCTCTGCCTTTGTAAAAGTGAGGGTGAATGAAAGATTTGAAGAATGGGGAAAAACCCTTAGTGATTGAGGCAGGTTGGCATAGGACACAAGGGGGTGGAAGGTGGAATTTTCAACTTCTTAACCCTTTTCGCAGGGATGTGCCAATCCAAGGATTTACAGGGCAGCCTGCGGGCAGCCTTTGAGCAGCAAGGCACACACACTGTGGGGTTAAGACAAGCTGTGTAAACAGTTGCCTGCAGGGGTGGGCTTCAAAACAGACTTCCTGTCCAAGACAAGGGCCCATGGGGTTTCCAAACTCCAGGTGAGCGGCTTCCATCAAGATTTTTTATTACCAGTGAAGAAAAGGCCTCTCCTACCCTTCCTGCTCTCAGGGAGAATTCAGGAGGTCCTGCAGCTTCCCTGATCTGAGAATTCACACTCCTTTATGACAGAGGTTCCCGATAGAGGTGCCATCATTTTAAACAAAGGACCTTCCTTCCCTTTTATTTTTTGGTTCTTTCTTACAGGACTTCTCAGTTCATCCATGCCTGTCTTATTTGCTCCCACCGCCTCCCAAGTTTTATCTTTCTGGTTTAACAACTAACTAGCAACAGACACATTATGACATACTTAAAAAATTAGCAACTCATCTCTTTCCTTTAAAAATACTCAGCATTAAATCCCAAACCCTATTTAACGACACGAAAGCTGAAGATCACAGTTTCTTTCACGGGCCTTTCTGCTGGCTGTATGTTACAGGTCAAAGGCTGATGCCCGTTGGGGTCCTGAGGATCCCTGAAGGCAGAGGAGGATTAGGGGTATCTGTTTGTCACAAATAAGGAAGAACAGGACAAAAGGAAGGGCTGGCACTGCTGAGGGGTCTGGGAGCGATAGAGGGGTCCTGGGCAGGGCATGGCTGTCAGCCCAAGCCAAGCAACCAGCAAGGAGCTGATAGCTTTGCAGGACAATGCCATAAAGGTGAACTGTCTTCAAAACACAGCCTCACTGTGGCTTCTATCCACAGACAAGTGTGTAAATGCTTTGGGGAACTGTGTTTAGGGACTACCCTAAAATGGTAGGAGTGAAAAAGAGAAATGATTGTCCTTCCTTTTCCATCCTGATATCTCAGGTAACCTGCTGAATGGGAGATAAGGGAGGTGGAGCACACCTATTACAAATGAGGCTTTCTGGTGCCAGGAAATCCCTTTATCCCACCACTCAGTACCGTGCAGTGAGAAATCTTTTAATTTCCTCCTTTTAAATGGGCCAATTTACTGTTGGTGGCAGTTAAAACTGCCAAAGGAAGTTGATAGAAAGTTGGCCGCTTACACCCCGTTCTTTTACAGCCTGGGGCCCCATGTTAAAGTATTGTTTGGTGCCCCTTGTTGCTGACCACTGTGGTGGTGTTAGACCACACCAAAGCTGGAGGTGCCCAGGTCACTTCTTTCTCTCCATCTTTTGGCTGAGTTCCTGATCAGTACTTTCTCTCCTCTCACACTGACTGGAATCCTTTTCGGCATGCACTTCCACTAAGGTTGAACTATTATAGCGTGCAGCGTGTGGTGAAGTCAGAAAGGGAAAGGTTTGAGTTTAAAATTAGTTTGTGGCCTGACTCCGTTTTGCTTTCCCCATCCTGGAACTAATCATTCACTCACACCTGAACTGGGAGAAACATGGCCTGTTGTCTCCAGCTTGTGAATGGGAAAACACTTTGGGTATCACCTGGGTGACATCTCTGCCCTTTTCATCAGTCGGTTAGCAAACCCCTCTCTAACATAAAAGTCTGTCACTGACATTTAGTACTCTAATCAAACTTTATTTTTCTATGTTTTTTTTTTGCAAAGTATGAGTGTTTTAAAATAAAGCCTCTATGTCTTTATTAGACACCTGCGTGTGGTTTTCAGATTCTTACAAACAGAGTTTCTTTTTAGCTTGCCTCTTTCGAGGTGGCCATGTTCCCACAGGACACTTGGCTGGCCTGAGAAGCCACAGGCCACAAAATCAATCAAAGGGACAATTCGGCAAGAAGCCAAGAGGGTTTCTTTTGGCAGTGGCCTCTCCTCCCATCCTGGTAAATCAAGGGGGGGAAGGCACGTATGCCTGTGCTAAACCATCACCTGTAGCAGCTGGTGTTGCTGTACCTGTCATCCCAGCACTCAGAAGGCAGAGGCAGGAGGGTCAGAAGTTCAAAGCCATTTTCGCTTTTTGGCTACACAGTAAGTTTCAGTCCAACCTGACAACATGAGAACCTGTCTCAAAAATATAACTCATCACCCATATCCGTGTCGGCATACCTTGTGTGTAGCTGAAGACTTTTCATGTCTTTAGTGACACTGAGGGAACAGGATGATCAAATCAGTTTTCAAAACGTCCCTTTTCTTATTATCCCTGGCTCCTTCACTCCTAAACTTGTCACCTGTGTCCAGAGTTCCACTGACTTCTTGTAAGCCATGTCTCTGACATGGAATCACTAGTCTACAGCCCGCCCACCCTGAACGTGCCCAAGCTCATCTGAAATGGGACCACAAGTGTTGAGGATAAGTTTATTACTGCATTAATACACATAAACAGCACACCTCATCCCCAGGCCCTTAAACCTTCCTAAAACCCCACAAAGTACCTCCTGGGCCTGATGGCTCCTGAGAGCTGGTGGTCTCCTCCCCATCCTTCAAGAAACTAAAAGCTTAAAGGGGAAGGTGCCTACTTCAGGCAATACTTATCATAATTTCAAAGTGTGCCCTAATCTTTTAAGTACATCGCACACACAGGTGGGGCTTCTTGTAGCAGGCACGGAGTGTGAGGTTTAATTTGCACAAATCTATAGCCACCCTCCTGTCCCAGGGAAGGCCATTAGCTCTCTAATTACAAAGCCTTTTGCAGCAAATTAACAGATGTCCTTTTTGAAAAAGTAAACCATTTAAAAGTAATCCAGGAAATTAAACAAAGTCTCCTATCTTTAAAGAAAATCCCCACTGCCTTTTTTTTTGGTCCTGTTTCTAACATTTCCTAATATCTTTGATAATCTCACCATCTTCTCTCCAGCAGTTAGTTCCCTTGGCATGCCACATAAGCATGCTACTTGAAACACATTGTCAACATGCCTTTCTGTCTACTTCCTGTGGAAATTTCTCATCCACAGGCTCCTAGGCATCCCTTAGAAGTCTTCTGTGACCAGAAGGTTGAATATGTGTCAGAGTCCTATAGCCAAAAATATTTTTATTTTCCTCTTAACTATTACATATCAAATCACTTTTCCTGGGATGATGCTAATGCCATGCACAGTGAAGCTAACCCAGGAGACAAAGCATCCATAGAGAGATCACCTAGCTTAGGTGGCCTGAAAACAAGCCCTGTGATGGGGAGTTATACATGGAGACTCTGAGGGTCTTGGCGGATACATCTGGAAGAAAGTGAGGCTGGCAGAGCTGAGGAGAGAGACTCAGACTCGAAACTCTAAAGCCATGGTGTCTCCTTTTGAGAAAAGTGGAATGGGACATTTGACCTCAGCATCAACTGCATCCTGAAGGTGGCTGGAACCTTGAACAATGCAATTCCTTTGTGAATAGAGCAAGGAACCACCAAGGGACACAGGGACCAATCACCATGGGATCCACTGTAAGCCATTGATCCTTTTGCTGGTCACTCAGGGCACAGTCTTTGATGCTCTTCACACCAGCAGACTTGGTGTCAGGTAGGTCCTGCTGGGCTTGGAGTGAAAGCTTCTACACTCAGACATCCAGACTCTGGTCCTCCCATGGCCATCAAGGAACATGTCACCAAAGCATGTTTTTCAATGCCAAGAGTAATTTACTGCTCAGGAGAAAGGGCATGAACGAGAGAGTCCTGGGACACAAACGGCTCCTAGTTTAGCCATACACTTGGCTCCTCTGCAGACTTTCCCAGACAAAGCAGCCCTTGAAAAGACTGATCCAAAGTCTGCAAGAGAAAAGGGAAGAGCCCCTATTTCCATGATGCCTCCCCTCCCCTGTGGAGAGCCTCCAGGTATAACCTTGATTTGTGTTCTGAGCTTGTGCTGAGTGAGAGGTAAAGCTGAGTGTACAAAGTGTAAGACAAACAATTTCTAGAGTAGACTCCTTTATCTGGTTGGTCTCCACCTGTTTCTATTGAGTTCAATAATGGGAGAGCCATTCCTGAGGAGCTGATGGGTAAAAAGGAAAGGTACAGACAGAAGTCTCATCTTCTCATCGACACATGCTATGATTTGGACATGGTATGCCCCACAGAAGCTTGTGTGTGAGAAAGCTTAGTCCCTATTCTTTCAGGTTTCAAGGGATGGATCCATCAAGAGGTAGGGTTCAGAGCCAGAGTTAATCGTCAAGGTGCTTACTACCAAGTCTAATGACCCAAGTTGGATCCCTGGGACCCACATGGTAGAAAGAGAGAACCAACTCCTGAAAATTGTTTTCTCACTTCCATATATGCATACATTAGGGCACATGCACAAGCACACTCTCACGCATGCGCGCTGCGCGCACCACACACACACACACACCACCAACCAAGCACACATGCACCAGCACACAACAAAATGTGACAGATTTTTTTTTTTTTTAAAGAGGTTGGGTCCAATTAGGTAATTAGGTCATAAGAGCTCAACACTCATAAAACTGTCTTGTAAGTGAAGGTCGGGTTTCATGGAGTGGATTAGTTCCCAAGAGAATGGGTTTTTAAAAGGAGTGATCCTAGCCCCTTCCTTGTCTCTTGCTTTCTATTTCTCCATGGGACAGCTCCTATATGTTCCCACCATACAATGAATCCCTCAGAAAAAGCCGAGGCTGGCTTCATATCCTTGGGTTTCCAAAACCACGAGATGAAATAATCCTCCTCCCTTTATAAAGTGCCCAGCCTCGGGTATTTCACTGAAGCAACAGAAGAAAAGAAGATGAAGGTGATGCCAGCAACCATAATTTTAATAACCTAGAAATGCATTTAGGTGCATGGCAGAATGAATGTTGATTTTACTTTCTTATAGGTAGATACTTAGCACATGCATTTCCTCTCAAACAGCAGGAATGCCCACATCCCCCAGGTGCACTTTTACTGTTTGCCCACATTTGATGGACCTCAGCATCTACTACAAGCTGGAGAAAGGCTCAGTATTCCTCTCAACACTTTACTGTAGCGTGAGCTCTGGGAAACAGGGCCCCAGTGTCTGTTTTTTTAGTGCTAGCGTTCATAGCCACAAACCATGTCTTTAGCTTTTTTATGACTGTTTTGCCTCTTCAGCTTCTCAGCCATGATTTCCAAGGCCAAGAGGGAACCACGCACAGTGAGTGCCCTTTGCCCCTTCTTCTTACAGAACACAGATACCCACCTTTTCTTGCCATCTATCCTAACATTCACCCTTTGGAAATTTCTGACACCATCAAAAAAGGGCTCTGAAACCAAAGGAAACCCTGAGTATTCTAGAAAAGCACTCACTGACAGCTGAAGGACCCAAACCAAGTGGGCGCCTTGCTAGCCCGATAAGCCAAAAGCCCTTATCTGCTTCCATCCCCAGGGCCCTGGATTGTCAGCACGAAGTCCAGTCCCACCCCCAGCCGAGGACTTCCCACCTGCTGGGAACTACACACCTTGTTTGTGCTTCACTGGGGACAGCAGGTGCCAAGTAACATCTGTCATTTTGTGTCATGCTTCCCTGGAAACTCCTCTATCAGATTAAATAGAGTCTTATCAATGACACAACATTTAACCTCATTCTGGCAAACCGGTAGTATTCAACGTTTTTTCTTACAGCATGTGTGCTGAGATGGATGTGGGTGGGGGTTATCCAAGGAGAAGATAGATGACTATGCCCTGTGGCCATAAGATTTTGACTAAAATGTGCATGCAGCAAACACACAGTGGGCATTTGAACCCTAGCCCAAAGCTAGAAAAGCTTCAATGTGACCCCAATAGTATCTAAAAATGAGTTTGCTCTAGCCAGTACTTTCACGGAGAAGAATGCAGACTGTTTTCACAATAGGAAACTGGGGGCGGGAGTGACTGATAATTGCTCATGGAAAACTTTGGAATCTCTCTCCTTCATTTCATTTGAGGGGCTTGTTGTTGGCTACAGGCTGCCTACAACATATCAAAGAATAACATGTGCAAAGATGCTGAAGGGCATGGAGAATAGGCTCCAGGGTTTGCCAAGTTACTTAGCTTCATCAGAACGCTAGTTAGACGATCTACACCTCCTTGCTGTGTGTTAGGTGAGGTTGGCGAGATATTCATTTTAATGGAGACATCGAAGACAGACTTTTACTGGTTTTTTTTTTTTTCATTAATTTGTTTGGATGGGGTGTGCTCAACATAGCACATGGGTGGGGTCAGAGGACAACTTGAAAGTTGGTTCTCCCTTCTCCCATGTGGGTCTTAGGGTTCTAACTCAGGTCCTCAGATTGGGTAGCAAGTTCCTCTACCCTCTGAGCCATCTTACCAGCCTCAAGACTGGTTTGGAACAGAGACTGCAGATTTTTTTGTTTTGGTTTGTTCTAGTTTTCAGTTGTTCACTTAATCACACACACGCGTGCGCGCACTCACACACACACACACCGGCAGAGTGAGTTGGTGGCAGGAGGTAGCATATGGTCTCACAGTCCCCAGTTATAATTCCTACAAACTGAACTTCTGCATTTATCTGTGAGAGAGACAAGACCCCTTGTAGAAGTACGAATGGCATTAAGGAATTCTAATGGAAAGAGAGCTCTTTAGCTAGAATGGAAATGAAACAGAGAGGAGAAATGCATGTTAAGACGCGTTTGCCCATACTGCCTTCAGAGCCAGGAGCCCCCACATTCCAGAACCCTCATATAGGCCTTGATTTCAGCCAGGTCCCACGTAGACAGTTACTGCTTTTCTTTCCTCTGAGCCAGTTCATGGGAAGAGCAAAGGAGAGGGAGGAGTCCAGAGTGAGGGGGAAGAGCAGGCTGGGTAAATTTCCACTGCCTCTTGAAGCATCTCAGTACACACGTGAGCTCAGGACTCTTCTCCTTGGCTCCGCACTGACCCCTGAACAATCGAGCGATGGCTCCAACGTCCTGGAGATTAGGTTTTATTAGAGACAGGCCGGGGCATGTCAACTGTGACTTCAGGAAGGAACAAAAGCTGGCCTGGGATCTGAGGGAAGGTGTCCTTGTTACAACCCTAGTGGGTTTTTATAAGATCCTGTGCCGGCAAACATCCCAGAGAAGTAGGGTGGTTTTGCAGAGAAACAAGGCCAGCTTTTCATACAGAGGCATTTACTCAGCAGAGAGCAAGGCGCAGGATTTCCCAGGAAGCCATGGAAAAGAACTCAGAGGAGCTAGTTGACTGGAATTAAATTAGTTCATTTAATTTTTGACAGCAGACAAAAGTGATATTTCCAAGGAGTGGAGCTAAGTAGCCCCTGCCCCACTTAGCCCTGGTCAGTTTACACCAAGTGACCATGTGTCTGCCAAATGAATGATCAGGTATGTGAGTGAATGAGCCCAGACCACTGCTGGAGTACTAGGCTTGGTTCTAAGCATCGTATTCTGAGAAGCATCATAGCAGGTTCAGAAGAACATAATTGGATTGATGTCAGGGCATGAAATTAAGGCATGAGGAGAAAACTAAAGAAACCAGAGTTGATTAAGCCAGGGAAGTAAGATCAGAACCCAGGGGTCATGTAGAAAGAGGGTTGGACACTTTATATGCTGTCCTTGGAAATCCACAGATTATCAGTGCTGGGCTACTGTGGGATTTCTATCCTAGGAAAGGCTATTTGGTGAGGAGATTATAAGAAGAATGGATGTGTACCATGTACCTCTGAGACCTTGCCCCTCCCTATCCTCTGTTCTATGATTCTGCAGAGAAGCATGGGGCCAATTTCAAACTTCTACGTGATCAGTGCACAGTGGTGAGGGGACACTCCTTTCTCTGGCATATCAGACACTTTGGGCTGCTGCCAGGATCAAATGACCTGCTAACTGTGAGATAAGGCAAACCTACTCCCACCAACTTCTTCAAGCTTCAAGTATTCCTATGTTAAAGGAACATCCTTTTGATGCTCATTAAATCAAATCAATATAATAGGTTCAATCTATGACTAGAAGAGAAACAAACCATTGTGCAAGGAACAATGGAGATCCTTGTTGATGGACGGATTGATATGTGCTGACGGATATGTGAGAGTCCACCCGTAAAGCGTCATTCTTCTTTATTTCTTTTAATTTTGTGGGTATGAGTGTTTTGCCTGTATGTATACCTGTGCATTACTTGTGTGCCTGGTGCCCACAGAGGCAAGAAGAGGATTTCAGACCCCTTGAAAATGGAATTACAGTTGTTACCCAATCATGTGGGTACTGAGAATTGAACCAGTGTCCTCTGTAAGAACAGCCAGTGCTCCTGACTACTGTCCCATCCCTATGGCTCTTATTTTTAATAATGCAATTTTTATGAATTCCTTGATAATTTTATTCTTGTATACAATACATTTGATCATACTTATTTTCTCTCCTTCCCCTAACATCTCCCAGTTCCACCCCCGCCCTCAATGCCAGAAATCCATTTGGGAACCTTAAAGGTTCACCTCCAGTTAAGACAAGAACATTCCTGGCAAAATTAATGAATAAGCACAGTGAATCATTTACTCCTAAAATGAGTAATTCTGCAAATTTCAATAGACCCATGTGTGGTTTTTTTTTTTTTAATGATTCGATAGAAAAAAAGGGAACCACACAGAGTTTGGAGGCTTGAGGAGGGGAAAGTCTCCTTCTCTGTTTCTAAGTGTTAGACAAGTTTGGTTCTGCCTCTATGGGAAGTAAATCTGGTGTCTAATTGCTTAGTGTTAAACTCTAGGCCTTCATGATTGCAGTCTTCTCTTGGAATCCTTATGAGTAGGGGCTCATGTATCTTGTTCTCTGGGAAATGAATATCCTGAGAGGCCTGCTGCTGCAGAAGCAGAAGGACCTACAGGGATAGTGACATATCTGCACTGGTTCATTCATGATAACTTCCCCCACTCAGAAGGGAGTCATCCAGGGATCCTGGGGGCAAAGGGCAAAAATATCTTCCTGTAGATTAGATCACATTGTTATTTTTTTTGATTACAAAATAAATATGTAATATAAAACAAAGATATGTTATGTTATATACTTTTAATTCCATATATTATTAATTATAATATGTATACTCAGCTGCTATTGTTCTAAGTCCCTTACTAAGCTAGTAATAGCATAGGCTTTTCTGCGTATAGTATGGCATAATGCATCAAGTATGGGTTGTACCTTTGGAGCAACAGGGCACCCTGTTGTAGCTTCACAGTAGTCATGTGAGCTTATGATTGAGACTCAGAATCTTCATCTTCAGGGAAAAGTAAGAGCACCTCTTTCACAGAGATTTTCTAAAGTCAAATGAACTAAAGCCAGTACATACTAGCCCACAAAGAATTGACAGTTCAAACAAGGGATCCCTTAAAGACAATGCTTGCTCATCTGCCTGCCTTCCACGCCCTCCTTATTTTTAAAATATACACATCCTTACAGATTTTGTGACAACCAAATAAAGTTCTATCAATGTATCAAATTATACTCCAAGTTTTTCTTCTTTGTGAGCATCTAACATGCCAATACTCCTTTGCATAGAATCACCATGGTGTGTTGTAGAAAAGTCTGTGGGTAGTAGATATATTTCAGAAATATTTAAGGGAAGGGGAAAATGCAACAAAAGTTATCACAAAGAGAAATTCAGACAAGCCTCCCAGATGGAGTAACTTCTCCTGGCTGAGCTGTACCTCCACGCATGTCACTGGGGTCTTTCCCATAGGAGAAGGACTCTGTCCTCCGGGTTTAAATCATCAGAGACCAGAGCTGCTTGCCTCCATGTCCAAAGCTGAACTACACAAATACAGACAAAGAAAATAAATCAACAAAAATAGCTGAGAGGCATTTCTAAACATTTCTAGCTGCAAAATTTATGACTATTAGCTCTTGGTAAAAGGTCATTTCAGATAAGACAACTATTTATACAGAAAACAAAAATGAAGCATATATTGATTGGTTTTCAGTGGGCCCTCCCAGTCCTGGGAGAGAATTATATCTCAGTGCCCCATGTGGAAAAAAAATCCCCTGAAGTTGGACTACACAGAGGAATTAGGAAAAGCTGACAACCCTAGGTAGTGGTATACCACCCAATATGGATGCTGAGAATTGAACTCTGATCCTTTGTAAGAACTATGCAAACTTTTAACTGCTGGGCTATGCCTCTAGCTCTGAGAGAAACAAGTAAGATTTTTCCAATCTAAATGAAGAATGTCACATAGCTGTTAAATAGCAGCCTTTATAACTGTAATGTGTGATGTAGATGCTGATGTGATGTAGGTGCTGGTGTGATGGAGGTGCTGGTGTGATGGAGGTTGGTGTGGTGAGGTGCTGTGTGTGGAGATGCTGGTGTGTGTAGTGTGGTGGATGGAGGTGCTGGTGTGTGGAGGTGCTGGTGTGGTGAGTGCCGTGTGATGAGGAACGGTGGTGGGCTGTGTGGAGGTGCGGTGTGGTGGAGTGCTGGTGGATGGGATGCTGGTGATGTAGGTCTGTGTGATGGAGAGCTGGTGGTGAGGTGCTGTGTGATGGAGGTGCTGTGTGGTGGAGTCTGGTGTGTGGGTGCTGTGTGGTGGAGTGCTGGTTGATGAGTGTGGTGTGTGGAGTGCTGTGTGGTGGAGGTGCTGGTGTGGTGAGGTGTGGTGATGTACCATCTTCCTGAGTCCTGAGAGCGCTATAGCTTATCTCGTGCTATTATTTGCTATGCAATCAGACCCCGACATGACTGCGAATTCCTTTCCTTTCCTCACGTGAATGTTGGCTCTGTTCTTCAATGTTGGAGCAAAGTGGAGATGTGTTCCTTGAATTCCTCAAATGTAATAAAGCGTTTGTACAGGTGGATTTTGCTGGAATGGATAGGGTGGATGGTGGTCAGTGTATCATGATAAATAAGAATTTCAAGCCCAATGTCTTTAATTTAAATTGTGGGATTGGACAGGTTGTCTCATTTCATGTAGACCTCACTCTCAGGTCATCTGCTTTTTCCTGGTTTCTTTTTATTTCTCTTTGTTCCCCTCTCTCTGAATTCTCTCCTTGAAACCACAGAGTCCTATACTTGGTTCCAGTGAGGCATATTGCCACCATTTTCTGAGTGGTGTGTGTGTCTCGCTTTGGCTCACCCCTCCCTATGTCCTATGTACCTTCTGTCCTAAGCAGCTTATCAAAATGTTTTTCGAACAATGTTATTTTTTCCTCTAAGAAGAATTCTGATGCCCAATAATAGTATAATAATTTATTTGCACTACATGTAAAATTCAGTGTAGGGAGACTTCCAAATGGAAAAGTTAAAGTCACTAAAAAATACTTCTCAAGCAAGCCTAATGATGATTTTTAGCTGCTATGAGAGCTAGTTTTGTCAGTTTTACACAGTCTAGAATCACCTGGAAGGGGGCTTTCAATGAGGGATTCTGTATTCTAGTTGAACTGTGAGCAGGTCTTGGATGGTTATCCTGATTATGTTAATTGAGGTGGGAAACCTGCCCACTATGGGAAGTGTCACTCCCTCCTCAGGGATTTTAAACTAAGAGTGGAGAAAGCAAAGTGAGTGTGTGCAGGTATGAAATCCATTGTTACTTCTGAGTGAAGACAGAATGCTTTCAGTTATTTTACGGCCCTGCCTCTGTGATTTCACTACCATGATGGACTGGAACTTCCTGCAAGTGTGAGGTAAACAAGCCTTCTCCCTCAAGTCTATTTTGTCAGGATATTTTATCACAGCAACAGAAATGAAACTAATACAGCTTTATCTACTGTATGGCAAATGATCAACTTAAAGTCTTTCCATAAGGAACTGAGCTTGAGCTTATGAGTCAGAAATGTAAAATACAATGGGAAAGCAAACCCAGACAAGTGACAGAATGACAAACCAAAGAATAAAGTCTAAGGACTGATGTTACCTGTTCTTGAGACTGAATATAAGTGACAGTGCCAAGAGAGTGTATGCAGGAAAGAGCAGAGGCAGGAGAGCAGAACAGCACACAGAGCCACATAAATGTCCCACATAAATATAGTCAACTGCTCTTCAACAAAAGAATGATAAAGATAATTCTATGGAAAAAGGACATTTTAGCCCTCAGAGCTGAAAAATAAGAGATGGGGGCTTTTAACATAGCCATAGGTCTTCCATTTTTCACAAAATTTAACTCAGAATAAATCATAGACCTACATGCAAAACTATAGAACTTTTGGAAAAAATCGATATAGCCTTTGGTTTGTCATTTTTAGATGCAACATCAAAATGGCAAGCCATGAAGGGAGAAAAATGATTTTGCATTTATTAAAATTAAAATTATGTCCCTGTGAAAAAACAATGTTAACAAATGTAAAGGAAAGCCACAGACTGAGAAAAAATATTCTAATCATGTATATGATAGGATTTGTGTTAGAAATACATGGAGAATCCTCAGAATTTAATGAGGAGATAATAATCATTTATAAATGAGGGAAAACACACTTGAACAGGCACCTCACCAAATATATACAGATAGCAATAAGCACATTTTAAAAAAGCACTAAAGATCATTTGCCAGTAGAGAACTACCAAGACGAATAACAGTCAATATCGCGAAATAAAACCTAAGTGCTATTAGAACTGCTCAAATCTAAAAAGGTGACAATATCAAGACAGATGAGGGGTTAAAGGAATAGAAACTTATTCATTGTGTGTGAAACATACTGCTCTGCATCTGCATCTTCATAAAAGCTAGACCATGGGACCCAGCCATAAGACTCCCAGGATGTATCCAAGTGATTTGAAAACTCACACCCACACCAAAACATGCACATGAATGTCTCTAGCACTTAATTCTTAATTTACAAAGAGCAGAAACAACTCTGGTGCTCAACATGTGTCCATGGTGCAACCATCTGGTGCAACCATTATTAAACTATGAAAAGAAATGAATCACCAAGTCATGAAGAGACACTGACAGAACTTAAATGCACACCACTAATTAAAAGGCGGAGTGAAGGGGCTGTGTGGTTCTCGTTACACTGGGAAAGGCAGGCAAACAGTCAGAGCTTGCCAGTGATTGGTGAATGGAAGTCAGGAAGGATGAATGAGTGAATTGTAGGGGATTTTTAGAGCAAGAAAACTTTTGTGATACTGTGATAGTGAATATATAACATGGTACATTTCTCAAACACATAGGGCTTTATAGCAGAAAGATTGATGTATGTGTGTGTATTGTGTGTTTTACTGGGGATTAAACCTAGGGCCTCATATATACTAGGCAAGTGCCCTTCCAGTGAGGTCTATCCTGGCTCTTTTTGATGTAGATAGATAGTAGATATAGATAGTATAGATAATGATAGATAATGAATGTATGAAAGAGGATGAGAGAGACAAGAGAGAGAGAGAGAGAGATGCTAGTTACCCCAGCTAGCCTTGGACTGACTCTTGACTATAGCAAAGTCCTTGAATGGGCAATCCCTCTGCCTCAGTCTCCCCAGTAGATGGGATTATAAGCCTGTACCAGCAAGCTTGGCTTAAAACAGAGACAAAACTAGGGGGTAACTCATTTAGTCGAATGCCTATCATCAGGAGAACCTGAATTTGACTCCCAGAAGCCACTTTAAAGTGTGCTCAAGGCATGGTGGCCTTCTGGCAACCCTGGTGCTGAAGAGGCAGGGTCAGGCAGAGTTTGGGGTTCATTGGCCAGCTAGCATAGAATAGTTGGTAAGGCCTGTCTCTAAAAAGCAGGATAGGTGGCAACTGAGGAACAAGACCCAAGGTGGACTTCTGGCCTCCACACAAATGTGAATACACTCGCATATTTTTACAAAACACATGGATATGGTAGGTGAGAGGGGTAAACACATGAACATGGCAGGTGATGGGGGTAAAGCACATGAACATGGCTAGGTGAATGGGAGTAAACACATGAACAGTGGTCAGTCTTATGGGGGTAAACCACATGAACATGGCAGAGTGAAGTGGGTAACAAGAAATCTTGCAGGATGGGAGATGCACAGAAGGAGACAGAGCTGATAGAACTGAACTAATGAAGAAACATGATACAGGAAGACACTTAAAGGTCATTTGAGATCCAAACAGTACTGCTGAAAGATGAATAGGTGGTAAACAAGAAAAGTCGTGCAGAACAACAACAAAAGACAATGGAGAAGCTCTGCTGATAAAACAACACATTGAAAGAAAGAGCAAAACACTTGTTACAAGAATGATCAAGAGATCAGCTTTTAAGCTAGTATGGGAGATCATCAAAATGTACACGAAAACTGGCAGGAAATCGAACTCTAATAAAGAGTGCAATGTCTATGTCGATATAGACAGAACAAACAGACAGAAGATATAAAGAAATAGAGGATTTGTGTCAAGTTCAAGGCCAGCCTGGTTTACATAGTGAGTCCTATGCCAGTGAGGCTACATAATGAGACTTTGTCTCACAAAGGGGGCTGTGGGGAAAGGGAGAGAGGAAGAGAGAGAGAGACATATCGAGAGAAGACAGAGACATGACTCGGATAACATAATAAATCAACTAGTTCTGACAATCACAAACAGAGCACACATTGGTTAGAGCACATGGACATATCCCAGCATGCACCATGTTAGGTATCAGGATCAAATCACAATAAAGTTAAAATGATAGATATTACACAAGTACAATAGCACTGTGTGTAGAGACATTTTGGAAGAGCAGTCTTCATGGCACTAAGCAGTTTTATTTGTAATTGGCTAATCAATCTACTTATTGCACAATCCAAAAGTTTTCCCGGAAGTGGAAAAGGTAACTGATTCCCAGCACCAACGCTCTTCTTCATCTGTTCTTATTCTGCTAATCAGGAGACTAGCTGCTTTTATTTAGTCAGAAGGAGATATCATTAGTGTCAATGACGGCTTTAGAAAATGCAGGACCCTCATATTTATTTTACAGGTGAGGTGTCTAGAACCTGTGTGGTTAGAAGACTCAGTGGCCATGGCAGAGTTGAGTGGGAGTGGGCTTCAGACACAGGGGAGTTGCCGGCCCTACATTTGAAGCTAACCATATAGTGCTGTCATTCAGTGGCAAAGCAAATCTGAGTTTGACTCTGGGCAATTTATTTCTGAAAAGCAGTTGTCTATTTTTCTTCACAAACTTTGAAGAAGCTAGGTTGGGACCGCTACATTTGAAGCTACCATATATCTGTCATCAGAGGGAATCAGCAAACATTGGACTCCAATATTTCTGAAAAAGACAGTGAGTTTTTACAAATTGAAGAAGCTAGGTTGACCAGATGCAGTTTGGCCATCCTGTCATCAAGAGGGAACCAGTTACAAAGAGGGCATAGGCCAAATTCTCTGAATATAAAGACAAGATAGAATGAGTTTTAAGTTATTATGTAATAGGAGCAATGCCATGGGCTATCTAAACACTGCTCTAAAGAAAGCTGGACCATTTCGTATAGAGACAGTGCCAGAAGCACGAGAAATGAAAATCTCTTTCAAGCCTTAACGCAGGCAATCCATGAGCTAATCCTCCAACAGCTGCATTAGAAGACAAGAACCTAGTAACCATATTGCTCCTGTTTATGTTGAAGCCATGAAATTTCCGACCCACCTTGGGCCCTGATTTCCAATCCCCTGTCTGTTCAGACCACCTCCTTCAACACGACATTCTCTATGAGTACAAGTGCGGGTAGACCCAGGAAACTTGTGACTACGGGGACATGAAGGCAGACTTCATCCCAGTGTTCTTAGCTGTATACCTCAGTGAGACAAAGCCAAGCTAGAATAGAAGGATTATCTGGGAAATTGTCTTCCCACACCCAGCCAGTGCTTCCCTTCCAGCCCAGCACCAGCAAAACTTTTGCTAATAACATGTGCCAGGCTGGAAGGTTGAACCTGTTCTGCCAAAACCACCTTTTTCCTCTCCCTGAGCCTCTTCTGGGAAGACTGTCCACTTTCTCACCCAGTGCGATGCATTCTCAAACCAGTTACCCTCCTTCTCAACAGGATACATGCTTTTTTTTTTTTTTCAGTCTCTCATGGTTTTTTTTATAGGGCTTGTGATTCTATTTGAAATCTCACTCTTCTGTGGGTGAACTTGGGTAGTGCAGCCTGACCTGGAGTCCTCCACAGCACAATTAAAACCCCACTTCCCTGAGTCATGACGTATGTAAAGAAAGCTTTCTTTCTTCACATTCCTTGTATTGCTCTCTCCCAGGCTTGTTCAGCACCATGATTTAGACCTAGTTTACCTGGGAACAATAGGGTTCAGAATCTTAGAACCCATTTCTTCCTTTTATAATCCCTCTACAAAACTATCTAGCAAGATAACAGTGTAGAGGAATACTCTTACCCAAATAAAATGTCTTGAAATACTTAAACATCAAATTCAAACATAAAACTGAAACTCCTCTCCTTGGAGAGTACACTCTCTGGCTCAAAAATTTTGGGACTCTCTTCAGCACAGGAAAGTAAGAATGAAAAGATACAAAAACTTAAAGGAAATTAAAAAAAAAAAAAACAGTACCCATAGATGCTTATCTGTGTAGATAACAGTACTGTGCAAATAAACCCCTAGGATTATTGAGAATTTCACAGAGTTGTTAGAGATACTGCTGAGTCCATTTTCAAAATGCAATCACAGACTGCAGAGATGAATTAGGGCACAAGAGCATTTGCTGAGCAAGCAGGGGGACATGCGCTCAGATCCCCAGCACCCTCCTAAAAAGCTAGGTGTGGCTGGGCATGGTAGCACATGCTTTTAATCCCCACACTGGGAGGCAGAGGCAAGATGTCTGTGAGTCTGAGGTCAGTCTGGTCCTGTAAATCCAACACTGTGGAAAATGGAGACAGGTTCAGTGAGAGACTGTCTCACAAGAATAAGGCGGAACATGATAGAGTGGACCTGACATTCTTCTCTGTCCTCCATATGTACACACACCACACATATACACCAAAAAGAACCAATTGCATAATCCTCACAAATCCCCAGATATGACTGTTTATAGTAGCTCTCTTTATAATTGGCAAAACACAGGAAGAACCGAATTGTCCTTCAGTAACCGAGGGAATTACCTGTGGCCTCCCTGAGCTAGCTCTCAAGGATGATTCTTCTGGAGTCCAGAGGAGAGAGTCTATTTCCTGCCTTCTCTTCCTTCTAAAGCCTCCTCTGGCTCCTGCTCTATGAGGACAATGATCTTGAATCATATACACAAAGTCCAATTGTCATGTAAGTGACACGTGCACTGATGGTAAACGTTAGGATATAGCCATCTTTGTAAGGTGCTCAATTTAGGGGACCATTATTCAGTTTATCACAAGTGCCTAACTGTGTTCTTTAAGGGATCTTTGCAAAGGTAGAAATAAAGAAAAAATTAGGAAGCCATCCACATATCCACTTGAGAACTGATGGTGGCTCACACCAGGCCACAAGCAACAAGGGTGGGAAGAGGAAAAGGAAAAAAAAGTACTACATGTGTCTCTATCTTGTAGCAATGTCACCTTTTAATGTCTAGGATGTGGCATGTAGGGGGGAAAAAGTCAAGAATAAATCAAGTTCATGTCCTGTTCGGCGTCAGTGTGGCGGGCGGTGGTGCGCAGCCTTTAATCCCAGCACTTGGGAGGCAAGGCAGGCGTTCTGTTCGAGCAGCTGGTCTACCAGTGAGTTCAGGAAGCCAGGCTATCAGAGAAACGTCTCGAAACAAAAAACAAAAAAAAAAAAGAAAATCCAAGGTTTCACTGAGCACACAGCTCAATCCGTTGGTTAGAAGAGAAGCAAGACTGAGCAATGTAGCTATGGTGTTTCCACACTGAAGGGAATGCAAAACCAAAATGGCCACATCTTTTCCCAGCCCTACCTGTTCATGTCTTTGCAATGCAACTCATTGCAAAGAAGGCTCAACCCTCACAAGGTGGAGGCTGTTTCTCCATCTCTCAAACCTGGAAGATCCTTGTGACTTACTTTGACTAAGAGATGGTGGCAAAGGTGACACTGTGTGGCTTCAAGCCTAACCCTCCAGAGACCCTTCAGTTTTTACCCCCACATCCTTGAAAGCTACCTGGGGAAAGACTGCCTTGTGAGGAAGAAGAAGACGTGCTGCTGGGAAAAGATGACACTGAGTAGAGCAAGGACAACCATCTCACTGTGACCTCCCCGTTCCAAAGACGCACCTTCCAACCATCACCAGGCATATGCCATCCTGGTCCATCTGGCCTCCTTGAGTTCTATGGGAACATCTGTCTTCTTCGTTTGCAACCTCTGTTCTTCATCCACCATTGTCTTCAAGATGTGTCTATAGAGGACTGTAGAGACTATAGAACTCAAGTTCAACTCCCAGCACTCAGGAAAAACAAAAAACAACAACAACAAAAACACGTATTTCAGACACAAGGCCCAGATGCCCCTGGGCTGACTGACTTGAATGACTGACTCCTTCCTGAGGACTATACCATGCAAGCTTCAGCAATGATGCTTGTGAACCAAAACAATGACCATCACTACACAGTAACACTAAGGTGCAGTAGTGGCATGCATACCTTGGTGGTAACCACCACCTCTCTAATTGGATTTAAACCCCACTCAAGAGGTCCAGTAACCTAGGCAACTACCCAGGGCTAGTGAAGTCATGGATCTTGGAGAACTACAATCACCACTTAACTATACCAACGTAATCCCTAACTACATTCTAAACAGTCGTCCTTATATCCACATATAAAAGTAGTCTTCTTTAGGTGCTTTTCAATCATTAGCGTTTCCTCAGTTGAGAATTCTTTGTTTAGCTCTGTACCCCATTTTTAATAGGGTTACTTGATTGTCTAGAGTCTAATTTCTTGAGTTCTTTGTTTATATTGGATAATAGCCCTCTGTCAGATGTAGGATTGGTAAAGATCTTTTCCTAATCTGTGGGTCGCCATTTTGTCCTATTGACAGTGTCCTTTGCCTTACAGAATGCTTTGCAATTTTATGAAGTCCCATTTGTCAGTTCTTGATATTAGGGCATAAGCCATTAGTGTCCTGTTCAGGAACTTTTCCCCTGTGCGCATGAATTTGAGGCTCTTCCCCACTCGGGGATACTGTGAGAGAGGGCTGAAGGACTGTAAGAGTCAGGGAGATTCTAAGAGCTGTGAGACTGTGCCTTCTAGGAACATCAGAAGCCATACCAATAAAGTCTCACCATGACTGCCTAAATACAAGCAGAACGAGGATGACAACAATAACATAGGAAAGCCCACAAGGCCTCAATCCTACACATAGAACTGCAAACAGCTAAGGAACGCTGACAGCAAGAGAGGTAGTCTTCCCTAGGAAGAGCACACCAGTTTTTATACATTACCAACTTGTCACTCCTGGAAATATACATACTAATGACATTGTATAGACCAAACAGGCAATATTTAGGAGTTGTGTGTGTTTCTGTGTGTGTATCTGTGTATGTGTGTGTGTATTAACAACAATTAATAAAAAGGGGAGGCCATGAATTTGAAAGAGAGCCAGGAGTAATAATATATGGGAGGGTTTGAAGGGAGGAAGTGTAAGATAGAAATGATGTAATTATATTATAATCTCAGTCATAATAATAATTATTTTAAAGCCAGGCACAGGAGCTCATGCCTATAATTCCTATGTTGGGGAGGCAGAGAGAGGGGGTTCCCCCAGGACTCCCTGGCCAGCTAGTTCCAGATTCAGTGAAAGACTCCAACTCAGAAGGTAAGGTAATTAACAAAGACTATTCCAGCCTATGATCGTGTGAGTTTCTTAGAATAGACACCAAGAAGTGGCTGAATTAGGGACACTATTTGACAGTGACAGATTGTTTTCTGAAGTGTTTTTTGTTTGTTTGTTTGTTTTTAATTTAGCTACCTGCAAAAACTCTTTAAATTAAAAAAAAAAAATCCTTAAATTTGGTTCAAACATATATGGGAAATCGTTAGAGTCTTGCGATTTTAAAACTGAAAGAATCCTCCAAATGATGGCTCTCCCTGCTTCTTTGTGGCGTGGCAGCCATCCACATTACTAGTCCACTTATCCCTGAAGGCTACTTTGTTGCTCCTCTTAATCTGCTATTTGGAGAAGACAGAATTGACTGTCCTTGATGGAAGCCGTCTTCCCAGGAGATAGTGAACAGCTAACACGGAGCCCATCCACAGAAGCCCAGGACAACTGACCCTCAAAAGTTTGTTTATGGTGTTTCTTCTAATTGGGGCCATTGTTCTCCTAGCCTTGACCTTAACCAGCTATAAAGAGAATAATTCAGAAACGCTGGGGAGACAAGCATGTTTGTATGTCTCCCCAATGATAGACAAGAAGTGGAGAGACAGCCTTGGCAGGGTGATCTGGAAGAGCCTTGCAGTGCTGCACTGCACCGAAACTCAGCAACCAAGATTAACCGTAACCTGGGAAGTCGCGGAGACTTGGCTATTGGCTTGTTCTTCTGGTCTCTTCAAAAGGAGAAATAAGATTTGGTTAGAAAGAAAGGACTGGAGCAAATCACATAATAACCCTGTGATTGGACCTAATCATTTAAGTTGTGGGTTAGTAAGTGATGTGAAGTCTGAGTCTCTGAAGTCAAAGACTCCAACAGAAGCAGTAGAGGGAAACGGGCTTAAGGGCGTTCTGGAGATCAAGGAACCAGGAGACGAATCGGCTTGTTCCTACACAACACTCTGGCAGAGTCAGAAAATATTCCTACATGGGGGGGAAAATGGAGGCAGGGCGGGGGGATAGCCTGATTGGCTTGGCTGAGCGTGCTGAGGCTTTGAAGAAGACAGGATAGTAAGAGCTCTGCTTTCATTCAGGGTTGCGCTGTACTGTGGGACAGCCTTGTGCTTCTCAAAGACACTGAAGAAAAGAGCTGGAAGCCCTCACCTGCCAAACTGTAGCAAGAGAGTTTTCTTGACAAAGGCTGCTGCGGCAGCTGCCTAAGAGGTGCCCCCTGTCTCCCATGCAGACAAAGGTGCCATGTGGACTCCTGGCAGCTGGGATCTTATTGCAAACTGAGACAGTCCAAACCTGTCCCTTCATCACTTCACTGAGGGACTAAATGGCCAGCTCAGCAGGTCATACAGTCTCAAAAATGTATCTTCAAAGTCTCATGTCACAGAGGACACTTCTAAGCCAGGTGTGGTGGCTCGCAGTTGGGTTTTTTATTAATTTTTTCATATATATTTTGACCACGTATTCCCCTCTCCTAATGTCCTCCCTACCGACCTGTGTTCTTTCTTTCTTTCAAAAAAATCAGAAAATGGAAGTGAAAGAAAACAAAAAATAAAACAAAAATTTCCCTAGAGAGAGAGAGACAGAGACAGAGACAGAGAGAGAACCCTACACTTCCTTTTGTGCTGGCCATCTACTGCTGGTCATGGGGCCTGTCCTGGAGTGTGACTGATATACCTAGTAACACTCTATTGTAGAAAACTGATTTTTTTCCCCTCCCAAGCAGTTATTAATTGCAGAAATCTTTGTAGTTAGGAGTGGAACCCTGTGTCTACTCCCTTTTCTCAGTGCTGGGGGCCCATTTGTCTTAAACCTGTACAGGTCATGTGAATCTTGCCACCATCTCTGTGAGCTTATGTGCTTTGGTCCTGTCCAGTTCTTAAAGTCTTTCCACCTTCTCTTCCACATGGATTCCTGAGCCTTGAGGGGAGAGGTTTGGTGAAGACATCCCACTTAGGACTGAGTGCTCCGGTGTCTCTTACTCTCCACACTTTGTCTAGCTGTGAGTTTCTGTGTTAGTTACCATTTACTGCAAGAAGACACTTCTCTGATGACGGTTGAATGAGGCACTGATCTATAAGGTACAGCAATATGTCACTAGGAGTCATTTTATTACTATGTTCCTTTAGCAGAATAAAGGCATGAACTTTTCTGTACACCCACAGTCTATCTAGTTTTAGGTTTTTGTCTACTTTCAGCAGTGCCAGGTGTGGAGTCTCTCTCATGGAGTGGGCCTTAAATTTAATCAAAGTGTGGCTATTTCTATAGCATTTATGCCGTTATTGTACAAGTATATCTTGTAGGCAGGTTGCTGTTGTAGATTGCAGGATTTATAGCCGTGTGCTACGGGTGATCACTGTGTAATGAGGAAGACAATGCCCCAACTAGACATAACATGCCACCAGGCAAAACGTCCAGATGCCAGGATGGATTACATCCTTGTTGAGTCATTGGTCAAAGGGGTTCCATGGAACCTCCCCTCAACCCTCAGAAAACATCACCTGCTATTGCCAAAGCTATTGGTTTCTCTCTATACCCTGACTACTGTATTAATCAAGATGGCACTTCCTGATGTCATCATACACAGAGAAGGCAAGCTGGTGTGAAGCTAGACACTTCACCCTACTGATTAGAGTCATGAAGCTGGAAACTACTTGCATGCTACCAAAGAGAAAGGTGGCTTACGCTTGTCATCCCAGCACTTTGGAAGCCTGGGTAGGAGGATCATCCTGAGTTTGAAGTCAGTATCGGATACAAAATGAGTTCCAAGTCAGCCAGGACCAGAGAGACCTTGTCTTAAAAAACAATTATATGTCTTTATGGCTATATGTATACCACACACACTCACACACACACACACTGTTTTAGTTACTATTCTATTATTGTGAAGAGACACCATAAACAAGAAACTTATAAAGAAAGCATTTAATTAGAGGATTGCTTACAACTTCAGAGGGAACTGTGGATAAAAGTTTATATCTGATCTGCAAGATGGAGACAGAGAGCGAGAGAGACAGAGACTGGGCATCTGACACGGGTTTTGAAACCTCAGCACCTATCTCCAGAGACACACCTCCTCCAACAAGGCCACACCTCCTAATTCTTCCTAAATGATTCACTAACTGGGAACTAAGCATTTAACTATGTGAGCCAATGGGTGCCATTCTTATCAAACCACCAAGCTCATATAAACTTGATATGTATTTCTAGGCAGCTTAAATTGTTCTACTTATTGCTTTTTTCCTCCTTTACATTCTCTTCTCTCCCCCTTTCTTTCCTCTGCCTTTTTCTCCTTCTACCTAACTAAATCTTCAATGTACCTTACCATTCACTGATAATCGATGTTCAGTGTATAGGAACAGAGAGTGTCTGAAGGCAAAGGTACCAAGGAGAGATAGCAGGCCACAAGGCCTGCCGAAAATACGTCCCTGGGGAGTAGCGGTGGCTATAGTCACACTGTGTGCTGTCAGCTTCGTAGAGAAAAGCTGCTGACTGGTTCTTCTTAGCATCAGTATCCTCTCATTCTTCATTCTTTCTCTCTGCTGCCCCTTCCTCCTGGTCTCATTCTTGCTCTCCCCTCTTTTCCATGGGAAAATCACAACTTTTCCAGCTCTCCTGGTAACTCCCAGAAATTAGGAAAGAAAGTCAGGGGGAAGAAGTGTCCACAACAAGCTTCAAGTTTAAGTCTTGTAGAGGAAATGTTTTGTCATTGTGATCTAGTAAAAGGGAGAGCACCTAGTCTTCATGAATTCCTGGGTTTTATCTCCAGCACCAAAGAAACGAGGTGTGGCAACACAGATCTGTGATCCAAGAATTCAGTAGTGGAGGAAGGAAGATTGGGAGTTCAAGGTTTGGCTGCATAGAGAGGGTAGCCTGGGCTACAGGTGATACAGTCTCAAAGACAAAAGCAAACAAAGAGATGGAGAACTGATGTAGGACAGAGGGAGCACCAAGGCTCTGTGCCTTGCTTCCAGCCTGCTTGTGCTAATGGAGACTATGGGTCCCCGTGTGGTTTCCCCTTTCCTCTCCTTCTCTCTACCTTGACAAGAAGGAGTTTTGTTTTCCCAGAGGAGTCTTGGCTCATGAATAATCTAGTCATTAGGAATGGAAGGAACAAGAAGAAATTTTCAGTGGAAGGAGGTTGGCAGCCATCCCAGCCACTCTCTCATCGCCTTGTCACGTCACCTCATTGTCTTCAATGTGAAAGTAGGCTATGTCAGCAATCCACATGACCACACAGGGCAACTGGAAAGAACCAGGCTGAAAAATGTATTCGAAGCTTGGAAACTATCAAGCTGTGCAAAGACAACCTTCCTGTCAATATGAAATTACTGTTTCAAGAGCCTCAGGAGTAAGTTTCAGTAAGAATCCTTCACCTATCAGAGAGTTTGCAACCAAATCAGGAGATTATGATAACACTTGCCTAGCAGATTCAAGGGCCAGGCTTCAGTCTGCAGCACCAGGAACAAAAACCAAACAGCATAATGGAAAACACTTCAGTTAGAAGTATAGCTCAGGGGTAGGGTGCTTGCCTATTAGCCTAGGGGCCTGGGTTCAAGCCCCCAGCACTGAAAAAACTTGAGAGACAAGATATACAATATATAGTAACATGTAACAAATTGTCTAGACAGCATATGGGCTAGGGGCATGGCGAGAGGCGTGGCAGGGGTTGGTGGTGAGGAGCAAGCCACTGTTTGGAGCCTGGAGAACTAGAGGCTGTGCTAATACAAAGCAGTGATGGTTAGAAAGGTCATTGGCGGGTTCCAGTTTATGTCTTTGATTTTGTTATTTGAGGTAAGGTCTCACAACGTAGCTCAGTGTGGTCTTGAACTCATGATCCTCCTGCCTCAGCCTCTTACTATCGGATTACAGATGTACACCACCATACCTGGTGATAAGGACTTATTGCAAAGACAAGACCTATGATGAATTGGATTATGTCTTAAGAAGTATGTTGAAAACCTTCTCCCTGCCTCTCCAGAACCTCAGACTGTGACCTTTCTGGGCACAGAATTCTTACACATGTAATTAGGTAAGATAACACTATGCATAAGCAGGGTTGGTGATTATTCCAGTGTGATTGGCATCTGTTTAAGGAGGATTGAGAAAGACATAGTGAGATAATGCCACACGAGGACAGATTCACACAGAGGAAAGGTCATCAGATGACATGGGACAACATTGGCAGATTCCAAGATGGCCAAGTACTACCAGCAAATAGCAGAAGCAAGCATGTGGCCCGGAAACTTCTAGATGGGGAGTTGGCACTGAACACACCCTAAATTCAGGCTGCTGGCCTCCAGAGAGGGGGTGGAGAGAGGGAGTGGGAGAGTATTCCCTGCATTTTAAGTCATGCTGTGTGTGATTCTTCATAATAACAACCGTAGGAGCTCGTGAGCTGCAGAGGGCCTTCCTGGTAAGGTGTCTCATATTCATAACACAACTGGAAAGGAAGTGGCTCTTTGTAAAACACAGCACAAAGGTGAGCTGCCCTTGGTCAGCGCATCCTCTCTTAGGATATTGTTATACTTTTGGTGAGATTTGGCTCTACACATGATCGGAAACTCAGGCCTCACCTGATTGCCGTCAGAGTTGTCATGACTGCCGCCCAGTGTATTTGGTTTGGCTGTACAAATTCTTTTAAAGCGACATCTTCTTACCCATTATCTATTTACTGTCCATGGAGAATCATGCTGATCCCATTCTCATTTGTTTTAAGGGGCGCTCAGCTTTTATGTTTATGGATGTTCAGATCTGAGTAATGGCTGGACTTCCTGACGAAAGCAGTTTGAAATGGCTGTGTGCACAGTTCTTGAAACACTGTGTGCCCTGCCTGGTGCTCAGCGACTTCACTTCAAGGAAATCCTGTTCTTTGAAGCAGTGGTTATGGTCCACTGGGCCAGAAACCCATCCTGAGAAAGCTCGAAGAGCCGGGTTTACATGTCCCACTGTCTGAGGCCCAACGTTGCCATTAGAAATAGTTAGGTAAACAAAGCTACCACAGATGTCCTGAATACATATTTGCAGGATCACAGGCTAAGAGAGGAGTGTTTCCCTTTCAAATAGAAGGTTTTCTCTCTCTCTCTCTCTCTCTCTCTCTCTCTCTCTCTCTCTCTCCTCCCCCTCTCTCTCTCTGTGTGCATGTGTGCACACCCATGTTCAAATGCATGTGAGTGCAAGTATATACATGTGTGCAAGCATTGTTGTGTGTGTGCTAGTGCATGCAAAGGCCACAAAGCAACTTCAGTCATCACTTCTTAGGTGTTGTCCACCTTCATTAGCCTGAAGCTCACCGAATAGGAGAATAGGAAGAACTGACCAGCAAGCCCCCTAGGTCTGCCTGTCTGCCTCACCCGAACTTAGATTACAAACAGGTGGCACCATGCCCTAAACTGTTTGTTTGTTTGTTTGTTTGTTTGTTTGTTTGTTTGTTGAGACAGGATTTCTCTGTATAATAGCCCTGACTGTCCTGGAACTCTCTCTGTAGACAAGGCTAGTCTTGAACTCAGATATCTACCTGCTTCTGCAAAGATAGATGGATGGATGGATGGATGGATGGATGGATGGATGGATGGATGGATGGATGGGAGACTGAACTTAGGTCCAAGCTTGCAAGGCCAGTCCTTTACTGTCTGAGCTGTCAGTCCAGACCCAGACACAGCTTTGTAAACTGAAGTCTGGTTAGGTTGCAAGCATGGTAGGTAGCACCAGACTATGTCTATGTGTTAGTTATGAATGTATCATGATTGTATCTGACCATGTCCCAACGTCCTTTGGGATCCTTCACAGGATGGAATACAGGCAAGGTATTTAGGGTAGTGTGTGGCTTATAGTCAGTTCTAATACATGCTAGTTAAAGCATTTTTTTCTTTTCGCTAAACTGGGTGAATTCCAATCAAGTATTTCATGCAAATTTAAAATTTTGTTTGGCAATGTCATGTCCCAACGGAAGTTACCTGTTGGGCTGTGGATAAAGCTCAATTGATAGAGTGCCTACCTGTCATTTACAAAGCCTTGGGTTTGCTCTCCAGCACCACATAAACTGGACATGGTGACACTCACAATTCCATCATCCAGGAGGTGGAACCCGCAGGATGAGAAGTTTAAGATCAGCCTCAGCTCTGTAGTGAGACTGAGGCCAGCCTTCAGGACACAAGGCACATTGATGTCTTGAAATCCAGTTTGTGCAAAGGAGAAAAAAGATGAACAGTTTTGTCACTGGTGCAAAACTTTTGGAAGTCACTGTTTGGTTTCTTGTCTTAAGACCAGAGGTTCTCCACTTTCCTAATGCTGAGACCCTTTAACACAGTTCCTCATGCTGTGATGACCCCTCCAAACCATAATGTCATTTTGTTGCTACTTCATAACTGAAATTTTGCTGGTTACGAATTGTAATATAAATATCTCATATGCAGGATATCTGATATGCTACCCCTGTGAAAGGATTGTTTAATCCCCATAGGGGTCCTGAGTCACAAGTTGGAAATCCCTGGGTTTTGTTTTGTTTTGCTTATTTATTGTATGTATATTTATTTGTTTGCTTATTGTATGTATGCTCTATTTGCATGTACACCTGCGTGCCAGAAGAGGGCATCAGATCCCATTATAGATGGTTATGAGCCACCATGTGGTTGTTGGAAATTGAACTCTGGACCTCTGGCAGAGCAGTCAGTGCTTTTAGCTGCTGAGTCATCTCTCCAGCCCCCAAGAACCCCTGTTTTAAGGTAATCTGTTTTATATTAAGTTGGCAGAGTTTGAACCATGAAGAAAACAGAGAATCTGAGATGTCAAGAATAACAGTCCCATGGAAATAGTCACACGACAACTGGATACAATTTCTAGTTCTGGATTCTTCAATTTCTCATTATAATATTCAATGGATGAAGAAAATATGCAAGCAAACAGAATGACAATCACAAATCACACTCCAAAATCATTTGATGGCAATGATGGAGTTGAAATGGGGGTGGGGGACCTACCCAGGATACTAAGGAACTTAAAACACAAATACCAAAGTTCAAGCCCCAATATGAGGAGTCCAAAGGCAGAGCTTGTGCTACAACCAATCTCATTACCATTCACAATTGGGTTTTGGGGTCATGTCCTCTGGAGAGCTTCCCAAGACCTTCCTATTGGCTGAATTCCTAACACAGATCTGCATCCTCACAGTTTCTCTCTGGCTATATGTCCATTGAGTTGGGGCTAAATCTAAACTGTAGGGACAAAAGCCCACCTTCTTCATATCCCCATAGCCACACTCTGGTCCAAAGAAGGCATTTGATAACCACTATGCAATAGCTATGAGAAGACCATATCTGGGGTTTTTCTGAAGGTCAGCAACACTCTTGATTACACTTTCCCTCTTTATGAGGTCGGTAGCTAGTCAGAAGAAAGAAATTTTAAAATATATTTAGTCTATGTCTCAGTCTGTTTCCTGTTGCTATAACAAAATGCCACACTTTGGGCCATTTACAAAGAATTGCTGCTTACCTAGCTCATATTTATGAGAGCTTGGAAGTCAAAAAAAATGATGAGGGCCTCATGCTATAGAGTGTATCACATAGACAGCTTGCCCTCTCCTCCTCTTCTTATAAAGACACCAGTGCCACCATGAGACCTCATCCTACATCCTCATGGAACCCTGACAGCTTCTTCAAGGCCCATCTTTTGGTGCCGTCCATCAGTGAGGATTCTAGCACATTGGCCTGGAACTCACTAGGGAGATGACCATGGCTGGCGAATGAGCCCCAGAGACTCACCAGCCTCTGCCTTCCAGCATGGGGATTGCAAGAGCATGCTGTTATAACCAGGATTTTCCTTATGTGAGTTCTGAGGGATTGATCTCCTGTCTCCATGTTTGCAAGGCAAGCACTTTCCTGGCTGAGTCATTGCTCCAAGTCACTTGATGCCTGAATTCTCTGTAAGAGAATCATAGATCAGAAAATAGTTTGAAAGTAAGGAAGGAGAACTATGAACAGTGTTTGCCATTTTAGCATTTTCCAGAAGGAAAAACTCATAGACTTAGTTGGGGTTAATTTGTTGGACTGTTGACAAGGTAGCCTCGTTAAAAGGGTTTGTTTGTTCTCAAACCCATTGTAGATAATTATCAGCAAATTACAAAGAACAGTGATAAACCAATTACAAAGGAAGAGGTAGAAGAGCCATAAAATACAGGCACAATAAAGCAAAAATGATTCGGATGCCAGAAACAAATTGTCCTCGGCACAAATTTCAATAGGTCCTTGGGAGCTACTGTGTTGGAGCTAACTACCACTGCAGGTTTTCATGAATTCAGGCTGCTGCGTGTTCAAACAGACAAGCTCTCACACACCCAGGAAATGCAAGTTTCCAGAATGATTCATGTTTGACAACTCTAAAACGCTGCTTTTATTTAATTTGTCTTAAGTACGTTGTTTCTTATGTATTAGTGCTATATGCCCTTGGTTACACTGAAGTTCATGGAACATCTACTTCTCTGCAAATCCCATACAGTGATCTTCATCCATATGTAGAAATGGAGACACATGTGAGCAGTTCAGGCTAAGGACAAAGACCAGGACACATGTGTGGGCTCTGCTAGCCTCAGCCAAGTGAATGGCCATAAGTATAAGGCAGTTCAAGATCCGATTGAGTCACTATTGAAGCAGGGGCCACTTGTCCTCTTCTGAGCTGCAGTAGATGTTTGGATGCCATCATTTTCTCTGACCATTTAGGAATCCTTTCTAGTTTATTTGTCTTGCTGTGATAGGACACTCTGACCAAAAGAAGAATGGAGGAAGGATTTATTCAGCTTGTACTTTTGAGTCTCAGCCCATCATGCAAGGAAGTCAGGGCAGAAACTCAAGCAGGACCTTCCAGCAGAAACAAAGAGGAACACTAGCTAGCTTTTCTTATATAGCCTCAGACCACCTCTCCCAGTGGGCTGGGCACCTCAATCATCAACAGTTATAATCCCCACAGACATGCTCACAAGCCAATTTCATCTAGTCAATTCTTCAATGGAGACTCTCTGTCTCAGATGACTCTTGAACTGTGTCACACCAAACAGCCTTTCTCTGCACATAGTTAAGCACTGGAACCCTACAACTTCCCAAAGATTTTGATGAGTATCCTGAAAAGCTCTAAGGGCTTCTCCCAATCCTGTGAAAGGCAGATACCGAACTGCGTCATATTCCCATCTGCCAATGTTCTTGCACTTTATACAAGCTCGTTCTTATCTCTGGCCCATCTTTAATTGCATCATTTACAGATTGGGTTCAACTGTGACACCTCTTCTCTCCATTCACAACCTCAGAACTGATCCAGATGCTATGCGTTCAGTGTGTTGGTAAGACACTCTTTGTAATTACTGTGATTTTTTTTTAAATTTCTTATGAACACGTAGGGATTTAAAGACTCAAACACTTCCATTGGAGTCTCACTGGATGCTTTTCAACAACAAGAACACATTTTAAGATGTGAAAAGGATTTACCATTTAACTCGATCACACCTACGAAGTCTCTCTTCACTCTTGGCCTTCACCTCCCAGTTGCAACCCATTTATAACCTGTCTTAGAGTTTTATTGCTGTGAAGAGACACTATGACCAAGGCAACTCTTAGGAAGGACAACATTTAATTGGGGCTGGCTTCCAGTTTCAAAGGTTCAGTCCATTGTCATCAAAGTGGGGCCATGGCAGTATCCAGACAGACAAGAGGCTGCAGAAGCTAAGAGTTTCTACCTTTTCATCCAAAGACAGACAGGAAAAGAATGGCTTCCAGACAGTGAGGACAGGGTCTTAAAAACCATGTCCACAATGACAACTTCTTCTAAGAAGGCCACACCTCTAATAGTGCCACTCCCTGGGCCAAGCATATTCAAACCACCACATAACCCTTCTCCCAATTCTTACCAGTGTTCAGTGTATCCTTCTAGTTTTCTATTTTATAAGCATCAGCAATATAATGATACATTCCCATATCCCCCTTTTTCTTAAAGATTTACTTATTTATTTTATGCATGTCTATACTAATAGTATACTATTGCTCTCTTCAGACATACCAGAAAAGGGCATCAGATCCCTTTTACAGATGGTTGTGAGCCACCATGTGATTGCTGGGAATTGAACTCAGGACCTCTGGAAGGGCAGTCAGCACTCCCAACCACTGAGCCATCTCTCATCTCCCTTAATTCATGGTGATATTATAATAGACCCAAAAAGCCGAAGAGACAGTTCTTTAAAAAAGATAAACAAGAGATGAAACCCAAGTTAACATTAAAGAATCAGAGATTAAGAGGGAAACATCACAACAGACACCAAAGAAATGCAGAACACTCTAATGGAATAGTTCGAAAACCCTATACTTGATTCAGTTAAGAAACCTAAAAGAAGGACCTGAAGAGATGACTCGGTGGTTAAGAACACTGACTGCTCTACCAGAAAACCAGAGTTTCATTTCCAACAACTACATGGTGGCTCACAACTATCTGTAATGGATCCAATGCCCTCTTCTGGGTGTCTGACGAGAACAACAGTGTATTTGCATACATTAAATCTTTAAAAGGGTATCGCTCCACTGGGCTCCCTGCTGCAGGAGGTGGCCTCTTCAGATGCCATATCCCCAATGCAGTGAGTCATAGCTAAGATTGCGCCCCCCCACATACACACTGATTCTTGGGTATCTCCCTTATCCCAGGTCCTTTTCTTGTCCTAGAGATGCCTTCCATCTCCTCACCTGTCAGTTGACGGTTTCCTTTGTTCTTATTCATCTTTCTCCCCCACTGCCATTTCCCATATACCTCCTATTTTGGTCTGCTTCTTTTCCTCAAATAGTCCCCTTTCTGTTTTCATGTCGCATGAATTCTAGTACTTTCTGCCCCTTTTCCTTAAGGTTTTTTTCACCCTCATCTCATGGCATAAAACTGTTTTATATTTTTTTCACATAAAAGAAAAAGTATGATATTTTCTTTCTGACTGGCTTGTTTTGTTTAACCTAACACTCACTAACTCTATTCACTTTCATACAAATATAATTTTATTTTTGCTTACAGCTGAAAAGAATATGTACATACATGTTTTCTTTATCCATGCATGTGTTAATGGGCACAGTTGGTTCCAGATCTTAGTTATTATGCCTGGTCTGACCATAGCACGGTGTGACAATAGCACGTGTGGCACAGCTGACTTAGAGTCCATCAGCAGCGTATACACCCGGAAGTATTACAGCTGAGACACATGGTAGTTCTGTTTTCGGTGTTGTGCAGAACCCTCACACAGACTTCACAGGGCCGTTACCACTTTACATTCCCACCAACAATGATTAGTTTTCCCACTTATCCTCATCAGTATTCAATTTTCTGACAATCGCCATTCTGACTCAGTGAGAGGAATTCTGAAGCAGTTACACATGTATGATGATGTCATAATGAAACCATTGGTTATGTGTAATTAACATGTGCTAATGAAAAACTGTTCTCACTCATGTTTCCCTGATGTTTACGCATGCTAAATATGTTTTCAAGTATTTATTGATTATTTTTCTTCTTTTGAGAATTCTCTATATTCAGTTCATTAGCTCACTTATTGATTGCTGTGACTTTTTTTGGTTTGCTTAATTTTCGAAGTTCTTTATACAGTCTGGAAACTAATCTCTCATCCCATCTGTGTAGTTGACAAAGACTGATTTCTAATCTGTGGGCTGTCTCTTCACTTTGGTGATTAGCTCTGTGCAGAAGCTTTTTAATTTCACACAATACCATTTATTGTTTCATTCCTATGTTATTGGAATCTTTTTAGACAGTCCATACCACTGTATACATTTTTAAGTGTTTTAGCATTGTTTTTGGATTGTTAAATAGTTCAATCTTCTTATACTGAATTCAGATGCTCCTTCCCCTTTAGCATTTGAAAATCAAATAACGAAAGATATATATATATATAAAAAACTTTAGAAATAATGTAGTGTGCTAGTGTCAGTTCTTCTCTGGTAGTTTTGTGGAGTTCTGCTGTAAGTCCACCTGGCTGAGTGATCTTTAACTGGAAGCCTTTTCTGGCTGTCTCTGTCTCCTTGTTTGTGACAGATCTGCTTGAGTTGTTGGTCTCTCCTCAGTTTAAATGTGATGTTTCAGATGAATCTAGAACTCATCCATTTCTTTTAGGTTTTCTTTCTTTCTTTTTTGTGATGAAATAATATTCTTTGTTTTCAAATTTTATCTTTTCGTTACTTATTCACTTTACATCCCATTCACTGCTCCCCTCCTGGTCACCCCCTCCCCCTCCCTTCTTCTCCTGTGAGCAGTGGTAGTCTCCCTGGGTATCCCTGCCCCACACCTTGGCATTTAAAATCTCTATGAGGCTAAGCACTTCTTCTCCCACTGAGGCCTGACAAGACAGCCCAACTAGTAGAACATATCCTACATACAGTCAACAGCTATTGGGATAGCTCCCATTCCAGTTGACCCACATGAAGACCAAGCTGTACATCTGCTACATATGAGTGGGGAGGCCTAGGTCCAGCTCATGTATGTTCTTTAGTTGGTGGTTCAGACTCTGAGAGCCCCAAGGGCCCAGGTTAGTTGAGTTTGTTGGTTTTCCTGTGGAGTTCCTATCCCCTTCAGAGCCCACAATCCTTCCTCCTATTCTTCCATAAGAATCCCCAGGCTTAGTCCACTGTTTGTCTTGGGTGTCTGTATTGATCTGAGTCAGCTTGGGTGGAGTCTCTCAGAGGACAATATACTGTCTTCATTGTGTGTATGTGTATGTATATGTGTGTGCGTGTGTATATATACACACATATATACATATACATGGATTTATGCCATAAGGAAACTCATCTCTTTGTACGCTAACTTGAAAACATTAATAAAGAGAAAGCATGCAAGCCTTTCCATCTGATGGTTTGTGTATCTGTGGAAGACAGGGTTGTGGAAAGGAGCCACAGATGAATAGCAACCTCTTCTTGGGAAGACATAAGGGAACTAAGTGTCCCAAGGTTTAAAACTTAAGTCAAGAACATAAATGGGCTATTGTGAGAAGCGACTATGGTGTGTTTGTTTGGTTTGTTTCTAAAGGGTGTGATGGAATGTAGAGTTTAAGGAAGTAGAGGTGTGTGGGGAGGGGTAGAGAGATGGCTCCAAGCATTAGGAACATGAGAGTACTGGAGAAGACAGAAATCAGAGATGCTTCCTCCTGGCCCTGACCCAGGCTTGCAGGGCTGTGAGGTATAGGCATGCTGGTTGATGCAAAGTTTCCAGAATAAGCAGTGTCTGCATTTCCCAGGGCTCAGGCAAGTGTGGAGCTGGAGAGAAATGGCCACAGCGGGAGTTCCATACCTTTCTAATATGCTCTGTCCATCAAACATTAGCAGCCTAAGGATTCCAGTCCTGGGTAAAGAAGAGTAGACTCATTGCATCCTCTCTCTTCCACTGATTACAATTCTACAAGATATAAGACACAACTCCCTGTGGGCTCTGAAAAGTCCATATAGCCAATAGATAAGACAAAGTTAAAGATGGGCCAATGTGGTTGGGATTTAGCTCAGCGGTAGAACAATTGCCTAGCAAATACTAAGGCCCTGGGTTCAATCCTCACCTCCTGAAGAGTGGACAAGACTGATCAAAGCAATAGTGAGTTTTATAGTTTTTCTTTGCTTCTGTTGCTTTAATCTGGCTTTGACCTGAGGATGGGCCACACTGACTGAACTGCACAAATGGATGCAGGGAGCACAAATACCAAGAAACTGCTTATCTCAGAACAGATTAGGGAACAAAAGTACACCCCAGAAAAAATATGAGAGAAATGTCTCTCCCTCCACTCTCTCTCTCTTTCTACCTCCCTCCCTCCCTTCCAGACCTTGTGTTGGCATCAGCTTCAGTCACCAACACAATGACACCAGTAACGGACTCAGAAAACATAGGAAAGAAGTTTCTGACATACTGAGAGTGGGAACAATTTGCAACCATGTTTCTCTCATGGATACTCTGTATCCATGGTAGTTTAGTTGCATACAACTGTATGACATCACAGTAGGAGAGAGGCTAAGACTCTTAGAGAACTCCTACTTCTAGCCAGAAGAACCAGGTACAGAAATCCACAGCATCCGAGGATAGGAAAGCTTTGTAAACAGAGAAGCAGAGAATTAAATACTGTAACTGTGTGTGAAACACTAGTGACCCTAGGTGAAGCACTGAGTCTCCCATTTGGGGGGGGGGAGACAAAGACAGAGACAGAGAAGAAAGAAGAAGAAGAAGAAGAAGAAGAAGAAGAAGAAGAAGAAGAAAGAAGAAGAAGAAGAAGAAGAAGAAGAAGAAGAAGAAGAAGAAGCAGCGAGGAAGGAAGGATGAGAGAGAAAGGAAGAAATGAAGGAAGAAGGACATGAAAGATAGAACTCATGTCTAAGAAAGTTGTGGGATGATATCGAGAGCACTCACATTTTGTGTGGAGAATGGGTCACAGTGGTACGCACTCATAATTCCAGCACTGGGTAGGCAGAGACAAAAATCAGCCCTGAGACTCACTGGCTCAGATAGTATAAGTGGTAAACTTCAGGGTAAGGAGCGATTCTGCCTCAAAGATGGTGTGCAGTACACCTGCAAAATGATATCTGAGGTTCTCTTTCCCTCCTCTATGCCTCCATTTTCCTCCCCCTGCCTCTCTCTCTCTCTCTCTCTCTCTCTCTCTCTCTCTCTCTCTCACACACACACACACACACACACCCAAGAGTTCTAATATTCATGCCATTAATGTAACAATAAAAGGTAAGGGACTTGCGCACAACCAAAATGTCAAGAAATAGGGTTGTGAAATGTTGTGAAAGACAGCATTCTAGAAATTTAAAAGTTTCAATGCAACCCAGCAACACACAAACTCAACAAAAACCAACAAACTGTAATCAAACTTATAAAAAAAAACAAATATGAAGCAAATAATATTTAAAAACAGCCACACAAACAGCAAATGGTAGGTAAGACACATCAGTTTGAATGACTGCTAATTTCTCAAGATGTCCCACAGAAGTCTAAGGACAACAGGAATCAGCTCTCTTGGGCTGAAAGAGATGTCACTGTCCTGTGTGTACACTGAGGATATTCCCAAGAATGAGAAGATGGACTGAAAAATTAACATCATGGAAACAACTATATATAAATCAGTCTATGTATTCAATCCAACCCCATCAAAATTCCAGCATCATTCTTTGAAGAAACAGAAAAATATTAAACCTCATATGGATCTACAAAGGGCCCAGATTGCCAAAACAATTCTGAGCAAGAAAAACAATATGACGAGAAGTATCACTATACCTAATTTTTTAGTTAGACTAACAAGCAAGGTACTGGCACAAAGACAGACATGAAGATCGATGGATCAATGTCCAAAACAGGGATTTTTTAATGTTTGTTTGCAAGAAAATGGATGCAACTGTGCATAATCACATTAAATGAATTAAGCAAGTCTCAGAAGACAATATATTTTCTCTCGGATTAGTAGAACATCGATATAAAATCTGATTGATTTATATAAATGCATAGAATATACACGTAAGTATGTATGACATGAAAGTAGAAGGTAAACCATCAAGGAAGACAGAGAAACTAGTGGAAATGGGAGGAGGCCAGAGGGAATATGTTCAATGCACAAAAATGTCCTCATGTAACTCAACCATGTACAATGGAAACATACAGTGATTTTTTTTTTTTAAGAAAACTTGGGGCTGAAGAGATTTCTCAGCAGTGAAGAACACTTGCTGCTCTTCCGAGGACCAGAACCCACATGGTAGATACTCACAACCACCTGTAACTTCTGTTCCAGGGGGTCCAACGCCCTCTTCTGGCCTCCACAGGCACTGCATGCACATGGTACACATACAAACAAGCAGAAATATAGAAATTCACATAAAAATAAATAGAAAAAAAAGAAAACTTACGTTGACACAAAATTTTACTGGTACATGACTAGATCAGTTGTACTCATAATCACTCCAAAGCAGGAGTGATATAAATAATCTTTTATTAGAGACTAGATGAATAGATTGGCATATTTGATAGCCTATACATCACATACCATTCTGAAACAGGCAAGTCTGTCTAGAATGAGAACAGTTTGCTCAGGGTGAAGGTCGAAAGGAGTAATTAGCAATGCCAAGGTAGCACAAGGGAATTTTGAGAGGTGACAGCAATCTGTGCCTTGGATATTGTGGTAATTAGACAACTCTTAGTCTAATCCTCAAAATACAGAGAGCTAAGACCAAAAACTGTGATTTATTCCTATGCAAATATAAAAATTTTAAAGTTATATTAAATTTTCTACTTCATGTGCTCATCTCTTAAAACAATACACGCAATATCTAAAAGCTGAATGTTGACTGAATTCTCTTAAATATCTTAGAAGTCACCAAGGGCACTCACCTTGCAATGTGGTATTAGAAGTCTTGCCATGTAACCCAGGTAAGCACATACAATACTTCTGTTATCTACATAAACGCATTTGGATTTCCTGGTCTGGCTCATATGTGATCTATGCCTAGAAGAAAAGCAGCCGGAGTCCTGCTGGACAGTTCTACGACCCCAGGACCTCTCACTGGAGAAACCCGACATGGCCAGCGTGGGCAACAGGGACACTGGAGGTGGTACCACAAATGCCTTGACATTTTTCAAACCATGTTCACAGTGTGAGGTCACTGGGCCTGAGCCCCAGAGAGCCAGATCATGGCCACATCCTTCCTATCAGCCTGCCAGCTTTAGAACTGCCCAGATGCCAAAAGCAAACATGGGATTCAGGAGGAGGAGGAAGTCGCCTTTGTCTCAGTACTGTGCTCAGCGATGTATGTCGGAGATGACACCTGTTCAATGCACCAGGTAAACTCTCCACTCCTATTCTTGGCTTCTTCCAGGCCGGAAGTTAGCTCAGGTGCTCCACCTGGCCAGTCTGTACATCCTGGACACATTTCCTCAGGCCTTGCTTTCCCTAAGTTGTTTCAGGTTCAGTGGTTCTTCAAATACCGGAAGACACCTCTGCCTTGGCCCCTCCTAGGAGGGTGTCCCTCGATTTGCTCAGTAACTTCCTGAAAAAAACAATGGATGCAAATCTCATTGTTACTAATCACACAGCATAATAAATGGGCAGGGAGTGCCTCATAAAGCAAGCCTGGGTTGGCTCCTTCTACAATTTGAAGTCTCTTTTTATAAAGAAACAACCTAGACCCCTCCTGAACCACAAACAGGTATGAGCACACATGCTTGCCAATCCCTCCAGCCACTAAGTCTGTCTTAGCACAAAGTTGTTGTGGGGGCAGGTAGGCATTCAAGTTATTGCTGAACGTCAGAACCATTTCTAGGAGCTTTGCCTTACAGGTATCTCTCTTCTTTTTATTCTTCTTGCTGTCTCTTCCACCCAGCAGTCCCCATAGATTCATCAAGATCCGACCCATAGAAAACAGCTTCCCTAAAGGGGAAAATGGGACCACAACTTCATTGGGGAATAATATACTTAAAGGATATATGTAGTAAGTAAAAAGAAATTGCTAGATTGTTAGGACATTAAACAGTAGATACCACTAGGCTTATTTTCTTTCTTCCTTTTCTTTTCTGAGTGGGATCAGTGACTACTGAATTTTTAATTACAATTTTAGAAGGTCTATTTGTTTTTATCTTATGTGTTTGAGTGTTTTGCCTGCATGTATGTATATGCATCATGAGTGTACAATGCACAAGGAGGCCAGAAGATGGCGTTTGAGCCCCTGAAGCTGAAGCCACCATGCTAGGAACTGAACCCTAGTCTTCTCTAAGATCAGTAAGTGCTCTTAACTGCAGAGCCATCTCTCCAGCCCCCTAGGAAAAAGATCAACCTATTCGCCCAGGGAGAATAGAGTACAGACCTGGACTGGCAGCCTCAGATTTCTCTTTCTGGACTTCTAGTGTATTGGACAGAGCTGCCCACAATCCGAGTGGATCTCTCTCATCACCCCCAGTCACTATCCCATATGTCACCTCTCTCTGCACACCCCCACAGATGTACCCACAGGTGAACATTGCCAGCTACATTGAGAGCCAAAACCAATCATCAAAGAAGGTGATAAGGTAAGGAGATGGAGCCTTCATGGATGGGACTAGTGCATTTACAGAAAAGGGCTAAGGGAGACTCATTTTTCTTTCCTATGAAAACCGGAGAGAGTTTCATCTGTGTGAATCTGCCGGACACTTGACCTCCATCACAACTGTTTTATGAGCTTCATATGCATATGGGGCTCCTCCTTTTGAGTCCTCATCTCACAGCAAACCAACACTTTTAAATCTTATGCATTACTCACATGAAATACAATTTCTATGTGACTGTATAATTCCTATCATTTTATCAAATTGATAAAATGTTTGATGTGCATTAGCATATCATGAAATATTCATGAATTTGAATTTTCGTCTGTACTCAGTTTGAAACCCAGCTATTTTCTTTTTGGCATTCAGGTGTTCCTATTTTCCTCTGTAAAGCTGTTCTCCCTAAGCGCTAAATCTCAGTGCACAATGCAAACAACAGCCTTGCACACAGGAATCAGAAATGGACCCTTTCCAAGGCCCAGTCAGCTTGCTGTGCTTCAACCAACCATGGCCCCACACCTGTGAGTCAAATAGAAGACGGAGTTCTAACACCTGTGATGGATCTGTTGCACTTGTTCAGGGTATCTTCGCTGCAACCTTTATTATCTTGTGGTGCACAGAGGGAAAGTAAGCACAGAAATTCCTAATGACTTGCCCTAAGCCTCTTCAACCAGAAAGTGGCCATTCAGACCCAAGTCTCATGGCTACAAAGCCCATAATTAACTAAGTCACAACTGCAGTTACAGCAGAAGGTCACAGCTTTGTCTCCTGACATTTAGTTGGAAGGAGATTGGCCAATTTGGGGACTTAAGAGGATAGCTCCCCCATAAACCACTTGCCACATGAGCAGAGTTCAAACCCCAGAACCATATTAGTAAGCCAGGCAAGGTTTGATACTCCTACACCTGACACAGGGACCGTAGGGGGCTCCACTGACCAGCCAGCCTAGCAGCAAGTTTGAGGCCAGTGAAAGAACCTGTCTCAAAAACAAGGTGGACAACCACTGTTCTAGTTTGTATTCTCTTGCTATGATAAACACTATGACCAAAAGCAGACTGGGGAGGAAAGGGTTTGTTGTAGCAGGTTACAGTCCCTCATCAAGGGAAGCCAAAATAGGAACTCAAGGCAAGAGGTAAAAGTAAAACCAGGGAGGAAAGCTACTTACTGTCTGGGCACCTGCTTCAGCTCACCTACTTCCTATGTAACCCAGGAGCACTTGCCCAGGGTGGCACTACCCAGTGG
The DNA here is from genome assembly GCA_021653895.1 of Mastomys natalensis. Classification (NCBI taxonomy): domain Eukaryota; kingdom Metazoa; phylum Chordata; class Mammalia; order Rodentia; family Muridae; genus Mastomys; species Mastomys natalensis. The sequence goes on from JAJTUV010000741.1 coordinate 288,982, forward strand.
GCTAGGCCCTCCTCCATCAATTAGCAGGCAAGACAATGTCCCACAGATAAGCCTACAGGCCAATCTGATAGAGGCAGCTTCTTAGTTGAGGCTCCCTCATCCCACGGATGCCAAGTTGACAACCAAGAATGGCCATCACAACATCCAAAGAGCACCACCAGAGGCTGTCCTTTGGCTCCCATATGTGCACACACATACCTGTGAAAATACACACACAGGTACAAAAACAAAAAAGATCAGCCTGTCTCAATGATTACATGATGCTCTGTCACCATAGCCTTGCTTATAACATTTAGAAGCTGTTTGTTCTCCCTGATCTATATGCCCTTGTCCAAAATTTTCTTTCCAAGAACATACAGATCAGAGCTGGATAGGGTGGTGACACTTGCCTGTAATCCTAGCACTAGAGAGAGTGTGGCACATCCACTATTTTAAACCAGCATCACCACCTACCCCACCCCCTGTGAATCTTTTCCCAACTATGCAGTCCATTTATTTGAGGGTTACTCCGATGTGGTAACATTACCATGAAAAACATAAGGGAGCACCTATCATTCTTAATCCTTTATGTGGCAGGATCTGGAGGCTGAAGATCCGGGTTCAGTTCCCAGCACCCACATAATGGCTTACAACCATCCCTTGTAACTCCAGTCCAAGGGATCTGACACACTTTCCTGACCTCTGCTAATAAGTACATTGTGAGTAAACGGGGTGCAGCGGTGGAGGATGCCTGGAGGCTTCCACGCGGTGGGGGACCGCATACAGAAGAAAGTCTGGAGTTCATGGAGGCTGGAAGCTTCAGCGACTGCAGCAGGCCCAGCAGGCCCCGATGACATGAGGAAGTCCTCGATTCCAAAAGGGTTTATTTTCATGGTGGATGGTGGATGGATCTGGATGTACCCCCAAACTCAGGGCAGACCTGAGTTAAGTAGGGAGGGAGAAGGGGGAGGTTCTGGGGGTGGCTTAATTGGCTCCGCCCTCTGGCCTTCATTAGTATGTAAATCTCTAGGGCCTGAGGCCTGTAGTCACACCTCTACCTGTGCACTTTGGGAGGGGCTGTAATGGCCTACGTGACTGAACAATGTAGGTCCATGGAGATTAGACTGCTTGTCAGGACCCTGGGTTCTGGGAACATGGCGAACTCCTGCCGTTTCTCCCTTAGAGTCTCGGGGTTCTAGGCCCATGCCCAGCCAAGAACCAGGATACCCTTACGTAGTCCCACAGTACATGACATACATATATACGTGTAGACAAAATGCTCATACACATAAAATTAGTAAATCTAAAAAAATATGATCCCCATGGATTTAGAGATCATACACTTAACACAAGTCTAGAACTGAGACAACTGCACTCATGTGCTTCCTTCAATGGACGTCTCATGTGTGCACCCTGTGTATACCCAGCTGCAAAGTGAACTTATGAGAAGGCTCCTCTGGAATGTTCCACTTACAAGCTAACCGGTGTGCAGCCTATAATAGGCACTTGTAAAAATACAATATGCTTCTATTCTAGGCTGTAAAAAAGAGACTGTGAGAGATAATCAAAGAAAACATTGAAAGTACATATTTATATCTTACCCCAGATAAGATTGACCCATATAAGTCTCCTCAACAAAAACATGTTAACCAAACTTTCTTTAGGAATCCTGTCTGATGCAACAGGTACAGAAACAGAAAGGATGGGGGGTTAGAGTTTGGGGGAGTTTGGTTGAGCTACAAAAGATGAGATGCTTGACGGCAGCATCAATGAAGATCAGATACCACCTTGTGGCCAGAAGTAGAAATTCCGATTGAGTTGGGAAGCAAATATAAAATTGCATTCCATAAGCTACATGTACTAACTAGCCCGGTGAGAACAGTGCATAACCACATTAAAACTTCAAATATAGGCCAGACTATTTGTCTGCCATGAGGTGGGTGGGTGTGGGGAAGATGCCCTCCTCCCTTACTACCTGCAGCAGTCTGGAGAGCTAGGCCCCAGATCATGAGAGTGGGAGAGTTGGCCCTGTCCCTCACCAGCTGTAGCACATAGGAGAACAGGTCCTGCACCCTACCTGGGCAGCACAGTGGAGCTGGCCCTGGTAGTGGAGGTGAGGGTGAGCAGACTGAGGGCATGAGAAAGGGAGAGCAGTTCCTGTCCCTTGCTGGCTGCAGCATTGGCTAAGCTAGCCGGGGCAGTGCTGGAGAGCTTTGGCATGGGTGCGGGAGAGTTAGTGATCTGACCAGGTCAGCTACCATCCTGGCCCAGATCCAGGGCTTTGATCCCAACATCTACCTCATCTGTGAACCGCTGGAGTGAATGAAAGGGTCTGTCCTGCAGATCCAAAGCTGCAGGATCTCCATGACACAGGGCAACAACAGGAGAGCTGAAAGGAGTCCCTATATCAGTACAGGGACCCATCCAGTATTGATGGGGTAGCAGAAGCCCGAGGCCTCAAACCAGACCAGCGACTCACTGCAATGAACATCTGCAAGTAAAGAAGTGTGGACAAAGGGGTGTACTGTGGGACACACTGGGACACAGTACAACTTCCATGAGAAATTTTTAAGTTTTTTAATTTTGGGGTTTTTGTTTTTTATTTTCCTTTTAGGGTAGGTTGCAAGGGCAGAGAACATATACAAAAGCATGGATGAGTGCGATTGGGGTGCATGATGTGAAACTCACAAAGAGTCAATGGAAAGTTAAAAGGAAAAAACCTCAAATATGTCTCGTCTCTGATCTGTACCCACTAACAGTCACTATTCCCAATGCACACATTCCCAAGTCCCCTAAACTCCCTGCTCTTATCTGTGGGATGGATCATCTCTTCCACTGACAGCTGTGTGGGATTACTCACGACACTCAGAGAGAATGTCATCTGTGAAAAAGATGACACTACAGACGTTTTCACGAAAATTAGGACCAATACAATTTCCGTGAGTAACCTCCAAGAAGTAAAGGAATAGCTATCATCCAACAAGCTGTCTGTATGAAGCAATGAGGTTGGCATAACTCAGGACATTTTAATGGAAAAAAAATCAAATTTAGAATGCTATACAAATTCAGTGGGCTGTGCAGGTGAATCCTTTGCATTCTAAATCGTCCTATTAGTAGATTTCATTTTCATGAGCAATTCTGGTCAAATGAGCACTTCTGGTCAATTAAAAAAAAACGTTTTAAAAATAAGTATACGGGGCTGGAGACATGGCTCAGTTGCTAAGAGCATCTGTTCTCGCTAAGACTCAGATCCTTTCCCAGCCCCGACATGGTGGTCCACAAATATCCACAACTCCAGGTCTAGGGAGCCTTTCTCTTCTAATTTCTTAGGGTACCAGGCACACAAGTAGTGTACATACACACATACAGGCAAAAAAAAAAGCCTCAAACACATAAATATATCCAAATTATATGTTTTAATCAACATATAATGTGTTAAGATACCATTATGATATCTTTGAACAAAGTGTATTGTGGTTCTCCCCACCCTCTTTCCTCGCCCTCTCCATTCCTTTTCTGTTCTTGTGGCCTTCCCACCCCACCCAGAACATGTGGGACATGAATATGAACTAATATTGAAATAATCATTCCCACAGTCACACGTTTTTTTCTCTCAACTCAAAAGCTTTTCAACTCAGGTGGTGATTCACACCGGAAATCCCAGCACTCAGGATTCAAAGGCAGGAGGATCATGAGCTGGGGGCCAGCCTGGGCTACATAAGTAAAAGGCATGTTTGTGACATGATTTCAACCCAGATTATACACTGGTGCAATCAAGAAAAGGGATGGGTCACTGCAATATTTCATCAGCCAGTCACGGTCAAAGCATAGCATATGTGTGCTTGACTGTTGGCCAGGCTAACAGCATCCTCCAAGGGAATATCATTTTCTTCAGCAAGGTGGTGGATATTCTTTTGAGAGGGGAGGCAAGTTCAAATCTCAGAGAACTCTAGTGGCTCTGGGACATCTCAATGAGAGGCTAGGGACAAGAGTGTGACTACTATGGCCCATCCAAGGAAACTCTCCAGGAACAGAACCTCAGCATGGAGATACCAGAACCTCTCCAAGTAGCTGTGCCTATGCTATGCCTGGGTCTCATCCCCTCTGCTGCCACCTGCTGGTTCTCTCAGTAAGGCCCTCCTTCCTTTCAGTGGCATTTCTAACTTAGCCCCATAGCCCCACCTCCCAAAGCTCCAGCCTGTGAACTTTGTTCAGCAACGCAAGTCTTTGCTTGCCTCTTAGGCATCCTCCGAGGAAATCCATTGTCACCAAACTACTGAGGATGCTCACCAACCCCGCTCTCCTTGTGACTTCTATGCCATGGGTTTCTCCAATGACCACATCACCCCATAACTTGGTACTTCAGGGTCAAACTTCTTGCAAAGGCAGTGTTATGGGTCGAACGTGAAATATCTCCAACAAACGAGTGCTTAAACGCTTGATCTTCAGCTGGTGACACTCTTGGGGGGTTGTTGAATCTTTGAGAGGTGGAGCCTACCTGTAAGAAGGGGATAGAGGAAGGCACCAATGGTTCTGCCTGCTCTCTATTTCTTGCTCTTTTCTTATCTCTCTGTTCCCTCCGATTCTCCCTCCTTCTCAGAAGTGAGCAAGCCTCTCACACACCCTTGCCTTTCCTGACTCAATGGATAACATCTCCCTATACCGTAAGTCGCGGTCTTCCCTTCATTAGGGGTTGCTTTAGTTAGGCTTTTTATCACAGTGAAAGGGGGAGAAGAGGAGGAGGAGGAAGGAGAGGAAGAAAAAGATGGAGTGGGAGGAGCCTGAGGATGGGAGGAGAAGCAGGCGGAAGAAACAACCTAGAGGGTAGAAAGATGGTCCTGTGGTGTAAGAGCACATGCTTCCTTTCAGGGGACCTCAGTTTGGTTTCCCGTGGCCACCTTGGGTGGCTCACAACTGCCTGTAACTCTAGCTTCAGGGGAATCCAATGTTCTCTTCTGGTCTCCATGGGTACCTGCCCCCTCAACACATACATGAAATTGTTTTAGAATTACAAACTGCAGGCTAAATGTTTATACAGCTTATTATAGACAAAACTCCGGCAAAACAATGTGGCTATGTCCCAGGCTTTCCTTTCCCAACCCATTCTCACTCTACGGCTTCTGTATTTGACCTTAGACCAGATATGGTACTTAGTAATAATCCTCCTCTCTTCCTCTCCCCCCTCCCACTCACACACATAGCTAAGTCTGGTGGGCAGCGTGGGGAGGATGACGTGATGCATCCATGCCACCTCCTCTGAGGCATCCATCCCACCAAGGGCTGTCCTTAAGCATCAGCAGTGAGTTCTTCCTGGGAGAGCAGTTACCCACTAAAGGTCATGACGGGAGACCTTGGCTGAGGAGAAAAGAAAACCCTTTCTTTTAGGGACTTTTTTGGGCAGGAATTGTGTTGTGGAGAGGGCTCTGAGTAGTAGGGGATAGGCCAGGAGCTAAGAGAGGCAGCACTAACCAAGACCCCAAGGTGAAAATCAGCTTTATCCCTCTCCACAAAGTTGTATTTCACACCAAACACATTGTGACCCGCGCAATTGTCTCGCCACTAAGAACGCACACGGGCACACAGGATCCTTCTGCAGCAAGCTTTATTACCATGAAACGAGGAAGACTCCAAGCCCCAGAGGTCTGACGTTTATATACACCCCAGAGCGGCATGTCCATACCTGATTGACTGCTAGCTCATTACCCTAGATGACGCCCCGGCTGGGCCGTGACTTGGCGCGCATTTTACCTCAGCGCAAGCGCACATAGCTTGTTTACAAAGTAGGGGCACACGATGTCAGCGCCATCTTGTAATGGCGAACGCTGCAATCGCGCTCTTACCACTCGCACATGCGCAGCTCACTTGTTTACCAGTAACAGACACAGGATGTCAGCACCATCTTGCAATGGCGAACGCTGCAATTGTGCCTTCGGCTCTCTACACACATGCTATGGACTAGCCTGGTGTACTGCTAGCTCTCAGGGAGGCTGATGCCCAGATCTGTAAAAACTGCTAGTTTCTGTGGTAAATGCAGCCCCACTGGAGCAGAATGCAAATGTCCAGCATAACGTCCTGCATGGGAAGAAACACAACATGAGCACTGGGGAGCCAGGCCAGAGCAAGTTCAGCCCCTACGGGCTGGGGAGAACCAGTGAGTCCCACCAAGAGTGTATAAAGAAGTCCCATGCTGCCTGTAAGCTCCATAGCACCGAGCACTGCCATCTTGGGGAAGAGGACTGAAGTGTGTCGATGAGCTGCTAGGGACTGAGCCAGAATCTCTTATACATGCTAGGCAAGCACTTGGACACTCAGCCTAACCCTCATTTACTTTAAACGTTCAAAAGATTTTAGAATTGTTTTCAGTTAGGTATACGAGTGGAGGGCTACGTGCACGAGAGTGCAGATACCCGCAGAAGCCATCAGACTCCCTAAACGAAGTTCCAGATGATGTAAACCACCTATGGTGTAAGGGACTGAACCCAGGTCCTCAGTAACAATGGGAGGTGCTTTAAATCATTGAGCCAGGTCTCCCATCCACACAGCCTGCCCCACTAAGCTACTCGAGCTGGCTTTATTAATCTTACCTCTTCAGTCCATGCTGGCTTTGAATTTGTCACCTCCTGCCTCCCAGGTAGCTGGCATTACAGGCCTGCAACAACAGGACTGGCTGTCTTCGTATTCTACTAAACCGCATGGCCTATGAGGGTAGGGCATCTCACAATTATACCCCACAGCTCCGGCATGACTTCTGCTCACCATAGTTACCATGTGTTTGCCGCTGAGGCAGGCGGGCAGACTGGCTTGAGTAGACATTGGACCCACCCCACACCCCACACCAAAATGCAGCAGCTACTAGCCACAAGGGACATAGAGTAGCTCAGAGATGGCTATGGGTAAAAGGAGACAAGTCAGATAGCTGCTTCCTGGTATTGTTTGCCCAGCACCTTTGCCCACCTGGCACCTGTGTTCATAGCTGGATCCCAGACTTAGCCTCCATTCTAACTTTGTACCTTTTGGTAGAGACTCGGCAGTCATACTGAGCAGATCTTTGGCCTTGGTTCTGGGAATAAAGTCCAGAGTTCTCAAATCAAACATTTTCCTTTCAGGCTTCTTCGCCTGTACCTCTTGGGAAAGTTCTACTCTCTGGCTTTGGCTGTGAAATTTTGGGAATGTGGACTCTGGACGACTGAGGCTTTCTCTGTAAGAGGTTCCTGACTGACTTTCCACAGAGGTATGTGCAAAGAGTGGGGATGGGGGTGAGGGAGCCATCCTCCAGGTGTCCAACGCCAAGTAGGAGGCCTCTAGGCAGTGTGATGTACGTGAGCGCCCCCTGCTGGCAAGATGATCCGCTTCCAACTCAGCTAGTTCCCAGCCTCTGTATCCATTCTCCTGCCTCTTCTGCATCCCCACAAAGACCCACAATGATTTCAAGATCAATGCTTTATTTCTCTCCAGCTCCAGTGTTACAACTGTAGAAGCACAACAGACACCCACACATGTGAACACACTGCTGCTCCCCAGACCCAAAGGCCACAAAGGCAAAAACAATCTTGACCACAGGCATTTTTAAGACATCTAGAAAGCAACACTGGGCCACTCTTATCCCACACACTGTGCGACCAGCAGCGGCACGTTTGTTGTTCAAGACATAATTATCCATAAATAAAGTTAAATAAAACCTTAATGGCATAGCAGTTTGTTGGCGATATAGCCTTGGGGTGACATTGGAAGGCGATAGTTGTAAGACATGAGGGGGGGTGGGAGGGGGGGTGGGGGGGGAGAGGAACGGAACAAGCGCACATAAAAGTAGCTATATTTAATCCAATTCTTTAAAAAGTCATGAATTAAGAGCATCCCATTTTTTAAAAGATCAATATTTGTCTATAATAAATTAACACTCATCTATTAAATGGTTGACTGTCACATGATCTGAACACACACACACACACCACGTGCACACACACAGCTAAAGTATTATCATTGTACCCAGGTGGGATGGTCCATCCTTGGATGTCACTCCAAAGATGCTAATGACCAAGATAGGTTATAGCTCTCCTAATCTGGTCACTGGAAGGGGAAGCATTTTCCTATCTAGAACTTTGCAATATCAAAAATTACAATCAACACACAGGCTATCATGTGTATGGGGGGTCAAGAAAAATTTCAGCTTTGGAGCTAAGCGGGGGTGGGGGCACTGACTCCCACAGAACTTTCGTTGAATGCTTCCCAACTTTTAACAACTTTTTCGCAGACTCATCACTGGCTCAACCTTAGGCTGACTGATGGGCAGGCAGGCTAAAAAGCCATCCTCCTGCAGACCCACCAATCATGGGGAGGGGATAGCCAGGACAGGACCTCTAGACTTCAAGCCCACAGAGTCCTGAAGTCTTGGTCCTACCTTACAAGGCCCTGACCAAAGGGGCTACCCCAGTATTAGATAACTGTAAAGAAAATCCAAGGGAAAATATTGTCTTTGCAGCAGGATTAGTTATCAATGTATCAAAGGGTGGTGTAGGAAGAGTTTAGGGTTTGATTTAAATTTGACTTTAGACTCTGCAATTTGACAGCCAGCCCAGGACATCAGTAAGACAGAAACTTGCAAGCAGCCAGGAAGCCCTCATGGAACACGTGAAAGTACTTGAGAGAGGCAGTTCTCTCTGAAAAGAAGAAGGAGGAGGAGGAGGAGGAGAAATAGTCAGCTGACCAGTGTGTAACTTCGCTGGACAAAACCAAAAGTCTGTAACCACTGGCACTGAGTGAGTGGTATGTGGGCCCAAGATGAAAATTCTCCAAGTACAAGCTGACTTTCTTCCCAGGCAGCATGACCGTCCATGGGAACTCAAGGTCTAAGCCTCCCCAGGGAGGAAGCATGCTAGCCATGGCTTCCAAAGGAGACCAGGGCCATGGAAATGAAAACACGAGTGTCTTCCCTGCTTACTTGGAGACAGTTGGAAGAGGGAAACTGAGACCATTCTGTCATCTCCATGAGGATGGGAGACTGGACAACACAAACACAGGCTTGTGTTTTCTTTGAGATGATCTGACTCCACTTCAGAAAACAAAACAGCGAGGACGTAGGTTCTCAAGTGACACAGGATGAGACAAGGCTGCTGGGCAGCTCTGGAGGGGCAGAGGGTCACGGCAGGTTTCAGTCCTGGCTGGAGGGCTGGCTTCAGTGCATTAAGAGGCTATGATGTTAAAGTCATGCAGCTGGAACAGGGCAGGAGACAGACAAGTGACAGAAATACTCAAAATCCCTAGACTGCAGGTGAAATGAGTCAACAGGGGACGGATATAAAGACTTATAGACTAGGTTAGCAGAAGTGCCCAAGAAGGAGGTTGCTACAGAAATTAGTCCTAAGACAAAGGCAGGAATTGTCTCACCGACTAGCTAGGCAGACGGTGGCATTCCAGTGCTAAGAGCTGACCAGAGAGGCACGCGTTCACATCACTCACACAGAAGGTTAAGGCTAGCCATTCTTATTATACTGGGACAGCTAGGCTGCTGAGGACTGTACGGGGGTGTCCACAGAAGGAGGAAAATACTCCAGGACCCTATTTTTGGTCCTGGAAGTCTTAGAAAAGATAGAAAGGCACTCGGGGGCAGGGGGGAGTGACTGTATTAAAAAAAAAAAGTTCCAAGTGATAGACTATTTTGATTTGTTTTCAACGTACCTTTTTCCCCATGAAAAAGAGAAATTCAAAATATAAACTTTGTATTTATTATTTTACATTCAAGTTAAACTCCCATGGGAGGGGCGCTACACACAATTTCAGGCCACATAAAGCCATTTATTACTTTGGTGCCTTTTTTTTCCTTGTGTTTTTTGTTGTTGTTGTTGTTTGTTTTACTTCTCATGATGGAAGAATTCAACTCTCTTATTTAAAAAAACAAAAACAAAAAAACAAAAATGTCCATCATTCCCAACTCTAATATTATTTATGGACACACACAAGCACACACAATTTCAAAAATCTCTATGTAGAAAAATAAAGGATAAACATTATCCACCTATTTCAGACTGGGTAGTGGTACTTTTATGTACATAAACTTTTTCTTTACTGTGTCACTGTTTGCCTCTTCGGCGTGATCTAAAGATCGAGGGAGAAGACCACAGTGAGGCAGAAAAGCTACATTCCTCTCAAGGAAGGAGGAGAAAAAAGCAGCTTCTCTCTTTCCCCAAGTTTCTCCCGCCTACCACCACCTCAGATGTCCCCACAGACAGCGTGCTGGTCAGCGGAGGCCGGTCCTCCCTTTCTAAGGCACCAGGGAAGAAGGGCCCGGTGCAAGCACCCTTCAGGACCAGACCTGGGTGCAAGAGCAAGAGGGTGAAGCTGGGACAAAAGATGCCGGAACCACTTCCCACTGCCCCGTTCCTTTAGTACAGAGTTCGATTCTCCAGCTGCCGCTTCGTAAGGAAATACTTGAAGAACTCATAAACAGACCAGGAGATGGCGGTGGAAGGCATCTGGTAGATGACTCGAGCCTGGATGCCTTTGAAGTACCCAGCAAGGCCGTTGAGCTGGTACACCGTCCGGAAGGCATTGGCCATGCCTGACAGCCGGCCGCTGACATTGGCCAGGGAGAGTGCCATGTTCTCCTGCGTGTTGAGGAGGGTCTTGCAGACATCAAGCGGGGTGGTGGCAGCTGCAGCCAGCGCACCGGCCAGGCCTCCTGAGATGATGTGAGACTGTGGGTTGTAGTCCCGGCGAGGGTTGACTTGCTCCTGCAGAAACTCATAGGTGATAAGTGGATAGACTGGAAGGGTATGTTCATGGTCAGCTGTGTGGTGTAACTCCTGTAGAAGGCCCCCAACCCCTCGGTCCGCCACACTGTCCGGATACAACTGAGGGCTGACTGGTGCTGTGAGTTGTACATCTGTAAGCGCTGTTTCACCACTGTGTCGGGTGGGGGATGAGCAACCAGCAGACAGGTGGACGGTTTGGCCCCATCCCAGATGGGAGTGAAATGGGAAGCCAACCAATAAAGAGAAACAAGCATGTTAGAATATACTCCAGTGACCGATACCAAGACAGCACACGTATAGCCCCAGCTAAGAAGCCATGGAAGGCCAGCTCTGGGTAGCCCACCTCAACTCTGTGACTTTGCACCAGGAAAGTAGGTACTTCTAAATCATTTCCTGTCTGAAGCTTGAATGAGAGATGATTCCGAGATCAGGCAGTCACTTCAGGCTCGATTAGCTGGCCTGATCCCCAAGCTTAGCCTTCCATATACTCTCCCAAAATACGTCCCTCTCCCTGACCTGTCCTTGTCCCTGGGCTAAGCATGGTGGCACATAACATTAATTCTAGCCCTTAAGACGCACAAACAGGTGGATCTCGATAAGCTCAGGGCCAGCCTGGTCTACACAGGGAGTTCCAGGACTACATAGTGAGATCCTGTATCAAAACAAAACAAAACACTGACCTACAAGATTATCCCTGATTTCTCAGTGATCTATCTATCTTGTCTGATTTTAATCTCTATCACAGTACTCCTGGGATCTTGACTTTAAGACAGAATGAACCAATGGTTCATAGGACCAGAGAAAATAAAGTGTATTCCCTAGAGTTTCAATGGTACCTACACACTGCCAAGACTGCTTGATCTTTAAATAGGGACCTATTGAGTCAAGAGTCACGCCAAGGGAGAAAGGGAGATGAGTCTCATGTAAGTCTTACAAAAAATACAAACTCAAGAGGGTGGGGCCAGAGAGATGAGTTCAATGTTAAGAGCACTGGCTGCTCTTCCAGAGGACCTGGGTTCGATTCCCAGCACCCATAAAGAGACTCGCAACAGTCTGTAACTCCAGTTCCAGGAGATCCCGTATGCCCTCTTCTGACTTCTGTGGTTACCAGGTACACATAAATGCATGCAAACAAAACACCCATCCACATTTTTAAAAATTAAAAATATAAACACCAAGTATAGTAGCATTTACTTATAATTTTAGAAATCTAGAGGTTGAGTCAGGGGATAGAGAGTTCAAGACTAGCCTGGGTTACATAATACGCCTTGTTTGTTTTGTTTTTAGAAAAAAATTGTTTAAATAAACAAGCTCTTTGCTTAGTTAACATTGACCGAGTGACTGTCATTGTCAGGTCCCTGTATGAATAGATTTTTTTTTAAAAAGAAAGAATCCTAAGATCTAAGATTAGTCAGTTCCTCTATAGCATGATTCTGTACCTACAGATTTAACTAACTGAAATGAAAATAACCAGAAAAGAAAATAGTCTGTACCAAACATAAGCAGACCTTTCCCTAAGTGTTACTCCCTAAAGGAGGCCATCTGCTTCCACTGAACCCTAGGAGTAAGGCAGGGATGACTTACGCATGCGTAAGGATGCCAAGCGGGTAATAAATACTGCCTTACTTTATAAGAGGACCCCCAAAACTCAAAAGAAGTAAGGTAGCCCCCTTCAAAATGGCCACAATAATTTTAGAAGTGCAGAGGGTTAATAATTCTATATATTCACTGTTTCTGGAAATTTGCCACCATCTTACAAATCAAGAAAAAAAATAGACTGGGTGTGTCTATAACCTCAGTACTCAGGAGGCTGAGGCAGGAAGGTTCAGAGTTCGGGCTGGCCTGGGCCTCAGAGAGAGTTCCAGGGCATCCTGGGTTGCAGGGTGAGATTCTATATTAATGGGGCTAAGGGATGCAACTCACAACGAATGAGATGGGGACAGTTCCTTCTAGATGGGAGACAATTCACGGGTCATGTGTGTGTGTGTGTGTGTGTGTGTGTGTGTGGTGTGTGTGTGTGTGTATTTGCTGTGCACGCCCCTGAACACACAGGTTGTACAGTAGTGATAAGCATACAAAGCAATCCTCAGGTTTTCTGCCCCAGTAGGCCTGGGGCAGGGTCTAAAGATTAGTTTCTAACTCCTCCCAGGATGCTATAGGCGAGACATCTCTGCTTAGCTGTTTCCAAAACAGGATGCTCCTAGAGCCCCAGTGCTCGCTGGCTTTCTGGAGACCCCCAGTAATGTATGAGGAATGCAGTCTTCCCGCAGGCTCCAATGAAGCCAGCCCTTGCCCATCTTCCTTCCCCAGCTCCTCTGACCTCTCTACCTATCCCCCACAGTCCCTCCCTATAGCCACGGAACATTACCTTCTGCTGGATTCATTACTGCATCGTGGAGTAGGGTGGCCATACTCCCAGCTATCCCTGCAAAACAAACTCCAGAAAATTACCCACTGTCAACTGCTGTTCTGGGAAGTTCCATGAACTTAAGTCAGATAAACGCTGGACTTAGCTTTCTAAGGCTCAAAGTTGCCTAGCAGCTCAACTAAGGTGAGTAAATTTTTAGATCCCAAAGTGGTGGCAGAGACTCTCAACAGCAGTAGGGAGGCAGCTATCCAGAGCACTGCTGCATCTAAACCTCAGCGGGTCCTTTGGTCTGTATATCGACCTTGGGAAGTTAGAGCTCTGAAACCACACCACAGGCATTGCCTACTGCAGAGTTTGTATTCCCTTGTCCATTCTTAGGACCGGCCCTGTGAGAGAACAACTTCATCTGAAGTCTCCTCCAGTCTGGCTTTGAAAGCCTGAATTCTGCTTCTGGCTTCCGAGGGCCTTCCAAGGCAGTGCAGCTGCCTGTTAATTACAACGGCCAGTGGAAAGAGGGAGGGATGAGGGACAGGCTACAGGCCACCTCTCAGGAAGGTACCTAGTGCCTCCTAATTACTACACACATAGATGCTCACACAATTATCCCCAGAAAGGTGACACTGACCACAGCATTTACCACAAGGCTGCAGGGATAGCATTGGGCAAACCCTGGTGTAGGGCTGGGCTTTGTCAAGTCTCCTAGTCTCCTTCAAGGAGCCAAACCATTACATAAGGTGGTTTGGGTGAAAGAGGGTCTGTTAGCACCACCTCAGAAGCATGAGGGCATGACTCTTGGTGACCGAAGCAATCAATTCAAAGAATGGTCACCAGCTGAAAAGGCAAAAGAGCAGCGCGTATGCCTGGGTCTAAGGGCGGATCACAGGAAGGAGACTTTTTGTTGTGGGTGGAATAAAAAGCAGAGGAAAAGATTACTGCTGATCATATCCACTTCTCCATTCCTCAGAGTGAATTTTGTCAAAATGAACATTATTTTATGTTGCTTTGCTATCCACGGTCCTCTCCCACCCACTGAAAGCCCGTTAAGGTCCCATCCTTGCTAGTACTTGGCCCAGCCCATCGGCTCTGCCTTCTATAAGAGCTGATGCCCCATTCCTATCCACCCGCCCTCCCTGGATCAACCACAGAAAACTAGTTCAGCCCTGGCTTGCAGAAAGATGCGACTCAGACACACGGAGGAGGCTGGGGGGGGTCAAAAGCCCGAATCTCCTGCAGCTTAAAGTGGGGATGGCCTTCCAGAGTGGCTCGGAGTCCTCTGTCAGCATAAAACGTCTTGACCTTTCAGAGCTTAGTTAGATCCTGGCGCTGGAGATACCTGCTGTACCAGTTTTTAAATAGTCTCAAAGAAGCTGTCCTTTCTGTGTTTTGTTTTGTATCCAGCATTCAAAAGAATTTTTTTTTTCCTATGACTGATCATTTGTTTCGAGTGTTTTTTTTTTTTTTAAAGAAAAGAAAAAAAAAAGCCACACAATAATAAATACCAAATACCAAAACACATCTACCACCAGCTTCCCCCGGAGAAAGAGGGACTGAATAAAAAAAAGAAACGTGTGCGCGCATTCACGTGACCCTAGAGTTCTCTGTTCCTGAGCAAACTGCCGAGGATGAAGGCTGCTGGATCCTGGGAGGAGGCCCCCAGGGAGCAAGCACTGAAGAGAAGAGCTTCCCAGCTCCAGACAAACGCTTTCAAAATACCATTAGCTAGATGGCTGTTTCCTTGGTGGCTGAAAACGTCATTTAAAGTCCTTTTCATGTTTTCATAGCAGGCAAAATACATGGCGTGTGCAGGCCCCGCCCCCATCATCATCACGTTCAGGCCCCGCAGCGGCCTCCAGAAGCCTTCAGTGTGCATGATCCTCTTGAGGGCGCCATAGATGCTTGTATACCGGGCTTTGGGATCTGGATTCAAACTCTGCATCCGTGTCTGCGGGAGACAGAAAATATGTATAAATAGGGAGTTAATACGTGTGATAAGGAGGAAGGGACAACCAGAGAACAGAGGAAAAATGTTGGTGAGAAAAAAAAAAAATGGATGGGCTCCTCTATCAGTCTCCACAGCTCTGAATTTGCAAAGCCTCACAGCTTGTAGAAAAGATGGGCAAAGCTAAGGAGAGGGAGAAGGGACTATTGAGTGAGAGAGATCCCTGCTGAGTCCTGCCATGGGTAAGCTGTGTGGCTTTGTGAGATCTTCAGTGAAAACACCACATTTATTAAGAGCAAGCGTTGAAATAATGTCTTCAAAACCCCTCCATGACCTTGGGCTCTTGCCCCTAAGACTCTGGAGAAGAGTTGATCCTGGAGTCTCCACTAAGGACACCAAGATTCATGAACATTTCAGTTTCTATAAAATGCTATAGCACTTGTGACGCATGTGCATGTCTCCAGATGATATCTGATGTAACAGAGGTGTTGTGTGAAGCCTTGGGTTGTGGCTCCATCGGCAGAACGTTTGCCTATTGTGCACAAAACCTTGGGTTTGAGCCCTAGGACCACATACAAAACAGGCATGCCTGCAGTCTCGACACTCAGGATGCAGACGGAAAGGGGATCAGAAGTTCAAGGCCAGCTAGGCTACATGAGACCCTCTCTCAAAGAACAAAACCAACTAACCAACCAACCAACCATCCAACCAAAAACAAACAAACAAAAAAAAAACCACTGTCACCACCAAAAGAACTATAGGAAGTTATTAGTGTTCTATTCAGGAGCTAATGGTAAACTCTAACGGTCTGTACTTGTTTAATACAGGTGCACTTTATCTGTATTTTTATTTTATTTTGTGTGCATTGGTGTGACTGTCAGATCCCCTGGAACTAGAGTTACAGGTGGTTGTGAGCTGCCTGCCATGTAGGTGCTGGGAACTGAACCCAGGTCCTCCGGAAGAGCATCCAGTCCTCTTAACCACTGAGCCACCTCTCCAGCCCCTTTTTTCTGTAGTTACCTGAACAGCTGGCTGCAGCTGCTGGTCTGGAGAGAGCCAAATGAGTTATCAGCATCCTCCTGGTTTACTCTGGTTTCCAAGTTGTGTGATCCTTCTACACTGGAACCTCTGGGCCTGAAAATTATTCCTCAGGTCCTAACAGGAAAATCTCTGCCAGATCCTCTGGGCCTCACCCATTTCTTCACCTTTAAGTATCTTTTACAGTATGTTTTTATAAAGTAACACTCAATACGTTGAGGAAGCCATGCTCTACTGCTTCCTATGGAAAGGATCGTCTGTGAGGGAAGAGAACAGGGCTCACCTGACTCTGTTGCCTGCCAACACTGCCCAGGTATGAAAAACACTTAAGGAGACTGGAGAGTTAATTTCATACTTCAACGGCTAGGCTAAGGTACCCAAATACCTGATCAAACATCAGTGTACTCTAGATGATTTTCTAATATTTGTTTTGTTTTGTTTAGATAAGGTTAACATTTAAAGTCAGTTGTTCCTGACTAAAGCAGGTCACTTGTGTGGTGTTGGTAGCTGTCCAGCCTGCTGGCCTGCCATGAAGGCTAGGTATGCACAACTCCTGCAGTGATGTGTGTGTGTGTGTGTGTGTGTGTGTGTGTGTTGTGTGAGGAGAGAGAGAGAGAGAGAGAGAGAGAGAGAGAGAGAGAGAGAGAGAGAGTGAGTGTGTTCTGGGTACACACCCTTCTTGGCCTTTCCCTCTGGAGAGTCTTATCACATCAGTAGGAGATACTTGAAACACCTACCAAATGGTGGACTTATGTTCCCTCCTCTTCAACCCACCCCCACTCCATCTTTCCCTTCTCCACACCACCTCCCCCAGCCTAGAGGAGGGGGATCTTCAACCTTTGGAGGCAGTAGCTTTTAATTCCCAAGCAAAATCATATATAATACCTAACATACATTGGAAATGAGACAAAGGGCCCTGGGTGCCACTGTGGTATTTCCCTTCCACTCCCCGAAACAGAGCACTACCTCCCACCCCTAACCCAACTCCCCATCCATCACCCCGGTGAACACTGTAAAAAACAGTAGCCTCAATTAGGAGCTGTTTTCAGATCTCAGAACATTCTTCTTCCCACTAAAACTGCAGAGAACATGGACACACTCTTGCCAACCAAGTCCCAACCAACAACAGAAGTATCAGTTACCACTGACCTTTGCCACAATTATCAGTTCCTCAAAAATTAAGTGCATTTTTAATGCTTAATAGGAAAAAGAAGGGAGGAATGGAGGAAAGAAGGGAGGAATGGAGGAAGAAGGTAAAGGAAAGGCAGCCCTAATGGTACAGGTCTGTAATTCCAGCTCCTCCAGGGGCTAAGAAATGAAGATCCAAAGTTCAAGGCCATCTATCTGGGACTATATAGTGAAGAAGCTGGGCAGCTTAGTGAGCCCCTGTCTAGAAATAAAAATGAAGAAGCCGTGACTATAGATCAGTGGAAGAGCACCAGTGCAACATGTGCTAGATTCAGTCCCCAGCACCTCAGAAAAACAGGTAGGAAGGATGCCTCTCTGTGTCTCTGTTAAGACAGACAAGTTATGACGGGTGGGGGTGAGGGGTATGGGGGTGGGGTGGGAGTGGAATGAAGGGGTTAACACACAGAGAGGAGTTTCCCCTTCTAAGTGGAATGGGGGAAAACTTATGTGAGGGGGTACTGGGAGGAGGGGTGATATTGAGTTGTAAAGTGAATAAATATAATAATAATACACAGCCAAGTTAACTGCAGCCTTGTCAGAAGTTCTCCTTTCCCTCCCACAGGCTGAGGGAAGCGTCTCTGGCCCACCCTGAGGAGGCTGTAGCATCTGGAAATCCCTGGGAATGGACAGTCCATGGTTTACATGTTGGTTTCTGGTTTAATTGGAGGGTCTATTATAAGCAGGCAAAAGCAGGGGCAAGAGTTAAGCAAGCATGACAACCAAAGGGACAGAGGAATCATGGCTACCACGCCGTTTAGCTGCCGGGCAGCAACTGAGAGATATTCAGGTATACATAGTGCTCATGTGAACTGAGAAAGCCCACTGTCCCTGGGAACTGAAGAAGCTGTTAGGCATTGACTTGTAGAAGATTTGAAATCAAAGTTTCAGGCAAATGAGATCTTGCCTTTCACCGGGCTGTGTATCCTGTGGCCGTCAGTGACAAAAAGCTAAAATCTCAGCATAACAGATGGTGCAATGCAGGGTTTGTGGCCCCGGACCTTGGCAACATAGAACTGGGGTGGATTCAGTTCTCAAGGCCCTTGTTGCAACCCTGGTCAGTCAGTTCATGTAAGCGTTGAGTCCATTCCCTGGGAGTGGCTGGGAAATGAGATGACATCGTTTCTATTTCCATCTCCGAACTTAATAATAATAAAGAAGTCACAGGGGGGAAGAGGCATATGAGGAGGACTAACATGGAGTCAGGCTATATCTCCCCGAGAGCTGAGACACCACCACCACCCCCAATCTGGGTTGTAGTTCTCATTCACTGCAAGGACTCAGGCATGGTAGATGCACTAATCCTGTGTATCCAACAATTATTTGCTGAACGGATGAATAGATGAGTTGATGATACAGCGGGTGAGGGGATTCTCCATCACCCAGCCCACCTTCCCTGAGCAAGAAGCATATTCTCAGGGACCAAACCCATCCTTCACCATCACCACCTTTTACCCTTTCCTAACTGATGCCTGCTATTCCTCAAGCTGTGGTACCCCCTGCTCAACAAGCTTGTCCCTGAAGACTAGTCTGGGCTTATAGATAAGAATGAAGGGATAGTGAGTTCCTGGGAGGGAGGGGGGAAATGGGGTAAGGAGAGAACATCTGAAATGTAAAAAAAATTTTCCAATAAAAAATTTCCGATAAAAAAAAAACAAAAAACAAACAAACAAACAAAAAAACAAAAAACAAAAAACAAAAAAAATGATTCTATTCAAGCCTTGTCCAGGGCAGAGGCCCCCATGCCTCCAAAGACAGTCGGCTGTCTTGTGCCTCTTCTCAGAGGAGGCTTACCACCTCTTCCAGGGTTTCTGGCGTAGGGACAGGGTCATGCTAGGGTTTACACATCCCATGTATGGTTGAGGGCTTCCTTGTATCCAAGCCGGCAGAAAGCACAGAGACTGGGGTGAGAACTAGGGGACAACCAGGTGAGAAAACAGGCATCAGAATAGCCATTTCGAGGCCTCAAACTAGACCAGATACTGGCTCCAGCAGTCCCAAGTGGGTTCTGATTTGTGATGTTACCTACCTAGTCCCCAGCATGTTTGGTATGAAAATGAAAGAGAGGAGTGAAATGGGGGTGGGGGAGCGGAGAGGAGGGTGTTAGAATCACCTGGGGGGAACTGTGGCAAGATCCATGGGTACCACCTCAACACACATGAATTAATGTTTTTTATTTCCTAAATTCCTCTGACAATTCTAATCACTGCAGTTAGAAGACCCATTAAAGGGCCCTTTAGGCCCCGCCCAGCCCCCTGGTACTTTCAAATACCATCCTCAGCAGGATGGGATTCACCTCTAGTCCTGTGAGGAAGGAGGTGGTTGACAGACAGCAGTGGGCAGAGCCAGGCAGGGTGACAGTGGGGTCCACAGTGTAGGCTTCAGAATCAACCTGAAGTAGCTTATCCTCGAATGTGCCTGTCCTCAGCTGTGATAACCACCCAGAGAGCTCCTGGGGAACACAGTCAACAACTATATGTCCTTCACCCCTTTTATATATGCAAGACCATCCCTCAGGCCTTTCCTTCGCACGCACATCCTTGTCAGCTCATTAGACACAGTATCAACACTAATGCATCCCACGGAAGTCTGGATTCATTGACTTGACTGAATGAAGTCTTGACTGCATTCATTCCCACCCGCTTTTCTGATAAACGTGTGGTGCTTATGCCAAAACCCACCAAACCTACATGCGTCAACCACCTGAGGGAAAGAGAAAGCCAACTGTGCATCTCTGTATTTTGGTGGATGTTTCAGTCTCCGGGGGAAGTTCGGTGCTACTCACCTGGAGTACAGCGGGAGGCTGTGTGCATGGAGCAGGGCCCAGTCAAACCCTCACCAACCTGAACCACTCAGGCCATGGAACAGAAAGAGAAAAAGACAACGGAGTGTGTGCGGTGAGGGGTGGGGGAGGCGGACATGGGACAGGAAGTAAGAGAATAACCACTGAGGTGACAAAAGAAGAAGCTCAGAACTGATCTGAAAGCTGACATAGTTTCAGATGAGAGGTGGGTAAGGAGTGAGGCAGAAGGATGCCAGAGGTGGCGGGAATGTAATCAATGCAACCGCTTGTGTAAGTTTTCAGTTAACTCTGTCTATAAAATATAAACAAAAAGGCTGATACTCTCTATCGTGTGGGCCAGAGGAGGAGAAAGGGTGAGTAAAAGCAACTCAAAAAGATGAAGGGGGAGGGCTGGAGAGATGGCTCAGAGGTTAAGAGCACTGACTGCTCCGCCAGATATCATGAGTTTAATTCCCAGCCACCCCATGGTGGCTCACAACCGTCTGTAATGGGATCCAATGCCCTCTTCTGGTGTGTACTCATTTTGAAGACAGCTGCAGTGTACTCATATAGATAAAAAAATTTTTAAAAAATTTAAAAACAGAATGAAGGGTGAGTAAAAACATGGCTACCACTCCAGGGAGCACTACACCAATAGGAGGGGCCTATCCTAGTCGGATCCATCCAGCCAAGGCAGAGAAGGGCAGCCGGAGGCGGAGTAGTGGATGATGGAGACTGGTATTTTATGGGCACAGGAGTTTGGTTCTGCAGTAGGAAGAGTTCTGTAGATTGACAGTGGCCATAGCTACACACCAACATGAATGCATATGGTGCTGATCTGCATATTTAAAAATGGTAAGAATGGTAAAAGGTGTGTGTGTGTGTGTGTGTGTGTGTGTGTACATGTATGTGATTGTGAGTGAGTGGGTGTGTTTGAAGTGCACAGAGGCCACAAAAGGGGCATCAGGAATTGTCATCTATTGTTGGACATCTACTCCTTTGAGACTGTGTCTCTTCCTGAACCTCGGACTCTATTTTCTCAGGCTGGAAGTTTGCAGGCCCCAGCATCTTGTCTCATCTCCCAGGGAGCTGGGGTTACTGCTTGCACAGAATGACCGTCTTACTATGTAGATGCCGGAATCCAAATTCTAGATCACATGACTGCGAAGCAAGTGCTCTTAACAAGTGAGCCATCTCACCAGCCCTAGCTTGAAAATGGTATATACATATACATATACATATACATATACATATACATATACATATATATCCTATATGAAACTATAATTTTTAAAATAAAAATGAGACATGAAAAGTGAGAGAAGAATGAAGGAAACAAATGAGGCCACACAAAGAACATGCAGAAAAGACACGCACACTCACACTCGAGAAAGAATTCGCCCATCTGGGTATCATCGTCATCATCATATTAAACTTTATGTTTCTTTGTGTGTATTTGGGTATGGATGTGGGGAGGCGTGTGCTGTGATGCACATGTGAAGATGAGAGGCTGACCTGTAAGGGATTAATTCTCTCCTTCTGCCAAATGGGTAATGGGGATGAACCTCAGGCCACAGGCTCCATGGCAAGAGCCTTTATTCACTGAACTGTCCCATCTGGATTTCAGCCCCTACCTTGGTTGGAGCTTGCATTCCCTTCCAGTCAGTTTCCATGGTTGGGCTGTAATTCTACCTCTTAGAAGTTCATTACACACAGCAGCATGGGGCAGGCTCTGAGAAAGCTTTCAGCAAAGAAACTCGTTTAGCTAGTTTTAGCCAGGCACTTCCTAAACATGTGTCTTTGGCAGCACATGCGGCTTTTTTCATTTAATAAGCAGTTACACTCGGCCAAGCATCCTTGTGAAAACACAGCGGGGGCCAACAGGCGGGCCTCTAAGACTCTTACACGGGAGTATGCCTGTGTCAGCGACCCTGAGGCAGCCCTTACAAGGAAGGGCCAGGCCGGTCAGCAGGGAGCAGTCTGGAGACCACAGGGAGCCGGTGAGCAGCAGCAGGTGCACCCTCCTCTGCAGCTGAGTTCTCCCCAGCCTCCTCCTACACTTCTGGCATTCACTCTCAAGGGGGCAGCAAATAGCAGAGTACTCTGGGGTTCTGGCCTAGCTCCGTCATTCGGAGTGTGGCAAGCTCAGGCCCCCTTGGGAACCAGTTGTAAGAGGGATTTCGGGGAATGATACACACCCATGGTCCAGGTTCCTTCCATAAGCTTCCAGAGAGATTAGGAGAGGAGCCATCTCTTTCTCAAACCCTCCCTAGGATGGCAAGACAGGTAGGCCAAGCCTGTTCTCTTACCCAGAGGAGGGGGGGGAGGAGGGAGAGTGGAAAATGTGTGTGCTGTCCCAGGTGAGCTCATGGATCATATAACCAGAGGCAAAGAGCCTGTGGAGCTGAGCCCTGTGTTTAGACAGGAAACTGGGACCCTAGAAGCACCCTCCCATCTTCTGATGGGTGGGGAATGTGAAAACTGGGTTCAAAACCCAAAAAAGAGAAAAGGCCTGGAAGGGAGGCCTCAGATCTCCCTAGAGTCTGCTCAGGACACTGGCCCAGCCCACGTGCCAGCACTAAGCCACTGACTGACTCCCTGCCCAACAACCCAGTGGAGCTGGCGACTTTCAACCTCCTGTCTCAAATTTCTGAGGGTGGGGAGAGGACCATCCGTGGTTCAAAGTACAAGTGGCACTTCCAGGATCAGAAGATACCATGAAAGCCAAGAACAATAGGGATAAGCCAGGGTGCAGGCTCCCAGGGCCTGGTGTGAACACAGAGACAACTTCCCAGGGACCAAAGGTGAGCTAAAAATGCCCAAAAACCTGTGTACCCGTGTTCCAGAGATTTCTTGAAGAAAAGAAGTAAGGAAAGGCACCCAGAAAATGCTAGAAAAAAGGCCAGACAGTTGTAGCTTTTATTGCCAGGGTTAGCCCCAGAATAGGTAATCAGACAGGCAACGTCCACACTAGCTGTTTACCAGTGTCAGCAAGCATCGGAAACTTTACTACGTCCAGTCACACACACACACACACACATGAGCATGTACATGGGCATGCTCAGCTCACACCCTGTACTGTTCCCTCCACCCTGGGAGCTGAGGCAGCTCTGCAGACACACAAGGCCAGCTTCCACCAACAGCCACCCACAATACAGAGGACAGGGCCTGGGACCTCCCACTGACTCATCCCACTGCAGATCACAAGCCCAAGGTCACTAGACAGCAGAAAGAGACTCCTCTGGCCAAGTGTTCTGTGGGAAGTCTTCTGAAGTGAAACTGTAAACTCACCCAGGCCTTGAGAGCCATGTCCCTTCTTCCAGAATCCCTCCAAAGTACATACTATAGATGTTTAATTCCAAAATGCAAGGAGCAGCATGTTCCGTAAAGCCTTTGATATTCAGGCTCAAATAACCAATGGCCCTAACCCTACAACAAGCTAAACCACTAGTACCTCTAATTCAACAGCATCCCTATCACCAGGATCCCTAACTCACCAGCATCCCTAACTCATCATCTCTAACACTCTAGCATCTCTAACACAGACAGCATCCCTAACTCACCAGCATCCCTAAATTAGAACCCACACCCTTTTCATGCTGCTTTACAGAAGACAGACTCATAGTGAAGCTTTTATGGCCTCATCCTGGTCCTTTAAAATCCTGTATAAAAAACTACCAGCATCGTTCTCACACGCTCACTGAGTCCTGAAAGAGAAACTGACACTCGTGATGCTCCACACACATCCAACTTTACCCACAAGCTCCAAACTCCAACTCATGCTTTGCTGTTTTTTAAAAAATTAATTTTTAGAATCAGCATACACAGAGTTTTATTACAGCACTTTCACACATGAGTCAATACACTTTGTTCTAATTCATCCCCCGTGCTTTGATTTTAGATCATCCTTAGAAACCACAGACACAGAGAACATACTTGCCTATCCAGACATAAAAAAATGAAGACATGCATATGTGTATATTTAGCCAAGAGGAAAACTGTGCCCTTGGATGTTTATTGAGCAGCAAGAGAAAATGACTACCCCAAGAGTGGTCATTACTGTCTTCTTAAAAGGTAGAGAATAGCATAGCCACATAGCACACACAGTGAGCATTCCAGAACATACATATTCTGAACAGAGAGACCTCCCATGCATGCTGAAATGCCCCCTCCTGAAAAACCTCTAGTTTGGAGCAAGCAGAAAGGCAGTCTACCTGCAGTACCAGCTAAAAGCACAGCACTAGACACAGCAAAGAGGAGGAAGTCTGGAGGAAGATGATACCTTATTATAGTGCCTGAAGTTCTTCAGGTGGCCCAGTGTTAGGAGGCAGCTGAGAGAAAGTCTGTTCGTACACAAACCATAAAGGTTTCCGCTGTTCACTAAGGACCCCAGAGATCCCCATTTTCACAAGTGTTATGTTCGTTGTTCCATAGTCTGCAAAGTATCCTCCCAGCTGCTTCTCACCCTGTAGGAACAACCCTGAGACCTCCAGGGCCCGATGCAAGTGTGCTTTAGGAATTACTGCTCGTTGTTTCATTGCTTTGTTTCCTTTGCTGTGTTAGGCATCAAACTAGGGCCTTGGCCTGCCAGGCAAACACGCTACTGACTAAGCTAGACCCCAGCCAAGACACTCACTGTTTCTGGGGACAAAGTACATCATGTGTTGGATGGAATTCCACTTTGGCAAGAATAACGAAGTGCCTTAGGTTGCCTGAAGGAGCCACGGTACCAAGCCTGCTTCTCCTCCCATGGCCACAGTGGGGCGCACCAAGGTACAAAGACTCATGCCTCCAAAGGTGGAGGGTGGCCAGAAAGGGGCTGCTCAAGTTTCAACTAGGAAAAGTGACAGGGGATCAAGCTGTCAGAGCAGAACTGTCACTACAGCTCTTTCTATTCTGTTTAATTGTTTAGACTATGTTACCCTGAGGAAAAGAAATATAAGGAAAGTGCAGTCATAGAGGGTAAGGGGACAATGACATATTTGTGGGGGGTACATGGACAAGTGGGAGTATTTGGGAAAAATAAGACCCTCTGGACATGTGCAGCTACCTGGGAAACAAGACTGTGTGGCTGGAGCATGGTGTGCATGGATGCCCCCAGGACAAGACTCAGAGAGACAGCTGGACCATTACACGGGCATCTGAAAACGGCCGGAAGAAAGGTGGTTAGGATCAGACCACAGAGAGGTGGGCCAGAATCCAGCCAATGAATCTGGAATTTCATTCAGGTGACTTTCCACTCATGGCTATACACGGCTTACAACAGTGAGAGGACAGACAACAGGAAATGTCAGACGTTTAGCTAGACAGATGGGCTCCCTGAATCAGGAGGCAGCCACATATAACTAGAGCCCTCCCTTCAGGATCCCCAGACAGGTTGCCTGTTCCATCCAAAGCTGTGGCCTCTGTAACGTTACGCCCTCAGGTTTCCCCTCTACCTAGGGCAGCAGCTTACGGTATGCCTATGGCTCCAAGGATATGATTTCCATTCCTGACCCCAGGAGCTGGACTTGGGCTCTTCCCTTTCTCTGGAAGGTCCTACAGTAAGCAGGAAGGGATAAAAGAATCCATGCCTGGCCCAAGTCCAGTTTACTCAGGACATACTCAGAACACCCCATGTGAGGCACACCCCAGGGATTAAACGCCCTCTACTCCTCAGGTGGAGCAAACTCCCAGGATACCAGATAGCAGGGCTGGGATCTCACTGAGGGACAGAAGGGAAACCTAAGACACAGGTCACTCCTCAAACAGGGCCATGGCCTACTCCAGCTTCTGTCAGTGGTAAACTCTGAGCCTTTCATATCTCTATTTCCAAAAATACTATAATAAAAGCAAGAAAAGGAATGGCTACCTATCCCCATTTTATAAATGGGGAAACGGAGGAAGAGAGCCAGGCAACAGGCAATGTGGCTACAAATTCCTGGCCGTTCGCAGCATGTTCTGCTTCTATGGTCACATTAAGTTACACACAGCCGTCTCCTTTGTGCCCCATGTTGGGGAATAGGAGAGCTACATTGAGTGTCAAAGCTACCCAAGCTCCCCCAAGTTCAAGTCCAGGCATCCCTGTCTATGCATGCTCTATCTATGCATGGCTTTCACCCAAGTCCTCACAGGCCATGCATAGACAGATCATAGACCTCATGTCACAGATCTCCAACATAACTCGATATAGAGCTGGATCAACATCCCACCACTCGGTCTCCTGAAGAAGAATTTGAGCCAGATACTCACTGAAGTCAGGGGCGGGTAGGGTCTCTGAAAGGATGAAAGCATGAAGCCGAGTCAGAGTTGACTCAGCCCATTTTGTGCTGTAATGGAGCACCTCCGTGTATAACAGCAGCAGTGTTCGTGGGCATCACAGTGCCACAGCCCTGGAAACCCAAGAGCACATCCCAATATTTGGGGAGGACTCCCACATTATGGAAGGAAGAAGGGCAAATGCATGCAAGACAGCAGATCCAGCCCAACCCAGTCTCATCGGGAACTCCCACGGCAGTGGACTTATTCCTGTGTCAGGGGCCTCAATCCATTCAGTAGGTCAGAACCCTTGACTCAGCCTCTCAGGACCTGCTTCCCAACTGTGATATAACAGCAGTTCAATGTCTTTTCTTTTTTTTTCCAGAATATGTAAATTTATTAGTATTTCCGTTGTCAAAATATAAGGTCTGGATCTTTGATTCTTGCCTTTGTACAGGGCCAAAAGAGCCACATGGGCTACTTTAACAGCCTTAAAGCTTGCTCCAGGAATATCACCCTAGGGTGTGCGTGACTTTTTCGACCAAATCCAGCAATCAAAACATCATCGTCTTCCTCAATGAAGTTCAAGCAGCCATCACTGAGCACAAATCCCAGGACCTTCTAGCCATACTTGAGTTGCTGCACTCTGCCATGCTTCCTGGGTTCTGAGTATCCCACTTCCTGGCAGTAGGATTTGGATGTTTGACATCAACCCCTACTTTTTTCCTGCACAATTCTCTTTGCATAAGAAACCTCTCCAGGGCCTGCAGGGCTATGCCCAAGAGGGCTTTCTTGTATTGTTTATCGTGCCTCTTTGGATCTCACTGGTGACTGCGGAGCTTCCAGCAGTAAGGAGACCATGACACTTGCCCATCTTGCCAGTGCCAGGATCCAAAGAGCAGCAGTTCAATTTCAACATTGTTTTTCAACAGGATATTCCAAACGGTCCAGTATTCAAACACTAATGCTTCCAAGAGACACAGTTCAACCCCCTGTTAATAAAGGGAACTTCTGAGGCCTCTCACTGACTCAGCCAGTCTTGAGGAGTTTGAAAGGCTTGTAAACACTCCATTCACAAGTAAGGACAAGATGTTGAGACAAACTGAGAAACAGCATGTTACTTCTGCAAAGCATAGGTAAGCTTGGCATGCCACAATGAAAAAGAAATTTACACAGACCAGTCCCCAAGCAAGCACCACAGAAGCCCATTGGGGGCGGGGGGGGGGGGAGTGCCTTGAGAGTTTTCATTTGAGCTCCTATGGGCCGGCCTCCCGCTTTGTTCTGCTGTGAAGGAAAAGTAAGAGAGCCAGTCAGGTATCCTCTGTCAGTCCTCCAACTGCATTTTGCTGGAAAATGCAATCTCAGAGTCGGCTGGAAGCCTTCAGCCATCCACACACGGCCTCTCAGAGAGCCACTTGCTCTCAAGGAATTTCAGGCTGTCTGAGGATACTCTACTAGTAGACATCTCAGTCCCATAAAGAAGGTGTGGGATGGAACAGAGATAGGGTCAGGAGAGGCCTCCTACAGACTCTGGGGCACTGAGCACAAGGCTGGGGACACTGGGACTTGGGGAAGAGTTGGATGTTTACCCCAAGAAGACCCAGTGATCTAGGTGGCACCAGTCTGTCATTGGGAAAAGCAGAGGAAAGAGGGGTATAGAGGTCAAATAGTGCCCCTTTCAATCTCTGGGGTCCTGCCTGGGGGTTTTAGATTTAAACAGAAGAGGAAATGCACACTTAAGTAGTTCTAGGTGAAGTGTCAACTACTGCCTTAGCTCCAGTCTCCTGCAAGGTGGTCTGACAAGCTGTCAGAACAGTGAGAAGTCTCTTACCCTCCTGCTAGAGCAGCCAGCAGCTTCTCCCTTTTCCTCAGCATAAGACTCCTGGGGAAAATCCCAATACCTTAAGCTTCATTGTCTCTACAGTCTGATAGCCAAAGGGAGGGGCACACTCAGCTCCTTAGAAGATCTTCGAAGATTCCTGGCAGGGATAGTTACAAGTTCATCTACTCTGCTAATCTCCTTATCCATCAGTTGCAGAGTGCAAGCTGATTTGAGGCCTTGTACCT
Source organism: Mastomys natalensis (assembly GCA_021653895.1). Lineage (NCBI taxonomy): Eukaryota > Metazoa > Chordata > Mammalia > Rodentia > Muridae > Mastomys > Mastomys natalensis. The sequence goes on from JAJTUV010000741.1 coordinate 317,325, forward strand.
GGATCAAGATCCAAGGAGACAAAAATGGCCCAGTCCTCTGCCATCTAGTCTAATTCGACTTTGTAGCCTGGTAAACCATGTCACCTCGCTGACCTTTAGCTACCTCACCTGCAGAGCGCCCTCCCTATCTTGTGTGCCTGTGCTTCCCATATGAAGAAAGAGGGAACGAAAGCATACTGGCCAGCAAGTATAGTTACCAAGTATTCAATAAAGGGCCGTCTCTGTATACAGTGATCAACTGTTCAATAAGGGGCCATCTCTGTGGACAGTGACCATGTGTTCAATAAGAGGCCATCTCTGTTGCAATTACTTGTGGAGAGGCTGCTCGTGTGTTCCCTCTCTGAGAGAGGGGGAAAAAGACCACCTCTGGTAATATAGATGCCCAGACTCCCCACAATCCTGCCACTAAGACTAGCTTCACCTCCCTGAAGGAGTGTCCTCTTAGCTAGCTACTAAAGGACTCAATGTCTGGCACACAGGACATCATGACAGGTTTGAACAGAATCCCATTAGACTATAAAGTAGATGGCAAGATCATAACAGGCTCCTGGCCACCGAGCCCTGGGTGGAAGGCCCCAGGCCTCAGCATTAATTTCCCATCCTCTCTTAGCAAAAGAGGTTGACACTAGGCTACTTCCTGATGATTACAGCCTCACTGGCCAGAGGCTGCCAGGGCAGTGAGACATCTTCCTCTACCATGCGTAAACTCAGACAATGGCTCACCATCTCCTCGGCCTGTTTCCTTTTCTGAGTGGAGTTCCTCACAGCACCTACCTTCTAGAAAGGCTATAAAGATTAAATCTCTTTTACTTTAGATCTGGTGAGCAGTTAGGTTTTTATTTTTTTGGAAAGAAAAAAAAAAAAAACAAATCCCTAGAAACTATCATGTGTACTGATTCCTCCCTTCAATTCTTCTTGCTTGGAGAAAGGTGCCTGCAAGATCTGCCCAGGGTGGGAGCGAACCCACCCATAAACCTGCAGACTCAGCACACCTGAGGTGCTGGTCCATTCTGCCATTGCATTAATGGAAGGAAAGCTAAGGCCCAGAGGAATGAGGAATTCACCCAGGCTGTCCCATGAGGACACAGACCCTCCCACAGTCACTCCTCTTCCCTGTCACTTCTGAATGAAGGGATAAGAACTACTTAAATTAATCCTGGTTATGTAACAAGGAAACTGGACAGCTAACCAGCATGGGGATGGGGAGCTGTCACTAATATCACTTTACAAGGGCTAAAACAGTCACAAACAAGAGTGCTCCAGGAAGCTCCCTCACCTGGCCTCCCTGCTCACCTTTATGGGTATGGAAGTTCTAGCCCAGGACTAGAAAGGGTCCTTGAGTACCAAGACACCCTAAAACTGTTGTGTGGTCTTCTATAAGCAAGCTCCCCTCTGTGGCAAGCCTTTGGCTCTCTTAATGCCTTCTGGAGTCTTGGTGGCAGCCTGGTGTGGATTGAGGTCAGCTACAAGACTGAGCACAGGGGGGACCTATCTCCCCTGTCCATGTCCCTTGGGACCTGAAGGACCCAGACCCCTAGGCCAGAGGTGGGATGCAGGGGCTCTGGCCTCTGAGATTGTCTAGGAATGCAAACCCAGTGCAAATGCGAACGTGGCGAGACTCACTTTACCACACAGAAGGTCCTCCAAAATGTTCTGGAATCCTGTGCAGCTCAGCCACCACAGGGACTCTGAGCAGTCACCTCTCCAGACACTCACCAGCAGAGGAGCAAGACAGGTGGATTCCTAGTGCTTTTGTTCACCATCTATTACAACTAACCAGAGATGCTGCATGAACAAACAGGGCTAACACTGTCTCTAAGGAGACATTCAGAATGTCAGCCATCAGTACCTATGTAACAGGTAGGGCCAGCTATAAACAAAGGTGTATCAGTGTGTAGGAGTTGAAGGAAGGTGGTTAAGCCTACTGACATTAATGTACATTGGACCTATCTGCAGGTTTAAAATACCTGTATTTAAAAAAATAAGCCCACCTGTTTAAAAATATTAAAAACAATCATGGTGGTGCACATCTAAAACCCCAGCGCTTGAGAAGTGAAGGCAGGAAGTGTCTAAGCTCAGAGCCAGCCAGGGAGACATATAATGAGGCTCTGTCAGAAAGAGCCAAAGGGGTAGAGGGGCTGAAAACCAGGAAAGACCCAAACCCTTGTGCACTTGTCTTAGTTACTGTTCTATTGCTGTGAAGAGACACCATGACAAAGGCAACTCATAAAAGGAAGCATTTGGTTGGGGTTTTTACCTACAGTTTCAGAGGACTGATTACCGTGGTGAGGAACACCTCGGCATGCAGAGAAGCGTGGTGTTAGAGCGGAAGCTAAGACCTTATAGCTTATCCTTAGGTTAGAGGCAGACAGAGTGAGACGCAGCCTGGCATGAGCTGCTGAGACCTTAAATCCCACCCCCACTGACATACTTCTTCCATGACAATGCCACACCTCCTAATGTTCCCAAACAGTTCCACCAAGTAGACACCTAACATTCAACTATATGAGCCCATGGGGGCTGTTCTCATTCAAAGGCACTATTTATTAGTAGTAAGAAACTTTAAAAGACCACCAAGGCAGTTCTTCCAAAAGTTAAAAAAGGAGAATTTCCAAAGATCCAGCAATTCTACCTGTGGGGAGTGGTGCTACACCTACGAGAACTAAAAGCAGAGCCTCAAAAAGAGATGTGGATGGGTAGAAAGAGTTCTGTTGTCCACCATAGATAAAGACATTGTAGTCAGGGCTGGAGAGATGGCTCAGTGGTTAAGAGCACTGACTTCTCTTCCTGAGGTCATGAGTTCAATTCCTGGCAACCACATGATGGCTCACAACCATCTATAATGGGGTCTGATGCTCTCTTCTGGTGTGTCTGAAGAGAGCAATGGTGTAGTCATATACATAAAATAAATAAATCTTTAAAAAAAAGACATATGGTCTCAGCCATTTGATGGAATACTATCTAGCCTTTAAAAGGGTGCAAATTCTGACACATGTTCCATTATGGAAGAACCTGGACCGTATGCTGAGTGAAACAAGCCAATTGCAAAAGGGTGGCTCTATTATGATTCTGGTTACGTCAGGCACTGAAAGGAATGGAATTTAAAGAGACAAGGAGCAGAAAGGAGATTGGCCCAGTCTGGGGGAGGGAGAAATAGGAACTTGTAAGAGACGGGTTTTAGTTTTGCAAGATGAAAAGATGTCTGAGTCCAGCTATATCATAAAGAAGAGGTACTCAACACTGTTGAAGGGTATACTTGAAAAGAGATGGCTCAGACAGTAAGGTGCTGGCCAAAGAAGAAGGAGGAACCAACTGCAACCCCCACAACCTATGCACAAGCCAGGCACAGAGGCACGGGGTGGAGGGGTGGAGACAAGTGGACCCCTGAAGCTCTCTGGCTGCCAGCCAACCAGTTCCAGGTAAAAGAGACCCCTCTCTCAAAAGGTAATGTGTTGGCTGGAGAGATGGCTCAGCAGTTAAGTGGACTTGCTGTTCTTGTAGAGGACTTGGATTCAGTTCCCAACATCTACACGGTGGCTTTACATCTATGTGTAACTCCAGTTCTAGGACATCCAATGCCCTCATCTGAACTCTGTGGGGACCAGGCATACATGTGGTGCATAAACATAGACATGCCTGCAGGCAAACCACTCATACACATTTAAAAAAAAAAAGAGTGGGCTGGCAAGATGGCTCAACACGGCAAGATGCTTGCCACCAAGCCTGACAATCTGAGTTTGGTACCCAGAACTCACATGGTAGAAGAGAAGTTGTCCTCTGATCTCTACATGCACACATGTTCCATGTGTATAAATAAATATAATATATTTCTAAAAATTAAAAAAAAAAAAAAACTAAGATGGGCAGCTCCTGAGGGACAACATTCAAGGTTGGTCTCTGACCTTCCCACACATGCACATACATGCACCTCATACATAAATACACACACAAGGAAAAGTTTTTAAAAGGGCAAAACAACACGTTTTATATATATTTAGTCTCAATTTCAAAAAGATGTAACCTACAGTTTGCCCCAAGGATGTATCTCCAGAGTCTGCCATCAGAAAGAATTCCCTGAAGTCTCCTGCAGCCCTTCCTGGAGCTGGCCTTTGTCTTGTCTGTCATCCGCCCCGGTCTCTGCGGTGTCAGACCCCACCCCCACCCCACCTCCGGACACAGTACTGTCCCTAGCCAGAAGCCTGACTTGGAAGAAGCCTCTGAAAGGCCAAGTCCAGGGACTCTCAGGCTTCTGCAAAGGAAGACAAAATGCTTAGGCCACAAAACCCGAGTCCTCCTTCCACAGGCCAACTTGACTGGATGACACAGCACTTCCTCTCCAGTATGTGCCAGCCTCTTGCCGCCGCAGCGGATGCCCTCCCAGAACACATCCCAGCTGTTCAGGCATGAGGGACCCGACAAAAACCAGCTATGTGTCTGTGTGAGAGACCAGGAGGGTGACAAGTGGCCCTAAAATACAACTCTTGGTGTTGATACCAGGCAAGGGAGGGGCCCCAGGATTCAGTGGGTACAGCTTGGTTGAAATCTACACCAGACTGGGAGCCAGGCACCTGGTGAATGCCTGCAAATTGGGTGTGGTCCTGCCAGCGTCTACAAGGCTGGCTTTTCACACCCTTCACAGAGGCCACACCTTTTGAAGTGTGCCCAATGATTAGCCCATTAAACAAAGGAGAAAAAGCAGAATTCACAGCAGTCCTGTCGCCAGGCTTGGCTTGCTCATTCCTCTGCTTATAATTATATCAGGTGATGCATCTGTGCGTCTGTCTCCTGTGAGAATCATCCATTGTTGTTCACTGTGCCCCACTAAAACACTCTAACAATGGCCCAAGGAGTCAGGGGCCAACCGGGTTTCACCCACATGCACAAAGCCCCACACGCTATCAACAATGAATCTGTGTGCCCCAGAGTCTGGGGCACAACACACAGGAAAACAGCCAAGGACACGAGCATCCTCAAAGCTGAGCCCCAGATTTAGGACAGATTTAAGGTTTCTCTGGATGCAAATATGGCAGAAAGCTCCCAGTACGGGAGGGAGCAGACGCTAACTAAAAATCTTCTCTCTAAAAAGAAAGAACTGGGGTACACAATTTAAACCTAAACTGTCAGAGAGAAGGGTTCCCAGGAGTGACAGAGGACGAGGGACCAGGGTGACAGTGACTCCAGGTTTGCAGAGGTCCCAGCAGGGAAAATGACATGCTGTTCTGTCAGAGAGATTTTCCCACAAACTACCCGTTAGTGCACTGCTGGGTGGTGGGGGGCAGCAGGCTGGGTGGGGTTCTGCTCTTTGAGATAGGTATGATCTAAAAAGGGAGAAAGAGGTAACTTCAGTTCACTCAAATAATTTCCAAACTCTGAATGTCTCAAATAGGAGGTGCTATCGGAGCAGATGCAGGGCACCTAACTTAGATCTGGGGGTACCATCACGTAGACACAGCGGCTGAGGAAGATGAAGCTGATGATGTGTAGGAAAAAGAAAGCTGCCTGTGGCTCGGGAGACAGCTTGCTCATTGGTAACGTACTTGCAAAGGGCCTGAGTCAGATGCTCAGAATCCACATTTTTAAAAAGCTAGGCACAGGGGACCACTCTTGCTTCCCTAGCACTGAGGAAGGGAAGACAAGCAGACCTGGCCAAATGGCTTAGCCTCTCGACAGTCTGTCTCAAAAAGACAAGGTGATGCTAGGCACAACGGCACAGGTCTTTAATCCCAGCACTCATGAGGTAGAAACAAGCAGATCTCTGTGAGTTAGCAGATCTCTGTGAGTTCTAGGCCAGCCTGGGTTACATAAGGAGACCCTGACTCAAACCAGCAACAACACCATGGCTCAGGAAAGTGAAGCCAGAGATGTGTAGAAAACATAGACAAGATGGACAGTACCTGAGGAGCAATGGCCAAGGTTGTCCTCTATACATACATGTGCACATGCACATACACACAAAAATAAAACAAAGGGGCTCAGGCACATGGGGCTGTGGAATGGGAATGGGAATGAATGACTGGGGCAACTGGTTTCCCATAAACCTGCTAAGTATCAGGAGCCGAGCCTGAGAGCACAGTGCAGGGGCAGAGAGGGCGAGCTGAACCCCAAACATGAGATGGGAAGGCATTTTATCCTCTGGGCCGTGTTTCTGTTTGGTTCTGACCTTGGCCTTCTATTCAGAGGAGAGGGAAAGAAATCGGGTGAATAAAGTGGGCGATGGTTCTTCGCTGTGCGATCCCCAGCATGTGCAGCCCACCACCCCACCCACCCCACAAGAGGGGAGATGCTAAGGGGGCCTCTGAGCTTATCTACTTCATCATTCCGCCACTGCTCCCCGCAAATATCCAGACAACCCGATGTGAGCTGCTGGCAGCTCTGAGTGATCTTTGATCATGCCAGCTGACCCCTGCATGACTCAGCTTCCTGGTGATGAACTTATGAAAGGTCCCCAAGCAGGAAAGAGTCAGAGAGCTGTAAACAGAGCCCTCCAGAAACCTCTGGGACTTTCTCCCCAGGTTCCAGGGTGGGGCTGGAGTCGTTCAACATTCAGAAGCGGCTTCAATGAAGGGTCTGCAATCTTGAAGGGTGACTTCAAGTGGACAAAATAAACTGCAATTTTGAGGCGGGCACTTCAGAATTCAGGGACAAGGCAGGCCCAAAATGGGACATGAGCAGTTGGCTCCTCTCCCAGAATGTACTGCAAGCAATCTTCCCTTCCCAGTTTTCTTCTCGAGGCAGAATTGCTCTGGCTAGAAGTCTACATTTATAGCCAAGTGTGTTCAGAGCACCTAGAAGTCACAGTGTCCCGAGGCACAGAGAAGCCATGAGTTCAAGTCACACTTGCTGCTCAGTCAACACGCCCCTGGGCACCTTGCACTGCAAGTAAACATGAGCTTCTCTTCCCTTCTTTAGAGTCCCTCCCTCCAGGATGAAAAAGCACTGCCCTGTTCTTCCTGGTCCCTTCATCCTAGCTGCTCTAAGAGCAGACATCTGTTCTCAATTGAGCAGCAGCTTCTGGGGACAGCCCAGCTTCGCAGGAACTTTTGATTTCCAGGGTCCGACAGAGAATTTCAGGAACTTTCTTAAGAGAGTATTGTCAGAAAACACAAAGAGCAAGGTCTGGAACATGTCACCACACTGACAAGGGCCTGCCCACAAGCCTGAGAGGGTCAACCCACCACTACCTGTAATCATGGCGGTATGCATCCCATAACAGCATATTGCATTTTCAACTTCTCCAACTGCAATCCAAACTTGAAAGGGTCTGTCAGAAGTTAACAAGTAGCTAAGAGTTAGTCCGATTCGCAGATCATGAGAGCTGTCCTATATATAACTAAAGGCCACTTCTGAACTGACACCTTCAAAGCTCTAAGATACATACGACAATCTTCAATAATTCTGGAATCGTGTTTGTTGAGCCTTTCCTCCTTTCTAGGCACGCACAAGTGTTTAGTACTCAAGTTCTGAAAAAGCTAAGAGACCAAAGAGGGAAAACATGGTTGGATGTACAGGTTCATTAAGGGAGAGGGGGGTGCTCTACGGCTGTAGGGAAAACAGCTCGATGGGCAAAGTGCTTGCCACACAGGCATGAGGACCAGAGTTCAGATCCCCAGAATCTTAGGTAAATGCTGGACAGACACAGTGGCCCACCTAGAACCTCAGCACATGGGAGGTGGAAACAGCAGTCCTCAGGAGCAGGCTGCCTAGCTGGATTAGATGAATCAATCCGAAAGCTCTGGGGGTCAATTGAGAGACCCTGCCTCAAAATATAATTGAGTAATTAAGGGAGTCACTGAACATCAACCTCAAGCCTCCTGTCCCCATTCACATGTAAACATGCGTGCCACATATACATACAAGAAGGGATGCAGAAGAAAGAAACTCCCATCTCAGTACTTTCTTGGGCTCTACTTCAACCAGACCAAATCTTTCTTCTAGCATTTCTTCTGAGTAACTACCTGGCACTGGCTAGACACAGAAAGAGATCCATCCCTACCACAGCACCCAGAAAAACGAGCTGAGTCACCAAGGCCTCCTGTGCCAGGGAATTCCACAGCTGGTGAGTAGGTCCATGCACGTGTTGCTGGATTGGACTCCAGGAGAAATGGGAGTCAGTGTCCATCATGTGTATCAACAGAAGAAATGAGGTAAGCTACTGTCTGGGGGACTTGCTGTGATGCATCGGAACCAAACAAGTATATCCCTGTTCTAATACCCACAACTGCAGGCTGAGACACACACTGAAATCCTACTGAACCTGTACAAGACCGCAAGACCCTTCCTTCTCTTCGAAGCTCAAAGTCCCTGAGAATGGTCCATCGCTCTTCGAGGACTTGAGGTAATATGCATCTATCCTCTTGGGCATCAGACCTCATGGGAGAGGCATCCATCTCACAATGAGTGATTGTGGCCAAGCCATAAAGCATCTTCACGGAGGCCCTTAAGTCTTCCTAGGAGTGACATTACCATGAATTAGGGAGGCAACAGATTGGAGACTATAGTAGCAACCAAACCAGAGATGGTGACAATGGGAATCCACCTCTTCATTCTTCATTAAGATGAACCCAGCTCACTTGCATAACCACGCACAGGACAGACAGACAGAAAGACAGACAAACATGCATGGGCATGCACTTTCTCTTTTGTATGCGTGTGTATGTGTGTGCGCGCCGCACCACACACACACACACACACACACACAAAAAGCAGCATCCTTTTGGGTCCCACTTCTTAAAGCTAATTATCTACCAGCCACCTAGCATTTTCAATTCAGACACCCTTAACTACCTTCCATGTCCGGACAGAGAGCACCCTGCACTCGGGCCATGGCTGAGTCAGAGGCTGTGTGGGCAAGTCTGTGCCCCACAAGCCAGTACTCACCCCTCGGCCTTCAGATCCTGATGCCAAATACCACCAAAAACTATGAAGAAAGGGAGGTCAGGAGACGCTGAGGCAATGGCACCTATTTCCACACAGACAACACAAGCTCAGAAATCAGGACAGTACACAGTACAAGAGCCAGATGATCTCGGGGTATATCCCTCCCCAAGACATCCCCAAACTCCTCTGCCTGGTGCTCCATGGGACAGACTCAAAATTGCGATGAGGAGTGCAATGAAAAGTCCAGAGAGTGTTTCTGAGCAACCGCCCTGTGCATTCCGATGGGCACCTCCTCTTCCCTTGTGTCCCAGGTGAAGACACCAGCAGGCAGCTGAGGACTCAGCTGGATAAAAAGCTCAAAGCCCAAGGCCGCAGCCACAGGGAATCCTTCAGTCCTACATGAACACAGGGCTGGCTTCACCCCTCTCCCTAGAGTCCAGTCTAACAATAGATGACATGATGGAGCAACCGGCATGAGCTTTAAGGCTGTGCTCCTGGGCTAAGGAGGTGGCTCAGTGAAAAACCACTTGTCATGCAAGCAAGAACTTGAGTTTTGATCCCCAGATCCCACATAAAGGCATGCACAGTACTGTGTGTAATCTCAATGCTTCTGCAAGAGGGGTGGAGACAGGACAATCTCTGGAAGCTTCTGGGCCAGCTAGCCTGGCTTGGGCAGTGATGAACAAGAGGGGAGGTAAAAATCAGTACCCAAAGCTGTCCTTCGACCTCTGCACATATGCCATGGCACTAACACCTACATTAGGAAAGACGGAGGGGAGGGAGGGAAGGAGAGGGAAGGAGGCTGTCACAGTGGACCAAAGGAAGACAGGCCAAGCATGTCCATACTTCCCAGGTTTGGATGAGAAATCTAGAGCCTTAGTGGACCACGGAACTCTAACACAGTGCTAGCAAGTCAAACAAGTCACTTTTACACTGTAGTGTGAAGAGAAATTCTCAGACCAACCTCAAATAGATCCGTATACCGAGAGCCATAGCAGCCTGGTGAAATGGGAAAGGGTCACCAAAACTGCAGTGTGTTTCAGAGACAGAAGCCCAAGGGAGCCAAAACTATCTTATGGCCATATAAACATTCATCCTTCTCCTCCCCATGCCTCCTACCTGGAGCATACGACAGAAGAACTAGCCAAGCATCAGAACCCCACATTCTGTGAAAGACTTCTTGCTGGGCCTCCCTGGACTCCAGTTCCGTCCTTCCAAGACTGCAGCTGCCTTCATCACAATGTCAGCCCTTTCTGCTCATCCTTCGGGACCCAGAACAAGGATGCTAATTATTCATGCCCGTGTCTATACCCAAAACTGTACCTACCTGTCACCCTGCCTCAGCTCTCTCCCCCAGTTCTGCAGGAAAAGAGGCCCACACCCGGGCTTGTGAGTTTTCTGAAGTTCTATATTCTCTCATCTATGACATGAGAAACAAGACCTCACTTTTCATGCCTCAGAAGGACAGTTAAAAGTATGGGATGAGAGAGGCAAAGAGCAACACAAACATGCTGCAGGGATCATTGTGTCAGCAAGACCAGCCAATAGACAGGCAGCACGCAGCCAATAAAAGACTGGCATTTCTGGCAAGCCAGTTGTCAGAAATAACCATGATGCATCATTATCTCTGCATGAGCCAAAGCAAGGCTCTGCTCTAAGCATCCCTGAAAGTCAATACCTTCTCTCACAGCCATGCTCTTAAATGTGTACCCTTAGCTCCATTTTTACAGACATGTAAGGCACAAGGAGGTTTGGGTAAGTAGAGTCAGGTTCTTTCTGGCCACAGAGCTCTGAGTCTGTCCCTAGACACAAGCCTGAACACCTCCAATCGTTAACATTATACATGACAAACTATATACAACTTGTCCTAACTCTTGTATGTCAAGGCTTACAAAGGCCATTTAACTCATATGATCTCACCTAAACCTCCCAACAGCCCTGTAAAAAAGGGAAAGCAGACTCATACGTGGTTCCACGAGAAAACCAGCTCAGAGAAATGACTTGCCCAACACTGAAGCTGGTTAATGGCAAGACCAAGAATTGAACACTAAAGGCTGTCTCTTGGTTTGATGGCTTCAACACTGTCATATGCAGGACAGGAACACACCTCTTCTGAGGCCCCACCCACAGCTACATCACAAAAGTACCCTTCCTGGTCATCCCAGGAAATAAAAAACCATCAGCACACTGAAGTCACAGAATCAGGGTTTCCTCCATCTGCAGTATGCACTACCTACTGTGTGGACAGCCACACAAAGTTCTGGAACTTTCTAAGGCTCTGCCCAGCCACATCTGATGGACCCAAGAGCTCATCAGACACAGGAAGTGCCATCGGGACAGTGGCTAAGCTTGACCATTGAAGGACAGACATTTCTTAAACCTATTATGCAACTGTTGCCTCGGGCAGTCTGGGATTTCTCCCAATTTCAACACGTTTTGTTTTCTCTCAAAGAAGACACCAGTTTAAGGCTGTGGCCCCTTAGTGACTAAGCCAACAGCATCCTGGGCTGTCTGGGATTACACACAGGGTGGGTGGATATTGTCAAAGGCACCTCTGTAAGCCAATGTGACCTTCTAGAATGACTAAAGATCAAGGGTAGGAGGAGTCAGGATCCACCATCACTTTCTCTATTTAACAATGTCCCCAAAGGAAGCTAGGCAACACTGCTCTAACCTCCAGACCTTCAAAAGAACAGCAGTGTGGCCACCTAGAATCCAACAACTCCCACCTCATCCTTGTAGCCCAAGTGAAAGTATTGACATTCAAGGTTTCTGTGCCTTGGGTGGGGGTGGGAAGTCAAAGTGCTTAGAAAATATTAAATGGAAAACGCCAGAAATAATTCATGTTTTTGTTGTTGATGATATTTTTATTTGCAAGGGGGGCGGGGGAGTAGTTTGGTTTTTCTAGAAAAACTAGGTTTCTCTGTGTATCCCTGGCTGTCCTGGAACTCACTCTGTAGAGCAGGCTGGATTCATACTCAGAGATCCACCTGCCTCTGCCTCCCAAGTACTGGGATCATATTTAAAAGTTTTTAAACAACTGGTTACAGTGTCTTATTATAACTATTCTGTTTTTAATCATTGGTTAGTGTTTATCCCTCAAGGTGTCTAATTTATAAACTACACTATATCACAGGTATTAACAATGGGGAAAAACAGTGTGTTGCAGTGTGCTTTAGTATTGTGTTTCCAGATATAGGCAGAATATCTTAGATTACATCACCACACCCTCCCCCAGGATAAAGGGGGCTGCTACACACATGGAAACAAGATTTTTCTCTTTAAAGGGAGCCAGCCCTTCACCCTGCTTAGGGTTTAGTTACAGGGAAGGAGCATGCCTACTTTGGGAATGAGGGCCAAGAATTCCTGTTTTTGCAGCCTCGTGTTTAGTGCAGGGTGTGGAAAGAGAGGGGTCAGCAAAGGTGGGGCAAGATGAGCAGCCAGACAAAGGGATAGTCTCACGACAAGTGTCTTAGTTACTGTTCTACTGCTGTCAAGACACACCATGAGCAAGGCAACTTATGAAAGAGTTTATTGGGACTTTCAGATGGTGAGTCCATGGCCATCATGACAGGGAGCACAGTGGCAAGCACACAGGTGCTGGAGCAGTAGGTGAGAGCTTTTCTCTTATCCGAAAGTTCGAGGCAGAGAGGGAGACACTGGGCCTGGAGTGAGATTTTGAAATCTCGAAGCCCACACCCAACAACACACATCCTCTAACCAGGGCCATACCCCCTAACCTAGAACTCAAATATATAAGCCAATTGGGGGTGCAAATATTATTCAAATCACCACAAGGACAAAGCTACTCTCAGGCTCTACTGAAAAAATAAACTAAAAAAAGGAAAGGACCTTAACAAAATTACTAAGGTAGTCTCTTTTTTTGTGGTCAAGAGACGTTATAATTTCAAAATAATATAGACTTAGATACGTTATGATTTCAAAATAATAGAGACTAAGACAAAGGCAAAGCTTTTTTTGTTTAATAACATGAAATACTCATTTGTTTTACTTCTGTTTGGCTGGGTTTTTTAGCTCTCTATAACTGCCATGTCCTGCCTTCATTTACCTGATTCACCAGGCCAATAATATTCCAGGAGTGCCTTTACAGGCCTCAATCTGTGAGCACATGGGAGGAAGCTGGAGGGAAGGGTCTCTGGTCCATGGAAGTCACACTCAGCATTATCGTATGTAAATGGGCTACCAGGTGTGAAGAGCACTGGATCACTGGATATGGGGCGTTGGAAGACAGGGCTGCTTCCCATCCCCCATGCCCCAGGGTCTAACTAGCACCAGGAAAACCAGCTAGATGACCTATGTCAGGGAGCCAACCTTACCTTTACAGCAGGATCTCACTTTGACTATCATAAATACCACGGGCAGCCCCAGCACGGAACCTCCCTAGAGCTCCCACAGAGCTCCCTGAATCCCTGTCATAGCATCTGACCAGATGTGACATGCGTCTGGATAAACTTGAAGAGCTCGAGGCCAGGTGCACAGGAAGCAGCTATGAAGGGCGGGCTCCGCAGAATGGACGGCAGAAATTCACACATCAAATGCTTCCTAGCACCTATTCTGTCTCAGGTCACAGAAATGCGAAGAGCAAAGGAACACAAGCCCAAGCCCCTCCCATTGAAAGCTGATAGTTTAATGAGCAATGGATAAGCAATAAAGAATTCTGTAACTGCAGATAACTTCTAAACACTCTAAACAAGCAAATGGCACTATGTGTTAGAAGGAAAAGACAAAGAAATCAAAAATCAAAATAGAAGAGAGGTAGGGAGACCAGGAAGCCAGGCCCTTTGACAAGAGCAAATACCCTCAAACCATGGCAGCAGGGATGGAGAGGCACATAAAAGACCTTGGACTCAGAGATATACTTGTCTCCCATTTACACAAGCAGCGGCCAGGAAGAAGCTGAAGGTGCCACACACAGGGTTAGGAATAGGCTCTCAGAAGGGCACTGAGATAGGGAAGGGGGGGGGGGCTGGGCCAATGATCATGACATCCAGACATGCTGTGTCCAGCCGAGGCTGTAGGAGGCACCAAGCAGAAACAACACAGGATCTAGGTAAATCTTGAGGTCAAGGCCAGCCTGGTCTACAGAACAAGTTCCAGGACAGCCAGGGCTACACAGAGAAAACCCTATCTAGAAAAAGAAAAAGAAGAGGAGGAGGAAAAGGAAGAGGAAGAAGAGGAGGAAGAGGAGGAGGAAGAAGAGAAGGAGGAAGAAGAGGAAACAAACAAACCATTTTACTGAGAGCCTCACCAGGCAAGGACATTTTTTTTCTTCCTATAACCCTATAAGGTGCATCTGGGATTAATGCCCCCGCCCCCTCCCCCGCAGCCTGCTGGAAAGGCATCTGAAGTGACAGAGGTTAAACCATGTGCCCTGGGTGTAGAGTCAGGACTCAATCCTGCCATATCTGAGTGGTTCATGCATGTCACACCTCCCTGCCACTATCAACTCCCCTAGAGGAGCAAGAAAGCCCTGTTCCCTTACAATGGAGGTTGGAAAGCAAGAGATTGTAAAGGGGACTGAGGGGAAGCTGAGCCATCTGGGGTCCTGGCTTCTCTGCAATGCAGGAAGAGAAGCACCCTGTGGCAGTGGGGAAAACAGAGGCAGGAGGGTAGTCAGAAGCAGTTGTCAGGGTCTGGGAGAACAGACCCAGAGCTCAGAGCCAACAGGGTACCAATGGGGGCAGTGTTGAATTACCCAAAGGCTCAGCTGCCCGGTAAGCAGAGCAGCTTTCCAGAATTAAGTTCAAGAAGCAAAGACAAAGAAACTGAGGGTCTGACAGCAGCTGCATTAATAACCTGGATTTGATCCCCAGAACTCACGCCTTTAATCCCAGCAGTCGAGAGGCAGAAGCAGGCTGATCTCTGTAAACTCAAGGCCGATCTTGGTTTCTGATTTCCAGGAAAAACCAGGACTACACATTGAGATCTTGTGTACATACATACATAGCGGAGAGGAGGAGAGAGAGAGAGAGAGAGAGAGAGAGAGAGCACATAAGCTAGGTGTGGTGGTGTGCTTATAATCCCTGGGGAGGCAGAAGCAGGCAGATCCCTGGAGCCTAGCTGAACTACCAAGTTCCAGGCCGGTGAGATCCACGACAGGCACACAGGCCTGCACTGTCAGGTCGTATGTCCAGAGAGATCTGGAGAGAAGTAGATTGCCAAGAGTCTGAGTCCTTAGAGGAGGGACAGTGACTATAGCCACATCAACCAAGGGGAGGAGGAAGAAGCAGGCTCACTCCTTGTGCCAACTCTGTCCTGAGCGTTACAAGGACCTCACCCTCCGACCACCTAAGAGAACAGTGTCTTCTTTCTACAAGTGGGAAAACAGCACAGGGAGGCTAAGAAACTGTATCAGGATGATACAGGTAAGAACGGGGCCCATTTCCAGGCAGATGGTGAAAGGTTCTGAGAGTGAGTTCCTGACCACTAGGAAGAGAGATGGAGGACTGCAAACAGAGATAGGAAAAGAATGGGAATAGAGGTAGCCTTTGCTGACAGGGGACAATGATGTCAACCAGATCACTTCCACAGTATAGATGAGGAGAGAAGCCATCAGGGGGCAGTGAGGCCAGGAAAGGGAATGAGAGGTAGAAGTTGGGGTTCTCCTCCATAGATAAGGAAATCAGAACTCAGCCATGGGAACAGAACCTTGGAATGCCAACTCCAAGGTCAGAATAAATCGAGCTTTGGGGAGTTTACAAAAACAGAGCAGGAAATAGCAAGGTCAAACCACAAGGCTGCAGGTGCTATGTCCCTAGGGAGCATGTGTGGGGCCAGACTAGGGTTCAGATTAAGAACAAACATCAGTGCCCTCAAAAGGGAAGGCTGAGTAAAAAGGGAGATAGGAAAAGACTGGGAAGCACTGGAGTTCCACTGGGAAGCCCCTACTGGCTTAATGAGGGAAGGGAGGGGAGTGGATAGCTCACCCAGTTGCCCAGGAAATGCAGTTACATGCAACCAGAAGGCAAAAGTCTAGTAGGCCTGGTGACTCACACCTGTAATCCCAGCATACAAAGGCAAGACTGACAGAAGTTTGAGGCTAGCCTAGACTACCTAGTGACTTTCAGGTCAGTTTCTATCCTGTCTCAAAAGAAAAGGTGGGGAGAGAGGTTCTGGTGAGCTGTAGAGGACAGAAGTTTAGTTCCCAGCGTGCATATCGGGTGGCTCACAATCATCTGTAAGTCCAACTCAAGGGGATCCGACACATCAAGGCCCAAGAGCACTCATATGCACATAACCACACAGGCATATACACATACATGTAATTAAAAAAATCTTTAAACATATGCATGCATGCATGCACATAAGCACACACTCACACACACAAACCCAAGGCAAAGCAACGTGGGATTAGGGGCCTGAAGTTGATTAAAGAGACAAAAATCCTCATCCGAGAAGAGATGATCAAGGTGGCAAAGACTTGGCCAATAAAGACCAGTAAAAAGTCTGGAGAACACACCCCTTAAGCCCTGAACACTTGCCCCTGTGTGACTTAAGAAACACAGTCAACTAACACCCTAACCTCCAACCCCACACCCACCATTAAACTCCAGATCCACAGTAAGCAAGATGACTCAGCAGATAAGTTCTAGCCCCTGGACTCTCTTAAGAGTGGAGGGAGGGAACTGATTCCACAAAACTGTCCCCTGACATCCACCCACATGTACACCCTACCAGGTCATGCATACATTCACACACCATACCCATGGAAAATAATAAAAAATTAAAGACCTCAAATGCCACGCCATATTAAAAAGTTAAAGTGGCCAGATGTGCTGGAGTTATCTGGAGGGAGCCTCAACTGAGAAAATGCCCCAATAAGAAACATTTTCTTAATTTATAACTGATGAGGGAGGCCCAGCCCGTTGTGGATGGTGTCATCCCTGGGCTGGTGGTCCTGGGTTCTATAAGAAAGTAAGCTGAGCAAGCCATAGGAAGCGAGCCAGTAAGCAGCACCCTTCCATGGCCTCTGCATCAGCTCCTGCCTCCAGGTTCCTGCCCTGTGTGAGTTCCTATTCCATGATGAACACTGCTTGGAAGTGTAAGCCAAAAAAAAACCCTTTCCTCCCCAAGTTTCTTTGATCATTTTTTTAAATAACAGTAATAGTAACCCTAACTGAGACACCAGGTATAGTTGGCACACACTTTTAATCCCAGCACTCAGGAGGCAGAGTCAGGCAATGCTCTGTGAGTTTTAGGCCAGCCAGGTCTACATAGTGAGTTCCAGGCCAGGTAGGGCTAGAGTTTTGTGTAAATAAATAAGGAAACTTTAGTTAGTTTCTAACTAACTAAATAACTAAAGTTATTTAGTTATTTGTGTAAATAACTAAAGAAACTAAAGTTTCTTTATTTATTTAAAATAGTTTGTTTATTTTTTAAATGCTAAGCCCCCTTTGCCTCTCACTGTTGTTCTTGGCATCATCCTCCCACCTTTGTGACCCGCCCAGCTTGTCCCTCCCCTCCATTCCTGGGCAAGGGAATGTGTGTGGGTCAAGTTCCAACTCTGCAATGGAATGATTTCCGCTTACCCTTTCACAGTGCTTCTTTGAGTGACTTGTCAGGAAAGCCCTGTTCTAACCCTGGCTGGGTGAGCCCCTGTTCTCCAGGCATCAATGGCTGACACTGCTTACCTTACCGTAACTCCTCAGAAGGCCCTCATGGATGTCTGTGGGGTACAGCCTAAGTATGGATACAGCCTAAGCAGGGGTACAGTCTAAAACACTGGGTACAGCCTAAGTATGGGGACAGCCTAAGATGGGATAACAGCCCTAAGCATGGAACAGCCTAAGCATGGGGACAGCCTAAGCAGGGGTACAGCGTAAGCAGGGGTACAGCCTAAGTATGGATACAGCCTAAGCATGGGGACAGCCTGGCCTGCCTTTGGGGACAGCCTAAGCTGGTTATCAGCGTGTACCGGGGTGTCATGAAAGAAGGGAAGAACTTAGCTGAATTCTTTTTTGACTTTATGTCCGTCTCGCCTATTACTCACCTGTCCAAAAGATCGTTTCAGTGAAGGTGTGGGGAAAGGAGAGAGGGAGAGAAAGCGCTATCGGTTTTTGCTCCAGGGAAGAGTAATTTGGACTTTCGTGACCTCTTAAAGTTGCACCACCACCTGCCCTACACTTTGTTCTAAAGCACGAGGAACTGGGAGAGGGGCTGTGGCAGCTGCCGGTAATCTGTCCCAGTCAAATGAAAAAGCTCAAGGGCTGGGGGGCGTGTCCTGTCACCTGCCACACCAAGGCTGTCCCCAAAGGCAGGCCAGGCTGTACCCATGCTTAGACTGCACCCCTGCTTAGGCTGTACCCCTGCTTAGGCTGTATCCATACTTAGGCTGTACCCATGTTTAGACTGTACCCCTGCTTAGGCTGTATCCATACTTAGGCTGTACCCCACAGACATCCATGAGGGCCTTCTGAGGAGTTACGGTAAGGTAAGCAGTGTCAGCCATTCGATGCCTGGAGAACAGAGGGCTCACCCAGCCAGGGTTAGAACAGGGCTTTCCTGACAAGTCACTCAAAGAAGCACTGTGAAAGGGTCAGCGGAAGTTCCCCACTTCAAATCTTTCCTGTTTCCTTTCTTCCCTGTGCTTACCAAGCTGACTTGCATGGTCTCTGCCTAATCTGGATGGAATTTCCTCCTCCACCCACCTGGCATGCTCCCTACAAGTCGAGAGTACTCCTGACCACGAACTCTTGCTTCCACCCCACGGGCCAGTCTAAGCCACCATACCAGCTTGCCACCACCAGTTAGAGGCTTCTAGGGAAATGCTGCCAAGCCTGGGTTAGAAAGAAGCCACAATTGGGCACGAGTCTGCAGACACCCAAGTATCCTAACTCCCTGACTTGGTATCCCTCCATTAGTTGCTACAGTCATGGGGGTACTCAGAGGTCCCACCAGTCTGGCGCTCTTTAAATGAAGCCTTCGCATCTACCACTAGCTGTGAAGACTAAGGGGAAAGCGAAAGGTTAGAAAAATTGATGCAAGTCTTCCCAATAGGAACTTAAGTAACCTTAGGCTATTGCTGCTGGGAGAGAAATTATGGACCATGAGATTCTAGGATGCTTAGACTTTGTGTGGAAATGGAGTCTTGCCTAGGCAGCTCAGACTGGCCTTGAACTCACTATGAAATTTAGGCTGACTCAAATTCTCTACCCTCCCATCTCAGCCTCCAACTTATAGGATTCATTGCATGTACTTACAACCTGACCTGGCCAGAAGTGCTTTTTCACTTTGTCTCTGGGGTGCATGACTCAAGCAGAACTTCAACTGTCTTTCTTCCTACCCAAATCATATCTGTTTATATACTTATATACTGTCACCAGTCTGTCTTCCAAATGCTCAGTCCACTAATACATCAAAATCCACAGTTTGAAAGACATTGGACATTAAAGTGGCATTGGGAGAAAAAGCCACTTCAGTGTTAGAGAACACACAGCCACAAGTCCTCTTTCTGTACTGAAGACCACAAACCCAAGGTGATCAGCAGTCTTTGTTGCAAAGGACCTGCTCTGGGTCCCACGGCTCACATGGCCTCGGATAGCAAACCTGAAAAAGAGCAGGCGAACTCAACACTCACACGTAACAATTGCAAGCTCAAAAAATGAATGCCTTAAAAAAAAAAAAAAATCAAAGAAATCTCTTTTTTCTTCTTTCCAAGATATGATTTACATGCACTTGTTTTCAGCTGTAATAATTAACACAAAAAGACAGTGGGTGTGCCATACAAAGGGGAAGGGGCTAAAGGGGAAGGAGTGCCCATTTTCCCCAGTAAAGCCAAGGCACGGCTGGTGCTTGAGGCAGACAGTGGTGAGCTAAAGGGCTGGGAGCCAAGCCTGCCCTCCTGACTCAATTACTCAGTCTTCATCATCCAAAATAGTTAGGAGGGACGCAGCTGTGGTCTTCCCACATGAACTGTTGCCATGACGGGGGCATAACTGTGCCCTGCCACCTCAGGTTAAGTACAGACAATTATGATGATCTTCGTAGACTCTGGCTCGCCTGCTGCCTACTTGGAGTCACACTGCTTGTGACACTAATTTTCTCTGTGCCTTTTTTTTTTTTTTTTTTTTTTTGGCTTTGCTGAAAACTAGAAAAAAAAAAAAACCATCCTTGCTGCCCCCCAAAAGCTGCAGGGGAACACAGAAGAAACTTCACACCCAATCTGTGAGTCTAAGAACAGCAAAGGATTCCAAGAGTCACTACTGACCAGCAGTCAGGATCAGCCTCAGAACTAGAAGAACCTGCTGACTGGCAATGAGAAACCTCATTCTAGAGCAAACCCCTAAGATGAATGCTTGCTATGGCACTCAAGATAGCTGCACACTCACATCACACCACACAAATTCACTCTCACATACTGTGAGCTATATATTCACACACTCAGGAACACTCACACATGCACTCTCACACAGACAGCTCATAGTCTCTCCACACACACATACATACACACACACATACATACATACACACATTCACTATCACACACACACAGGTATACGCTCGTGGCTCACACACTCAAGAACACTCACACATACACTCATAGCTCACACACACACACACATTTATCTCTCTCTTACATACACACACACACACCCTTATAGCCTATGTTTGTCTGTCCACAGATGGAAATTTTTGGGAAAAGACTTCAGTACACAGGTGAAGTCTGAATCAAAACAGGTAGGGGACAGTGTGAGAGAGCTAAACACAAAATGGTTACTTACAAAGGGAGAGACATGCCTGGACCGTCAAATAAATCAAGAGGCATCAGTAATTGTTTTTAACCTTCAAGTAAACTAAAGTGATAGGAACCAGAACTCATGGCAAAGGGACACCAGGACTCAGGTGGAAGGGTTTCTTCGATAGAATGTCATCTCCAGATCTGTGACCTGTTCAAACTAATAGGTCCTAACTTTCCCCTGTCTCTAACCAAGATACATTAGACTGCAGAAAATGTCCTTACACTTGATCTATCTTTCCTGTACTAATGTCATCTAGCATGTGTCCCAGCTCTTTCTAAGGTGATTTAAAAATCTAAAGCAAGTTCCCCCTCCTCACTCCTCAGCAGGGCAGGCAAGGAGCAGTGCATGATTCCCCACTAGGACAGTGGAGGGACAGAGGTGAAGATGACTCAGGTCTGGCAGTGAGCTGGAAGACAGGCCTTGGATGCCCAGCATCCTGCTTACTGGACCTGGCCTGTCCAGCCACTGACTGCCAGCTCTGAGAAAACCCAGATATTCATACCTGCTCAGGTGGGGCCTGCATCAGTAGTAAGGTACTGTTTCATGTGTACAGACCTGGCACCCTGCCTTACAAAATAACTGCCACTTAGTGAGGACCCCAAGTTCCCCAAAGCATAATGGAGCTGCAGCAGCCCAGAATTCAAGTGGCTAAGAGTCAGAGGAAGCTTCTTATGCTCTCCTCCTTGCACCTCGGTTTATTCACTTGTTAACTCCCAGGGTTGTCTCTCCCCGCGTTCCAGCTCTAAAAGTGCAATGTCGGTACAGGTATTACTTCCTGCATCTCTCGGCCCGGCCTCTCTAGGTCCAGCACAGGCAGCTCTCGGTCTAACAAATCTCACCTGTTCGAGCCGCCTCTTGACAGAAGCGCATGCGAAACTACCTGGGGAAGTGACCAGGTCAAACTGCAAGCCTATTACACAACCCGCAGCCGTACAGTACAAGTTTGCAGGTCCACGTAGCAGCAAGCGAAAGACATCAGAGATCCCTGTATGTCCCACTGTCTTCTAGCAGAACTGGGTGGGAAGGGAGGCGTCACGTGGAGTGTCGCTGATCCAGTATCCCCACCCCACCCCCCTCAAGGAGCTGCCGGGAGCCTGGGAAAAGGCGAAACAGCGTCGTTTGCTCTTCCCCAGCCCCTAAAGCAACCCAGAGCAGCAGGCACGCGCCGGGGCCAGAGGGCGCGCGGCCAGGGAAGGAGGGGGGGGAGTACGTTTCTCGGAGGAGCGCGGCAAGCGCTTCCCGGCCACCAGCTCCCTCAGAAGCGGCGCACGTGCAGCGCCCGCGCGGTCCGACAGAGCCACAGCCACCTCCGCGCACTGAGTGCTCAACACTTGTCCCCCGGGATCGCAACGGAGACAGAAGTGCAAGGCTCCCTAGCGGGATCTGGGGGCACTCCCCCGGGACATCGCGGAAGGAGCGGCATGCTGCGCTTTCCCGGAGCCACGGCTGCACGCACCAAATCCGGAGAGAGCCCTGGCCTGTCGCCGCGCCCCGGGGAACCGGCAGCGTGGCTTCGTGGCTCTGCCCCGAGCTGGAGCTGCGCGGGATGCAAACGCGCGCGTTGCTGAGGCTGCTCTCCCGGCTTCTTTCCCCCACAGTCCTCCGCGCGCCTCACCTTCACGGAGTCCACCGGGTACATGATGGAGTGCTCCAGAATCCCGGCCATCGCTCCCGCTGTCATGTGGGTGGACACCGAGGCGCTGGTCGGTAGGTTCTCGTAGTCCTCCGACCCGGCGTCCTTGCTGCCGCAGCCGCCATCGCGGCAGTCCCCATCCATCCTCCGGCCCGCAGCCTGGTCTCCCACGCCGCCACGGCGGAGCTCCATCCGCGGCCCCGCGGGGCGCGGGAGGCGGCAGGAGGTGAGCAGGAGGGGGAGGGGGAGGAAAACTTCACTTCTTAAAGTGGGAACCTCCTCCCCCGGGTTGCGGCGGCTGACGCCATGGCGGGCTGGGGTGGAGCCGAGCGGCCAGAAGCACCAATAGCTGGAGAAGAAGAGGCCGGCCGTGGCCGCGCTATTGGTGCGCCGGGCAGAGGGCACCCACCTCTCTGTGTGACGTCGCTGCCCGCTGCACATTTCCAAGCAACCGGACGGGGGCGAGAGCAGACATTGGGGTGTCCCGGGAAGTTGTACTACCTAGGGGGTGGTGACCATCTGCAAGGGACAGTAAGGTCCCTGGGGAGAGTCAGCAAAAGGGATATGCGCAGAGCTGCAAGATCAGGAGAAGGGGCTGTCCCCAGAATCGGTGGTTTTGCAGACACTAATCAACCAGCTTTAGCATTCCGAAGGCTGGGGATCTGGTAGGAGGTGAGGACTGTTACTGGGAACGTCAATTATGAAGCAGAGTGGTTGGACGACGGGAGCGGTCATAGGAATCTAGAATCGAGGATACACCCGGATATGTGCACGTTTTGTACTCCGCTGGGCACATTGCAGTGAGTGAACAGTTTAACACTCAAGGTCCCCGCTTCTTGTCAACTTTGCCTCGTAGATTGGGAAGTGTGTTTCTCTTCTGTAACCAAGGAAGGGCTAAGTGTGTGTTGCTCTTGTTCTTTGAATATCCAAGTCCACCCTGCCCTGGATGGACCAAGACAATAGAATCAGGAACAGAACCCTTTACTAAGCAGCTTCCTGGTCATTTTCTTGGGGTTTGTAAGATCGTTAGCTAATGTCACAGAGAGAGTACTCAAGTAACTGAACAAGCTTTGCAACACTGCCTATCTTTTAAGGCTGTTCTTTTACAGCCGTCCCTGCTGACGCCTTCAATGAACTGGAGCCCAGGATGCTTTATTTTAACTTAGTATTGCCTTGCTCCATCTGCTGTTAAAACTAGAAATCAAAAAGCAGGGGTCTGTCTGCTTATGGGTGGCTCTGTCCTTAGATGCGTTTAGGACATTATCCCAGGGCTGAGGGCAGTGCCAGGGCCTCCTTCACTTAATGTAAAGACTTCCAAGCAGAGCAGCAAGGCTGGGCAATGAGATATGCAGGGATGGGGAAGACCTTGTAGACCCTGGGCCTGTCAAGCTTCGGGTTAGCACATCTCAAGCAGCCCTTGGGAATTCAGAAGAGGATAATAAAAGGGTCAGGGCCAAGGGCACCATTTTCCAGTGTTATGTAGCTGTCCTAGTAGCTTCCAGGCAAATCCTAAGACTATGAAAGTAGACACCAAATCACAGTCTAACAAAGGTGACAGAAAGGTGGCTCCGCTTTTGACAAAGGTGTTGTTTTAAGAACTGTTGGTTAGAAGTTGTTGATACTCCCAGGATGTACACCAGCAACCAAGAGTCTGAGACAAGGGGATTGCCACTAGTGTGAGGCCAGTTTGTGCTAGTTGGTGAGTTCCAGACCATTCCGAGCTCAGTCACCCTGTCACACACATACAAAAAATGGAAGTCTTCAACCAATACATATGGACTCCCTATCCCACTTCTGGATTTGAGACGCAAAGACCCGAGATACATATAAAGCTTTTTGAAAGCATTATTTGTAGTAGCAAATACTTACAAGCTATCTAAACATTCAGTAAGAGAGGAAATGAAGAAACAATGATGTGTATTGGTGAAATATTACACACACGCGTAAAAACTGTGGCTGTTATTAGGCAATCACAAAGGAAATGATTCATGCACTGCTGGGTCAAAAAAAGCAAAGCACAATTCTGGGGCCATTACACCCACAAAATGCCTGTGCACAGAAAGAAAAGGGAAAGGACTTGCAGTGGTGATGGGATTACAGGCAACTATTTTTTTTTCAGGTTTCAGTTTATACATTATTTCTGTGATTTAAAAATAAAATGATTTATATACCACATGCTAATGGAAACCATCTGAAATTGGCAACAATGGCATTGGTGGAAAGAATTCAACTTATCAATGACTAAGAATATTCTTGGAAAAAATTTTGAATTAAAGATTCTTGCAAATGAGAATATGACTATAATCTTTGAAGTCAGAAGATTTTTAAATTATTTTTTAAAAATTGTTATGGTGTATCTCTTGCCCTTCATCAAAGAAGCTTCCCTTTGAAGTAGACAGAGACCGTTACAGAAAGCCACAGCCTGTCAAATTGCATAGAACAACGGACCACGGGGTGCCCAACCCCAACTGATACATCTAAGACACAACCCCTACACCTAAGGCTCACATAACATAGAGGGAGAGGGGACAGAAAGATTATAAGAACCAGAGGACCAGGACATCTGCTGGGAGACCATGTCTTCTACATGACAGGGAAGCAACACCCAGGAAACGGCAACCATGTCATTGACTAAACAAGACCTGAAAAAATGGCAGCACCTATAGACATGCAGGCATGGATGAGGAAATTCTCACAAGACTCCATCCCTAGATGAAGTACTACAGGAAATTAATAGTTGCTAGGATACAAAGAATCAGTCTTCTCCTGGGACAAGCCCCCTGATAGGCTATCTAATCCCAAGAGGTCATTCCTAACCACATATGAGCAACACTAAGTTATCTCAGCAGGATGTGTTTATAAATACATATGTATATATGTAACAATAATAAAGAATAAGAGGCCAGGAGCTAGAGAGATGGTTAGGGGTCCTGGCTGCTCTTCCAGAGGTCCTGAGTTCAATTCCCAGCACTCATGTGCAACTTACAACTACCTACAACAGGATCTGATGCTCTTTTCTGGTGTTCAGATGTACACAAACACAAAGCACCCATATACATAAAATATACAAATAAGTAAATCTTTTTAAAAAAATAATAGGCCATGAATTTGAGGAGTACATGTGGCAGAGAACACAAAAGGAATTGGAGGGTGGAGAAGGGGAAATGATATAAATACAGTACTTACATGTGAAATACATACAAAAATAAATATTAAAAATCAAAATAAGAAAAGAATTCACATCAGGCCCAACTGCAAATTTGAGTTGGGTTTACTATCAGTGCTCAGCATTTTTTTTCTACCTCTCTCTAGGATGGACTGACTGTGTGCTCAGTGTTTATCTCATACTCTGTGTATTGCAGTGGCCACGTTTCCTAGATACACTTGCAGCCAGGGTCTAAATTTGCTGCTCTACCAGTAGATAAAACTGGAGAGATCCAGAAAGCAGAAATGCAACCAGAGCCATTTTCTGCTGCTTGCTGTTCACTGCTCCCTGAGAAGGCTGCAGACACTAGGGTAGGGGTGTTGGGGAGGATAGTGGCTTCCCTCTGCAATAGCATTGGAGTGTCTGGCTACAAGATATATGCTTGTTGGGAGACTTTGATAGCAGCCTCCCAAACCCTTCACCGTAGTGTCATATATGGCCTCTTGATCCCTCACCCTTGGGATGTGAAAGTTAACTGTTCCCCTCGAGAAACCATCTTGGCCATGTGTATCTGTGAATTATCCTCAGACACCTAGCCTGGAGTCGGCTCTCCACACCTCCAACAATATTATGCATAGCAGTAGAAAGACCCGATGGTGGAGGACTCACCCTGGACATGGCAGTTCAGCAGCCAGCCCTGCTTCTCCACTTCTGGGGAAGGCCTGTTAGGACATGGCCCACATTCCAGTTCTAGAACCCTGTGTTTTAGACACACCCTGCACAGGGAAACTGCTCTTTCTTTGAAAGACAGGAGCCCAGAAACTCAGAAACAGAAGACTGGCTGCTGAGGTGATGATGTTCTCTCCAGGGTCAGGTCCAGAGACATGAGCTGCTGATTCTGCAGAGTCTTGCATAAAGTTCCTGACTACTGAATGGCCGAAGATGTCAGCATGCCATCTGCCCCAGGTCAACTGGAAGCCAAGCTTAGCTTAGAAAGAGGAAGTTACTGAGCATGCAGGTACACAGCCTCTAAATTTGGCTCAGAGACATGTGCCAGCTCTGGTTCTACCATTTACTGACAATAGGGCTCTGGCCTCTTCCTTTGAAGACCACGGCCATGGATACTTAACCACATACTAAATAAAATACACCAGTAGATCGAGACTGAGAGCATGCATGTGCCAGCTAATTTTAACTCAAGTATATATACATTAAGAGGACCACAAACACCTTTAAATATATACAACCCTCACAACTGCACATACCTGTCCTTAGAATCCCAGAATCCCTTGCTTTTCCAAGGACAGTATTGTTTATAGACTTTTGACCTGTGGGATAAATTTCCCTCGAGGATAACTTTCCCTGGGACATGGAAGAAGAAACAAAGACAAAATGAAGAGGTGGGACAGAACTGCCTCAGTTTACCGGGCTTTCTTTGATTGCTGATGGTGACAGGCAGGGTTAGAGGTTGATGTTAACCCTCTTAACCCGCTCTACCTCTTAGGAGCCTGCCCCTTACCCGACTCAGTCACTCAAATGCACAAGTCACCATGACATGTGACATCAGCCAAGCTCAAGTACTGAAAGATGGTCCTTGGGGGATGCCTGCCCCGTGCTGCATGGCCTAAAGACATCAGCTCGCAGCAGCATGTGTGCACTGCCGTTGTCCTTGCTCTCACACCAGAGCCAAGCCTCTATCAGGCTAAAAGTCCCCAGTGGCCAAATGGCATGGCAACACAGTGCTGGTGCCAGGAGACAAAGCCATGTCAGACTGTGGCTGAAGTAAGTTCCATGTGCCTTTGTAAGGTGGACCACAGGCCAGCCCCCAGCTGCTCACTGTGTCAGCTGAACCTCCATAGTCTCTTCCCTCTCCCAGCTCATTTCCACAAACACACTGGTGCCTCGTTTACCTAATAAAGTCTCTCTTCCCAGCTTCACCCTTTAAAGTGGCCAATCCCCCTCCCCAGTCCCGAAGTCCTTGAAAGAGTTACTTCATCTGCCTCACTCCTTATGGCACACTCTTTAAACTTCTGCATGGTCATTTTTAACCCCTGCAGTTTGTAGGTTCTCAATCTTAGAAGATTCACTGATGATTTTAATGCCATGTCAGACCCTGCCCCAGGGCCCTACCCCCTCCTGCCACTGCCCTGATAGGAAGGAAAGTGCCCTAAAGGGGCACTTATACCTCTCCGTTTTGCCATCAGGCTGTGGAAGGGATTCCTAAGAATCTGGGATCTCCCTGGAGTCTCACGCTCATTGAAGGAAAAGGCTGGGGCCATTAAGAGGAACTTACCTCTCAGGAAGAGATTTCACACAACTCTGACCACGTGTCAGACCACCTTGCAGAAGAGACCAGACTGGGACAATGGTGGTAGGAGGGACTGTGCCTTGGGCAGGTCTGCTTCCTTATGCCTCCCTCTTTCTTTCTAAATAACCCAAACCTCATGTCAGGACCCAGAGCATGGACTTGGAGAGAGAAGGGCTCCACAGACCTCTTCATTCCTCTTCCCAATGTGGCCGCATTGAATAAGTGTTTTTCTGCTTTTCAATATTAATCGTGACAATAATTAGCCTGTTGAGGACAGGTGGCCAAACCTAGCTTGTTAGGGCTGCTGGGGCCCCAACTCTGCCCCTAGCAACTCTGGCAACATCCCCAGTATGAACTCGCTCCTACCTCTGGAATCCTCTCTCACTTTCTACTCTTTCATCCTTTGACCTCTCCTTCCTCTCCTTCCCTCCCCTCCCTGTTGTTCCCTTGCCCATCCCAATTACCAAATCCAGCTCAGTCATACATCCTGCTCTAGCCTGTGCTCTCTACACCTGGTTCACGTGCTCCCAGACAACTCCACCTGAATACGCTACCACACACTACAGCTCAGAGTTGATTCATGCGTCTTGGGCCTGCTAGGCTGACAGCTTGAAAAAACACATTTATTATATCTTCTAAAGTGTAAAGTCTAAGGTTGAGGGACAATAGGATCTCTCTCTCTCTCTCTCTCTCTCTCTCTCTCTCTCTTCTCTCTCTGTCTGAAAGCTGTCATAGAGGATCTTTGCTGCCCCCTTCCAGCTTCTGGAAGCTCCCTGCCACCTCAGTGTTCTTCATGTGAGGTCAGAAAGCAAGAAAGACAAAGGAACAAGCCACTCCGTGGCAGCACAGGCCTGGGGAACAAAAATCTCTAGTATAAGAGATTACAGGCATGGCACTGAAAACATTCCTTCTTTGGCCTCCACTTGGCCGTTGCTAAGAGTAGTTAAGTAGTAAGGAGAGTGATAGATTAAAGAATGTCAGGTGATGAAGAAACATCTCTAGAGACCATGTCTGGGGTGGGGGCTACTGATAAGGCAGAAGGAGCTCAGATCTAGAAAATTAAGTAATTTTAATCCTGGAAGCCAAATTACTATAGTTTCTGGAATCAACACTGATACAAAGATGAGGCCATGACTAACACTCCTGACTTGGATTCTAACTGGGTAGAAGGGAGGGTATAGCTGGTACTCTCACAACTTCTTCCTGTTACACAGGAATGGTGTCCTCATCTGGGGAGTCTTGGGGCAGTTTTTTATATTGGAAATTTTGGAGGATGCTGTCCACATGCCTTTTGGCAGTGTCCTGGACAAAGGAGCCAAGTCTCTGGGACACAAAACGGGTTAGGCAGTTCAGAAGACAAGACCCAAATGTCAGTAGCAAGAAGATGAAGAGAAGAGGTCCCAGAAAGGGAGTCAGCCAGGGCAGCCAGCGTCCAGGGTCTGGCCACTGTCCCCAAGAGTCAGAATGCTGGCTGAGTTCCGATGCTCGTTCTCGGAGTTTCCTTGCAGCATCCCGGACTATTCCAGACTGGTTTACATAGAAGCAGCACTCTTCCTGGAGGAAGAGACAGGTCCCCCCTTTCTCGGCGGTGATGAGGTCCACAGCTCTGCGGTTTTGGAGAACAACACCCGCGAGCGAGTCTATTTGATTCTGGAGGGTAGTGATAGAGGAAGCTATTTCTTCCAGGGTTTCTGAGAGAGCCTTAGAAAGCAGTTGGAAATAGAGAGTTGAGGTGGCCAAGCCAGCTATGCCCGTGCCAAGGGCAGAAGAGATCCCCAGGCCTGCAAGGAAGGGGAGTAGATGAGGGGACCTCTTTGGGCGAAGAGCTGAGGCTGAGGAAAGAACTGAAGCAAAAAGGGGGACAGGCACCGTTTGGTTATTGGGGAGGAGTTCAATATCCGGGTATTGGAAGACGAGGGTACAGACGCCGGACCAATTGGCTGGGAGGCAGACGTAAGTCGATGTTCCACAGAGGAAGAAAACTCCTGAAGAGTTGAGGCAGAAGGCGTACGAGAAGCTGAGAAGATGTGAGAAAATGTTGGAGGTGACGTCCCAGTTTTCTTGGATAGTGATCTCATTCTCCCAGACTGAATATTGTCCAGACAGGGCAGCTCCTGTGAGGGGCTGGTAATGGGAGAGCGGATAGGGGTCTCTGTGCCCCTGGAGTCTGACCTTGAAGTGGGTAGGGTCCACTGACATGGTAATGGGATGGGTTAAGTTGTCTGATTCAAATAAGGTAAGGTTATAGCAGGTGCCAGAGGGAGCATGAGGACAGCGCATCCAGGGAGTGGCCGGGGAGGTATGGCAGTATTTGATGTCTGTTGGGCAGGGATAGTAAGCTGGTTTCGAGAAGATTAGGGATGGGGGCCCGGAAAAACGGAGTGGGTTTTTCCATCTGGCATCGGGTCTTTTCATTGCCTGTTTGAATGGATGGGTGGTGGAAAGATCTAGGTTTTCATGACTGGTAGAAGGTGAAATACGAAGGGTGTAGTTGCAGAGAGAGGCAGAGAGGTTGCCTACAAAAGTGGCATACGCTGAGACCTTGAAGAAGCGGGATATGCAGAGTGGGGCCTGTGACCTGAGCACGGTCTCAGTAAAGAGTGGTCCCCAGAGAGGGCGTTGGGCAGATTCGAAGAAATGGTCCTTATCAGGATATATCACAGAAGTTATCCGGGAGATGATCCGAAATATGCCTGTTGAGCTGACGAGTTGAAGAAAAGCAATCGCCCTTCTGTCAGGATTGTGGAACGAATAGGAGGCAGTCAGTGGGTGGAAGAGCCGGAGGCGGCTTTCAATGTTGCTAATGGGAAAGGAGCCAGAGAAAGGCTTGACTGAGTAGGTAAGGTGAAGCTTCATGGGTGTGTCTGTCCAAATGGACAGAGGGGCTGGGACTGCTAGCGACCGTTGGGTTTGGGTGGACAAGCAGACCCAGCAGTTGGAAAACAGGGAAGAGTTGGTATCACGTAGGATGTGGTGAGTGAGGTTTATAAGGGGCAGCCAGCTTTCAGGATAGGACAAGGAGGAGGGGAAAAGGACAACACAGAGGACCCAAAGGCGTGTCATGGTGCTTTTGGAGTGGCCTGCAGTAGTGTGGGGTGCTGAGAAGTTGGTCCTGTGGACTCTTGAACACTGAAACTTGTTCAGTCTGGGTGTTCAAAGGTGGCTGGTAAAGACAGGGTGGCTTCCGGCTCTCAGGTTATGAGGTGAGAGGTCAGACCTGGGAGAGAAGAAGCATAAATAGGGGGATGGTCACCAGAAGGAGTTAGGGTCTGGAGCCCTTCGGGGCTCAGCGTAGTGCAGCCAGTGAGAGATACCCTTTACCTTTGCTACTGCTGAGGTAGTCACAGGGACCTGGGAAGGTCCCTTTTCAGAAGAGTCAGGATGAGTAAGGGTTTCGGAAGGTGTTCGTGAGCCAAACGATGGCAGAATGTGGCTGGTTAGATGTAAAGCAGTCCATGCATCCAGAAATGGGAATGAGGTGCTAGCAAGAAGGTAGTGACGGGCAAGTTGTGCTTGAATCCTAAGAGCCTGAGGTCAATGGGCTTTTGTGGAGAGAACCTGAAAAAAGAAAGAACAGTAGAAGAGCTGGCCAGGACAGTTTGCCTTCAACCACAGGCTAAGTGTTGTTTGAGAAAAGCATTGCCATGGCCCACCAGCCCTGAGGACTGAGGTCTATAGGGAATGTGAAAACAATATTTGATGCCTAAGGGGGTAGCCAACCATTGAGTTACTTTAGAAATAAAACAAACAAACAAACAACAACAACAAAAAAATGGGTCCATTGTCAGACAGTGGAGGTGAAAGCAGACCAAAGCAAGAGGTGATTTGAAATAGAAAGATATGAGCGGCCTCTGTGTCCTCTCAGACCTAGTGGGAAAAGCCTCCACCTATCCTGATAGAGTGTCACCAGCAGAGCAGACACCCAGAGGGCAGCATGTGGGGGAAGTCCATCTGCTAGTTCTGTCCCAGGAGATGTCCTGGGGCTTGGTGAGTGAGGAAGGAGGCGTGGTGTGGAAGGTCTATGACAAGGTGGGGGAGTAGAGACAGGTCTTGGGTAAGGTGAACAGAAGCTGCTATCCCACACCAGGTAGGGTGGAAAGGAGGTCTCATTCTTGAATAGAAAGGGGGGTGATGGGATTCCCAAGAATCTTTAAGGATGGCTTCACCAATCCCGCCCCCCACCAGAAATACAAACATGGGAGGTGGATAAGTTGAAAGGGGACAAGAACTGGAAGGATGAGAGAGTGAACCAAAAAAAAAAAAAAAAAAGACAGGTTCCAGAGGACTGGAAGTATGCGGGTTGGAGGCCAGTGTTACCTGTTTAATGAGGGTGTCAGCTTCGAGAGTTGCCTTTGGCTATCTGGCCTGTGCAGTAAAGGACTGCTGCAGCCAGAGGCAGCCAGGCAGCTTGAAAGACTTTGTCATTAATGATAGGTGCTCTGGGGAGTACAGACAGCCTCTCTCTCTTACCAGATTGTGGCATGAGAATTAGAACATGGCATGCATATTTGGAATTGACTTAGATGTCAGCCTTTGGCTAATGTGAGTGCCAAGGAAGAGCAATGCGTTCTGCGTGCTGTGAGGTGGTAGGAAGGGGAAGGGAAAGACTGAACTTCTTCTGTATCATCTGTGACAGTGTCACAGCCTGCTGCTCCATGGGATTCTTTAAAAGAGCTCCTCCCAAGGGGCTGGAGAGAGGATGGCTCAATGGCTAAGAGCACTTGCTGCTCTTCCAGAGGCTCAGAGTTGGGTTCCCAGACCCCATGTCAGGTGGCTTGTAACCATCTGAAACTCCACCTCTAAGGATCTAATGCCTCAGGCCTCCATGGGTACCTGTACACACACACACACACACACACACACACACACACACACACACATCTATACACAATTACAAATAATTAAAAATAAATCCTTAAAAACGAGGTCCTGTCAATGACCCAGTTAGCGGCCTCAGCAATGAGAGCACCTGATAGGTGACTAAAAGTGGGGATCAGTGCAAGAGCGTGAGTCCTCAGGAGGACTAAAATCTTCAGGGAGGAGGGTGGCTGGATTAAGAGTTTCATACCTTTGAAAGGTGGCTCGGGGAGGGGGTGAGATAAAAAGAGTATCTATGCCTGTTGAATTTGAAAGGGAAAGGAAACAGGATCAGCGACTTGTGATCGCAAGGAGACTGTTGCCAGCAGAGACAGTGGTGAACTATTCCTCTTCACTTGTCTTTGTCAAGACCTTCCTGCATTGATTTGGACAGACTCTGACCTCCAAATGTTCACCAGACAACCCTGAAGACCTTCCCCAAGGATTGCATAATACCCGTCATCTCTTTGACCTGCAAGTCCTCCTCATGATCTGCTAAGCCTCAAGCTCCTCCCTGCACACGGCAACACGTAGACAACCTTCTTCTCTGCAGCCCCTCTTCTGGCCTGTCACTACAGTACAGTACAACTCAATGGGTCAGAGGATGACTCTGAGAGCTTGTATCATTAACACAGACGTTTCTGAGTGTCTTTAAGCAAAAGTGCCAATCCTTTGCTACTGAGTCTAACTGTTTAGTTAGGTGGGCTACTACTTGGACATGTTTCTCCATACGGTTGACAGAGTAGACCTAAGACTAAGTGTACAAACAGAACAAAAGGTTTGGAGGGGTACAGAAGCAGTCAGAAGGGTCTCTTTAAATTTGGAGAAAATAGGTTGAATAGGTTTGGAGCAAGTCAGGGGTTCTGAGAGAGTAGTATAAGTAGTTCGATAAATTGGTTTGGCTAAGACCCCAAAGTTGGAAATCTATATAAAAAAGTAGCCCACTAGGCTCAGAATGGAGAGAAGATTCACATTTCATTTTGTTGTTGTTTTGGTTTGGTTTGGTTTTTTGTCTTCTGATGGATGGGGTTATGTCTTAATTATGTCCTCAAAGTCTTGAGATATGCCAGTGAAAGGGGGGTTGTTACAACAAGCCAAGGTAGGTTACCTGGGAGAAGACCATCTGGGTATCCCTGGGTATCAGCTAAGAAATTAAGGAAAGTGGAGATGTGCTGTAGAGACAGGCCAGAAGAGGGGCTGCAGAGAAGATTGTCTACGTGTTGATGTGTGCAGGGAGGAGCTTGAGGCTTAGCAGATCATGAGGAGGACTTGCAGGTCAAAGAGATGAGGGGTATTATGTAATCCTTGGGGAAGGGCTGTCAGGATTGTTTGAGTAGACATTTAAAAGTCAGGGTCTGTCCAAGTCAATGCAGGAAGGTCTTGACAAAGACAGGCGAGGAGGGATAGTAAAGCGTCCGTGAATTCCAGGCCTGGGCGAAAACAGTGGGGAGTTGTGAGATAGATGGATATAAGGATGGGGATGAGCAAGGGGAAAGAAATTTACAGTTGGGTTAATCAGGCAAGGGTTGGACTAGATGACAATTGCCATCTGGCTTCCAGAATGCCAGAACAGGAGGGCTAGGGGGAGAGTTGATAAGCCCTGAAAGTAAGCTTTAAGGCCTCAGATAATTATAACTTTAAGTTCCTTGAGGTCAGTTTGGGGTAAGAAGGTATTGAGCCTTGCATACAAAACAGCAGCAACAACAACACAGATAAACAAAAACCCAGAGGAGTCCTAGAATTTAATCAGGAGGTTTGCTGGGTAGCAACTGTGTGATAGGAAGAATCCCAGACCAGAGGATGAATGGAGAATAAAGAGCAATGAAGATGTCCGGGACCCAGTAAGGTCTGATGGCAAAGTAGTAAGAAGGAGGTTTCTTTGAAGGGACTCTTGATGGAAAGATAAGAAAAGCGTGGAGCTTTTCTAGAATGTCATGTCCCAGGAGAGTGTTCTGACAACTGGGACAGGGAAAGAGATAACCCAAAAGATTATATAGTCATTGATGAGTCTGTTTAGCCTTAGTGGGAATGATTTTCACCCCCAGCATAGAGGAAGGGGTTCCCCCTACAGATCCAGCAAATTCTGGTAAAACTGAACAATTCACTCTTGTATGAAATAAAAAAGAAATAACTACAGCTACAACCAGTGTTCCCCAGATTGAGGGAGAGAGATTTGGAAGCTGTACCTCCAGGGGCCCAGTCAATTGCCCACGGTGGTCACTCTCTGAAAATCCACGGAGCTTGAGTCTCGTGATTGGGATGCAGCGTCTTGTCGTCTTGCCACGAACGGTTTGATTTCCAGCGTCCTTTTCCTTCCTTTGCTCTCGTGGAGCAGGAGTGAGCAGCAGTTGTAGGCCAGGCAGGTTCTTGCTCAGTGGTCCCTTTGAGCCCATTTAAAGCAGGCCCTGGTGGGCCCAGCCCTGAGTGGGGAGGGTGTCACGCCCCTGTTTTGAGTTATGCGATGAATCCTGAAGTAAGGCTACTGGCAGCATTTGGTATTCTGCCTGATCTTGTTGTGTGTTCGAGATTAAGAAACTCCTCTCTGTTATTAAAGACCTTAAAGGCTATTTTGTAAAGTCCCTTTGAGGGTATGGGGGGCATTCCTCTAATAGTTGGAGTTCTGTCCTAGTACGGGTACCGACAGAGAGATAAAATGAAGGTAGAGATATAATCTCCCATCAGGGCTCAAGCCAGTGTGTTTGGTCATGGTTTTGGGAAAGCAGGAGAAAAAGACAGCTGGATTTTCATCAGCTCCCTGAGAAATGTCTTTGGTTTTTGTCATAATTGACTGCATTAAGGGAAGCCTTTTTCATTCTTGCTGGGAGCCATGCAGTCATCTAGAAACTCATTTGAATTGCATGGCGATTCCAGTGGATGTCTGAAACTGCTGAAGTCCCAACGGGGTTATAGTCCCTGGCCTGGGCATGAGGAGTGTTGACATGTGCATGGGCTGCCATGAGCTAGAGCTCAAGGTGATTATGTCATGTCGGGTCAGGTCAAGGACTGGGTAAGATATTGGCATCCTTTGTGATAGTCATTGGGTTGGAGAAAAGGGGTTCAAACATGTTTCTGGTTTACATGTGACATAAAAGGGAATGTGGACAACATGAGGCCTTCAAGGAAGGCGACCTCACACAGCAGAAGAATGGAGTCAGCCTTGTCAGGAGGAACTGTTGAAGGGAACAGGCGTGAGGCAGGGAAGGCAGGGAGAGACAGAAGAGGCTTGGGAGGGGAGGTTGGTAGGTTAAACATTAGTGCCCGGCCTGGGAGGGTGGTCTCCTCAGAGAAGGTTGAGAGGAGGAGAGCGAGGGAGTGGGTGCTGTCATTAGGGGTGAGACAGTGACAGGTGAGAAGTGACATCTCCAGGATGAAAGTCCAAGGAAAAAGGCAAATCAAAGAGTGTCCATATTTGAGAAGAGAGGAATAAGACTCAGGGAACCTGTCCCATCAGACCAGAAGGACCCAAATGGTGGAGCAAAGACTTCATAAAGGCTGAGAGGGATTGGCCCATTTTTCATTGGGCTGGAGAAAATGTTCAAGGTTCTTTTGAATCTGACAGTCAAGCATGCTTTCCTCTGGCCAACAGTAGCCTTTGTCAAGGGGGGTACCTTGGCCAGGACAATAGTACAACACACGACACTGTGACTTAATAGAACCTTTTTAGGTGAGGAAAGGTGCCAAGGCAAGTGGCTCAGTGTTTTAGAGGATTGGTGGCCCATGGCTGAGAGAAGTAAGAAAGAGGCTTTTCTCACCAAGAAGCTGAGAAAAGAAGGAGGGTCCCGCTGCCCAGCGGCTCTGCTTGGTAAGAGACAAATCATGGAGGAGAGCGGCAATACAGGAAAACTCTTCACCTAGGGTTGAGGTCTCTAAGAAACCCAAAAGTCCCCTCTGCTTACAGGTTGAGGTAGTTATACAACAGATGGGAAACTGGGGAAAGGAACTAATTCTCCCCCTCCTTCCCACTCCATGTTTGGCCATTGCTATGGTTAACTAAGGCATAAGGTGAGTGACGGATTAAACAAAATGTCAGGGGATATATCTGTAGCAGCCACACAAAGGCCAATAGGGTGGGACGGCAAGAGTCTAATAGTATCTTACTTTAGTTCTGGAAGCCAAATCATTTTGGTTTGGGGAATTGTTGTGTAATCAAAATGGGAGAGTTTTTATCAAAGGTGGCCATGGTGCAGACTGCAGCGCACGAGCACATTGCTCAGATGCCTCCTCCTACACAGCCTTCTTCCTCTGCTTCGCTGACTCTTCCTTACATGCACCAGCACACTGGACACAGGGCCTACTCTATCCTAGTATGGACTCACCAGAACTTGATTATGCCTGAAAAGACCCAAAAGTCACACTCCTGGGTTCTGGCTGGGTGTGAATTTAGAGGGACATGAGTCAGCTCTGAACAGTGGGGTGCAGGCAGAATCCAGGGGTCCTGGATCCAGTGCTGATTAGTATTTCTTACCCTTACCTCCTTAAAATAAAATGCTGACTTAAGCTCAGTCGGGCACAACCCACCACAGCTCTGTTTTCAGACTAAATGTATCACCTTTCTCCACAACCATGACTTTTTTCCCCCTTTGAATACTAAGGATTGAACCTAGGGCCTAGCATTTAGAAGGCAAGTGTTCTACCACTGAGCTAAATCCCCAGGCCTCTTTCTAGTTTTCATTTTGAGACAGTCTTGCATGTTACCAAGGCTGCCCTTGAGCTCACTCCACTGTCCAGATAAACCTTGACTCGAAGTCTTTCTGTCTCAGCCTCCCAAGTAGCTGGGATCACCAGCCTGGGCACCAACTCCTTCCAGTGCCATTTCCCCCACAGTTTACATGTTTTTACCATCCAAAAACATGGCAAACTTAGGACTTCCTAGTTCTCCTTTTCTGCCCCTCAGATCTCATCAGCTAGATGTGTCTCTGGCCTCTGAACCAGCATCCCTTGGAGGCACACTGCCTCTGGAACTTAACCCCCAAACTGAGCCACTCTTGGGAATAAGATGATGCCCTCATTGATCACTTCAGGCCAGAAAGGATAATCTGAGTGTCTTGAGACAGCCAGGACATAGGTCACCACAATCCCAGACACCCCTTCCCTTTCATCCTCTACCATCTCCCTATGTCTCCTGATGTGTTAGGAATAAAAGTCCGTCCACAACTCTACCCATCAAAATGACAGCCATACATCCAGTCCCAGTGCCAGGCACATGGCACATCTTCCATAGAGCTTCTCTGACATCTCAGTAGGGATAT
Source organism: Mastomys natalensis (assembly GCA_021653895.1). Lineage (NCBI taxonomy): Eukaryota > Metazoa > Chordata > Mammalia > Rodentia > Muridae > Mastomys > Mastomys natalensis. The sequence continues at coordinate 355,153 of JAJTUV010000741.1, forward strand.
GAGCCCTGACACTTGACCCTGTCTGTTCCCTTGATTTTGATGCCTTTCATCCCTACGGTATGGTTCAGGTATGTCTTATCACTCTCAGGACATACAGTGAGTAGACAAAAAATACTCCTAACGTAAAAAGAATGTCTTTGAAAAAGAGTTTCACATTCCTGTATAATAGCCTGAAAGTATTGCTGGTATCCATGGTAGAGGAAAACTCATGCTGTAACTCAGGTTTGGATGCTCTCAATAGATTATGGAGAGCCAATACAGAAGGGCTGTATTTAATTCTTCCAAAGTCTCTTTTACAAAAGGTAATTAAGAGGCTACTTCTCTTAGGATAACATGAAGTTCCAAACCTGGGGACCTGTATGACACCTAGCATGTAATCTACTCTCTATATCCCATTTTGTAGGCCAGCAAAAGTGATCTAAATAAAGTAACTTGTCCAGGAGTACAAAAGAGGTTGCTGGTACCAAACCGGATGTGGATTCCAATTCTTTCACCTGCTCACTCTTCGTTTGTTTTGTATTGGTTTGCTTTTTACTTTGTTTTGTTTCAATCAAGATTTTCATTTATAGCTAATGTTAACCTTGAATTCACTCTGTAATCCAGGGTGGCCTCAAACTTTCTGTGATCCTCCTGCCTCAGCCTCTCAGGTGCTGAAATTATAAATGTGAGCCACTCCCACCTGGTCAACATTCTCACCTCTGTAATAAACTCTGAGGCTGATAAGATTCTTATATTGCTGTTATTAGTCATATCTCAGATACATGCTCTAGAAAAATCAGTAGTCTCCTATTCCCAACTCCAGCCAAGTACACAGCACATTAAAGGGCAGCCTTGTTGGCTGACTCCCCCCACATGGTTTACACAAAAGTTCCACACCACAAATGTGACAATCAGTAGTTAAAATCTTCCAGGCAGCATAGGTACCCCATTTCCAGTGCCTCAGACAGACAACTGAGCATAGAAGGGGCATACTTTAGAAGAATGGAGACACAGTGGTAGAAAGCTCAGAAGCACGTGGTTTTGAGACAATAGCAGGATTAAGAGACACCTCTACTTCCAAGAGCTGTCCTTGTAAGGAGCTGTCCCCTGGTGATCAGGGATACCAGCCCCTACAACTGTATATGTGGCTTTCACGCTGGTATCCTCTGTTAGTAGCATCTATTTTTTTTTTTTTTTTTTTTTGTAGCATGTCTCTCTCAGCTTTTAGCTGCTAATGGATGACCACTGGAGAGCAGTTGTGAATCCACAGGAGAATATTAGGCAAAGGAACCCATGACACCTTCTGACAAAGCAGTCAGCACCAGAGACTCTCGAGTGATGAAGAAGGGTTAACTATGGTAACCATCTCCGTAATTCCTCCAGAAATGGAGTATAGAACAGAGAGTATTTGTGCATAGCTGTAATACTAACACTTAGGAGGCGGAGGCAGGAGGATTGTTATGAGTTCAAGGCCCACATGGAATAAATATAGTGAACTCCAGGCCAGCATGAATTATGAGTTTCTATCTCGGGGGAGGGAGCAGGAGAAGAGGAGGAGAGAGAAGAAGGGAAGGAAGGAAGGAAGGAAGGGAAGGAAGGAAGGAAGGAAGGAAGGAAGGAAGGAAAGGGAGGGAGGGAGGGAGGGAGGGAGGGAGGGAGGGAGGGAGGGGAGGGAGGGAAGGGAAGGAAAGAAAGAAAGAAAGAAAGAAAGAAAGAAAGAAAGAAAGAAAGAAAGAAAGAAAGAAGAAAGAAAGATAGATAGATGGTGGTGACAGTGGCTCAATTCCAACACCCATACTCCTGCTCCAAGGATGGCACCCTCTTCTGGTCTGGTCTTCATGGTCTGTATTCATGTGCATACACACAGAGAGAAAGAGGGAATGAAGGAGGGAGGGAGAGAGAGAGGGAGAGACAGAGAGAGAGCAAGAGAGAGAGAAAGAGACTTTAAAAAATTAAATCTTGCAAAACAAAAAAGGCACCCCGTTTTCAGATTCCCTCCCTGGTATAGGTAACTGTTCCTCTGCCTCTCAGTAAACCTTGTTTACTTGTAAAAATGAAGATGAAGAAGAAGGAGGAGGAGGAGGAGGAGGAGGAGGAGGAGGAGGAGGAGGAGGAGGAGGAGGAGGAGGAGGAAGAAACTGATAAAAAAAAAAAAAGGAGATCTGACATCAACATCTGACCTCCATATACACATGCCTAGGTGTATGACCCCAACACAGACACTCACTTACACAACACACACACACACAACACAACACACAGTCCACTCATGCATACATTACACAAACATACACACACAGCACACTCATGTACACACTACACAAACACACACAGTCCACTCATGCATACACTACACAAACATTTATGCACACACAATAACTAAATAAAGCCTCTCATACAAAACAGTTGCATTTCTTGATTCATACATTCATTATTTAATGTGAGTGCTTATGTTTATTGTTTGCTGCCTGCCCCTCACCAAAAAAAAAAAAAAAAAAAAAAAAGTTAGCTTCTTGAGGAAAAGGTTTTTTGTTTTGTTTTTTTGTCACTGACATTTTCTAAGGTCTATACACTTTAGGAACTTAACAATTGTTCATTTTTAATGAACAGGTGAGCGAGTTAAAGAGAAAGAGTAGTGCCTCAACTTTCATGCGTTCTGTGATCCTATAATTCTCTAATCCTAAGAGTGCAATTGACTGAGGTTAGTCTTTGCATTAAAATGTATCTTTTAATTACACACTTGCCTGTGCGTAAAGCCAAGCTGTCATGTAATGGCTTACCAGCCTAGCCTTTCCACTAGACTGCAAACCACAGAGGGTCTATTGCTGGCCAGTCTGGCTGGCTGCCATTCCCAGCACACAGGCCAATGCCCTACCTGTGCAGAGAAATAGCACATTTATGGAGGGCCAAACCCTCTTAGTTTTAATACACCAGGTGATTTAATCTTCACAACAGCACAATGAGGTGGGCCAGATAAGGAACCAGAAGCCCTAGGAAGTAAGAAAGCCTATGGAACGGTACACATGGTTAAGGGTGTAACTTAGATTCTGACCTAGGAAGTCTGGGTCCAGAGGTCAAGTTCCAGGATACTACACTGATTACCTTCACTAGATAACCAATAAAAGATGTTTAATGATTGAATCAATGATATATATAGTCAAGGGGGGGCATTCATCTTTACACTGCATGAGTGAAGTGTCCAGAAAAGGAAGCTGTACCCAGAATAGATACAGATCATCTTAGTTTGAGGCTAATTCCCTCTCAAAAGGAGATGCGTGGGCTGACATAAACCTAAAGACTTAAGTCAGAAAGGCAAATTGTCCGAAAATTATGAAACACACATCCTGGCTTTTGAAGGGTGGTGTGAGAATTCAGGCCCTCTCTTCAAATCTAGTGATTCCTCTGGGAGGTGAAGCTCTGAAGCTCTGGGGCCGCAAAGGCAGAGGTGAGCATCGGATGTGTGTCACAGGAAGGCTGTGCTGGCCCTGGCACATCCACCCACCACCACATAATGCAATTATGTGTAGTAGCAATTAATAATGTTTTTGAAAATGAATGTTCTATGAGTCTACTTATATGAGTTACCTGAAAGGTCAGAGTCGCAGGCACAGAAACAGCTGTGGTTCCCGGAGACGGGAGATGAGCATCCGATGTTTAGTGAACAGTTTTAGATTGATGTGATGGAAATGGTCTGTGCGAGGCTGATGGAGTGGTTGCATCATATTGTGAAGGTACTTAGTGCCATTGCTATACATGTAAAAATGGGAAAGTCATAGCTGTACTATATGTACTATATTTTTATCACCAAAAATTATATCAGATTAGCCTAAGACAAGAAAGTTGTAAGTTCACAGCCACTCTAGAGTATATAGGAAGACACTGTCAAAGAATCATCAACACCTTCTTCTTCTTCTTCTTCTTCTTCTTCTTCTTTCTTCTTCTCTTCTTCTTCTTCCTTCTTCCCTCCTCCTCCTCCTCCTCCTTCCTCCTCTTCTTCTTTTCTTCTTCTTCTTCTTCTTCTTCTTCTTCTTCTTCTTCTTCTTCTTCTTCTTCCTTCTTCTTTTCTTCTTCCTCCTCCTCCTCCTCTTCCTCCTGCTCCTCCTCTTCCTCCTCCTCCTCTTCCTCCTCCTTGTAGTCATCATGATCACCATCATCACCACCACCACCATCATCATCATCACATTCCAGAGACTCGGTTCTCTCTATAAACCCATGGCTGGCCTTGCCTTCTAGTCCCATCTATAAGTCTGGAGCACAAACCAGGACATAGAAATTGAAGCCTTCTTAGTGTGTCCACCAAAGCAGGCTGAGTCCAGAAGTCTGCAGCGTCACTCTGTATGGTGTATTACCAGTCACCAAAAAGGTTTGTGAACCCTATCCAGAAGGAAGTAACCATCATCAGCAACACCAAGAGAGGCTCACTCATTTGACAAATAGTATTTGAGCACTTTCAAAATGTCGGGCCTGAGCTGAGTTAGGGTGACAGTCACCAGGCCCCTACCTCTTAGGAATCCAGCTTAGACAAATTGAAATAGCATTTTTCCCAACCCCAAGATGTCAAGGCTATCTTTAAAAGTAACTAAATGGAGGGCTAAAAAGGTGGGTCAGTGATTAAAAGCATTGCCTGTTCCTCTAGGATCCAGGTTTGATTTCCAGAACTCATGTGGCAACTCAACTGTCTGTGACTCCAGTTCCAGGGAATCCAGTGGCCTCTTCTACTCTCCGTGGGCGCCAGACACAGGGACACAAATGATACACAAAAATATATGCAGGCGAACACTTGTACAAATGAAATAAGATGTATTGTAAAAAGAATAACTAGGTAGCTGCAGACTGAAGGAGGCTGCTGTTGTGTGTGCTAAGCAAGAGTGAGTTTCATTGGGTGAGTGGTTCCCTTCATGAGGCCCGGCTCTGTCTTTGTCATGCACAACTTGTAGGACCACAAGAGCCACCAATACCAATAGGGTGACTCAGTCTGGCCTCGTGGATCCAGATGAGAGCTTGCCTGGAGGCAGGTGGACCATTCAGATGCACTGGAACCCAGGAGCCAGATCCTCCCTAAGGCTCTGGGCAGTGAAGAAACAAGAACACAGCTGGGTTCAGAAGTTTTATCTTTAAGTTTATTTCTGGCTGGGAGTACCCAGCACAGCCTATTATAGCTTTTAAAATGGCTCTTCCTGGGTACATGAGAGAGTTGCTGGCCTGACCATCCAATGTTCACACACCAGAGTGATAGAGGGTCCTCTAGTGAGAGACCAGCCACAGTTATCTCCCGTGAACTCGCACGTCCTTGGTGCTTGATTAGGGAGAGGGTGGATTCTGCTCTCAGGCCAGAGGCACATGTGTGAAGCAAGATGTGGCAGGTGCATCCGGATAAGCAGGGAGGGACTGGTTGGTAAGAGCACACCCATTGCCAAGCTGGGGCGAAAATAGCCTAGAAAGGGAAAAGAAAAGGTAAGGTTTATTTCTTAAATGAGTTTTGATTATTGTGAATGTTCAACCTTGTGACTTTGGCTTAAAGAATATCATGCTAATTCTTCACACCACGGCTAATTGAAGGCACTGAGTGGTAACAATTGGGCTTGCTTAGTATATCCCCAAGAGATGTGTTATCCCCCGTGCAACTAGCCATCTATAGTACCTAGAAGGAAACATGGTGGGGTGGAAGTGAAGCAGCGCTGCTTCTTACTCGTGGGATGCTTAAGCCTTGAATAAGTACTTCCACCTCTCTGGATCATATTCCTGTCCTAGGTCTCTGGTCATACTCAAAATGCCCCGCCACCACCCCTGCTACTGCCAAAGCTATGGATGTCTCAAATCTACTACAGCATCTGGCCCTAGACTGAACTACACCCCAGAGGGTCAGTTGGACTGATCAGATGCCTTCATCTGAGATCAAGCCTTTGAAAAGATACAAGGCTAATCTCCAATTCTGCATAATCCCTGCCTCTATAAATAATGGCCAGGAACAATACGATACTCACCTAAGATCAGACTAGATTTGAGAAGAAACCCCTGCTTGGTCCTGGGGTTTCTCTCATTGCTGTGTCTCAGTATAAAAACAGGGCTCATTGCTGGCAGCCATTACTTGAAACAGCTATGTGAAATGCCCACAGTTCGAGTTCCTTCACCCCGAAGAACGCTGGTGTGAGCCCTTCCTCCAGCTATTTTATGAACAATTCCACAGTGTTACCTTTCAAGTCCATGATAGTACGGAGAGAAAGAAGGGTCCAATGGCAGACACTGGTCAGCAGCCCTTAGCAACACCTGCCCTGGGAAATCTCTGACGATTTCTGCTCCCAAATCTCTGAAATATAACATATACCAATAAAGGAGTCAAGGATAAGCCTTATTACCTGAGAGGAGCCATTGCCAGAGAGTAGGTCCATTCAGCTCGAAGAGAATATCATCCATTCCTAGGTTGAATCTTCGGGTGTACTGGTTGATGGAACATTTAACTGCAGGCAGGGGGCCAGCCTTGGCTAAATGAATCTTGGGATCTTTTTTCTATACTTCCAAACACTGGGCCCGTATAATTTTGCAGTGAAACTTGGCACCCCTTGCAAGCACAGTTCTGTGATCTAAGCGGCAATAGAGAGGGTGGAAATAGTTAAGGTGATCTCACACTAACGTTTGGAGAATGTTTGAAATTTTTAATAATCTCTTCAAACTGAACTTTTTTTAATTAATACAAATGTGATAGACAAAACACAGGGAAATCTAGAAAATATTATAGGAAAAACATGATTAGAAAATCATGGGTTGTTTTATTCTCAAAAAATATGTCTATAAATATTCACTCTTCTGGTCTCCTTTTATATTAAAAATATGTTTAATTGAGCAGGGTATACATAAATGCAAGCGCCTTTAAAGAATAGACATTTATTGACAGAACTAAATTACCCATAATTCCAAGTCCTTCACCCACAAGACCGCCACTCTAGGGATATAGATATAGTTCCTGCCAGAATTTTACATTGTATTTACGTAATTATACATGTCTTTTGTGTGCTGTCTAGTATTCTATTCTATGGATAATATTCTATTCTATGGATATGGAGTGTATCATGTACTTGAGGAAGCACAAATTATCCTCTTCCTTCTTTCCTGAAATTGTCTTATGTAGCCCAGGTTGGCCTGAAACTCCATATGTCCCAGGCTAACCTCAAACTCTTGATTCTCCTGCCCCAGCCTCCCACATCTTGCTGTCCCAGCATGTAAGCATTTACAATACAAGCATTCTCTACCATGCTTGTTTGTTCTAAGTGAGTTCTGGGGATCAGGCTCCAGTTTCTTCAAGGCAAGTGCTTTACCTGAGCCTGTGGGATTATGTATTGAGTCCATCACAGCTGGTATGCTTCTGAAATTTTTTTTTAAGACTTGTGTTTGAGTGACCTAGTTTTATTCTAGTCTTACAACAAAATGAGGCTGCCTGCACTGCTCCGCAGTGGGAATATATATGCATCTGTGGATTTGTAATCTGCTCTCGTCTTACAAACGACTATTCTTATTAGAAATAGGATGAAGAGAATGGGTAAACTACGGTAGTCACATAATGGGATCCTATATGACAGCTTGGAAAACTGGAGTATCTAAGTGTTACCATAAGAATAAATGTCCTGAATAAAATATTGAATGGGGAAAATGAGTTGAATCAAAACATCACCGAGAGCTGGGAGTGGTGGCACATGTGTTTAATCTCAGGACTTGGAGGCAGAGGTTGGCAGATCTCTGTGAGTTCATGGCCAGCCTAGTCTACATAGTAAGTTCCAGGACAGCCAGTGTTACATAATGAGACCCTCTATCCCCCCAAAGAGAGAGAATATTATTCATATCAATTTTAAAATATGGAAAACATATGTAATATAATTTATGAATAGTATATAGGTTAGGAAATCATGAAGAATACTATTTGCATCAATCTTAAAATATGGAAAACAATATGCAATATAGTTTATAAATACTATATAGGTTAGAAAAACTGAAAGGAAATTCATGCACATGACAAAAGTCACAGCCAGTGTAGAAGGCAGATCTGTCATGAAGCTTACAAAGTTAAACTGGAGTCCTTTACCTGCCTGATGCCTTTCAAGGCCCTATACTTAAAATTCAATTTCTTAATTTTGTATTCATCAAATTGTGTTGGCCTCTCACCTATCTGTAAATGAATGGTCGGGGACAAAAGAGAAGAAAGGGAAGAGAGGAGAGATGGAGAGATGAGGACAGAGGGAGGAGGGAGAGGAAGACAGACCAAGAGGGCAAAGAGAAGAAAGCAGGCATTAGTAAGCAGTTCCTAGGTTCTCTACAGATACATAAAAGTGTGCAAGTATGTGTGTGTGTAAGTCTGTGTGTATGTCTGTGTTTATGATGTGAAGTTAATAGGGGAAGTACAGTACACTAAGAAAGTTCTGCTACTTTTCAGTACTCGCCCTGGAGTCATTGGCCAGTTTCCAGACACTTGTGCCTGAAAGTGTGTTTAGTTATGAACTGAAAGGTGGGACAGTTGGTATTTGAACCAGTTCACAGAAGAGTGCCTTGAACAGCCCCAGGCCTGAAAGAGAAGGAAAGTCACATGACCAGACATTACCAGGAGTGCTACATTACAACTTCCAGGCATCCCTCCTGCCCACAGGCCTTTCCCACACAGAGCCCAGACCCATAAAAAAAAAATGTGCCTACGAGTTTTGTTAACCTTGTCTGCTCCATGTGAGAGACTGCTCTTCAGTGAAGGGCTATGTCAGATGGACAAAGGTATTGAGGTTTCCTGAAGCTCCATTCTGCTTTGGTTCTTTAACCACTCAAATCTCACTTCTCAGCACTCAAAAGGCTGAGGCAGGAGGATCATAAGATACAGGCCTGTCTGTGCTATATAGGGAGATTCCATGTCAATCAATCAAAACTGGAACACAATAAATAAAGGACAGTTATGCCAACAACTTCAGCCGAATATCCATGACAACATGAGACTTCCTTCCTCAGTACGGGCCCTGAACAGCACTGCATTCCATGGTTGAGTCAAGACTGATTTCGATATCACTTTTCTTAGATGCTGACCTGGGTTCCAGTTTCAAATCATCATAAGCAGTGCTGGGGCAGAAGTTCTTACAAGTTACATTAACAGAAAGCTCTAAAGACCATTTTGTTGTTTTTAGAAGCTGTGTCCTTGGCTGGCAAGATGGGTAAAGGTGTTTGCTGCTGACCCTGGTGACCCGCTGAGTTAGATCCCCAGAGCACTTGTGGTAAAAGGTAAGAACTGCCTCTCATATGTTGTCCTCTGATTTCTTCTCATGCACCTGACATGCACATGCCCACAAACCTGCATATCACTATACAAACACACACACATATCACTATACACATACACACATGCATATCACTATACAGACACACACACATATCACTATACACATACACACATGCATATCACTATACAGACACACACACATACATACATACACTCTATAAATAATAAATATTTAAATACATAAGTATGTGTGTATGTGTGTATGTATGTATGTATGTATGTATGTATGTGTCTTAGTCAGGGTTTCTATTCCTGCATAAAACATCATGACCAAGAAGCAAGTTGGGGGAGGAAAGGATTTATTCAACTTATACTTCCACATTGCTGTTTATCACCAAAGGAAGTCAGGACTGGAACTCAAGCAGGTCAGGAAGCAGGAGCTGATTCAGAGGCCATGGAGGGAGGTTACTTACTAGCTTGCTTCCCATGGCTTGCTCAGCTTGCTTTTTTTTTTTTTTTTTTTTTCGTTTTTCGAGACAGGGTTTCTCTGTGTAGTCCTGGAACTCACTGTCGACCAGGCTAGCCTCGAACTCAGAAATCCGCCTGCCTCTGCCTCCCAAGTGCTGGGACTAAAGGCGTGTGCCACCACCGCCCAGCCTCAGCTTGCTTTCTTACAGAACCCAGGACCACCAGCCCAGGGATGGCACCACCCACAATGGGCTAGGACCTCCTCCCTTGATCACTAATTGAGAAAATGCCTTACAGCTGGATCTCATGGAGGCATTTCCTCAAGGAAGAGTCCTTTCTCTGTGCTAACTCCAGCTTGTGCCAAGTTGACACAAAACCAGCCAGTACAGTATGTATGCATGCAAAGAGGAAACCCATGCCCATAATTGGGACTTCCTTGTCAGATCCTGGTAGTTTCAAAGAACGTCCACTTTCCCTCGCCTAAACTAACCGTGTTTGTGTGGTATAGTTAATATTTCCCTTTTTGACTTGCAAGTTGCCTTTATGTAAACTGAGTTTTTTACTTAAAAATCTTTTGATTAAATATATATAATTTTCATATCAGATTTGATTTTCAGTGGAGACTTTCTTGGCACACATGTGTAATTTTAAAATTTTTAGAATTTTAAAATTTTTAAATTTTAAAACTCAGGAGGCCAAAGCAGGAATCACAGATTCCAGACCATTCTTGGCTACACAGGAAGACCCTACCTGAGAAAAATTTTTTCAAAAGGTAAGTTTTAGATGAAGAGATGGCTCATTGAGTGAGACACTTGTCACCCAAGCATTGGTACCTGAGGTCCAAGTCCCAGGTTCTATACACAAGCCAGAACCACAAGGAGCTCATGTACAACCCCAGCTTTCCTAAAGTGAGATGGAAGCTGTAGATGGGCTCAGGCTAGCCAGCCTTGTGTAGGCGCAGGAAGTAAAGAGAGGACCTCATCTCAAACAAGCAGAAGGTTGGGGCTGACACCCAAGTTCATCCTCTGCTTCACATGTGTGCTATGGCATGCATGTGCCAGCACTCATACACACCATAACACACATCAATATACAATAATTAGTTAATGGATAGATTGGGAAGAAAAGTTTTCTTGCAAAGACTACATAAATGTCCAACCATACCACCCAAACGTCTATAGTTTTATTTAGGAAATTTATTCTAATCTGAAGACTGAGGCAGGCTTCTAGCTTTTTCTGGGGGTCCACCATTTCAGAAACAAGCCACTTAAAAACTAACTTTAAATGGGACTTTGTATACTGATTTAAACCTATCTAGTGTTCATTAGTTTCTTTTCCTCTTTCTTTTTGCCCTTCAGGAGTGTTTCTCCCAGTAGCTGTCCCACCTGGTGGCTTGTCCAACCCCGATGGCCCTCTTGAAGGAAACCCTTGATTCTTTGCATTCTTCATGTTCTCATACATCACCTAATAACAGAGATGCTTCTGGTGCAACACTTTTAGCAATGTCATTGCACTTCAGAGTATTTACATAAACCAGAGATCTAGGACCACACTAAAAAAAGAAGGGGAGGGAGGGAGGGGAGGGGAGGGAGGGGAGGGGGAGGGGGGGGGGAGGGGAGGGGGGGAGGGGGGGGGGGGGGGGGAGGGAGGGAGGGGAGGGGGGAGGGGAGGGAGGGGGGGAGGGAGGGGAGGGGAGGGAGGGAGGGAAACATGAAGAACTAGACTAGACTAGCCAAGGCACCAATGAAGACATAAGTTGCATAGCCAGACATGAAATTTCTCTGTGTGCTCCAAATCCTGCCACTGAGGCACAGATTAAAAAACATTCTGTCTGAAAGGGGACTGGGCAGATGGGAGGAGAGGGGAGATGTAGTAATATTGGTAGAGCTGAAGAAAGTGACCCAAAACTGGGCAGAAGACAAAGACATACAAAATGTTGAAAGTAAACGGAAACTATTTCCATGGCTTTCGTATATTCACTTAGAACTTTTGCATTCATAAACTTACAAAAGCCTAAATGTTTCTAAGAGTGCATGAAAGTTTTAGCCTGTTTCCTTTTCTTGAGCTTCTAGAATTAGATCTCAGAGAAAAGAGTTCATCTGCTGATTGCACTGTAGTAGTGTTTCTCCCAGTAGCTGTCCAGCCCTGGTGGCTCTCTTGAAGGAGGCCCTGGCTCACTACGTTCCTGACTCTCTCCATTCTTCAGTGTTCTCATATGCCACCTAATAACAGATATGCCTTTAGTGCAATACATTGGGCAATTTCACTGTACTTCAGAGAGTCCTTACACAAACCAGGATATCTGGGGACATCTTTAGGCAGTGGAGTTTTCTGTGACCACCATGCTCATAGGATCTGTTATTATGCAACTCATGACTGCAGGTCTAACTTCTAGAAAGTTCTGGCTGCTATGATGTCAAATTTGATCTACCAGTATTTTCTTTTCAGACCTTTGTCTGCCTTTAAGAACTAGACAAGATCTTTGATGAATTGCAGGTAGGTTTATATGCCCCTTCGATGTTATCTCTTCCATCCTGATTCCTCCTGCTTCTTCGAACTATCCCCTTGAGCAAATATTTTAGACTTTTAAACAACTTACATAGTATCTCTTCCTGGAATCTTTATAAAATGGCTTCTCATTCTTTCAAAGGTGAAACAGATGTTAACACAGCTTTATAGAATCCACCTGGCTGATGCAATACATTGGGGATTCTTGTTCTATGTTCTAAATACTGTCTTGCCTTAAAGAAATCCATCTGAGGTTTAAGCTCCAGGGTTGAATGCATCTGAGGCTGATCTGTTTGGGGGGTTAGTGAACTCTGGCTTTAGTTCCTCTTTGGCCTTGTCCTTAGGCCCCATTGACATGTTCCTCAGGGAGAGGATAGACTCCTGGCTTGCTGTGGTGAGAAGACCATTTGTAAAGGATTTCAAAGGCAAGGATAAGGAAGGGAAAAGGCCCCTTGGTAAAACCTTGAAGAATCTAGAAGGAGAGGTATTCATGAATGGAGAGAGTTTCAGGGCTCCCGGAAAGAGGAGTCTTGTGTGTCAATGAGTAGCCAGTGTATCTATCATCTAGACTCAAGTCTGCATAAATAAGATCGTCTTGTCTTTGTCAAGGTCCATACGTCTCTATCCAATCTATGCAGTATATATGCACAGTGGCAATGGACTCCTAACACTAGCTACCTGTGGCTAATGTCCCTGAGGCCCTAGGGAAGCCTTAGTCAAGTCCATCCTTCCCATGCACAGGGCTCTGACCATGTCTCACTCTCTCTCAAAACAACTGTCAGATGTACTCCAGGCTGGGCAGACGTCCCCTGCATACAAAGACCATGGTGACCCCACTGCTAGAGCCAAGACCCAAGATGAGGAGTGGCACCCATAAAGCCTTTGACCTACAATACGTACTGCCTGAAAAGTGTGCTGGGGCAACGGTGACACAGAACTTGTGGGAGTGGCCAACCAATGTCTGACTTGACTTCAGGCCCTCTCCACAAGAAGGAACCCATACCCAAGACTGCTTGGGGAACCAAGAACCAGAGACTAAACATACCCCAGAGACTGAGGGTAAAACCAGACACTACTGGTCTTTTTTTTTTTTAAGTATCAATAAAATGATTCTTAATGGTATTCTGCTATACTCATAGATCAGTGCTTTATCCAGTCATCATCAGAGAGGCTTCCTCTGACAGCAGATATGAACAAATGCAGAGACCTACAGCAGACATTATGCAGAGAGAGAGAGAGTCTAAATGGGAGGTCTCCATCAAATACCTTACCTCAGAGCTCAGAGAATCCTGAGGCAGAAAGATTATGAGAGTCAGAGAGGGTGGAGGACACCAGGAAAACAAGGCTCTCTTAATCAACTAAGGAGGCACTAGTGAACTCACAGAGACTGAAGCAGCAAGCACAAGGCCTACATAGGTCTACACCAGGTCCTCTGAATTTGTATTATAGCTATGAGCTTACTTTTTTTATGGGACTCTTGACTGAGAATGAGTGGCTCTCCGACTTTGAGCCTGCTCCTGGGACTCTTTTCCTCCTATTGGGTTATCATGTCCAACTTCAATGCAATACTGTTTGCTTCATCTTATAGTTTGTTTTGTCATCTTTGATTGTTATCTCTTAGAAGTCTGTTCTTTTCTAATGAGAGAAGAAAGAGAATGATCCCAAAGGGAAGGGGTCAGGGAAAACTGGGAGGAATAATTATTATATAATATTAATTATATAATATACTATTAATTAATATGATAATTACATAATTATAATCTAGATATACTGTATGAGAAAATAATCTATCTTTTTATTTAATTATTTAAATCAAATCCAATTTTTACTTATTCACACAGGGTTATAAACACAAAAAAAGGCAGGACATGGGGAAGAGGATGACACTGGAGCATAGGTGTTCAGGGGGAGTACAGATATCTTTCAGAACAGGGTATGGCTGGGTGAAGGTTCAGGGGACAGGTCACTATGACTCTACCATGATTCACTTGTCCTTATCTAAGTTGGTACTATCACGAGGTTACCTATTTACAAGATCTATGACTACTCAGGCTGGTAAATTTCCACAAAAGCTGCCTGTTTACAATAGCTTATAGCCATCTGTTTCAGTGTTTTTCCACAGAGACCCAAGACTTTGTGTTAGCATGTATGTATGACAGGTCTATTGCTGATTTTAGGCCTATGGCTGATTTTAGGCCTAAAGTGTATAAGCAGGGCTGCCCCTGACATCTCCTCCCTTCTCTAAGTATAGAAGGGCCTTGGCGATTCTGATCTTGCAAAGGCAGAGATAGAGGCCTGACGCCCAATAATTGAATGGACTTTGTAATGGCTGCAGTCCTCCTGTGTTGTCCAGTAAGGCATGAGGGCCATACCCATCCTGATGTCTTTTTCCTGGAGAGGGATACTTTTGACATGCAAACCCTATGCAGTCAGGCTTGTCCCTCAGGGAACCCAGAGAGATATTTTTAACTTTTATTTCATATTCCCTTGCAGTGCTTAGCCTCACAGCCTAAGCAAGAATTCAGATCGCCAGTCAGAGGAGGTTCTGGGTGGCCACCTCTCTGTTTGGTCTGGGGCAGAAGTTCCCTCTTTTAGGTTGGGTGGAGATGGGTTTTGAGAACACCCTGGATAGAGTAACAACCTCATCTGGAGTCTCGTGGTCCTCCATAGCTAACTTATGATAATGTATCTGAATAGGTTTTGCTACCAAATTATCTATCTGTTGTTTCACAAAGTTTGTCAGCCTATTTAATGCCCAGGGACCAAAAGAATCAGCAAAAATAACCCAATTATGGTTCCAAGATGGGAGGAAGTAGAGTTGACAACCATGGAGAGGTTGAAAACTAATTCTTGTACCAGCTCTCATCTTTCTCTTTCTCTCTCTGTTTTCAGGGCCTTCTCTGACCTTTCTCATGCTCTCTTTAACCATCCCTGTCTTGTCTATGTAAAAGCAACATTCTTCTTTAAGGGCTGTACACAGTCAAGAGCTGTACACAGTCTTTTCTATTGTAAAAGAGTAAATTAGGTCCAATAAAGTCCTTTGCAATTTTTGGAGATCATTTCAGACAGCAAAATGAGGGATTTCTTCACGATTAATGATGTCAATCTCTAGCTGTTTCATGTCCTTGTCAATGGCCCATCAAAGGTCTGAGTAGTATTTAAGTTCAGAGGCCAGCATCAGGATTAGAACTTCTACCAGCAGTCATCACGGGTGTTTCATTTTTACCTGAGATACTGCCTAGGTTAGAGCTCCTGGGTGCCCCACTTCTGCCAGGTTTTGTGAGGTTGGGTGCAGAGCTGGCGCCCAGGATCTGCTCCATGCTAAAATAATCTATCTTTAATAAAAGGAAAAAAAAGGGAAAAAAGAAAGAGATGCAGGGGTGGGAGTGGAGGGATGCCTAGTCTTACCTTATCAGATTCTCTTGCTGGCTCTAGATTAAAAAGATCAGGAAAATCAGCACGTTGTTGGCCTTGATCAAAGTCCACAAGGCTAACAAGGCTAGGCACCTCTGGATTCTGTTACCTTTAATCCTGGCATAGAGAATAGAAAGCTGGATCAGCTATCTAAGGCCCTGTGGGGGTTTCCAAGGGAGAGAGAAATGGAGTGAGGGAAGGAAGGAGAAGAAGAGAGACCCTGAATACCAGCACCTCTCCAACTTGCTCTTTGCCATGTGCCCAGTCACTGACTTCTAAAGAGCTTGTCTTCTGTAAGTTCTCCCAAGACATGAAAGGTATTTTGCAGTACATAACACATATCCCCTTACAATGCTATTCTTCTGGCAAATTCAATCACAGACAGAATACGAAAAAGCCTGCCTTTTCTTAATGTTGGCCACACAGTAAAGCAGAGAGTAGGTGCTGAAGGACTCTGTTGGGTTCCACTGGATGAAAAGTCGGTCTCCCTTTGAAACATAAACAGCAGAGTCCAAGGCCATGGCTATAAAAATAGATAGGGGAGTGTCAGCATCCAGTGACATGGTCTTCTCATTGCCCTGTCACTCTCTTAGCAAAGGGTATGGCTGGAGAAAAGACTTAGTGCACCTTCCCTCTTTGTTCCCCACAGGGTGTGGCTCAGCACTGGGCAAGGACAGCAATGGACTATTAGCATCCCTGAACATTCCCTAAGGACTAGACAGATGAGCAATCTGTTATCTAACTTCTCACTATCAAAGTACCCCAAACGTAGTTATTTCCCTACAGTGGTCCCCATGATGAAAACTTAACATCCCTCCAAAATGGCCAAACCTGTAAGGCTTGTTCCACAAATCCAATGGGAGGACGTAAGGCTTTTTCTGACTCTTGCCCTGGACCACTGGAGATGAGCGAAGCTTCTGAGAAAGCTACGGTGCAGCTGGGTTTGACTTTGTGCTCCTCACTGAACCTTTGACTTCTGCATAGGAAGTCTCCTGAAAGAGGAATTTATAAAGCATCCAGTGGTTGAAATGTATCTTGACTTAGGATGAAACACTTTAAGCAAATATAATAAAAAAGAGCTGGGCCTCCCACACCAGGGCCTGAGCTGCATCTCCAGAGCCCACATTTTAAAAAGCTGGACACAGTAACACATATGAGTAATCCTGGTGCCGTGGAGGTGCGAACAGATCCTCTGGACAACTTCTGGACCAGTCTGGTCTTGAGAAGCAAAAGAAGATTGACAGTAAGAGATGCCAGCCAAACCTGTCCTCCAATCACACACACACACACACACACACACAAGTGCAGTGTATACACTCACAGACAACACACATGGTGGAGGGTAGAAAGAGGGAGGGGAGGAGGATGGAGAGGGAGATGGGGAAGGGGAGGGGGAGAGGGAGAGGGAGAAAGAGAGAGAGTCCTCTGCATAACCAGCTCAGGCAGCTTCAGTGAGTTCAGCCAGGGGCTAATTTTCTATCGCTTGTTCATCATCTATCCAGCAGTGCTTCCCCTGCAATGATAATTT
The DNA here is from genome assembly GCA_021653895.1 of Mastomys natalensis. Classification (NCBI taxonomy): domain Eukaryota; kingdom Metazoa; phylum Chordata; class Mammalia; order Rodentia; family Muridae; genus Mastomys; species Mastomys natalensis. Next base: position 372,294 of record JAJTUV010000741.1, read on the forward strand.
TCAACAAAGCATGTCATTTTAACCCCCAAAGTACAGAGTGCATCTTGTTTTATCTTTATTTTAGATGACACATGCATGCTCATGACAAGGTACTCTATCACCCAGCCCTCAAGGTTGTTGAACTAAGACAGGCCTGCCTGCCACGTACCTTCACCATCCCAGGAACCCAAACTCTTGTTTCACAATCTTCTGAATCACCCCTCATTCTAGGATCCTACTCTCAGGGGGTAATGGTGTCTTAAAAGAGGCACATGCTCAGATGCCAGACAGGTTAACAGTGACTCTCAACTTTCCTAATGCTGTGACCCTTTAACACAGTTCCTCATAGTTTGGTGGCCCACAATTATAAAATTGTTTGGTTGCTACTTCAGAACTGTAATTTTGCCACTGTTATGAATCGTCACATAAATATCTGAGGAGGGACATGACCCTCAGGTTGAGAACTGCTGCATAAGAATCTGTGATCCACATCTTCCTAACTCTGTGAACTTGAGGAAGATGCTTTTTCTCTCTCTCTCTATGCTTTAGTGAATCATCATATAAAAGCTGAGCTAGTCATGGGTTTACCTCACTAGGATACCACAGGGATTAAATATGTTAGGATGTAGTGATACAACCGGAAAATGGAATATTACTCAGAACTAACAAGAAGTGAACTATCAAGGCTTGAAAAGACACAGAGGAAACCTAAATATACATTTCTAAGTGAAATAGTCTCATCTGAAAGGAACACATATCATATAACTCCAGTTGTGTAACATTCTAGAAAAGTCCAGGCAATAAAGAAATAAAGTGGGTTCAGGGTGGCAATGATGTCACTGTAAGTTCATCAGCTGTAGCAAAGGCAGCACTGGGGAGCGGGAAGTTGAGGTGTTGAATAGGAGACTATGGGATATCTCAGAGCCTTCTGATCCTCTTTATTGAGATACAGATAATTATTCCATTAACAGTGGGAAGCACTTTGAATGATACCGGGCCCATGATAAATGCCACATGTTTGCTCTCGCCACTCTTTCCTTAGCACATGCACATTTCTTCACGAGAGCCACAGCCTCACTGAGGGCCTTATCACTGAGATAAAGTCCATGAAAAATAAAACTGAGAAAGAAAAGCTTGTAACTCCTGAGTCACACTCCATCATTGAGGGAAATCAGAACAAGAATTTAAGCAGGAACCTGGAGGAAGGAGCTGATCCAGAGGCCATGGAGGAGTGCTGCTTACTGTCTTGCTACCAATGGCTTGCTCAGTTTGTTTACTTATACAGTCCTGGACCATAAGTCCAGGAAACGCATCACCCTTCATGGGATGGGCCCATACACATCAATCATTAATCAAGAAAATGTCCTATAGGCTTGCCTATAGGCCAATCTGGCAGGGGCATTTTCTCAGTTGGGATTCTCTCTTCTCAAGGGACTCCAGCCTGTGTCAAGTTAACATAAAAGTAGCAGTACAACCCTGCAAGAGACTTTCATCATAGTCTGGGGTACGATCTTGCCATAATCTTTAAAGGTAGCAGTGCTGGGGACCTCAGAAGTGTTACAGCTGAGCAAGAAAATAAATCAAGGTTTGGCAACAGTTAGCCTTGTTTAGGATGGGGAGAAATGAGAGACAAACTAACGGGCTAAAGACATGAGATTGGCTAAACCAGAGGTAGCACATGTGTATGTCATCCTATAAAAAGGAGGCTCAGCCTAGGGCTCACGGTGGAGTGCTGGCCTGCCATGCCTAAAGCCCTGCATGTGAGCCCTAGCAATGCACACACATATACACATTTTGTCTGTCTGTCTGTCTGTCTGTCTCACTGCTATAAAAATTGTTCACACACATGAATATGTGAAAGAGGAAAAATACAGAAACATGAGGCTGTGTATTGTGCGTGTGAGAGCATACTTATTAAAAGACAAAGGATATGCATCAAAAATATTGTTTGTCAGTTCTTGATGGAAATTATCCTGCTTTCTTTTTTGTGTTTTCATGTTCCACTTGGTACAGGATGAGCATGTACTACTCTCCAATAAGAAAAGACTTGTTTAAAGGCGGGACACACGATCACACACACGTTGCCATTCAGACACACAAAACATGAAAACAACAAAACGTTAATAAGAAGAGGCTGTCGTTTCTAACTTCCTACACTCAGAGCTCTGTCTTCACAGGGTGATTCAGGTAGGGACCCTGGGCTATGAGGGGTTTTCAGACTACACTGTTACACTGTTACAGTCACAAAAAATTGAAAGCCACAAAGGTCACATAACAACAGAGCCTTTCCTCTCCCTGTTGACTACAGAACAGTAAGAAGCCCCAAGAGAAGAAATGGGGCCCCAGGGACAGAGATCCCAGCAATCTGTAAGAGCAGGAGGCCAGCCATCAGCTGTGGTCCACAGGTGGCTGGGCCACTCCAGATTGCGGTGTAGCAGTGGCCCTCGGTTTCACTAGCTATCTGTTAAGGAAGGGTGAGCCCTGACGGCAGACATGGCCATAACTGATAGCAACCCAGCTGGGCAGGCCTGATCTACTTCACTGATGAGTGTGTCTACAACAAAACACAAAGTGGAGGTGGAGAGAGATAAGACAATAGGGTGAGTTGCCAGCCAAGTGTTTTTCTAGGCTTAGCAGATGGATCTGATGAGCAACCAGGAGGCTGACACAGTGAGACAATTCACAGCACAGTGGATTTAGAAGTCAAGCCAAGAGCTCTTCCTTCTCAACTTGCCCATTACTAGATGATCCAAGACAGGTGTCCTCCCTGGCCAGTGCCTTGCTAGGGTGAGAAGACTCTTACCCCAAGTAGGAGAGTGTTCTTCACCTCTGCCAGACACCACAGAGAACGGTCTAGCTAGGTCTTCCTGTTCATATCTGCTTGGACCAGGCAGTCAGGACAGTAACTAACCTACCATTCGTGCTGGCTGCTTCTGGCTCTATAAATGAAGAGATACCTTCCAGATCAGTGATGTCAAAGAGTGGGTTTGCAGGCTACATCAGCTTCCTATGCCTTGTGTGTATGAGGAAATGGAAGTTGATCTGTATGTGGGAAAAAACAGCTCTATGACTTGGGAACAATCAGCTCTCTGGGTGACTGTCACCCATGGCCAATCCTTACACTGGTCTTACATTTGGCCTCAGAGTCAAATGGTCTTTAGGTCCTTCTTCTTCCAGTTGGAATAGAATTCCACTCCCCCCGCAAAAAAAAAACAAAAAACAAAAAAAACAAACGTACTCTTCAAATTTTTCCAAGTGAGGCTGGAGAGATAGCTCAGTGGTTAAGAGCACTTGCTGCTCTTGCAGAAGACCCAGATTCCATTCCTAGTAACCAGATGGACTGCAGGATTGGATGTACTTCTATGGGCCTAGGAGGGCCCAGCAAGAATACAGTTTGATCTCTTGAGGCAAGAAGCAGCGGCTAGGCCTTTCATAAGTGACTCTGGCGATGTTCACGAATGTCCTCCCAGAAGGACATGATAGAGGATGCTTACTGGGACCTCAGGCACCTTGAGCCACACCCATGCTGCTCTGGCCTGGCACATGCAGGACTCTACTTACCTCCAAAGTGCCAGTCCAGATCTGCAGGGTGTTTGCTCTCCAGTGACCTAAGTCTTTTTCAAATGCTAGGTCCAAGCATCACAGAGCCACCGCCCACTGCCCTGCTGACATCACCTTGTGTGAAAACCTGAGGTCAAGGCTTTGCAGTCAGTCTTTTGTTTGTGTGGTGGCTTCACTCTGTAAAAGCTGTGGTTGCAGAGGGAGTGGCAGTTAAGACTCCTGTCTCAACATGGGGTTACAAGAAAACTCCGACATGCGGTCACCAGGAGGACGATGCTGAATGGCATGCTGAGTCTACGGCCATTCTTCTTGTGCTGTCACTATCAGAGTGCTAAATGAACTCTTTGGCAGCTTGGCTGGCTGTTCTGGAAAGCAGGCAGCTCTCTACAGAACAACACCCTTAACTTCCATGCTCGACTGTGCAATTAGGGTTAGAGATTATATTATATTGTTCAAACCCATATTTATCCACAAAAGAATTATAGTCCAGTCACTACTACAAATAGCAATTTGTATAGTCAGTGTTCATTTCTATAAGTTAACAGGTCTAACACACATTATCTTTATAAATAATAATTACCCACAAAGCACAATGAAACCCAGGAAATATTTTCAAAGCTGAAAGCCACATGTCTTTCAGGTACGTATCTATCTCAGCAGTTGATGTAAGATATTTGCCTCCATCCAACATGATGCCAGTACTACAATGACATCAGCCCCCAGAGAGCCAATACCCAGCCCTACCTGGATCCTCACCTTCCTTGCCCTGACTATTTAACCACAAACTAGCCCATGCCTGCAGCCCTCTGCTAGAAGGTGGAAACAGACTGATTCCAGAGGTTCACTTGCCATCCAGTCCAGCTGAAATGTTGCACATCTGGTTCAGTAAGAGAATCTATCTCAAAATATAAGATGGAGAAACCAGAGAGATGGCTCAGTGGAACTGATAACCTGAGTTTGATCCCTGCAACTTACATGGTGTAAGGAGAGAGCCAACTCTTTCTGACCCCCACATGCATGCGGTGGTATGTGCATGTATATGTGCACATACAAATAAATAAATAAAATTAAAAAATGAAAAAGAAACATATGGGCAATTCTCCATCAGAATGGAAAGACAAACAGAGGCAACATGGGATCAATTTCTTATTTCTTCCTACCTTGCTAATAGTATTAGTCTTTGTTTAAATACTAAGTAGTATTTCTTCCTAGGTACAGATAGACTTAGTAGAAGTCTTATAGAGAGCTTTGTAACTATCTTAAAAATCACTTTATTGTAAAGAACTTTCAAATAAAAGACTAACTTCTGAAGAATGGCACCTAAAATTTATCTCTGTCCTCCATGAAGATGTGGATGTACACACACAACACACACACACACACACACACACACACAAATCCACCCCTCCTTTCCATACCACACAAAACCTAAGGTGAAACACACACCAGGATTAATGTGGATAAGTCTCCAGCCCCTCTCTCTCCTAGGGACCCATCAAAGCCTTCTTGGGTCCTCAAGGTTAGTAAGAAAACAATTTTCTTTCAAGGGTGTAAGCTCTGTCTTTTGTTTGTCTGTCTTCTTTTCTGGCTGTGCTCACATACTTTATGGGATATTCCTAACCAGGGGCCTCAGTTCCCCAACCTTCCCACTAAGTAAAGCATTTTCAGAGGGCAAGTAGGATTTTTATAAGCATGCTCTTGTTGGACAAGTTCCTCATTTTGCAGATAAGGAAATTGAGGTTCACAGGACACCAAGGATGTGGATCATCCGTATGCCCTTGGAAGTGCCTAAGGCCACAGTGGGCTTTTGTGGACACCAGCTGATGGATGGTATGAGGCTTGTGGTCATACAGTGGCCTGTAAATGGCCTGTAAGTGACCTGTAAATCCAACACCATCTCTAAGGAAACGTGAGGGAGGGGCCTTCTGGTTCCCATACTCAGCTTTCAAAGGCAGGTTATTATTTCAAAAGCCTCCAAAGCTTTGGTCAGTGTCTATGTTGACCTGGCTTCACCTGCTATACCTGTAGATGGGATTTTCTCTAACAACACACTCCTCTCACAGCTCCCTGCTCCCTGGCAGCTGACTCAGCGTGTTAAGCCTATAACTTCCTTCTATAATTTGCTTCCAGACCTGGAAAGATGCTGAAGGGACTCAGAGGCACTTCAAGGCACAGCTTAGCCTGGAGATAAGAATGGCCATGACAGCAGCTGGGTAGGCCATTCTGTTGGAAGGGTGGGGAGACCTGGGCGAGGTTCAAGTTCAGTGATGTTGACGAAGCTATGGAGAGAGAGTTCTCTCTCACCCTACTCACCCTACTGTGGTGGGGCTGCCTGGGTGGAGTAAGCTGATAGAAGCCTCTCTACTCGAGCTCTCTGAGGTAGTAGACAACCTGAGGAGGGACCTCAGCCCTGAGCAAGACCTCTAGGGCCCAGGCTAGATTGGCATCCATATGTTCCATATGATAAGAGTGACTTGGGGAGGCCCTGTTCTCGGGTGGAGGTGGAGTCACTGGGACTCTGAAGAACAGCAGTTTATCATTCGGTCTCCACCCAACCCTAGGAGGTTCTCCAGAGACTGATAAACTCTGCATGCCGTGTTTTCAAATAATTGTACATTTGTTCCTGTTTACATAAGTGGTTAATGATCATACCTGAAAAAATGCTGACAAGAGAAAAGAGCATTCTAAAGTTCCCCTAAGTCACACCAATCAAAATAACCTGTATTTTAGATTCATTTGGTGCATTGCTTTATGCATTTAAAATGGTATAGTATTAATCAGGATATAAGTATAATCTATATTTCTTACCTCATAGTACCTCACAAGCTATCTTTGCTATAAAAAACTTTATAGACACAATTTTCTTTTGAGACAGTCCCTCACTATGTAAATTAGGCTGTCCTCAAAGACAGATCTGTTTGCTCCTGCCTTCTAAGTGCTGGGATTAAAGGCATGCACCGCCATGCCTAGCACTATAAACACAAGCTTAAGAGTCTTCCTTTGATCTGGAGGAGGTGATACATTTTCTGTCATTTCTACAGTGTTAGATTATTTCAGTTTTACATGGTTACAAATAAGGTCATATTAACATACCATATTTTATACCTTCAATTACTTCCTTAGAGGAAATCTCCAAGGTGGGATTTGTCTACTTAACACGCACATAGACATATATAAGAATGAAATGCTTGGATCTGGAGAGATGACTCAGAAGCTAAGAGCACTGAGAGCACTGACTGCTCTTCCAGAGGACTCAGGTTCAATTCCCAACACCCCTATGGTGGCTCTTAACTGTCTATAATGCCAGTTCAGGGGACCTGACACCCTCACATAAGCATATATGCAGGCAAAACACCAATGCACATAAAATGAAATAAATCATTAAAAAAGAATGAAATGTTTAATACTGTATATAGACATCTCAAGATATCTTCTAGTTTCTAGGGTGTATAATATATTCTCAATGTAAAATATTAAAATACAGACATAAAAATAATAGAAAATGATTAATAATCCTACCATTGAACAATAACTCTTTCATATAAAGGCATCCCTTAGATTCAAGATGGGTATGTGTAGAGTATTCACAAAACTGACTGCATATTCCATACATTCTAATGTTCAAGTCTCTTACAGAAAATAGTGGCATGTCTGCCATAAGCTAAGCTCACTGTCCTGGGAACATCAGATCTTCCTACCATGTTTAATGCAATGGGAATGCCATTCAAATGCCATAGTGTGCCCTTTAAGAGATAACAAGAAGAGATCAGTACATAGTCAATACAAACACAATCTCCTACCCCTGCATTCCACTCAAGGTTCATTGAATCCACAGATATAAAATAGTGACTACAAAAACTTGACATGATGGTACCCTCTTCTTCTCCTGCTATCCTGGAATCATCTGGTATGTAAAAATTATATTTGCTTATTTTAATGTATTTTTCCATATCATTGAGAATGCTTCTAAAACATATTTTTCCTGCGTATGTGGTGCGTGTGTGTGTGTGTGTGTGTGTGTGTGTGTGTGTGTGTAAGTTTGGATCTATGTGTGCAAGTCAGATTGAAACACGAATCTTCTCATATGGCTCTCTACTAAGGCAAGGTCTTTCACTTAATCTCAAACAGTGCTCACCGATTCAGCTAGTCTAAGTAGCCAGCTAGCTCCAGGTAACCCCCATCTCCTCCTCCTGTGTTCTGGGATTATAGGCTTGTGGACACACATGCACATAGGTTCTAGGTGTCTAAACTCCAATATTCATGCTTGTGAAGGAAAAAACTTTTACTAGGTAAACCACCTCCCCGGCCCCTTGATCGAGATTTTAATCACTATAGAATGGTCCATTGTATGTCCCCTCCCCTATAGCTGTTGTTATTTAACTCCTTCTCAACCCATCCCCAATTTCTGTCTGCTACACACTACAGCAAATGCTAAAACAGCCCCTACATTTATGATGAAGGGACTGTCTTAGTGACTGTCACAGAATTACGGTTTTCTGAGAGTCTTCAAAGGAGCTGGTGTCCTGAAGGTTTAAAAGCCAGATTTCACCCAGAGAAGGAGGCATACAGAGTATTTAGGTGGGGAGGGGGGTGTACAAGAGAGTGTGATAGTCTCCCAGTAAGCACTCCAAGGGGGCATAATGACTTGTCACCCCAGAAGGGAAGGGTGGGGGACTCAAGGGATCCTGTTAGGACCCTCAGGTTCAAATGTCAGAAATGTCACTAAACTAGACTAAGCCAAAAAGAGAAGAATTCATTTGTTTACAGGTTAACCAGAAGCCAGTGGGTAGCTGACTTCAGTCTTGTTTAGATACAGAACACAGATCATGCTCCCAGGAGCTCTTCTGTAGCCTCCCTGCCTGCAGCCCTCTGACTGAGATCTCTTCTCAGGCAGCATCTCCTCGTGTGACAACAGACACCGTCAGCAGCTCCAGATGGATATGGTCCCCATCATGCTTTATCCTGGTTCCTATTCATGCATCCCAAGCTGGACGAGCCACACTGAGCCATGTGGGTATATTTGCAGGAGGCAGAGCCCACAAGAACCACATGACGTCACCTGAGAAAATAGTTCTTCAAAGGAAAACTCCTTTGATGTCATGAAATGAAGGGCTGGATGCTGGACAGGCAAACATCTGGTGTGTTCATCACCTCACAAAGCAAGATGGGATCAAGGGTCGTCATTCTGAATCACTCCAGGAGTTGGTCACTCAAGAACACAGATTAGGACGCATCAAGGTGGGCTTGCCTAGAGTTCTGGCGCATTGTACGGAGTCTTGCCCATGGCGCCACCTAGTGCTGCATTGTGCTATAGCAGAAAAGCGGAGGGGAAAGCACGGGATTGGGGACTCCTCCATTCTGCAACCAGACTGGGTGCTGCCTGAAAAGCAAGGGGTCATTTCTCAGTAGTTTGACGGCAATAGTGACAATTGGGAACACAAAGCTAAGATGTGAAAGCAGCCGGTAAATATATCTGGTTTCCTGGAAGAGGGAAGAAACCCAGTCTACATGATTCTGGAATTGCACTAGCTGCCCTGAGCAAAATTAGGAGAGCTGGTATTAATATCACTTAGAAGTGCTCAGTGCAGGAGTGGGCCTTTCCTAGGGAGAGAGTTCCCTGGCCTTATGGTGTAGTCATTTGATGGCTCTAACTTCTAGATGTAATGTGAAGACCCCTTTTACTGGGTGTGGGAAGCAGCCATAACACATCTGATACAACCTTACTCCACCTTGGAAGAGAAAGAAATCAATAGCCAAATGTCGCAGAGACAATGGTGTCTTCCTCCTTAGTGTCTCTTTTCTGGAGTTTTCCTGTATCCAGGAACCCCCACTCCACCTCCAGGCAGCCCAGTGCTCTCCCACTACTGTCTAGACCCTCAAATCTTCCTCCCCCACACAGTGTCTGTGCTACACAGTTGGTCCCCTTCTCTCCAACTCCCAGCATTTGACACAGCTCACTGTCAGCAAAAGTCTAGACATAAGCTCATACTGGAGCTCTGCTTTTAAAAAATGACCAGTTTCATTCTAAATATCCCAAGTTCCACATTTCAGTTACTTTCTGTGTGTTCATTTCTGTGTAACTCTTAGGGTTTATTTTTTTAAACTATTACTATTATAAGTATGTACACTGGGGGAGGGGCTGCGCCAGTGTGCGCATATGCAGACCACAGGACAACTTTGTCAAGTGTGTTCCCTTCTACTTTTATAAGGATCCTGGGAGTGAGACTCAGGTCTCAGGCTTGTGGTATTGCACTGGTCCCTTTGACCGAGTTTTAATTTTGTTTCAGTGGAACATCAGAACTGTAACAAGACCTTCATAGGCTCGCAGACCTCAGTTGTGATGGTAACTGTGACATGTAACTGACTCCATGAGGGAGGTGCCATTTGGCCTGTAAGACTCAGCACACAGACAGCACCACCCGCCTAAAATGAAAGCAAAGACCTAGTCCATCAAAGTCCACAGTTCCGAGAAGTCTCTAAATGTATGAACCTTGCTTCTTGGCTTCTGTAGTTCTTTTTCTGGCTAGCTTTTCTTGTTAACTGAAGTGGGTCGACCCAGAACATGGCTTTTGTCCTTAAAAGTTCACCCTGAGAAAGGCTTGGGTCTACACTTGGATCCCAAACATTCAGTGTAGTCACTGACAGGCTAAGAAAGACTTTCTATTGGCTTAAACCCAAGTCCCAGCAGTCTTCTCTGGTGGATATGGCAAACAAGAACCACAGTGGGAATTTTATAATATAACCTTCTTTGTCAGGGAAGAAAGTAAATAAGATATTGTGTATCTTGTAAGCCCATGTTGGATTTGTCTCAATATGTAGCTCAGGATGACTTTGAACTCCTGATCCTCTTGCCTCTGCCTACTGAGTGCTGGGACCACACACACGCACTACCAAGTTAGCCTAATATAACCTGAATCCTCCACAAATCTTAGAGTCTCATCAATTAAAGAATAATTGGGCCAGGCAGTGGTGGCGCACACCTTTAATCCCAGCACTTGGGAGGCAGAGGCAGGCAGATTTCTGAGTTCGAGGCCAGCCTGGTCTAGAGTGAATTCCAGGACAGCCAGGGCTACACAGAGAAACCCTGTCTCCAAAAACCAAAAAAAAAAAGAAAGAAAGAAAAAAAGAAAAAAAAGAATAGTTGGTTAAAATCCATGAGCTCAAGCTCTAGCTGTGAACAAGTCTGATTATTTGCTAAAAATACTTAAGGACGGCCACATGACAAGCCCTGTGATGGTCAACAGGTGACAGACAGATGTAAATAAACAGCCTGGATCCCTCAAGAGTGGCAGTGAGGAAAGCTTCTACTGAGTGCCACATTGGGCCATGCACACTACATTAGGTTATGTATTGCCCTTAGTCCTCTCAGGTGAGAATTTCTAGTTTCATTTTGGGAAAAGAAAAAAGGAAAAGAAAAAAGAACCCTGGGCACCAGGTTTGATGCTCAGCAGGTTTGATCCCTGGAGGCCTTGTAAAAGTGGCAGAAGAGATTCAACTCCATAAAGATGTCTTCTGATTCTAGGCACACACCAGAGCATGTCTACCCCTCTCCCAACATGCACCGAGCACAATAGTACATTTTTAAAATAAGGACCTTAGTTCTAGAAAAAAATAAAACAAGACCCAAACCTCAAACTTCCCTCCTTCTGCCTACAAGCAAATAAGCTATTCACAAGTAACGAACAATTGAATTTTCAGTAGAGAAAGAGACCTCTTTGTGACACACCCCTGCGGGGGTAGGGGGCATATTTTCCTTACAACTGGATCCAGGACATAGAGCTAAACCTACTGGCTTAGCCCTGGTGGGTCAAACATCAGGGACATTAGTCTTCTCAATACAGACTAGGAGTAGAAATACAGACTGGAGTAGAAATACAGACTGGGAGTAGAAATACAGACTGGGAGTAGAAATACAGACTGGGAGTAGAAATGAGAGGAGGGGTTGGAATGAGTGACATGGAAAACTGTCCAGTGCAAAAGTGGGATTACTTCCAACGGAGTGACTCGCTATCCCTAAAAACTGTCCTGGTGTTGATTTGGATTCCTCCACTCATTCCAACCATTGCTGTTGGCTTTCCTTGCTGAGCCGAGGTGCAGAGACACAAACGTCCGCGCCCTCTAGTGGCATATTCCTAGTGTCAGTGTAGGGCTCAAAGAGTTAATGGCAACACACCAAAGAGGCAAAGCTTAGAGTCAGTTGCGATGGAGTTCTGAATCCCAGTCCCCCCGCCCCAGAATCCATCAGAGCAACTCAAACGATGACCATGTCACCAAAAAGTCCATATCCCTGAGCCTGGAAGCCTTCTCCACCACACGGTCACTTTCAGGCTTCCAGAAGAGCTTCTGCACGGCCTCCCTTGCTCTCCTCTGTTTTCACTCAATGTTAGTCAACTAATCAAACACAACTTCTCCAGGTATCTGTCTCTGAACACAGAGGGAGGCCGACAAAATCTCAGCATCCCTGGGAGCGCAGGAACAAACGCATGAGGACCACAAAGTCCTGTCCGTGCCAACAAAGCCTGGGACACAGGGCACCCTCAGCAACTGCTGGTGTCTGAAGGAGAGGACATCTTGAGAGCTCCACTGTGCCCAGATCTCCTCTCCATCTAGAACCACGGCGCATCCCACTTTGACCTTGCCCCAACCTTCTGAAAGCGGCAGACTGCAGTGCAGGGCTTGAGAGTGGACAAGGAAAGGACACAGGTTTTGGTGGAGGATCCTAGGTACAGGTCAGGCCACAGGATCAGAGGCAATAGAGAGCCCACTTGGTATCTCAGAGGAATTATGTGAATCAGCTAGGTGGTGAAGAGTTCTCTGGGGACACAATAGTCAGTAGTCAACCCATTCCTAAGGGTCACCTTTCAAGACCCCTGGAGCCAACCAACCAACCAACCAACCATACATATATAATATACTAATATATACCAAGTGGTTTTTCCAAAGCATGTATGCCTATGATAAACCTACAATGGAAATGATGTTTTTCAGGTAAAGAATATATACAGTCATTGAACACATAACATTCACCCACTTACTTAATGAGTGACCAAATTGTATGAATCAAGCACAAACGCTTTCCAAGCAGTCCCCCACCCCCACCAGAGCTTAAATCTGATGTAGTTTCAGTTATGTGTGGTCAACCACTGCCTGAAAATATCAAATGGTAAGTTCCAAAAACAGTACGGAAATTAGAAGTTGCACACACTCTGGGGATTGCGAAGAAAACTTGCACCATCCTGCTCTGTCTCACAAGACATGAGTCACCATTTTCTCCAGGGTATCCATGCTGGGTACACTACCTTACTGTCAATATTTAGAGGTCATCTCTGTTATCACATTGACCACTGTTGTGCTGCAGTACTTGTGTAAAAGTAATCTTTATTGTACTTGATAACAGCCCCAAAGTCCAGGAGAAGTAATGCTGAAAGCTTTATTCCAATATACAGTTTCATTTTACTTTTAAGTAATGCTAACCTCTTACTGTGCCTAATTTATAAACTTTATCATAGGTATATATGCTTTGGGAAAACACTTAGTATATATTAGTATGTATGTGTATGTATGTTATATATGTATGTATGTATGTATTGTCACATGGCAACAGAGAGCTCTGTTATAGTTAAAGACCAGAGATGGGGAGAATATTTGCAATTGATCTTGGACACTCAGGTCCATAAAACTCCACCCTAGTTTTTCTGGATTCCAAAACAGATTAGGAAATAAATTGATCTTAAAGCATTAATTCATTTACAGTTTGGATGTATGAGGAGAGAGAGGTTGCTTCCTCTTTGTGTCTGTAGCAGCCTTACAATTTATAGAAAGCACGAGACAGAGGCCAGGAGATACTGATGTCGGACCTTTGAGAGCAACAGAGCCTTTCTTAGCACTGGTGAGCTTCACCCAGGGGATTAGGGTATCAGAGCAACACTGAGAAAGTGTCTCTCAAGCTGATAAGGAATAAGGAACTTGGACAAAGAGCTGAACAGAGTGAAAGTTATAAAAATGAGAAAAGCTCCTGAGAGTGGGAGGGTCCCCAGAGAGAGGTGCCACTGAGCTGTGTCATCTAGAGACTTGTTATTGGACTTATGGCAGACACTGAACAAAGACTGAGGTAATTTTATTGAAGTTGGTTATTTTCTGGGTATGTCACAGGCTGAGCCAATGTGGGCTCACACATTCCTGTACACCCTATTGGTCCAACCAGGGGACATAATTGTGTGCTTTTTACCCAATCACAGGCATAGCCACATGCTTCGTTCTTTCTCTCCCCCTTGTCTTCTTTTACTGGTCCTTAATTAAACTATGTTCTCTCTTTGTTCCTAGGTTACATGACTAGCTTGTAGTTGGCCATGGCCCTTGCCCTTACAAGGAGCTGACTCCTACCCAATACACAGATTTGGCTGTGAGGCCATTTGTCAGCCGTCAGGTCGCCTCCACTGGCTCCATCCTCTACATGGTGGAACACAAGTGTCTCTCTTTAGAACTTAGAATGTCTCCTCTGTCCCACCAGGGTTCTACCCATTCTCCTTCAGCATGGGACTACAGTTACATGTCACCCTCAGTCCTACAGAAAAACTCCTCAGGTTTCGGGGTGGGGGGGGTGAGAGAGAGAGAGAGAGAGAGAGAGAGAGAGAGAGAGAATCTGACTGCTGCTGGTTCTGAAAATGGAGGAAGGGGCCATGGATGAAACAAGAAATGCAGCAGCTGTAATTTTCCATAACCTCAACTGATTTCCACCAATGTATTTGAAATTTACTTTGATTTATGGTAGTCTATGTTCTTTTAATATTATAAAACCCATACTGCTTCCCACACTGGAAATGGAATTTGGGGTAACCGTATGCTTCCACACTGGAAGATGGAATTTGGGTAACATTATGCTTCCACACTGGAAGATGGAGTTTGGGGCAACCTTATGTTTCCACACTGAAAGATGGAATTTGGGGTAACCCTATGTTCCACAGTGGAAGATAGAATTTGGGGTAACTGAATCTGTGTTCCTGGGCCATGGTCACATGGACCTCATATTTGGCTCCAGAATAAACTATTTCTGTATCCCCTTTGAGGTGAGAGCTGTGATTTTGTGTGACAACAGCAAGTCCCTAATGTTAATATCCATCAAGCTAGACTTGCCCCTGCTCTTATAGGCTGAGGTATGCCATGTTATAACCATAAAGATGGAACTGATCTGTTTGGTGGCAAGCAAAGGGCTAGCAAAGGAAGCTAGTGTCTATGCTGTTAAACAATCTTAAACTCTCTACTTAACCTTCTCAAGTCACCTTTCCAGTTATTTGTTAATATAACCATTATTATCTATCTAGTTAATATAGTCTTATTATTATATTATATAGCTATATCTACATATAGATATATAGATAAACATGAATAATATATGGATAATATATTATCTAGATAATGTAATATTATATTTTCTAGTTAATATAATTGCTGTAGTAGAAAACCCAGGCAAAGAGCAGGAAGAAACATGAAGCCTCTTGCCCCAATCTTGAGAGCAGTGCTGGCAAGCAACAGATTCACTGGAGAGGAAGCAGGACTGTAAGCATTGTTTAGAAACACAACAAACAGCCTGGCAGGTCAGAAGGTCAGCCTCTTCTCCAGCAAGGAGCTAGGAAGCCAGCTGTACACACAGGGCACTTCCCAGAAGGGGTCAGCTTTGGGAGGCCCCACTAGAGACTGAACAGATGTTCTCTGGGTATAGGAGAAACTTTTACTCTGTTAAACCTGGCCCAGACCATGGCTGTCCCAGATCTGTCTCCCCAGTTTCTAGGAGGTTAACTGAAAGCAGATGTGTTACACTAACCCAGTTTTTATGTTGCTATTCATGAGAAGCCTCAGTTTCCCTATGTGAAGCTTTGAGGAACTGCAGTTGTAGTGTCTGTGCTAGATCCAAAGGAAAGAATCTCAATTAAGGACACATCGTGAACATTTATGATCTAATTATGAAATCACTTTCATGATGATGCAGACACCAGTGTCACTGGACTTAAGGTTACAGCCTGTGTCACAAGCCAGGTTCAGGCACCTATCTTGGATAAGTAGATTAATAGATCTAAATTAATAGCAAAAGCAGAAGAGGGAGATTAATTCAATATGAGCACACTAGGAAGAGAGACAGAGAGGTCCAGCAACTTTCCAAGTCCATCTTCAGGGTCCTGACCCAAAGTTACAGTTTAAGTGGAGGACTGGAGTGTCTTCTGCGCAGTGGTTTAAAAGTTCCAGGATATAAGTTTCCTCTCTGGCTGGTCCAGGCTTTAATCTTTCTCTTCTTCCAGAATGAGTCCTGGGGAAACTGCAGTTTCTTCCGGTCCATTGTTTGAACAGTCTGACAGAGAAACGGAAGCACACAGTGTCTCTTTAGAACATCTTCATGTCTTCCAGCCTGGATCTACCAAGGACATTTAGACAACCATACAACTTATGAGGCATTTTTTTTTTTCTTCAAGGAAGTCTTCCTTGACAGCTAACACTAGAATATTCCTCTCATGCGTTGGGTCTGTTAGTGCCCCTCCCAAGTCCATGTGCACCCAGAGCCTATAAATGTGTTCTCATGGAAAACATGGTCTTTGCAGATGCAAAGTGAGATAGACTCATACTGGAGAAGAGTGAGAACTGCATCCCATATGACTAGTGTCTTTATAAAAGAAGGTCAAGGTGCAGAGAACAAGAGGCTGCAGAATGTTCAGCTCTAGGGGAATATATACACCATACTCTCTTCTTCAAAGTCTCGGGGATCATCGTAGAAGAGAGGACCGAAAGCGAGTAAGAGGCCAGGGACGCTAACTACAAGGAAACATCTGCACATCAGAGTGGCTGCACATATGAATTCATGGTGATTGTGACAACATGTACAAGACCTGTGCAAACTCAAGCCATACCAAATCCCTGTATGGAGAGGTGAGGTGGGCACAGAGGTCAGTCTTTAACAAAGGGGCTATTGACAATAATTAGCTGCTAGGAAAAGGGTCGATTTGCCCCAAGAGTTGCTCTAAGAGTGAAGCACCTAATAAATTGACTCCACTCCAGTGGAAGGCTACTCAATGAAGACTATATGGGCAGCAAAAATTGACCTTGACAAAATTGGGTTGGAAGGGAAGGGGGATGGAGCCGGAAAGAGTTGAGTAACAGAAGTATATTCAAAACACTTCGTATGATACTTTAAAGTGTGTGTGTGTGTGTGTGTGTGTGTGTGTGTGTGTGTCTGTGTGATATATAAATGTCAAACAAAAGCTAAAAGGTACCTGAGGAACACCCAAAATTGTTCTCTGACTCCCATGAAAACACACACACACCTATACCTGCACGTGCACTTGAACCCACACCTATAAACATGCACATAAATATACATGTACATATCTACACCCTTAGAGATACCGAGGACTACTGATGGTAGAAGAGACACAGGAGAATCCTTCCTCTCTTACAATCTTTAGCAAATGCACAGTCACACAGGCACTTCGATTTAGAACCACAGCCCATAGCACTGGAAGACCATAGCTCTCTGTTGCTTGAAGCTAACCAGTTCAGGGTAAGTGACAGCAACTCCAAGAAATGAACACCTATACAGGGTCATCTTTTCCTATATTTTTCTTCCATCTTTCCAAATAACTGTTACATATGAATTACTGGAAAATAATGTGTTGTATAACGATGCTTACTATTCTAAACTACTAATAGAGGTTCCCTTAAAAGATACTACACAATCCCAACCAGTTTATCAAATACAAAGTAAAAATTTTAAAGAACAGAATATTTTTAAGTAGCCTGGTCCTTAACTAAGAGCATCTCAGTGGCCACCAAGGTCAGTGTTTGAATGCCAGCTGGCCTTAGATACATGGTATGGGATTTTCTACTGTATAAATTATCCAAACTGGTGGTTTGATTTTTTTTTTATAGCAACAGACTGTCAACAAATAGCACCAAAGTAGGAACCAGAAACACTCATTTTGGAATCCCTGAGTTCCCCTTGGGATCTTGTACAAGTCTGTCCAATCTCCCCAGTTTCTAGGTTCCTTGACTGTTAAAGGAAGTGATAAGGGATGGGGCAGTTCCTTCTTTAGCTCTAGTCATCTGTGGTTTTATGATTCTATTATAAACGAATAGTTCAAAGTTGGTGCACACAGATCCCCACTCATGTATACCCTTGGACCCAATCAACAATGGACTGGAAATATTTCCTACACAGTGCATCAGTAGTAAATATATACAGATGTTCTTTTTCCTTGTCCTTATCCCACAATAGTGAAGTATATATAGCAACTATATGCACAGACCTTATTTGATAACAGGTCTTAATAGCAATTGAGAGATGAGTTAAAGTATTCATGAGGAATATGCAAATACTTCTTATGTAAGGGACTTCAGCACATGTGGATTTTGATAAATGACAAAGTCCTGGAGCTAATGCCTCACAGATCCTGAGGGACAAGTGTTATTCAACCTAAAGCACAAAAGTCTTGGTCACTGCTATGTACAGCAACTCAATCTGCTACTGGCAACAGAAAATGAAATTCGAGGATGCAGACAGGGTGTGCTGCTGGGTCCTTGATAGCTTCTATAGAAAGAATTTCAGCATGAGTCAGAGCATTCATCGAGTTACCAGAAAAGCAAGAGTCAGTTGGAGAGACTCAAGTGCAGTCAAGTGCAGACAGGATTGCACCTCAGCATCACAAAAGTAGGAGAAATGCCCAGGGTTCAGCTAGGTGGAAATAGAAATCAGAACCAGAGATGGGGCGGGGGCTTCCTTCTTTGTGTTTCCTCTATTTCCTAGCAAGCTATCCTATGTCAATTCCCTCTTGTGGGACTTGGATGACTCCTTCAGGGCAGACCATGGCTGAATATCAGCCTTTCTGAAGCCGAGTGCTGAACTGGGACACCAACTGTGACTATCCAGGAACCTACCTGATATGCATGTGTATCTCTCTGTTTGCTTTCTTATTGATTGATTGATGGTTCATTGAGAGAAAGTTTCATGTAACCCAGGCTGGCCTTCCACTTGCTATGTAGCAAAGAGGCTAACCTTGATCCCCAATCCTCCTGCTTCTTCCTCCCTTATGCTAGGATGACAAATGTGATTCACAACGTCAAAGATTGTTACTCTTCCTCCTCCCCCTCCTCTTCTTTTATTGTTTGTTTGTTTTGAGTCAGGATTTCTCTGTGTAGCCCTGGCTGTACTAGAATTCATTCTGTAAACCAGGCTGGCCTCCAATTCACAGAGACCCACCTACCTCTACCTCCAGAGGGCTGGGATTAAGGACTTTAGTAGAGACTAATTTCTAAGCACAGTCTGTGACTCAACCTCAAACAACTGTTCCACAGCTCCTCCAATTTGACCAGGTAATCACAGATACAGGAAGGACATTTCCAGATTTGGGATGGCCCCAAATAGACTGCCTGTGACAAGACAGTTAGTTAGCTGGCTCCCTTCTCAGGAGAACAAAAAAAAAAAAAAAATTCCTTTGAAGAATATGGAATATTCACCTGACAGTTAAGTTGGATCCTTGATGCTGATTGTAATTCAACCACATTACTAATTGATTCTCTGATACCAAATAAATTTGGAGAACTGGAACCAGACAGGCTGCTCATAATGGTCCCCAGTGGTTTTGTGATAGTAAACTTTGTCCGTGAACAGGTATCTCCAGGATGGAGTAGGCAATGGACTTTATGTCAACCTTGAATGCAAGGACGTTTGATAAAAACCGTAAGTCGTCCTGCAAATCTCCTGGTTGCACAACATAGACAGTGATCTGGTTTTCACTGGCAAAATTGTTTTGTTCCCGATTCTATTCCTCAAATAGGATTAGTAGATATTTTATGACATCTGGGACCACTAAGTTCACACAAAAAGCCCTTAACGATCCATCCCAAGGGATCTATCTCACTGCTAAACTCAAATGTTAACTTTCTGCTTGTTGTTTCTTTTCTATTTTTGAGTCAGAATCTCTCTACATAGCCCTGGTTGTCCTGGAACTTAATATGTAGTCCATGCTGGCCTTGAACTCACAGAAATCCACCTGTCTCTGCCTCCCAAATGCCAAATATATGCATCATCACTTAAAATGATGCTGACAGCCATTTTACAAAACTGATTTTGACGGAGTGCAAAGGGGGACCTGTGCCATCTTTAATGTGGGATGGTGGGTATGTATATTACACCTCACAAAACTTACATACTGAAATTAAAGCGGATGACATATTCTGTTTTGAGTTCCAGTGATTAGTTAGCATGATAGCTCTCAAATACCATGTAGTGAAAAACATTCTACTTTTGGGGTCAACATTAAGACTAGCTGACCATAACAATCTGCTCCGTACATATTGTCTACACAATCCAGTGTCCCAGATGATGACATCATTGCAGATTCCCAAAGAGTGACCCTCCAATCTCTGAACTGACCTTCTCATGTTCCCTTTAGATCATGCAGGCTAACGCTTTCAAACTCAGAGAGCTTGCAACACAAGCATGAGACCTGGATTTGATTCTCAGAACTACAAAAAATAAGCTGCGTGTGGTGGCACGCACTTGTAATTCCAGAGAAGGGGAAGCAGATACAGGTAGATTCCTGGGGCTCGGTGGACAATCTGGGTAGCTAAATTAGTGAATTCCACATTCACTGACTGACCCTGTCAATAGATAGATAGATAAATAGATAGATAGATAGATAGATAGATAGATAGATAGATAGATAGATAGAGATAGATAGACAGACTAGATGGCATCCTGAGAAACAAAAGCCAAGGTTGGCCTCTGGCCTTTACACATACCTGTAGATACACATCCATCCATGTACACACACACACACACACACACACACACACACACAGAGAGAGAGAGAGAGAGAGAGAGAGAGAGAGAGAGAGAGAGAGAGAGGCAGACAGACAGACAAAGAGAGAAAGAGACAGAGAAAGACAGAGGGACATAGAGAGAATTAGAATCCCTAAAGAGGCAGAAGCTACACCCTATACAGAACACAGAAGCATTGGGCATCATCAGCTCTTAAGATTAAAAGATCAGAGTCTCAGAGCAGGGAACTAAAGCAGGATAGCTAGTTAGAAAGTAAGAGTGGACACGAAGCAGGAAAGGGCCCCTTCATCCCCCAGTTCTTATGTTTGTTTTTCCTGAAGCCCCAGGAATTTCTTCTTAACTAACCAGCCACCTTCAAAAGAACTGCCCTCCAGTTCCAGAGAATCATCACAGACAAGACTGTTAAAATGGAGGTCCAACCTTCTTGTGACCTGTGTAGAGAGAACACCCCTTTGATCAGGGTTTCTATCTGTAGTAGCACTCTTTACTGCAAGCCCATACCATGTACCTTTAAAAAAAGATCCCTCATCAAAGATAGAATTCTGAGGGTAACAGAAAGAAATATACCACCATATGCTTTGCCTAATATCTAAAGTTAGTTGTACATGAGGTGGCTTCAACTCCCCCAAGGTCACATGTGCAGCTCCTTCTGGATGCTGAGGTACATGCCTGCCTTTGGGGCTCTTCAGTTGAGTCTTGTAAATTTGATGGCTTTGCTTCATCCTGAAATTCTTTTCTGTGGAGGACATCAAGGACCCAGCAGCATCTAAGTAGAAGTCACATGGCTCTAAGCAGGAAGGCTCCGATTGCTCTGCCTGCAGTATTGAATTTCTTGCTGAACTGAATTTTAAGTCCAGTTGTGTAACATTACCAGAAAGGACAAGTGACCCAAGCTGGGGCTAGACCAAGGATTCTGTTTTAAGATGGAGAATGACTGGTTCTGTGCCCACATGTTTTACCCAATAAATAGGACTTTTAACATAAAAATATCTTCAGGTGTCTAGTAGGATGGTCCCATCTGTGGTCTAAGCCCAGTTCCCAGGTCTTCATTGTCAAGTACATAGCTCTGCAACTTCAAAGCGATTAACTGAGCTATGGAGATGCTGGGGGCTAGGAATACATCATGGAGCCAGTATGCAGAAGCAAGTGCATACTTACTTATTTATCCTCAAAACCAGGGCACAGGATGGGTGTTTGGCTTTGGAAAGACAAAATACTACAAAATACCTTCCTATTTATAAAACAAGAACAGTTACGGGCAGAATGAAAACACGCGCAGAACTTACTGGGTGAGATGACCTAGTGAATAAAAGTACTTGTCATGCAAGCTTAGGGGGCTGTGTTCAGTCCCTGTAACTTAGAATGGAAGGAGAGAACCTTTTCCAGAAAGTTATCCTTGACATGCCCAGACATGAGCTGCAGCACATGCGCCCCACCACCCCTAATCATGCGCATAAGAATGAATGAATGAATGAATGAATGAATGAATGAATGAATGAATGATAGTGTCCTGGGTTAAGCCACAAGGCCTAGACCTTGCTAGGTTGTGTTGTTTTCTAGAATTCTTTGGAGCACGAAGAAAAGCTAAACCGTGGTCGCACCATCACCTTGCGGCGTGGGGACAACCAGGCTAGCCAGAGATGCCCAGGAGCCAGGTGGACCTCCTTCACTCAGAGGCGCGGGAGCCCAGCAGGAGTCTGGAGGCTAACCCTGCACTCGGTGCCAATCATCCGGTATGCCCCGCCCCACGCAGGCCCGTTTTCCCACCCTCCCCAGCGGGCGAGCTCTCGCCTCCTACGTGCGCGCGCCGGCGCGAGCTGTGACGTGACGTTGGCGGGCGCGCGCAGCGTGGCTCCCGGAAAGGAGCCGAACCTCCAGGAAGCTGGTGGCCGGGATGCGGTGCGCTAGTGGCCGCCCGCCCCCCTGGAGCCGCGGCCCGCCCAGCAGGTGAGGCTGGGGTCCCGAGGGGCGAGGGCAGCGGGAGGCCACGGCCCTGTCCAGCCGTCGTCCCGGCCACATCCGGGCGACGCGCCGCAGCCCCGTGACCCCGGTGACAGGTGCTTGTCCCCCGACACCTTGCCGGGTCTCCGGAGCGCCCAGACCCCGTGGCGAGTGTGGGCTGAGGGAGAAGGACTGTTGCTCCGGGGCTGGATGGCCTCTGCCTGTCTCCCGAAATCTGACACCGACGCATGTAGCATCACGTATTTGCTTTGCTCTGCGCTTTGGGGAAGTTTCCTGTTGGATTTCCCCCGTGGGAAAAAATGGAGCTGATCGATAGATGGTGCACGGTTGTGTGTCTCAACTCGAGTCATGCGTGGACTTCTTTTAAAGGGACAGGTCTCCCATTCTCAGGAATATAACCCCAGAACCTGCAGGGCGCCTCAGACCCCAGCTAGGTGAATACAGGTGTTGAGACCATATGTCACTAGAAAACAAAAGAGATGCTTTATAATTCAAGACCTGCTTGTTACACAGTAAACTAGAGGTCAATAACAGTCCTAAACTAGACACCAAGTTAAGTAAGGTTGCAGGCTTTATAAAAGCTTTTGTGAGAGGAAATTAACTACATTTCCATCCTCAGGGGGGCCTAAGATCTGTATTGTGTTATCTTATGTTTAAGTTGTCTTTGTTATCTGGCTTGTTAATTGTTTGACATAGTTACAGAACTGTGCTTATTTTATGAGTGGCTAAATTCTTTTGCTTATCTTAATGTTGATTTACCATCTGTTTTAAAATTTATTATTATTGCATGTGTGTGAGTGGATGATGGGGAGGGGGGTATGTGCCTGTGCCTCCCCCCATGACTGGAGTTTATAGGATAACTTTTTCTGAGGTTCCAGGATATGAATTCAAACAGTTGTGTGTGCATTGTACTGTTTTCCCTGCTGAGCTATCCTGCCGGCCCCCACCACTTGTTTTGGTTGCTCATTGAATTTATGGCTTATATTCTTTTAGCCCTATCAGAAAATGAGTGATCTGAGACTTTGAGACAAACATGAGAATTGACCTAAGACTCTGTCTTCCCCCTGTATGCGTTCAGTTTGTTTCAATGAGGCTACATGTGAATCATGAGATTTGGAGTGCAGGAAGACATTAGAAAGTATAACAAGTTAATCTAGATTTTAAAAAGTATTACCCAGTGGCCCTGAGAGGTGTGCCATTGCACAAGCCGGATATGAAGAGGGAACAGCGTTATTAAAAGCCAGAGGCTAGTATTAGAAGAGCTTGTGTGACGCAGGCCCACCTTCCAGGACAGAGAGATATTATTGCGAGTTAGGCTAGAACAGGCTGTTGGTAGTGTGGGAACAGATGACGGATTGAGGCTTCCATGTGCTGCATGGAGAGACTGGTATTGATCCACAGGCTTTTGGGCTTTTCTTTGGTCGTACTTTTAAGGTAGCATTTCATAAAGAGTGTTTGCAGTGAAAGCAGAAGTGGCTTCCCACAAGATCTGTCTTGAAGCATGTCATCTGCTGTGGTCATCCAAGATATGTGGGCTGCTTGATGAAGAATTGACAGATCCTGGGGCTGGGGAGTTGAAATAGTTGGTAAGGTGCTTGCTGGGAAAGTAGGAAGACCTAAGTTCAGATTCCAGAGCTGGGGGAGCTGGGGGGAGCTGGGGGGAGCTGGGGGGAGCTGGGGGAGTTGGGGGAGGGGGTACTTGGAGCTCATTGGCTAGCCAGCCTAGCTAGTTAATGAGTTCCGTGTTCAGTGAGAGACCTTCATTGACAAAAATGTCTCATGGTGACCTGGCACACGTGCACACATACCACACGCATACACGCACATGTGTACCTGCACATACATGAACATACAGAATTGTCATTCACTAAAGAATTGACAGGCCTTAGTGAATGATGGGATGTTGGTACAGGAGAAGTAAGAACCAAAGCTGGCAGAGAATTCAGAACTTGGATATTTTACCCAGACTTGGCTTAATAAGTTGGAGATGTGGACCTGGGACTGGAGGGAAGTCCCATTCTGGGGAGAGACTGCAGAGCTGGTGCAGGGAAAGTGTCATCTGCATGAGGCCATTCAGGGTGGTGACCAGAATAGCACCTGAGTAGTAGGGGTAGGGCAGGATTGATGGAGACTTGCTGTTTAACCCAGAAGAACTGTGGAGCATGTGTGCAGCTCTGTGCATTCATTCTTCAAGTTGCTTTGTTGCATCTATCACCAGTAGCTGAGTCACTGCTGTGCAGCGGCCGTCACTTCAAAGCTCCCTGGCAGACTGTTGTTTCTTGCAAGCTCTGCCAGTGTTTGCAGTTGTTCAAGGTTCCCCTTTAATCGTCTGATATTTAAATGATTCTGTTTTGAAGTGCTCCTCATGTCATCTCAAGTTTTCTAACTCAAGAGTTAGCCTCTCCTAGAGCCTAACCTGTATTTGATTGATTGTACTCAATCGTGTGGTGATGGGTACTCTTGATTGTTAATTTGATGGGTTGGGGAATGCCTCAGACATTAGTAAGGCATGCGGCTTTCAGCCATGTCTGTGTGAGCATTTCCACAGAGGATTTGACAGAGCAGGTTAGCCCACCCTGAATGTTAGGTACTACCCCATAGGCTAGCTACATCGATGGAATAAAGAGGAAAAGGTGAAAGCCAGCTAGGGCTAGCTCAGCATCCTCCTTCTGTCCCCTCTTTCTCTCTGCTTCCTGGCCACCATGGCATGCTGCTCTGCCATGCCCTCTGAAACCATAAGCTAAAGCAAGTCCTTCTATTGTAAAAAGTTTTCTCCCATGGCAGCCCACATGGTACTAGAGCAGTAGCTAAGAGCTATATCCTGATCGACAAGCAGAGATACTAAGCCTGCCATGGGCTTCTGAAACTTCAAAACCTACCTCCAATAAGGCCACACCTTCTAATCCTTCTCAAATAGGGCCACTCCTTAATGACTAAGCATTCAAATATATGTGCCTGTGGGGGCCATTCTAATTCAAACCACCAGAGACTGTATTCCTTTACATAATACTCTACTAAGGAGGACCCTGCAGCTAGGGGGGCAAAAAAAAAAAAAATCTCTGGTAATAGGCCTGCTGAACTTTAGAAGTTTGTTTAAGCCGGGCGGTGGTGGCGCACGCCTTTAATCCCAGCACTTGGGAGGCAGAGGCAGGCGGATTTCTGAGTTCGAGGCCAGCCTGGTCTACCAAGTGAGTTCCAGGACAGCCAGGGCTATACAGAGAAACCCTGTCTCAAAAAAAAAAAAAAAAACCAAAAAAAAAAAGAAGTTTGTTTAAAACATGGCAGCAGTATTAGTTTGCTTGCCTGAGCTCTGGTGCCAAGAATTCTAGGTGCAGAAGCAGCAGTTGGAGTTTACATTTTAAGATCAAGTTACAGTATTATGACTTCTTGGCAACAATCAGCCTTACATCTGTTCTGAGTGAAAGTAATAAGTAATTTATGGACTGCCCTTTTGTCAAAATTCTACATGTTATAAAAGCAAAGTCCTGGGGATAAAAAGATTTAATCACTCAGTGATTAATAACACTAGCTGCTGTCTCAGAGACCTCACAACCACTCCAGCTGCAAGGGACTTGATGCCCTCTTCTGACCGCCAGCATTCAGGCACATGGACTTGCACACATGCATAAAGAAAAATAAAGGAAATCTTTTTAAAACTAAAAAGAAGGTCCTAAGACCAATACCAGGTGCAATAAGGTTTGCCAAGTATGCTGTGATTCTTGGTAAGGTGGATCTTAGAAATGTGTTCATCTCTCTTGGCCACACCCAAATTCTTTCCTACTTCTACCTCCTCCTCCTGTTGGCACCAGCCTTCCTGGGCTCTGTGCTGTCACAGGGGAGAGTCTAAGAATTCAACATTGCCATTGGTTGCTTTCTTCATCCTTTCCTGGACAATAGTGCAAGTTTTCATGTCCCTATCATGTCACATTTATAGTACAGAGGCATTAATGGCTTTTCTTCTCCCACATCAGTTCATGTTTAACACTCTTCTTGGGTTCTTAGCTCAACTATTGTGCAACTGTCATTGATTATTTTGTGTTCAAATTGCAGTTGCTATGTCTTTGTTTTTTCTTCTTAATTTAGATTATTTTCTTTTATGTCTATGAGTGTTTTCCCTGAGTATGTCTGAACTACATTTATTGCTGGTGCCCACAGAGGTCAGAAGTCAAAAGCGTTGGATCTTCTGGAATTGAAGTTACAAATGGTTGCGAGCCACCATGTGGGTGTTGGGACTGGAACCCAGGTCCTCTCCACAAGGGCAACAGTTCTCTTAGGTGCTGAACCATCTTTTCAGCCCTTTTCAGCCTGAGTTTTTAAAATAGTCTTTCTTCATATTTCCAGAAGAGGGAGGGAATCAAACACAGGTAGTTTGTCAAAAGTAATTCTGTGGTTTGTCCTGATGACAAAATTAATATATGTGTTTGAAAACCTAAGCAAGCCTAGGGAAGAAAGCAAAAATGGTCATCTGTCTTGATGTCACTCAGACATAAGCAACACTGTTAACATTTTGTTTATCATTTTTCTTCCCTGAATGGTGAAATGTTTTTATTTATACATGGTGGTGCTTCACCATATCAAGTACAGAGTGGCAATCACCTTTAATAGTCATATTGTGTTATTGTGTAAAAGTGCCCTCACCTCCATAAGTCACATTAGCTTTCCATGTGTTTTTATAGCTCTAGGAAGGAACCCAGGGTCTCACACGTGCAAGGCGTGTATTCATCTTCTGAGTGATATCTCCAGCCTTACTGTGACATTTGGGACAATGTTTTGCTCTTAACCACAGTTCTGTGGTGACCATCCTGTGCATGTTTCAGTCACAATCCACCCTATGAGTTCCCAAGAGTAAGTGTCTCAGTCAATGTTATATTGTTGTGAAGAGACATCATGACCACAGCAACTCTTATGAAGGGAAGTATTTAATTGGGACTTGCTTAGTTTCAGAGGCAGGCAGGCAGACATGGTGCTGGAGAAGGAGCTGAGAGTTCTAGGCAACAAGAAGAGAGAACCATTGATCCTGGCTTGGGCTTCTGAAACCCCAAAGCCCACCCCAGTGACACTACCTCAAACAAAGCCACACCCACTCCAACAAGGCCACACCTCCAGTCCTTCTCAAGTAGCCCTACTCCCTTATGACCAAGCACTCAAGTAGATGAGCCTCTGGAGGTCATTCATATTCAAACCACCACAGTAAGTTTCTAGACATGTAGAGAGGAGGGCAGGCACATTGAACCTGTCTACACTTGTCACTCGAATGCCTCTAGTACATGTTACCCCTCAACCCTCTGCCAGCCTGAGGGTGTTGGGTCCTGTTTTCCCTCTGTCTGGACACCCTGACCTTGCATCTTTTGTTAAGTGTGGGTATGCGCATGAATGTGAGTCCCTTTGGAGGCTCTGGCCATCAGAGACCCCTGAAGCTGGAATTAAAAATGTGAATGTTTGGGATTGAAGCTGGATACTACAGAAGAGCAACTAGTCCTCTTAACCACAGAGCCATCTCTCCAGCCTCAAGAATGGTGACCTTTTGTCTCAAATATTACAAGTTCCTTTCCCAAGCTATTGTTTTTGAGAAGGGTTTGTTGTTGTTTTAACATATGGGAGGTTTAAAATTATACATAGTTGTATTTTCTTTCTTTTGCAGTTTTTACATCGTTATATTTTCTTTCTTTTGCAGTTTGAGACATTGTATCATTTGGAGACAGACCTTAATTATTTTAAGATTATGTCAATATTTGCTTATATTATCACCTTTCCTTTTAATGAATATTTTAAAATTTTAAATCTTTAGGGCGCCGGGCAGTGGTGGCGCACGCCTTTAATCCCAGCACTTGGGAGGCAGAGGCAGGCGGATTTCTGAGTTCGAGGCCAGCCTGGTCTACAGAGTGAGTTCCAGGACAGCCCGGGCTACACAGAGAAACCCTGTCTCGAAAAAACCAAAAAAAAAAAAAAAAAAAAATCTTTAGGGCATTGAATTCCTCACTATATTAAAATACTTTAAAAGAGTTATTTTATAAAAAGTACATTAAAACTTACTATTAAACATCTATTATATTACAATGCTTTTTACATTGTGTATGTTTCTTGGTTGGTTGGTGGTTGGTTGGTTGGTCAGGTGGTTATTGATTTTTGGGTTGCTTTTTTTTTCAAGACAGGATTTCTCTGTGTATCCTTGGCATTTCTGGAATTTGCTCTGGAGACCAGGCAGGCCTCTAACTCACAGAGATCGCCTGCCTCTAAAGCGTTGGGATTAAAGATGTGTACCACCACCAACTGGCTATGAATTTTTAAAATATTTTTAATTATATTTATTTATTTTCACAGTAAGGAGGAAGAGGGGAGAATTGTATGTTCCTCCATTCTGGGTTTTAAATTCTTTTTTCCTTTCCTTTTCTTTCTTTTCTTTTCCTTTTCTTTCTTTTCCTTTCCTCTTCTTTTCTTTCCATCCCAAACACTGCCCCCTCCCCAGCCTCCTGCTTCCCACCTCACAGACTCCCTCCTCATCTCTCTCCCTTTCTCTTCTGAGAGGGTAGGGCCCCCTGGCGAAGCAAGTCTCTGCAGGATTAGAGGCATCCTCTCCCACTGAGGCCAGATGAGGTAACCCTGTTGGGAAACACATACCACAGCCAGGCTACAGCTTTAGGGACAGCCCCCACTCCAGTTGTTGGGAACCCACATGGAGATTGAGCTGCAAGTCTGCTACTTATGTGTGTAGGGGGCCTCAGTCCAGACCCTGTATACTCTCTGGTAGGTGGCTCAGTCTCTGAGACCTGCAGGGGTCCAGGTTAGTTGACTCTGTTGATCTTCCTGTAGAGTTGTTTTTCCCCTTCAAGGCCTTCAACCCGTCCCCCAACTCTTCCATAAGAGTATCTGACCTCCACCCAGTGTTTGTCTGTGGGTATATGCGTATATTTCAGTCAGCTGCTGGGTAGAGCCTCTCAGAGGACAGTTATGTTAGGCTCCTGTGTGTCCCTGGTTAGAGGCAGGCAGAGCTGTGGGTTGGGTTTGGTTATAAATTCTTAAGGGTTGGGTTCAAGTCAGATTATCTATATAGTTCTCCCTCCTAGTGTAGCTGGCACTGGTTCTTGTCTGGGATGGCCTTGTAAAGAAAGTCAACACAATTCTAATTCCAGAGCTCCCTGTTGTATTAGAGAGGCTCTTAAAAAGGACCGCGCTCCCTTTGTGCCCCAAGGGGTGCAGGAATTTCAGCCAGTAGACCTCAGAGAGGGGCATTCTACAGAGGCTGAGGACTCCACCACTTGCATTTGGTGTAGAGATCTCCTGAGATCCATGATGGTGTCTGAAGAGCTTTCGTTTTGATGTCCACACCCCTCACAGACCATGCAGAGGCCATGTGGGCCTGTGGAGCACTTGGATGAGGCCAATGTGGTGAAGATTTCAGACATTTCATAGTCACAGTTTTATATTTAATGTCATTGTTACTCTTCTAGCGGGTGTAAACCCAGGGCCTCACTCATGCTAGGCAAGCACTACAACTGTGCGGTGTCCTCAGCCTTTTACTTTTTATATGAAACCACCCCAGGGCACTGCTTTTGAGTACTCCTGTCTCAGCCTCCTAAATAGCTAGAATGACCAGCCTGTGCCACCACGTCTGGCTGCAGGGTTTCTATTTTAGCTCCTTTAAGTAGCCACACATAGCAGCCAGCTAGCTGCTTTATGAGCCACACGGGCTTGGGGGTCTTCTTTCACACCCAAGGAGTTAGGATGTTTTCCTCTCACTAAGAGAGAAAAGTGAGGAACAGAAGTCTCTCTTTGATTTGAAAAGATTTATCCAATGCAGAGGTTCTTAGCCTTTTTCTTCCCAGATCTCTGACCCTTGTCAGAACCTTTCCCAGAGTCTGGTGACTTAGTGCAGCAATCAACATGCCTTCTACAGAAGGACTTGTGGGACAAGAGCAATGAAGACAACACATGTGCAGTGTGTTAGAAGACAGGGATTACAGTGTGAGTCACACACTTGAATCCCAGCCCCAAATCTCTGCCCCATGGCCAAATATCACAGTAGCAAGTCCCTACCACAGGGTATCCGGAGACCATGAACATTTGGAGCACAGCCTGAGCACAGTAAGCGCTCCTATGGGTATTTAATAATGAAGTAAATGCTAAGCTAGGTGTGCTGAAGCTAGGTGTGGTGGCACACACCTTTATAGATGCAGGCAAATCTCTGTGAGTTTGAGGCCAGTCTGATCTACACAGTGAATACCAAGTTGACCAGGGCTATGTAGAGAGACTGTGTCTCAAAAACACAAAAATAAACAAAAAGAGAAGTAAATGTAAAATGAGAAAAAATAAATAAATCAAGGATTAGACCTGGATGGAAAGTGGTGTGTGTACTTACTGATGATCCCTGAGAAGGTGACATTGAGTAATGGCACGCTGGAGGTCAGGTGATCAGCTGTAAGGATTGCTCTGAAGCAGAGGGAGCAGACAGGCTACAGAGCAGAGAGAGATTTCTAGAAGCTGGTGGGGGCTGCCAGTGCAGCTGAAATGGGGGGGGGGGGGGGGGGGGGGGCAGCAGGTGATGAGGTCAGAGAAGAGCAGCTGGCCCGAGGGCCGGAGGGCACAGGAAGACTGCAGCATTTGTTTGAAGGGCATGAGGTCACTGGGAGTTTCTGAATCCTGGCTTGATGTGATCTGAGTTCTGGGTGTGTCAGCCTCAGGGAAAGAATCCCTGCCTATGGTGTTGGGAAAGCCCTAGAGAGCCCCGGGTGGGGCTTCAGGGAGAAGGCAGTGCAGGTAAGAGGAGAGAGCCTAGCCTAAAACAGAGATAAGTGAAAGGTTATGTTTTAGGTGAGCAGGAGTCTGGGAAGTATTCTGAGAAGTTGGATGGGGAAGATGGGGAGACTGGGGGTGAGAATCAGGACAGAGGAGAGGAGGTTGGGATTAAATAGAACGAGGAATGGGATTTTAGAAATGCGGTTCATGGTCCATGCGGCATCCAGATACAGAGACTGGGGATTGACGGTGGATGTGTACATGACTCAGGAGAGAAGCTGGGCTGAAGAAACCGGTTACCTGCTGAGTGTTATACTTATGAGCTGAGCTGGAGGCAATAAGTTCAGAGGCAGTGACTCAGAGCAGGAGTGATGTTAGGAGAGAATGAAGTCTAGGCAGAACACTGGGGGACTCAAGGACAGACAGCTTTGGACAGAACCAAGGATCCCCGACAGGATTCCAGAGCGGAGAGGCTGAGTAGGCTGTGAAAGCGTTGAAAGGTCCCAGGAGGTAAAAACAAGAACTTTGAAACCATCATCAGGCTCCAACAGGTTGGAAGGGATTTGTGATGTGAGGGCTGGGGCCAGGAGGAAAGCAGACATGGGTAACGGGACTGAGGCACTAAGGCCAGGACACCTTGCAGGGCACTTTGGACATCAGAGCAAGTGAGTACATGCTGCCAGTTCCACTGAGTTAACCCTGCGCACCCCAACCTCTCCAAAGCTCCTCTAACTTTTCAGTACCCTGAAATTTTAGGGTTACAGGAATGCCTGCAGTAAGAACATGCGCCGGGCTCTCAGCATCTCTTGACTGAGGCCTGTATCTCTAGCAGCATAAAACTGGTGTACAAGAGTGCCGCTCTACCCCATAGTCTCCCCACGGGGATCACAGTCAGGTGGTGTACAGCTGAGTTCGAGCATCTGCTTGGTAGGGCCGTAGATATTTTATCTGATTGTACTCTTGATTCTTCTCACACTGAACCAGGGTGCCTCTGACTCCAGGAAGACCCCAGCTCTGATTCTGTCATTGTAGATGACAAGAACTGACTCCCACGACATCGCCTAGACCTTGCTTGGTCTTTCAGTATGGGGAGGTGAGTGGTGGGCTTCATCACTAACCCGTAAACCCTGTGATTTTGATGCTGAAGAAATGGCTCTTAAGAGAGAAGACGATCTAAATCCCAAGAGAGAAGGGTTTGAAGTTGTGTTGTACTAAACACACTGGCCCTACAGAGCCCAGTGGGGCACTTGTCACAGAAAGAAAGTAGCCAGGTGAGCTCCACAAAGGTTAGTGTGAGCTGCAGTTTAGGCCTGCACGTTGGCATCTTCAGATGGTATATTAGCACAGGATAGCTGCCTAGAGCCTCTGAGGTGCAGAAGAGGAAGACATATGCATGGAGTGTCCACCGAACTCCTGTGACAGGAAACAAGAGTGGAAGTTTCCAGGGGCTGGCAGTCTATCTCCTTCAATGAGAGGTTTTAGTCCATGAAGCACTCTTCAGAACAATGAAGCTGGAAACCAAGAAGTGATGAAATGCACCCTACAGGCGGCCCTGCTGACCGCTCTACAGTTTGCTTCTCTTTGTGGCGTACATTGAACTCCTTTCTGTTTGTAAAACATGTCTCGGAGGAATCTTTCTAAAATCATGGGACTCATCTGAGTTCCCTTACTGACTCCATAAAGGAGATACTGTTGAAAGACTGTTTTTCACATTACTGGGTCATCTGGGAGAAGTTTACATTAGAATTGCATGTTAAGAAAATCTCACTTCTCCTAAGCCATTAACTCATGAATGCACAATGTTGGGCCCATTAGGCTGCTGGCTGGCGCTTATGGGGTAGCTCACAGCATGTTTCTGTATCCTCAGAACCCCTTTGGTGCTATCATCCTTAAATTGGATTTCATTATAGACTTATGTGTTTATCTGGCTAAACTTATGAACTGGGATTCCCTTTTGGGAAAAGGCAGGTGTTTTTGTAATACTCCCAAGAAAGAGGAGAAATGTCCGTATATTATAATACAGGAGTATTATAACCAGCAGAGTGTCATTCTCCTCTTGTCATTTTATAATGACGCGCTGCATAACCAAATAGCAACCTGGAGCATGCTCAGTGCAGCCACCAGCAGCCAGGAAGCAGGGGAGCTCGTGCTGAACACCGGTCAGGTGAGGCCAGGTCTCATCCAGGCATGTTGCTTTAAAATCTGTTTCTTTGGAATTTCAGGATTGGCATTTCCTGTCTCTTTCCTGCCTCTTGGCATTTTAGCATCTCTCCAGTGGGCTGTCCTCGAATTCTGAACACCAATTTACGACAAATCGTTGTCATTAGTATCCTGGTTGCAGCTGTCTCCCTTTTATACTTCTCTGTTGTCATAATCCGCAGCAAGTATGGGTGGCTGTCAAAAGACAAGAAATTTCAAAGGTAAGAGATAAGGATTTGTGTTCCAGCCACTGTGACACAACACTGGGTGGCTGATAGATGGCAAGAGTATTTCTCATAGCTCTAAAGCAGGGTTCTCAACCTGTGGGTCACAACTCCTTGGAGAGTCGAATGACTCTAGGCAGGGGTGGCCTAAGACCGTTGGAAAACACAGGTATTTACATTACAGTTTGTAACAGTAGCACTATTATAGTATGAAGTAACAATGAAATAACTTTTATGGTATCACCCCAACATGAGGGGCTGTGTTAAAGGGCAACAACATTAGAAAGGTTGAGAACCACTGCTCCAGAAGCAGGGTGTTTGAGAGCAAAATGCCAGCAGAGTTTGTATCTGGTGAAGGCTTTGTCTCAGTTCCCACAGCAGGAAGGGGTGGGGTTGCTCTGATGTCTTCTCCCTCCTGATCTGATCACCTCCCAGAGGATCATTTTGCACTCGTGGTTAGACTCACAGCAAATGATCATCAGAGGAGGGAGCAGTCTCTGGACCATCATGTGATGGCTGAACAGGCATAGGAACACGTGGCTGTAGGCACCGGACCCTGTGCTGACTACCTGTTAATAAATTAAACTGTTGGAAGTACCTGACAGCCGGCTGCAGAGTCTGTGTTGTAAGAGACCCTGGATAGTCAAGGAGCCCCTTCCATCTGTTTTAAGTCAGGCTCTAAGTAAACATTTGCATTTTGGAGACAGTCGTCTCTCTGGAACCTGTGGTGTGTGCCCAGGGGACGTGAGCATACTCCTGAGTAGGAGGTTCCAACCTGTGGGCAGGATTGGTTTAGGCTTCTTTTGACTCATCATTTGCCATAGAGAGAGTGCCAGAGAGAGATGATTATGCAGCATGGCAGTCACTAACATGGTGCTTCTGCAGTGAGCCTTCCCCGTTAGAGCAGGACAGTGCTCTGTTTAAATACTAACACTCACGTATTTCTAAACAAGGTACTTGGCCCGAGTCACAGACGTTGAGGCTACAGACACCAACAACCCCAACGTGAACTATGGCATTGTGGTGGACTGCGGCAGTAGTGGGTCTCGGATATTTGTCTATTGCTGGCCTCGGCACAACGGCAATCCTCATGATCTGCTGGACATCAGACAGATGAGGGACAAAAACCGGAAGCCGGTGGTGATGAAAATTAAGCCCGGTATGGGATGAGAACAGCTGAGGACTGGAACCAGGTTCTGGGCTCCTGTAACTCTGGGATCCACTCACTGCGATACCACCCCTCTCACTGCCTAGCCCTGTTCCAGGTTCAAGGCAGGGCCTAACGTAACAACTGGCTTTGTTTCCCTTCTCTGTCTGTTCTGTGTATGTGACCAGAATCTTGATCACACATCCACAGCCTGTGTCTTTTCTGTCACCTGTGGCCATCATCACAGTCACCCCATGATGTGTGTTCACATGATAACACTGCTGAGAAGATTTTGTTTTGTTTTTCCTGTTTGGTAGCTCTTTCTTAAAGACAGACATTTCCAGATAACTCTTGACAATCTACACTTTAAATATTAGCCTATTATTTGTTTAAATAGTGGTATGTATTGGTGATTTTTTATCTCCACCCTTTCTCTTCTCTTCCCTGCCCCCTTCTCTCTCATTCCCTCCCTCCTTTGACCCTTTCTTTTTCTTTCGTGGTGCTGGTATTGACCCTAAGAGTCATATATGCTAGACAGGTGCTCTACCAGGAAGTTAGATCCCTAGCACTCTTTATTTTTGAGACAGTATTTTACTAAGATACCTAGGCTGACCTTCAGCTTACAATTCTTCTGCCTCAGGTCACTAGACTCCACTTGCTCAGATGTATTTCTTATGTTCTAGATTCTTTATAAGGGCAGCCTTGGGACCTAAAAAGAAGGAATTGTAGCAGGCAGTGGTGGTGCATGCCTTTAATCCCAGCACTCAGGAGGCAGAGGCAGGTGGATCTCTGTGAGTTCAAGGCCATCCTGCTCTACAGAATGAATTCCAGGGGCACACAGAGAAACCCTGTCTTTTAAAAAAAAATGAATGTAAATACACTCAGGTTTTAAAGATAGGATCATTTCATGTCGAAGCCCGTGTGAGATGTAAAATCAAGTCTTGGTTTCCTCATTAAACAGCTTAAGCAGCGATGGTGTCCATCCTTCTCAGGGTCTCTCTGCCTTGTCCATGGCTGGTACCCTCCTGGGAGCAGTGGGACTGGAACACTAAAATGAGCTTTGCATACCCAGTTCTCACTAGGCTCCGATTTAAAACAGTAGACTCCACAGCGTAACAGAAGCACTGAATTTCCATTTTGTCTCTTATTAGTGTGTGAGTGCTAAATTAGCAAATGCAGAGTATTCAATAAATTGATCTTCTAAAATGTCAGAGAGACACAAAGAAATGGCCCGTGCTCACAGAGATGGACATGCTAGGTGCTTTACAGTGTGCTCGCATCGTCATCACACTGTGTCCATAAATATAGATAATTATAACGTGACACAGAAAGCCTAAAACAGAATATCGATAAGTAATAACCAGTGTAGTTTATTACCCACCATCTGAGAAGTGTAAATAATATCCATAAAGAAAGATTCTGATATTTATTTAGTGCTAACTTTTAATTTTCCATTGTTCTGACCCTTAAAATTGTATGTTCGCTTAATCTAGAAATAACTTTAGGGTTAACTCGGTGCTGCTCATATAAAAATTTACCAGGAGCCTCAGAACTAAGGCTCAGTAAAAAGCTTTGCATTTGGACAAGCTTCACGTGACAGCCTCCAGCACCAGCTGAAGGCCTTCCACAGAAGTCTTCCCTAGTAGAGCCCTAATGGAGACTAGTTCTCCTTACAGCCCGTGGGAGGAAACTCAAGTCCCCATGGAGGTGTATGCCAGGATCTCAGTCACAGCTGGCTTAGCATGGTTCCCTCACAGGACAGATCAGCCGAGCAAAACGTCCTCATCGAGGTGTATGCAGGAATCTGTTAGATCCGGCCTAGCATGGTTCTTACCCAGATGGAAATCAGTGCACCATTGTTATAGCAATGCTCTGTCTTGACTCCTAGTCTCCCAATGTTAATATAAACAAGGCTCTAAGTATAATAAAATAGGTTCTGGTTAGTTTGGGATTTAGTTTTCCACTGAACTAGCTCTCTGTTTAGAGTCAAAAGTTTTGCCTTTTTTATTTTAACGTTTAACGTTCTATTTTCTATTTTATCTAACTCTATTTTCTGCTGTTTCCTTTCTGGGTCTACAATTCCCTAATGTGTGAAGCAAGATTGTAGAACTTCTCTCAGGTCCCCATTGTTTTGATATTGTAGGCTCAATGACAGCTATAAATACTCATTTACTTTTTTAAAAGATGTATTTATTAATTGTGTCTGTGTGCCTGGGTATATACAATGTATATGCAATGCATGTATACAAGTGCTTAGGTAGGCCAGAAGAGGGCATTGGAGCCCCTGAACTGGTTGGTTGTGAGCCACCATGTAAGTGCTGCGAACAAAACCTAGGTCCTCTACGAGAGCAGCCAGTGCTTTAACTGCTGAGCTGTCTCCTTAGCTCCCATTCACTTTTAATAATAAGTATTGAACAGATTTTCCTGAGCACCTCCACTTGCCAGGCACTATTAATGCTAGGATATGAACTGAACAAGACACAGTGCATGCCCTTCACCAGCCGTAATGAGGTAACTAAGGAATGTGGTGTGATGAACAGATTCATAGCTGGCACAGGGTGAGCACAGGCTATAAGGAGAGCTGGTGTCCCTTAGGGCTCTGCTAGGGAAGACTTCTGTGGAAGAAAGAGCTGATTGACAGGCAGAAGTTGACTGGGTAAAGGAGGTAGAGGAAGAGAAGGCTCTTTCTGCAGGGGACTCAGAAGCCCAAAGGCCAGAGCAGAGTGCAGAAGAGTTAGTTCAGTGCTTTGAGTGAGAGAAAGGGACTTGAGAGGAGGTAAAGATGGGCCATTTTGTGTGTAGCTATGTATCTCTAAGCTGAGTTTGTCTAGCTTGGTTAGAGGACCCATAGAAGGGTTTAAAACAAACAAAACAAAAAAAGCAACCTTGGGGTAGGGAATGGAGGGATAAGTGGAAACTGGAAGGCAGTGACTTGCTCTAGGCCAGCAGTAGTTGGCAGTATCTGAAGAAACTAGCATAAGCAGACCCAGAAGTGGTCAGTGAAAATGGAAGGCAGTCTGGGGGGTGGGGGAGAGACTACCCTGGATGCCAGCCTAGGCATAGTGTGAGGAACAGGCAGCAGAAACAGATCTGTAGTGCCAGCTGCAAAACTGTGTGTTTGGGGTGTCCATGAGGACAGGCAGTGGCTGTGTGCATTAGACAATCACCATGACCTGATCTGAAGGTTGGGGAAGAATACTAGGGACTGATGGTGTGAGCTGAAGACCTGTGGCATGTGGATGGCATTACAGCCATTGGGATTTGCCTGAGGAGAGAAGGGCACATTTCTCAAGGGCAAGAGTGTGCTCTTGTGTGGAACACATAGCAGATGCTCAGTCAGATCGATATCCTGATGACAGAGAAGAGAGCATGGAAGTGAACCGTTCATAGCACACAGCAGTGTGGAAGTCGAGGAGTAGGCAATACTAGGGGAATACAGAGTGAAGCCCGAGTCTCTCCCAGATTCAGCACACTGAAGACATTTTCTTTTAGCACCATGACATCCCTGCTAACCTGACTGTCCATTTCTGCAGGCATCTCAGAGTTTGCTACCTTTCCAGAAAAAGTCAGCGATTACATTTCTCCACTTCTGAGCTTTGCTGCAGAACACGTGCCTCGGGCAAAACACAAAGAGACACCTCTCTACATTCTCTGCACAGCCGGAATGAGAGTCCTTCCTGAAAGGTGATCTTCCTCAGCCTGGAGGATGGGTGATCTGTGCAAAGGAGGGGTGCTCACTGTTCTCTCCTCCTCATCATCATTATTGTCTTTATTGTGGCACTGAAAGTCCTTTCTTGAGTCAAGACTAGTCT
Source organism: Mastomys natalensis (assembly GCA_021653895.1). NCBI lineage: Eukaryota > Metazoa > Chordata > Mammalia > Rodentia > Muridae > Mastomys > Mastomys natalensis. The sequence goes on from JAJTUV010000741.1 coordinate 410,736, forward strand.
CAGAGCTATTCTCTTATGCAGAGCTATTCTCTTATGCAGAGCTCATCAAAGAGCTTTTAATCTACTTATTTTTTTTTACTATAAATTATAAATTTAACTTTGCAGGGATTGGGGGGACGGAGTCTCATATCCCAGGTTGGCCTCAAACCAAATATGTAGCAGAGCCTGACCTTAAATTTCCAATCTTTCTACCTCCACCTCCTGAGTGCTGGGGTTGTGGGCTTACACCACCATGCCCAGTTTATACAGTGCTGGGGATGGAACTCAGGGCTTTTTGGAGTATGCTGGACACATACTCCACTCACTGCGCTGGAAATCACATGATTCACATAACTTTTTCATTTGGAAAGAACATTCCTGAGATAAGCAATCTTTTCAATGAATCACTTTAGTTTTACAATTAACTCTTTCATGTAGGGTATAACAGAGTCACAAGGTGTCTTTGTTTTTGTTTTAAAAAAAAAAAAAAACAAGGATATTTGACGGTAAATTTTGGGACTGCCTTACAGCCAGCAGAAAGCCATCCTGGAGGACCTTCTGACCGACATCCCTGTGCACTATGACTTCCTGTTTTCTGACTCCCATGCAGAAGTCATCTCAGGAAAACAAGAAGGTTGGTATCAGACCATCAGTTGGAGTGTCAGAAGCAGCACCTTCAGAGCCTCCTCCCCACTGTGCAAATGTATTGAGTCACTGGAAACCATAGCCTTGAGATACTCTTAAAAGACTAAACAAGTCTCTTAAACGACTGGTCTTATTGTATAGCCCTAAAACTGTTAAACATAACTCATTTGTCCTCACCACATTTAAAGAATGTATTTTGAACAGACTGATGGAGGAAGTCTGTGTCCTTGCCCAGCTGAGAGATCCATCTGGGCCATGAACTTCTAACTTACTTCTACCAAGGAGGAATCCTTGCCTTTGATGAACCGAGAAAATATTAGTTCTGTTTTAGAGAAATTCTTCCACTTGAGTGAGAAACAACCAGTCAGTGGAATGGTATTCTAGGAGCAGAGACCTAGATGTGTGGTATCTGTCCTCTGTCACCCACCATCCAGCCAGGGTTCCTGAGGAAATGCACCGGGAAACACAGACTTGAGCAGATCAGCCACCAGCTCCTTACAGACAAGTACGACCCTCAGAGTTGTAAGAGGTCACTTCCGGCACCCAAAGGAAGTGAAAACTACCCTGGGACTGTGAAAGAGAAAGACATTCTCCTTCCCTCTGCCCAGCTAGGAGTATTCTAAGTGTAACCTTTGGGAAGAAAGTACATTATCTCAGTAGATGGAAGAAACTTGGGTGGAGCAGAAGAAGTGATCGCTGTTACTGCGGGTGGAAGGAATGCCACTGTGGACCAACACAGGCTTTTACTTGGCCAGATCATGGCCCTGTGGAAAGGAAGTGGTGATGTTGAAAGCTGGACACATCTTGAATTACCAGCCTGTTACTTTGGACATTGTTCTTTGGCCCAGCCCAACAGGATAGGATAGAGGAGGTTGTTGTCAAAGATTGATTAGCTTGTCACCTTCACTGCATAATGACACAAATCAAGGTAGCAGTGGGATGTATAGAAATGGGCTGTAGGAAATGTTGGCAGGTATAGGCTGAGACCTGGTAGCTATGTAGATGACAAAGATACAGGAAAGATGAGAGGAAGTTAGTGTGGAATCACTGTGGAATTTACATTTTCAACATCATCTGATATAAAGTATAAGCTTTAAAATTGAGAGTTCTTGTAAAACCACTAGGGCAAGATAGAACAGCAGAAATGTGTTATTTGGTGATTCTGTCTCAGGCTGTCAGGGGTTAAGTGAGACAGCTCGCACAGACCAAATCGATCAGAGATTTAAAACTTCATTTTTTTTTTCTTAATTTTGCTCTGAAATGTCTAGGTGTGTATGCTTGGATCGGCATTAATTTTGTCCTCGGACGGTTTGAGCATATTGAGGAGGGTAAGTGCCATGTTTCCACTACCATCCGGTTGGAAGTTACAGCCACAGTTTATGGTCAACCCAAGGGCAGAGAAGGACCTAAGTGTTATGAGACAGCTCAGTGCAAAGGGATGGGCAAGCAGAGCTGCAGTCTAAGCTATAGTCGAGTTCATGGGGAGGAGTGGCCTGGGTGCTCTTCAACGAGAGGGGACACTTCTCTCTCCAGATGATGAGGCGGTTGTGGAAGTCAACATTCCCGGCAGCCAGAGCAGCGAGGCCATCGTGCGGAAACGGACAGCTGGTGTTCTTGACATGGGAGGCGTGTCTACTCAGATAGCCTACGAAGTCCCCAAAACTGTAAGCTTGGCCTCCTCACAGCAGGTTATTATCTGTATAGACTGCCTTCCGTGTGGTTCCGTTTTTATTTAACGTGTCTCCATCCATCTCTGTTTTGTTTCCTGAGTCTGGACACACCCTCACTCTGCTTGCTGGGGTTCACCTTCTCAGCCCAGGAGGAAGGAGGCAGGAGGAGGAGGCAGGCCTCAGCCAAGCCGGTTGCGTTTGTACATTGACACTAGCTGGTTTGTTTTCTGAGTTTTTCTCTGGTGTATATGTCAGTCGCATGCTTGACCTTCTGTTTATATTTTCACTTCAGTCACTCTTAAGAAATAATATAGCGTTATATATCATTAGGAAGTCATGACCAGCACAATTGTTTTTGGTTTTGAACTGGAAAATATTGAAGTTGGTACCCAGTACTCCATATCTGCTTCACCCCATCTTTCCTCCAGCCCTTCAGTTGCTCTGTCAGGGTCTGTGGTCCTCAGCAGGCTGTGCCTTCCAGAAAGGACAACAGAGCCATTTCCATGTGTCCCAAAATCACCATGTCTGTCATTACTGTTTCCTCCAGATGTAAATCGACACCAAAGCATGGCCTTCGACATTGTCTTCCCCACAGTAGGGATCGTGTACCAGGCTGTGGTTCAGAGTCAGAGCTGAACAAGCCTGGCTGGCAGCATCACCCTGTTCCTCCTAGCTGTGTGACCTTATGCTGGTCCTATAACTTCTATGAGCCAGACCCTTGTGAAAAGTCCCTCCAGTGTGGAGCCACTGAATGGCGGCTGTGTGCCTAACACTCAGCCCCTAGTGTGTGCTGAGGAGGCCTCATTGCTGTCATTATTAAGCTCCTTGGAAAAGTGCTTTAGAAATTCAAGTATTTGAGCCTGTGTTTCCTACTTCCTATCCCAGATATGCCTCTAGAGGCTGCCTTGCCTGCTTTCTCCCTTCATTGTAAAGTCGCAAACTACAAAGAAAGCTTAGGGCAACAGGAGAATAAAAACTCCCCCTGGACTCACCATCATTAAAAAAAAAAAAGCATTGTTAGTGTTTTGGTGAATTTTTTCCATTATTTTTATTCCTGTCATAGTGTAAAAGTGTGGATTTTGCCTTTTGTGCGATTGTGCCCTTTATTCACAGTGCACAGTGTATTCCCCTGTAACTGACTACTGCCACTCACCTAACCCTCTCTTAGTGTTGACTATTCAGAGGCGGCTTCTTTTTCTTTTTTATTTTTATTTTTATTTTATTTTTGTTTGGTTTTGGTTTTGGTTTTAGTTTTTAATAAAGGTGTCTTTATTATCAGGACATTCCTGTATTTGGGTCTTTGTCCACAGCAGGAGGTAACATAAATGGATCTGTGGGTCAGAGAGGAGGAGCTATAGTACTGACCTCCTTTTCAGAAAGCCTTAGCCCCACTCACGTGCAGCAGCTGCAAGTCCCTCAGTTAGAGTCATGCTGCATTACGAACGAGGCTTAGAGCATCCTTAGGAAGTGGAGAGAGAAGCTGCTGCTCTTAATATAACTCCTTTTAGACCCTTCTTTTTTAACTGGAGCTGAAGTTACTTTAAAATACCAAAATGTGTCATCCTTGTGCCTACAGGAAGAAGTAGCTAAAAACTTGTTAGCTGAATTCAACCTGGGGTGTGATGTCCACCAGACCGAGCATGTGTACCGCGTCTATGTGGCCACATTTCTGGGGTTTGGTGGCAATGCTGCTCGACAGAGATATGAGGACAGACTATTTGCCAGCACAGTTCAGAAAAACAGGTACAGCCCCTGCCCCTCCTCAGCAGGCACCTGCAGCCTATCTTGCTCCTCATCAAAACTAGATTCAGGTCAAGTACCTTCTTTTTAGCTGCCACCATGCTGGAAGGACTGAGGGGGCCCTCGAGTCCTGCCACCAGCCCCTGTCCCACCCTTGTGTGTGCCTGCATTTTCTCTCTCCCCATCTGATAGAGTGGGACCCTCACATCACTCTAGATGACATGGCTCCTGAGTGACTGACACTGTGGCTGATTGAAAGGCCTGGGAAAGCTCAGACAGTGATGCCACACTGCTGACGACAACAGCCGCTGCCCTTGACCTCAGAAACTCTCAAATAAGGAATGTTCTAGAGATACTGGACACTGCCACTGAGAACCACAGTGAAAGGGGATTAAGAGTAAAGCAATACCCTGAAGTAATTTTACGATATTAAAATATTTTTAAGCTGGGTATAATGGTACATGCCTGTAAACCATTCCATCATTAGTTTGAGGCCTACTAAGACCCGATCTCAAAAAGTATAAACCTAAATAAAACTAAAATCTCCTCACATTTTTATGAGTGGAAACTTAAAAAATCTGAGTTTATGTGAAATTCTGGTGTAGAAAATATGTGAAGAAAAACAGGGGAAAGGGCGTCACTCCTGTCAGATTGACACTTGCTTAGCTGGGCATGAGGGTGCACACCGTTAGTGCTACCCTGTGGGAGGCCACACAGGAGTACATAGCAGGACCCTGTCTTTAAGAAGAAGAAGAGGAAGAGGAGAAAGAAGAGGAAGAAAAGAAAAGAAAAAAGAAAAAGAAAGCACACCTTCAATCCCAACACTCAGGAGGCAGAAGCAGGCAGATCTCTGTGGGTTTAAGGTCACACTGGTCTACAAAGTGAGTTTAGGACCGACAGAACTATTACACAGAGAAAGCCTGTCTTGAAAAAAATCCAACAAATGAATATGAATGAATGAGTGAACAAATGAATGAATTACAGTAATAAGCTTAACAGTATACCAGTTACTTATATGAAGCATGCCCATCAGAACAGACAAATGGCTTGGAACAAGAAGGGCAGAGTCTGTGTATGTAAGACACCTTGCTTTTCCTGTATCTGGTTTGTTTTGATAGAACGTTTTTAAAGGAGAAATCATCATTTTAGAGCTAAGTAATAGTATATTTACTTAGCCAATTTAATCTTTTTCAAAAATTTTGTTAGTTATTTTTATGTGTATGGGTGTTTGCCTATGTGTATGTCTGTACAGTGTATGCAAGCAGTATCCATGGAGGCCAGAAGTGGGCACTAGGTCCCCTGGAACTGCTGTTACAGGGGGTTGTAAGCCTCCATGTGGGTGCTGGGAATCAACCCTAGATCTTCTAGAAGAGCAATCAGTGCTCTTAATTTAAAACAAAAAAGTTTTGTATAACGTATATGCTCCTAAGCTAGACATAGAACACAGAAACAGTAGTGTGAGGCACACATTTAACTGCTTAAAACTCCTGATAATTATAAGCATGCCATTAATTGAGCCTTGAAATTCATTCCTGTCTCTGCTACTTATAGTGGTGGTTCATTTCTTTAGAATAAATAATTTTATGGCGAAGACCATTATTGATGCACTCAAGTACATTATGAATAACCCTGATGGGAGGAATGCACAGCTTCTTAGAAAAGATTGTCAGTGAGGGAGAGTGACTCCGCAGGGTTCAATTCCTAACAGTCAGACCTGGGAGTCCATAGTACCCAACACAGTCAGACCTGGGAGTCCATAGTACCCAACACAGTCAGACCTGGGAGTCCATAGTACCCAACACAGTCAGACCTGGGAGTCCATAGTACCCAACACAGTCAGACCTGGGAGTCCATAGTACCCAACACAGTCAGACCTGGGAGTCCATAGTACCCAACACAGTCAGACCTGGGAGTCCATAGTACCCAACACAGTCAGACCTGGGAGTCCATAGTACCCAACACAGTCAGACCTGGGAGTCCATAGTACCCAACACAGTCAGACCTGGGAGTCCATAGTACCCAACACAGTCAGACCTGGGAGTCCATAGTACCCAACACAGTCAGACCTGGGTGTCCATAGTACCCAACACAGTCAGACCTGGGAGTCCATAGTACCCAACACAGTCAGACCTGGGAGTCCATAGTACCCAACACAGTCAGACCTGGGAGTCCATAGTACCCAACACAGTCAGACCTGGGAGTCCATAGTACCTGACACTAGCATCACTTCCACTGTCAAAAGTTTGGTTTTCTGTTTATTGATTGTGTAAATATTCACACACACAATTGGAGGACTGGTTAATTAACAGGATATCTCTTTTGAATGTGACTAGCCTGGTTTATTTCAGCTACGACGAGGCTAACTGTTCTTTTCACAGGCTTCCTCAGAGCTGATAGTGCAGCAAAAGTAGCTACTGCCTCCTGCCACGTAGGCCAGTAGTTGACTATTAACAACAATAATAATGCTTCCTGCTGTCTAGGCCAGTAGTTGATTGATGGTGATGATGGTGGGGATGATACAACCAGATGAGACTCAAGCCTTCCTCATTGTGTTTTTGCTCCCATGCTCACTGGATAGTCTTGGCTGTGGATTACTGTCTCTTCCTGGGCCCCATCCATCCCCTCCTGCACACACTGCATCTTCATTGACCTGTCAGTTTAGCTCAAGTGTTGTAAAGAACATCTGCAACTGACTGACATTTTGCCAAGCAACTTGGTCCCACATCCTTTTAGGGTTTACTTTTCCCCAGTTCTTTAACTTTCCATGCATAATCTGATAACAGCTTTCTAGCAATCTGTATGTATCTTGTTTTTATGAAACAGTCAACCTGGTTTCCCAAGACAAGTTAGTTCTTTTCACAGTCACCCTACACCCAGCTCTGTATGGTCCAAGCAGAAGTGGCAGAATACATGGTTGCTGGTTCCTCAGCAAACATCCTGTCAGATTATATTGATGGGTTTTAAAAGCATCAGGTCAGGCCTCGAGGGGCCCTGCAGCTAAAGGCACATGCTGCTCAAGCCTACTGACTTGCGTTGCGTCCTTGGGACCCACATGTAGAAGGAGACAGCCTACTTGCTCAAGTTGTTCTCTGGTCTCCATAATGCATGTTGTGGTGCATACACATTCACACACACAGAATAAGTAGATGAAAAGTCAGATCATCTCACTCCTTGTTTACCTGGATTCAGCATGCTTATGTATGTGATTGTGGATCTCTGCGAGAGAGTTGGGTGACTGTTTTACTAACTTTGTTTGGAACACTTTGTATTCCCACGCTCAAGTCTGTGGGACCCATGTTAGGAGAACACTGGCTTGCAGCCACTTGTCCAAAGCACAGTGTATGTAGCGTGGGTCTCATGGTAAATGATTCTTTGTGCCACAGGCTCCTGGGTAAACAGACTGGTCTGACTCCTGATGCTCCATTCCTGGACCCCTGCTTGCCTCTGGACATTAAAGATGAGATCCAGCAAAATGGGCAGACCCTGTACCTTCGGGGAACAGGAGACTTTGACCTGTGTCGAGAGACCCTCCAGCCTTTCATGAACAAAACCAATGAGACACAGACTTCCCTCAATGGTGTCTACCAGCCTCCAATCCACTTCCAGAACAGTGAATTCTATGGCTTCTCTGAGTTCTACTATTGCACCGAGGATGTCTTGCGAATGGGGGGAGACTATAATGCTGCTAAATTTACTAAAGCTGCCAAGGTAATGTGCCAAGAAAGTCTATGCTGTCTTCATAGCATAAACAGAGACCATGAGGGCTGCAGGTCCTGCCTCCGTTGTTCTTGTAGGGAAACATCTGTCGTCTCCCTTCACTTGTCCTGTGGGAAGTAGTCATAGGAGAAAGCCTAAGCCTAACCGTATCATCACCAGGAGTGTACACAACAAAGTCTTGAGTTCACTTTTGATTGCCACACCTCAAAATCCTTTCAGCAGCCAGGACACGCCTATGATCTTGTTCCCTCCGTTCTCCCTCTTTGTCAGAGGTTTGCCCTGTCATATGTCATCAGCCTCGATAGCTCTTGTCTTCAGCCACAGCCCCTTGCCCTTCAAGTTCTTCAGTTCATCGATTGTCCCATCTGTGCTGTGGTTGTCTGGCCGCTGACAGTCAGTCTCTGATCCTAACCCATTGAGTGTCATGATTCTAAACAAATCCAAGTCCTCCCTTTGTGCCATCTTAGTGATTACCAGCCATCCAGTTCCCCTCCTCCAGGCATGGCTCTTGTATTACTTTATTACAGTGCTGAGGATAGAGTCCCCGGCTTGTACATGCTGGGCAAATGCTGTCTCACTGAGCCGTGTCCCGAACCCTCTGCCTCTCTCTCTTTCAGATGCCCCACCCACCCCTGTAATCAGTGCATGTCCTGATTCCTGTTACTTACACTGTCCTTCACAGCCCTCTGGCTCACCAGGAGCTGTGCAGTAGGTGCTCTGGGTTTGCTCTCTGGTGCTCACCTGTGTGCTGTCCTGGGGTGTTCAGTCTGAAGCTCTCATGCAGTCACCTTGCTGTACTGTTTAAAGTCTTAAGCTGAATTCTACTCATCTGACAGCCTGTCACGCTAGCTCAGTGTCCTCTGAGCATGGCGAGCAGCAGACCTTATACTGTGCCACCCCCACCTTGCTTCTTCATTCCTGATGTTTTCCCTTCCTCTTGCCTCATTCCCTCGTGCTCCCTGCCACAGCATTTCTTTAAGCCCCCACTCCTTCATCCAGTAGAGAGGTGAGGAGTCATGTTGGGAGGTCATTGCCCTTCAGAAGGACAGTGTTAGTGTGTGAGCAGTTAATGTGACTCCAAGAGACTTTTCCATCACCATCCTCCCCAAGTGCTAAGTCTGCCCCAAACCCAAGGACTCAGTTTAAACATGCCAAAACCAGTTTCACTTTGCCAGAGTTTATTCTGGTGCTGTGAGGATGGGAGAACTAAACAGGTGTGGAGAGGTTTGTCGTGGGCAGGATTCTGGGTAAAGGACAAATAAAGTTTGCTGGTCTGCAGCGACTCACAGAGCCCAGGTCTCCAGTTGACTGTACAGACATTTGCTCTGCTTGTGTTTCCTGTGCTTGTTATGAATAGGAACTTGGTAAGCCATTTGTAAGTAGAAAAATTGTTTTAATAAGCTTTAATGAGGGATGATTTATTTGGGGTGAAACTGTTTTCAGGATTACTGTGCAACAAAGTGGTCGATCTTACGGGAACGCTTTGACCGAGGACTGTATGCCTCTCATGCTGACCTCCATCGACTTAAGTAAGTAGTGGACACTCGGGTCCTAACCTGCCGGGTGACCCTCCTTATCTACCGTCCTTCTCTACCCCTGGCCTCTTTCAAATGGGACACGTTTTTGTTATGGGTTTTCTGCTCAGTTTGAAATTCTTCCCACACAAATTCCTCTTTGTACCTGTTTGCTCTGAACATCAGAGTTATATGGGATGCTGCCCCTTTCAGTTTTCCTGTTCCTTCAGCCTGACTCCCCAGGACATTAATGATATGGTTTATAAGATCCCTTTGTTTAAGTCACTTGGGCAGTGACTGAGTCTTACTGTTTATTACCACACTTTATCACTTACTTAGTCCAGTACTTTGTAAGAGGGGGCGGGGGCTCTAATAAACATTGACGATGGGCCAAAAAGGATCCTTCTGCCTTTTCCTTCTGCCATAAAGAGACTGGGGTCTCAGGGAGCTGGAACGTGGCAGCATCTGTTCATTAAATGATGGTGTGCTGAGGGCATGTGGAGGGTAGCATCCCACAGGAGTGATTGAATGACGCTGTTTCAGGCTGGTCAGTTCCGACAGGTAGACTGCTCTCTGTGTAGGGCAACAACCTGAGCTAGATAATCACTTAGCAGCACATATGTGTCGCCTTCTCAGCGCTGGCCTGCCGCGAACTGGGGACATCCCGTCTAGCGCCTGTCTGACCCACGCCTGTCCTTGGCATTCGTAGGTATCAGTGTTTCAAATCAGCCTGGATGTTTGAGGTGTTCCACAGAGGCTTCTCCTTCCCTGTCACATACAAGAATCTGAAAACCGCCTTGCAGGTGTATGACAAGGAAGTGCAGTGGACCCTGGGGGCGATCCTTTACCGGACTCGCTTTCTGCCCTTGAGGTAGGCTTGGGAGAGTCGCAACCCATGGTTCTCTGGAGCACACTGCCTCCTGGTGGCTGTATTCTATGGATGTGTTGTCAGAGCTGTGAGACTAGCCAGCCTAACTTGAGTTAGTTAACTTGGATCTTCTCCATCTCCCTCCCCAGGGGCTTCCTTTTCTCCCACAACATAACAACTCTCTGTGATGCCACCCTGTGTCCCATTTGTCTGTCCCCTAACCCTGGCAGAAGGGCCTGTTTAGTGGTGGTCCTTATGACTTTGGCCTCCTTCTGTATAGTGTCTAGGATTGCAAAAGAAACCACTGTATTGAAATGCATTTATGACACTGTTGTAGCAGACAGATTTGTGATGCAGGAGTACATCTTTATCAACACACACTCTTGTAATGTCTGGTAGCAGAACCATCATGTCTGTTCCTTCAGCATGATGGTAACTGACAGCTGAGGCATTGGCCTTCATAATGGGCCCAGAGCACTTATCACCGGTGTCCCATAATACTTTTCTTTAAGACTGGCATTGTCTGTGTAGATTCATGACCAAAGGAAGTACTAGATTCCGGTCCACATTTGGTCACATAAAGACATACAGCTTTCTTCACTCAAGTTCGCAGACCTAGCTCAGATGATCCACATTTAAAACCATAGTTATCTAGTATTCTAAGTTGGGTCAGCTCCAGAAATTCTGTTTAGGGGCTGTTACTGATTATACAAAGTTCCACGTGAATGTGTTTGCCCCATTAACTTCCTTGTAAGAACAAAACCTGGGACCTACATTTATCAGATGTTTGTTGATGAAATGATAATGCTAGGGTCTTAAGGACATGCCTCAACTTGTGTCATTGTCCTGCTATTAACAACATGGTTGACAGGGAGTCCACTTTGGGCCTGCCATCCCCTGTTCCAAAGGTAAGGAAAGCGAGGAACAGCAGGCCCCGCTGTACCCTTCTCACTGTTGTCTCTGTTTATCTCTATGCTGCAGAGACATCCGGCAGGAGGTCTTCCGGGCTGGCCATGCACACTGGCGGGGCGTGTCCTTCGTCTACAACCACTATCTGTTCTCTGGCTGCTTCCTGGTTGTCCTTCTGTCCATCCTTCTCTACCTGCTGCGGCTGCGGCGCATCCACCGCAGGGCACCCCGCACTGGCTCTCTGTGGATAGAGGAAGGCCTGGCCTCCCAGAAGGGCCCTGGGCCCTTGTGACAGACACTGAGTCAGCCTGAAGAAGACTCTACAGGAAAAGCCATTTTTGCCTCAGGGTTTCTCGTATGCTCAGACGGTTTTGTTTGTCCCTTTCCTTTCTGTTACAAAAACCCTCTGATTGTAAACCCTGCTGTCTAGAGGTACTACCATTTTGAACACAGCTTTAAATGGAGGAGTGGGAAAGGGGACTTTACTTGGCTCGTGCTGCACAGTATCTGCTGCACACCAGTAAGGTTTGTGGGACATGCTGCACTTTCATGTACTTGGATATATGTGCAAGGGAACAGTGGGCAAGTTCCCATCAGTGTGGGTAGGACTTGAGAGTGTCCTGGGACAGAACCAAGCCGTGAGTTATACCCTCTTTCCTCTTCAAACACCTCAACCTAGAAGGGAGGCGTTTGGTTTTATTTGCTGCTCAGGTCTGTCATGATCTATGTTTTGGCAGATTTAAGACTTTAGTCCTTCATAGGAAAAATCGGCAAGATGGTGGCACAGGGAGGTGACACTGAAGAGTGGTCAGTGATGAGAGCTACTAAGAACTGTGCCCTGTTGCAGGCGAGCACACACCTGTAAAGTAGCCACTCTCGCCCTGTGCTTGGGGTCTCTGTTGCCCTCTCAGAACGGCCTTGGTTTGGTTTGCTCATTTGTTTTGTTTGTTTGTTTGTTTTTAAACCAGAAAGTTTTTAAAGTCCCCTGGTTTAGTGGTCTGAGAGCGGGAGTGTGCCCTGCAGATGCCCAGCGCCTCTGAGTGGCAGCTCTGTGCTGTTGAGCTGCTCCAGGCTCTTCCACTTCTGAGCTGTCACCCCACTGTTCAGATCTCTTCACTGTTGTTCTTGAGGACGCCCCACACATTGCTTGACAGTCCTTGTTGTCACACTGTGGTTGTAGCTGTCATTGGCAACGGCATCGTAAGCCCACACATGGAAGAGCCTGAATTTAAAATAAGAAATAAATGCACACGTTGAAAACAAATTTGACATCTTAAGCAGAAACCTGAAAAGGACAACTGGGATGTGTGAGGCTGGTGGGAGCTTTGTTCGTTCGTTTTTGTGCTGTTCATTTAGGTCAGAAATGTGGGGGATCCCTATACGTGGGGGTGGTTTTGGTTTGGTGGTTGTGGTGAAGCACATATTCCTACCTCCATAATACTTAAGTGGAAGTAGTCAGCAGCAGATGGATACTTGGAGAACCTTCAGCTGCTTATTCAGAACTCAGAGAGAGAACAGTTACTTCAAAGCCTTGTCACCCTTAGAGAAAAAGTGTGACGTATGTCATATCAGCCACATAAGACTTCACATTTATGAAAGAAACCCAAATTCCTCATCTCTTCAAGTAACTATTGTAGATGAAAGACATGGGTGGGGATTTAGGGGCATGGCGTTAACCTCTGTGCGGATCATGCCCCAGGGGACATGCACTGGAATAAATTTAAGAGGGTCAGTTTCTGAAGCCATTAGCAGCTTCAGTCCTGCCACAGGTAAGCTGGTCATTGGAGTCCTTCCTAGCTGTCACCATGGTGGCATCTTTCCCTTCCTTGAATTTCTGAGCAGGTGTGTGTATGCACACGCTTGCACACATGTATCTGTGTGTGTCCTATGAACTGTCTGTGGCCTTGATGATGAAAAGGAAGGGTGGTGTTAGACTTTAGTTGTACCTCTCTCCTGGTGCCAGGCAGGAGGAATGGGGAGGCCCCATAATCTGAAAATATGTAAACACCACTTCGAGTTTGGGGCATTTGCCTTTATAACCAAGGCAAGGAAAAGCCAGTATAAGAACTTGCTGAAACCTGCCTTCTTTAAGATTTCCTCCTCTACTTTAGGTGAAGAGAAGATGCTGGTCTGGTGCTGCTCTTGCAATTTGGGGGCAGAATGGGACCAAGCAGGCGCTCTGCCTTCAGCCTGTAACAGGATCCCTGCTGCAAGAACCAACCTTACTTTTCAAAGTAATCCTGACTCAGGGTTACTGACCCAGGGCCGCACTGCTGAGAGCTTCTGGAGTAAGACATAATGAGTCTGGAAGGCCTTTGAGCTAAGAGTATTGTTCTCAACTTCTGAAGGGATTGTTTTAGCAGGACTTGACATGCACGCTTTTAATCCCTTGAGGGTCAGGGACAGGTAAATAGATGTCTGTGAGTTCAAGGCCAGCCTGGTCTACATAGGAAGTTCCCAGCCAGTATCATCTCAAGGGGGAAAAAAAGATTGTTTTTTAAAATAGAAAAAAAAAGTTAGGCAAAGTGGCACACACTTGTAATCCCAGCATGGGGAGGCTGGGGGGCAAAAGCATAAAGATTTCAAGGCAGGCTGAAATCTAATCCCCACCACAAAAAGACACCACACACAAGAGAAGAGAGAGAGAGAGAGAGAGAGAGGAGAGAAGACTTCATGGCCTTGTAAAATCTGAAATATTTACAAATGTCCCTTTATAGAACATTTTGCTGGCCATTGTTGTGTTAGCTTCCTGTTACTACAACAAATTCTGAGACAATCAGCTTACAAAGAGAAAAATTTCCTTTTTCTCACGGCCTCAGAGGTGTCCTGTTCTCCTTGGCCTTATTTGGGGCCAGTGCTGAGACAGCACGGTGTGGCAAGAGCAAAGACTAACACAGAACCACTGCTTCTCAGCCAAGAGCGAGGGGTGGGACACACTCTCCTTCAGGGGCACACCCCTAGTGACCTGAGAGCATCCTGCTTAAGCCCCATCTTACAAGTTCCTCTGCCTCCTTAACAGCCAGTCATGGGCCTAGCCTCTGACATGGAAGCCCATTTAGTGTTCCTGCAGTGGGAACATTGCAGGCTCAGACCCTGTCTCTGAGAACTAGTCGTTGCTACAAGGGAAACAAGCTACAACATTGTAACTCAGCAAGCTACTGTTCAGTCCCCAGATGGGAAGTAACCACCTGTCAGTCTTAAAACATCTGCTTGATACGTTTTACTTCGCGTGTCATCACTTCCAAGGTTTGTTTGGTTGGTTTTTGTTTGGTTTTTTTTTTGGGGGGGGGGAGAGGAGGGGGTAGCCAAATCAGGAAAACTGTGCTTCCCCAAATTTAAGAACAACAACAACAAACCTTTAGGAAGCTCCTGCAGTGCTAAGGGGGTTCTAAGTCAGAGAAATCCCTGCTCAGAAGGGGCCTGCAGCTTCTCATAGCTGTTGATACCATGTAGAAGACCACCCTGTGCTCTGAAGATGGTCATGGGTGAGAAATAGCCAAGGATAAAGCTGCTTTGAGACAGGAATTCCTGCCAGGAAGCCAGGGAACTGCACATCTGGAATAGAAAGTAGAAGACTCTGGCCTGAGAAGTTGCTAGGAAGATTTGTCAAATGAACACATTCTGCATGAACTCCTGACCAAGAGACAGCAGTGAATTATTCAGTTATTCTGGCCTATTCCAAGTGGCTGTATTTTAAACCGCCCAGGACTGTGCTCAGATTTAGGTACTTCATAGGAAAAGGCAAACCTAGAGCTACACCCTCCAGGCTTTGCATATTTCATCCCTAAACCTCTAGCTCTAGCTGAGCTCACACCTCAGGCATAGATGATGGAGAAGCTAGTGTCATAGGCTAGTGTCTTAGGACTCAGCCTGACTGTCCTAAGGTATCCACTGTTACCAACCCCTGTGCACCACAGTGTAACCAGCCTTAACTGACGTCTGTTTTAACCTAGATCTACATGGAATAGTGTTCCTTATGAGAAGCGTGTGTCCGCAAGAAACCAAAAAGACAAATGGCGTTTGTTTGCCAAGCTTTAGAAAGAGTCACCATCGCCACTTGGGAGTCCTGTGTGATGACATGCAATGCAGCAAAAGTACTGTTACTTAAAGCATTTCACATATTCCAGTGCTCTGTTGAGTCTCCCTCTAGGTCGGTGGTTCTCAACCTTCCTGATGCACCGATCCTTTATACAGTTCCTCACGTTGTGGTGAACCCCCCAACCATAAAATTATTTTTATTGTGACATCATAACTATAATTTTTCTACTGTTATGAACCGTAATGTAAATATCTGATATGCAGATAGTCTTAGGCAACCCCCGTGGAAGGGTCCTACCCTCTGAGGGGGTCGGGACCCACAGGTTGAGAAACAGCCCTAGGTGCTGAGGACCAGTGTGAACAGCCTGGGAGAATGTTTTGTGCCTGAGATGTTTTACAGTTAGGGATTACAAAACTAAGGGGTGCGTCCTTAAATGTTTTTTTTTTGTTGTTGTTGTTGTTTTTTAAGTGATAGATTTTTTTTTTTTTTTAACTAAGAGTTATTGTTTTGGGAAGCATGTCTGTGTCTCCTTTCCAGGTTAGGCAGCCTCCTGCCACATGCTTGGACATGGATGGATGCTAAAAATAAATGTCATCCAGGGAGCCAGAGCCCATGTATGCATTTCTCCTTGTGATTTAAATAGACTTCCCTGTGACGTCTGAATCTTGTTAGAATGACTGGCTGCATTTGAGTCTAAAGTCAGCAAACCGAGCTGAATCTACACGCTTTGTTTTTGTTATGTTATGCAGCAAGAAGAAACTGTAAGGGTTGTAGGCAACATGTCCTCTAGCACAGAAACCAGGAGCGTCACAAGGAGCAAGACTTACCAACATGCAGTGTTAGGCCTCAAATGGCCTAACTGAGGCAGCTGCTTATAAGGTCACTGTGGTCTGGAGAGAGAGTTCAGGACGTAAAGCTCTTGCCTTGCGAGCATGGGAGCCTGAGTTTGATCTCCAGAACCCGTGTGAAAAGCCACACACTGGGCCACATTCTTGTGCTCCTAGCATGGCATGCAGAGACTGGGAGATCCCTGGAGCTTGATGGCCAGCCAGCCCAGCTTGGTGAGTAAGACGTTCCGCCTCAAAAAACAAGATGGACAGCATCTGAGAAACAACACAGGAGTTGATCCCTGCCCTTCCCACACACGTGTGCATTCACACACAAAAGTAAGGTTTCCATTTTGAAGTACCTGTTTACATATAGACAAGAAAAAGAAATGACTGGGGGCTGGAGAGATGACTCAGTAGTTAAGAGCATTTGCTGCTTTTGGAGAGCATCTGAGTTCACTTCCTAGCATCCACAACTGTGTGTAACTCCAGCTCCAGGGAATCTCATGCTCTCCTCTGGCCTTCATGGGTACTGCACACATGTGGCATATACATGCATACATACATACATATATACATACGAATGTACATACATACATACATAGACACACACGTAGACAAGGTTCATAATTTTTTAAAAGATTTATATATATGAGTACACTATCACTGTCTTCAGACACACCAGAAGAGGGCATCAAATCCCATTACACATGGTTGTGAGCCACCATGTGATTGCTGGGAATTGAACTCAGGACCTCTAGAAGAGGAGTCAGTGCTCTTAACTGCGGAGTCATCTCTCCAGCCCCCATAATTTTTTAAAAAATAACTTAATTGTATTGTCAATGAAAATCAAACTGGAATAGCATTGGTTTGGGCACTTAATGTGGCATTGGGAGGCCATGGTTCACTAAATCGTAGCCACTTGAGAGTGAACCTTTGAACTGAGCAACAGTTACATGAAACATGGTTAACTTGGGCTGGCCAGTACAACAGACCTCTTCCACCAAAATGCATAGACACTGAGTTAGCCCCCACAACCTTTTCTGTAAGACAGCTTTGACTTTTTCCAGCATCAATCATAATTTCTAACAAATAGTGTGACTTCCAGTTTTCCTGTCAGCAAAGCTATCAATACAGCCACCATTTTGGAAAGTCTCAGATTCAATTTTCAAGACTGTGAATCTGTATCTTTCAAGTTACAAACCTGATTAGCCTCAAATTAACTTTGTTTCTTTGTTCTTGATTGGGTTGATTTTTGTTCTCAGTCACTATCCATAGGTAGTAACAGCAAATACCTTTCTAGCTCCTTGTTTGGAGCCAGCTTACAGCATATTCTAAGAAATGCCCAGTGGACTCTTGCTGTCCCTTGGGTTTGCCACTGGCAGTGTGAGTTCTACCTTAAGCCAGTTTGAAGTTCTAAGTGTTGTAGAACTTCTGTTGCTGTGAAAAACACTATGACCAAAAGCAACTCTGGAGAGGAGAGAATTTATTTTAGCATACACCTCCAGGTCACAGTCCACCTCTGAGGGAAGTCAGGGCAAGAACTGAAGCAGAAACGTTGGAGAAATGCTGCTTACTGGCTTGCTCTCTGGCTCATGCTCTCCTGGCTTTTTCATGCAGCCCAGCACCAACTGCCCGGAGGTACAACTCGAAGTGGGCTGAGCCTTCCACAGCAAGACAATCAAATCAAGACAATCCATTCATAGCAATTCTCTTTCCAAGTTGACAAGAAAAACTAACAGGCACTAAGCTTAAAGCCTTTACTTCTAGAAAATTTCTAATCTCATTACTATTACTAACATGGATACAAAATACCACTATGCTGGTTGGTTTTCATTGTGAGCCCAGCCTGTAACAGTGGAAGCCATCTCTCCAGCCCACTGCTTGATTTTAAATCTCATCTTGCCACAACTTAGAATCACCAAGAATCAGCTGTGTAATTACCTATATCAGGTTGGCATGTCTATGGGAGATTGTCTTGATTGTTAGTTAATGTAGTGACATCCAGCCCACTGTGGGTAGCATCATTCCCTAGGTTTGGGTATAAAACAGTATAAAAGAGGAGAAAGCTAGCTGAGAAATAGAGCAAGCAGGAGGTGTGGGGTGCATCGTTCTCTCTGCTCTGGGCTGTCAATGTGACAGGCTGCTTAAGTGCCTTGCATGTTTGCCTTCAGTGGTGAACTCATAACCTAGAATTGCAAGCCAATCATCTCTTACCCTCCTCAAAGTTGCTTTTTGTCAGGTTATTTATCACAACAGAAGTGAAACTAGAACCATCACTTTTGCTCTGAGTTTGTTGTGAGCTAAATATGAATAGCCACAGCCTGGGAGCATGGATTTGTGTTACTCTGGATTATATGTTTTGTTGAGGAAGTAATCATGACCTTTCATAGTCAGGCCCCATATGTTGGTGGTAACAATAACAGTTGAATCTTTTGGGGGAGGTTTTCCTGCTGTGCTATAACCTGCCTGTTATTATTAATCCCAAGATTCAAGAGAGAAGAAAAACCAGTTCCACAATTTTGAGTCAAATTTGAAGCAAGCTTTAAGTAAACACTAGCCAAGTCCACGACTGGGTTCCCAGGGAATAGCCACAGGTCACATTTTGTAGGGTTTAAAAAGGCAAAACCCACAATTGATTGCCTTTCCCATCATGTTCAATCAGGGGCAAGCATACACCTTGACATATTTCCTGCCTACATACCTCTCACCCACATGTGATCAAGCACATCCTGTGTAGATGGGTCAAACAAACTGTTTAGCAGAGTGAAAACATGTGACTTGTTATTTCCCAAGAATGATAGCTCCCAGCATTCCAGGAAGGTACCTTGTCCTTAGGCTGGGTATCGGGCTCAGAGGTTAACTTGGCTCTTTCATTTATAACATTCTTAGCTGTAGAGTTGGAGGCTAGCAGTATGCTAAGGTTAACAGTACGTTCCCAAAGTTGTACCCAATAGTTCCACAAAGATGTGGAAGACGGTAGTAAGTGGCCAGCGAGAAGACTAAAGAGTACAAGATAATCTCACCTTTTAATCTGCAACATTCCACCAATTCATAATCAGAAAGCCATAGTCCGTCTGTCTGACGGCTCTTCACCACATACGTGGCTTCTTCAGAGAACTCCAGTTCCAACCACCAACTGCCAGAAAAGATCAAATTAGAAGCTAAACCTCTTTCAGCCGTTCTTAGAATATATAAACAGATTTTCTTGAAGGCGGAGGGTAGGTCTGAGCCATGCTTAAAAATAGACATAGAGACAGATGGCAAGAGAAGACGGCTGGTTGATGGGAACTGCAAGGAAAAAGAAAAAAAAAAAAAAAAAAAAAAAAGGCCCAAGGCATTTGTTTGAAAGGCTGTGAGAGAAAAAGGCAAAGGGAAGTGGGAGTAGGGAGAGTATAGCTAACACAGGGAGCCTGCACCACCGTGGGAAGAAGAGTATGGGAATGCGAAGACAGATAACCCTGTTTAGAGACAATGCTTAATACAGGACCTAGGGCTTAAAGTAAGTATCTGAAATCAGCAGGGTGGTACATGCCTTACTTAGCACTTAGGAGGCAGAGGCAGGTGGATCTCTGTGAGTTTGAGGACAGCCTAGTTTACAGAGTGAGTTCCGGGACAGCCAGGACTACACAGAGAAACCCTATCTTAAAAACAAAAAAAAAAAACCAGAACAAAACAAAATAAAATAAAAAAAGATAAACACCCATGTTGGTTAGAAGGGAGGTGCCAGATCCGAAAGCTTAACAATGTTAACAGATCACAAAACACTGCATGGCCTTGTTTGGGTTTTTTGTTTTGTTTTTTGGGTTTTTTTTTTGGCTTGTTTTAAATACTTTTGCATTTGCCCCAAGAGTTTAGATTGCACTTTGCCTGTTTTTATTGCTTCATTGTTTGGTTTGTTTTTCTAGATCATGAAATGCTAATAGTTCGCATGGAGGGTGGAGAGTTGTGGCTCTCACTGGCCTAGGAGCAGACAGGTTCCTGCCAGACATGTTAGCATATCTTCTTTCAGAAAGGTTACCGGAAGGCAAAGGGGCATCCTTCTAACCCCTAAACACCACTTGGAAGATGCAGTCAATTTGGAAACACAATACCACAGAGCTTCTTTGCCAGCCCACCATGTCTGGGGGCTGAAAGGCGCAACCTTCTGCCTGCCTCCTCTTCACAGAGGAAGAATTTGTTGACATGCTTTCATTGTCTATTAAAATATCCATTAGGAATGGCTGAGGCCTGCTACAGGGCTGCTCTCTCATCTTTGATCTTCACCCCCTACTCCCATCCTGTTAGGCCCGGGGGATCATCCTGGGCCCCAGACTTCTTGGCACTTGAACACGGCTATCAACAGCTTGGGGCTGTAACATGTAAGAGACTGAAACAAAACAAACAAACAAAAAAGTCAGACCTTGGAGATTTCCACCCAGAGAAAAGTCCAGAAAGCTCCTTTATAGAATAAAGTGTTGACAGGTTTCAAAGACATACTCTCTGTTTAAATGATAAACTCAGCTAAATGGAGGGTGAAGGAGGGCCTTCCTTCCTGACAGCCACTCATCTGAGAAATATCCTAGGTATCATGTTTTTGTGGGAGACCAGAATTCTAGTGACCCTGACTGACAGAAAGGGGACACAGTAGTGATTTCCAAAAGACAAAGGGTGCATGCACCTTTGGAGTTCTTAGCAGAGGGATGATGTTTATTGAGTTACTGCGTTTGTATTACACTGGTTTATGTGAATGTGGGAGTGTGCACATGTGGAGGTCAGAGGACAGCTTAAAGGAATTGGTTCTTTCCTTTTACCGTGTAGGTCTCAGGGATGGAACTCAAGGCACCAAGCTGGCATTTTTGGGCTGCATCATCAACACTGAAAACTAAGACCCGCCCCTTCCGACAAGTATGCTGGGTTATTATTTAGGGGAATGTCCATTATTGAGCAAATTGTAAAAACACGTAATAAGTATTTTAGGGACCACTGAGCTTGGTGCCTTTTCCTGGTGAGCCATATCACCAGCCCTTATAGTATTACCTTTAAAAAGTGCCAGTTCTCTCAGATTTACTGATGGCTGTAAGAATTCCATGGTTCACCCCAGATTACCCACCCTGTCTCTGCCTGGCTTTGTCTTGTACAGGCCTTGAACCCCAGGAACCAGACTTGGCATTTTCTTTTCTTAAAGAGTTCATCTTCTCTACCCAGATTTTAAAACAAACAAATAAACAAGAAGATTCAGACTCTTAACATTTAATGAACCCTACCCGGCATTGTGAAATCTTTTTATTCTGGTTATGGTAGCACAGGAGAATTTTCTGAAACATCCAGCCATTTTTCTGCTTTGACATTAATATGTCCCACAAAGTTCACACATTAGAAACTTAATCCCTAACTAAAATGCATTCTTGACACTCTGCATGACTGAAGGCTCAGAAAAATATAATTCTAGGAAAGAAGGAACTCAGAACTTTTGAGATAATCCCTTAAATACTTATGATATGTTTTTAGAATTTGCTCAATATAAAAGGATGTATATTCCCCTAAATAATAACCCAGCACAGTTGTAGAATGGGGGAGGGGGTCTTAGTTTTGCTTTGGTTTCACTGGAGAATGGAGCCCAGGAATGCCAGACAAGCGCTCTCCCATGAGGCCACAAGGCCACCTCAACACAGCCCATAGCACTCAAACGATCTGATACAGCCTAGCTTGCTTTACAGAAGAGCTGGCTTTATCTTTGGGACTATGGTTTGTAGGATGCTGCACTAATACAACTCCAGTTCTAAGCTGTTTGCTATCACTTTAACAGTGGATTCTAGGGATACTTTTCCTAAAGAACACTTTCTAAACTCCAGTTGTTAAAATTTTGTAAAGGAAGCCTTTTCTTTATACTGCCTTCCTCCCATATAGTATAGGACTGTCTCATGTGCATGCCCATTCCCCTGTGTGAAGGACCAAAGCAGATTAATCAGTGATGATTCAAGAGAAAGACTCCTCCAAGGACTGAGTCTGAAGAAGGAAAATTGGGCCTGTGAGATGGCTCAGGGAGAAAGGTGATTGCAGCTCAAGTTTGATAATCTACCCAAGTTGGATCTCCAGAATCCATGTAAAGTGGATAGAGAGAATTGACTCCATGAAATTGTCTGCTGAGCTCCATGTGCCATGGTAAAAAAGCATGTACATACTTTCTCCACACACAGCAATAATAATACAAGAAAACATGAAGATCAAATTGTTCTAATAAAAGCAGGAAGCATAACCCTAGTGAGCACAGCAGGGGAGGGGCTTGGGAGGGAGTTATGTAGTCCTTCAACTAGGTGGAGCTATGAAATATCTTGACCCCAGCGCCTTGTGTTCAGATCATGGTATTCCTCTCACACAAGGATTCCTCTCCTCTTCTCTACCTCTCCGTCTCTCTTTGTCTCTCTGTCTCTTTCTCCTCTCAGCCCATACCATATAATCCAATCTAATAAATCTCCTTTATTGTGTGTGTGCACAACACACACACACACACATACATGCAGACACACGTGCACAAATGCTAACATTATGCATGTGTTCCTCTAGAGACCCCTGCCTAATAACACCCAGTTGTCTGTCTTTTAACATGATAAGCTTAATTAAAAAAACTTAATTCAGATCATGTGACTGACTGGCCAGAAAAAAACAAAACAACACAAAACTGATTCAAGCTCTGGAATTATACTTGAAGGAATAGCTGCCATAGAAATGGCCTGTAAGGCCCTATACAATACAGATTCCCATACTTACGAGAGAGAATATTTTAGATATTGTCTTAGTCAGGGTTTGTATTCCTGAACAAAACATCATGATCAAGAAGCAAGTTGGGAAGGAAAGGGTTTACTGTTCATCACCAAAGGAAGTCAGGACAGGAACTCACATAGGGCAGGAACCTGGAGGCAGGAGCTGATGCAGAGACCATGGAGGAGTGTGTCTTACTGGCTTGCTTCCCCATGGCTTGCTCAGCTTTCTTTCTTATAGAGCCCAGGACTACTGACCCAAGGATGGCACCACCCACAATGGGCCCTCCCACCCTTGATCACTAATTGAGAAAATGCCTTATGTCTGGGTCGCATGGAGGCATTTCCTCAAAGGAGGCTCCTTTCTCTGTGATAACTCCAGCTTGTGTCAAGTTGACACACAAAACCAGCCAGTACAGATATATTGAGTTAAATAAAATATGTATTTAGTGGGTGAACGAATGAAGACAAATTTTAAACTACATTAATTGATTATGTTTTTTCTTCACGTTGACAAACCAAAACCTTAGTAGTACCTTCTAGTTCCAATAGATCTAAGGTAAAGTTGCTATACAATTTCACATTTGTTGTTTCTTGGAAAGCGACTTGAGTCAATCTTTGAGACAGTAATCACCTGGTTCCAAAATGAAACTATGTGTGCCTTTTGATGGATCATACCTCTCCCAGAACTCTCCTAAAAAGTTGAAAACAAGCCAGGTGTGGCAGATTCACTCCTCTGGCCAGCCAAGAGCTAGGTACCTAGTGACCCTGACAAAAGAGAGGAAGGGAGGAGAGAGAGGAGCGGGAGGGAGAAAGTGGGGAGAGGGAAAGAGGGGGGTTCCATTGCAAGGTAGAGAGCTGGTTTCTCTCAACAAGGACAACGTAGCCAGACACAGAACTGCATCCTTCCGGACATGGGTGAGCTCAAGCAATAAAACAAGCCTAGGAGCCAACAGTTATCAGCCTTCTCATATTTGAGGTATAGAGTTGAAATTTTGGTGAGACACACGACTAGTGAAGGGAGAGCTGGGGCTTAAACCTGAGTAGCATCACCACGGCAACAATCTCAGGTGCTGCACGGAACTGCTTGGAAATGGCCAAAATGGAGTGGTCTGTGTGTTCACTCCCAGTGTACCAGTCCTCCCTCCCTCCCCCCCTCCAAATATGGACAGCCTTCTTTTCCCCATATCCCTAGCACTATGATCTTAAGCCTCACCATAGCCATGGAGTGAACAAACCACGATTAAACTTTCTAAAACCTTGAGCCAAAATAAATAATTCCTTCCTTTAAGTTGTTCTTTCAGGTATGTGGGTCAGAACTTCGGAAAGCTACCTACCTTGGCATTCATCCTTTTGGCTTGTGTTTCTTACAAGTATTGGCTCCCATTTTATACCTCCACTTTCTTGAAGCTCAGTTTTGATGGGTAGTTTTTAATTTTAATGCAGTTAAAACATACCATTATTTTTGTTGGTATTGCTTTTAGACTTGGTTGAAGAGGGGAAGGCTTTCTGATTGTCCTAAGGACTTAAAAGACAGTACTAAGAGCTAGAGACATCAAAGAAGCCCATTTACTCATTCGACAAACAGACCAGGTGCCAGGTACTTGACATAATAGTGAGGAGAAAGAGAAGATAAAAAGAAAGAAAACTGGGGCCTGGTGGAGCTTACCTTCTAGTAAGAAAGAGAACCAGAACACTCTAGGGAGCTTCAGCCAGAGAGTGAGAGAGTCGGAAATGGCTCAAGAATTCCAGAAAAGTACCAAGCAGTTTGTATAGGTAGCCAAGAATGTTCTTCCAGATGAAATGTTATCAAGCAAAGATTTGAAGGAGGAGAGAGAGGGAACCCAAGGAGATCCAAGGAAAGAGCCAAATGAGAGAGAGCAAGATGTGCAGAGACCCTGAACCAGGAGCAGATTAGGGCATTGGAGTGTGGTGGAGCTTGTGCAGAAATCAAAACAAGTAGAGGCTGAGAAAGTGCACAGGCAGAGCGGGGAGGAGCTCGTGGGCACAAGGAGGCTGAAAGACTGGAAGAAAGGGATGTGGTTGTCCACCCCAGCTCTGGGTGGGTTGTGATTAAGAGATAAATATCTTTACTGTGGGAAACTCAAGGCATCATAGGGAAACATGTCAGGGCATCATGGGTAATTGTGGAGACAGTGAGCAGAGCAGCAGAAATGGTACCCAGCAGCTATGGCTGGGAGGCTAGGGCAGACGAGCATCCCCTGTGGATCTGTCTGTCAGCTCAGGATGCTGCCACTGAACACCATAGACTGGCTAGTCTAGACAGTAGACAGGTCTATGTCACATTTCTGGAGACTGGGAAGTCAACGGTTAAGCTACAGATTCACTGAGCTCTCTACCTGGTACATAAAGGCTGTCTTTCCCTGTGTCTTACCCAGCAGAGATATACTTTGTCCCTCCCCAACTTTCTCTTCTTACACGGTTGTGAGTCCCACCTGGAAGGTTTCTTCTAAAGACCCCACCCAACCCTAATTCCCCCCGAAAGCCCCACTTCCACATCCTACTCCAGTAGAATTTAAGGTTTCATCACAGGAATTGCAGTTCCCATTCAAAACACATGGTGTCCCTGATGCTTTGGCGATCAATGCTGTGAGGTTTGGCAGTTTCCTCTTTCTATCCCCCTTGTTCCCAGAGCAGACCAGTGGCTACTTCAAGTAACTCAGCTGTAAGGCTCATCCTTGGCTACAGCACCTAGAACATGTCTGATTTCATCTGATTTCAGAAATTAAAGGAACCAGGGGACACAGGGATAGGACAGGATTTATAACCTCCAACCTCTTCTGTGGTGCTGAGCTGGCTCTGGGCACAGAGCAACCTCATAAATACCAGCAGCTGGAATGCAAGGGCCAGACGCTGTCCTCAGCCAACCCTGAGCCACCTGGGCAAGTTTCTGGCATACCTTGCAGAACCCTGGGGCTAGCTTCCCTGCAAGCCGGAGCATGGACCCTGCTAGATGCCAACACATCTCTCTTGAAAAACTCTCATGACCCCTCCCTGATTCAATGCTGTCTCAGAGTTGGCATAAATCAGGGGTTTAGAATAATTTGAACCAGTTCGTATATACAATAAAATTCTATCTAGTCAAGGCAGATACATTTGGACCGGTTTTAAGTAGCAGGACTTCCCAAACAGCAATTTTGTTGTCTGAATAGCACTGATTACAAAAGTGGAAACATCAGAAGCTTGCCTGGCTGGTTTACAAGTTGCAAGTCTCCGTGCAAACTGCATAAAAGAGCACTCGCTGGTTACTTTGCATGCATTAAACTTGCAAGCTTTTCACTGTATTATCTTTCTCATAGTATTAACATGAGGTTCCTGTGTATGAAGCTACCCACTTCCAGTCACAGATACTTTGTGTTTGTTCTAGTTTCATTCCATTGCTGTGACACCATGACCAAAAGCAACTGAAGGGAGGAAAGGATTTATTTGACTTACACTTCCAGGCTACAGTCGATCCATAGAGGGAAGTCAGGGCAGGAACTCAAGACAGGGATTTGAAGGCAGGTCTGCTTGCTATTCCATAAAACATTGCTTCTAACCAAAGAACTCACTCAAAGCCAAAGTAGAGCAGGAACCACAGAGGAATGTTGTTTGCCTCCGTGCTCAGGGTCATGCTTAGCTATCGTTCTTATGCAGTCCAGGACCACACCACCTATCTAGGGAATGGTGCCGCCCACTGTGGACTGGATCCTAGCGTTCTTATACAGTCCAGGACCACACCACCTATCTAGGGAATGGTGCCGCCCACTGTGGACTGGATCCTAGCATTCTTATACAGTCCAGGACCACACCACCTATCTAGGGAATGGTGCTGCCCACTGTGGACTGGATCCTTCTACATCAATTAACAATCAAGACAATCCCCCCAGACACGCTCACAGGCCAGTCTGATCTAAGCAACCCCTCAATTGAGACTCCTTTTTCAGATGACCCTAGGTTGTGTCAAGTTGACAATTGAAACTAACCAGGACAATGTTGTAGTACAGTTTTCTCCTTTAGGCATAATACAACCATTCATTCCAACTCCATTCTGGAGTGAAAAACATGTTGGTCTCAGCTGCATGTCTTATTCCCCATAGCAACAGCCATGCAACTGTCCCAGGAGGGGCTGCAATGTATTCTCTAGTCCTTCAACTGTTTTCAGGGTATCTCTGTGCTCACACACTACCACTTCATACCATAAAGAAGAAAACAGCCACACTGGGGTTCTTCCCTTGGTCATTCCACC
Organism: Mastomys natalensis; assembly: GCA_021653895.1. NCBI lineage: Eukaryota > Metazoa > Chordata > Mammalia > Rodentia > Muridae > Mastomys > Mastomys natalensis. The sequence goes on from JAJTUV010000741.1 coordinate 437,633, forward strand.
ACCACATGGCTCTGCTTCAGTTACATGTCTTACTATGCACAGTGAGGCCACATGACCACTGCTGTGGTAGGAAAGCACATCACCCCATACCACAGCAGGGAAACAGCCATGTCAGGATTGCCCCTGCAAATGCTGCACCCTCAGATCGTTCAGCCTCAGTCACATGCCTTACTACTCACAGCAAGGGCAACGTAATCGCTCCTCCCAAACTCATCTTTGGTTTTCATGCCCCATATTGGTGCACCAATTTGTCGAATTCACTTTCCTAGAGAGACACAAACAGACATCTATTCACCTAGATAGGAAACCAATGGCCATTCCATCAAAACACAACTGGGTAAACCAGTGGCTTTCTTACAGAGGACTGGTATGGAGTTACTTAGAGGAGCGTGATGGCTTCCCCACCTCCAACAGCTACATCACTGCCAAGTCCCACCCCATCATGAATGACGACCTCATGGAAGACACATCATGGAGTCTCTCAATTAGCCTTCCATTTCCAATGTACTCCAGCACCTCCCAGGATCACTTGCAGCTAGGGTGGGCTAGGGTGGGCAGGAGGAAGTCACATCTGGAATCTCTGGAGAGGGTACCGTAACACCTCTCTAGGCTGTCACCATATTGTTCTGTTCCTTGAGTTAATCCTATCCTACAGGTGGTGTCCTAACATCCCCCATACACGCTGCTTGTTTATTTTGTTGGAGTTGTGTTTCTGCAGAAAGGAACAATTACAAAGTGTCACAATAGTGACAAAGCTAATTTGAATTATTGTGAAGAAATGACTGTGGGGTGGCAAGGTTGCCCAAAGCATTTCTTTCCTGAACACACATGCAACAAGAGGACATTAAATGCATTGGAGGCCACCTTAAATCATTGGTAGTTTATAATCTGGCCATTAGGAGGCTTTAATATACACAAGCAATTACATGAACTTTGACTGTATTAAGATTCAGTTTCCTGAGTAGTCAGAAGCCTGACAAATCAACAGAAAACATAAGCAATTGTCTTAACAGAACATAAAATCTTGTCTTCTAAGCAAATTCTCTTTTGCAAATGTTATCTAGAGCAGATTAGTAGTTTTAAGAACAATTTTTTTTGATTCACTTTCTACTTCATAATGTAGCCAGGAGAACAATTGCTCATTGTTGAGCAAGGATCCAGCCACTAGAGGGCGCAGCCTCTTCAGAGGAACCTACATTCATTCTCAATCACCACTGAACTAAAAGGCGTCATGTTAAGAGTCTCAGATTTGTGCTCATGAGAAACCAGATCACAGGGATGGTTAGATGTCTGTCCAACATGGCATATGTGATATAACTGGCCATGATCCCTTCCTCAAGGCCAGATGAGGCAGATACCCCTTAAAGGTAGACATCTCCAAATCTCTTTCTCAGATAGATGGACCAATGTTTGCGTAGTTGCTTGCTTGATCTCCTTTTATATTAACAACTAGAGCACATGAAGATCTTCAGTTGTATGGGTTTAAACTTCCCCCTTCATCCTTAGGAGTCAGAGAATCAGTAATAATACCAACTGAAGCCGTTTCTCCTTCAGACATGCCATATTATTTAAGTTGGACCTGATGCACATGACAACACTGGTTACCTGTTGAAGCACACAGTGTGACACTGGCTCCCAGGGTGGCTGCAGAGGCTAGGAGAAGGGTAAAGTAGAGGGCATTGGAAACCTCTAATGCCCAAGATCTAGTGGCTGCACTGGTGGATGCAGGCAGAGGCCCTACTGGTCCAGGCTTTAAATGCCAGAGATTCCTGACTATGTCACTCAGACTGGGAGCATTTCACCCTGAATTTCAACTTCCAGTGATTGTGTGTCAGGACTGGAAGAGAAGAAAAAGAGAAGGAGTGAAAAGGTTGCACCTTACCCTCGAGCATCGGTTCTCAACCTGTGGGTCTCAACCCCTTAGGGGTTGTATATCAGATATCCTGCATATCACATATTTACATTACTATTTGTAACAGTAGCAAAATTGAAGTGAAAGCAATGAAATAATGTTAAGGTTGGGTTCACCACACCGAGCAACTGTATTAAAAGGTTGCAGCAGTAGGGAGTGGAGAACAACTGCTTTAGGGTCTAGGGTCAGCTGCAAGCCTCTCTCCAGCTGAAAGTCCGCGTGGCTAACATTTCTGTGAAGGCTGCCTACATAAAGAGGGCATTCCTTTTGTATAGTGATGTTCAAACAAGAATTCTGAAGCAGCAGTGAGCCCATGTTTCAGGCCCAAGTGTAGATAACAAGTATGGCCTCTCTCCTTCCCGAGCTGTAAATATTTCCCAGAATCTCACAAGGATCCCACCTGCAGTCAGAAGCACATCTTAGCTCCCTTTACAACCCATGGTTTTGTTGTAGCAGGTGCAGATCTATCCAGGGAAGCTCTAAGTCACCCTAATCTTATTTATTAAGAATGAGACAGGGGTGGGGGGCTGGAGTGATAGCTCAGCGATTAAGAGCACTGGCTGCTCTTCCACAGGACCCAGATTTGATTCTTAGCATCTACATGGCAGCTCACAATTGCCTGTATGTAACTCCTGTCCCAGGGGATCCAACACCTCACACAAACATGCATGCAGTCAAAACACCAACGTACACAAACTTTTTAAAAAAATAATTAAAAACAAAGAATGAGACAATAGCAAGTTCCTTAGTAACCTTTCAAGACATAGCTTGAGAAGACCAAGCATGCTGTGCTCTCCTTTAGTCTCTGCACTCAGGAGGTAGAGGCAGGGGGATCTCTGTGAATTCCAGGTTAGCCAGGGCTCCAAAAGTGGGAGTGGGGGCTAGAGAGATGGCTCAGCAGTTCAGAGCACTGGCTGCTCTTCCAGAGGACCCAGTTTGATCCTAGCACCTAGATGGCAGCTCACAACTGTCTGTGACTCCAGTTCCAGGAGATCTGACACCCCCATACCAATACATATAAAATAAATGTAAATAAAAAATTAAATAAGTAAATAAAATAATTCTTTTTAAAAGGTGGTATAACTTGAGAGCCACTAAAACGAAATTGTAAGTATGGCTCCTACTTCAAGTGTGACTCTCCCACGAGAAGGTCACACCACACTTCTACATTTTGGGGTGTCTTATACGTTGCCTGAATGTCTCCCTTTCTATCACAGGTATTATCTAATCACACGTATGTAACACTTGCTAACCCTGGCCTTCACATGTAACTTTATGTTTATATGTATTTAGTGCTCACATACACATACAATGAATGGCATGTGTTAGGGAGTTCAGAATAACTTGTGGGAGCCAGCTCTCTCCTTCTGCCATGTGGGGCTAACAGCAAGCATCTTTACCCACTGAGCAGTCTTGCTAGTCCCCAAAGTCTCTTCTTAATAAACTCCAACTCTGCCTCATGCTAGCTCATCCAGACATTCTTTTCTGCAGTGAAGTCAAGAATCCCATCTTTACCTGAATAGACTGGTCTTTGGAAAGAGCCCTTCATGCTGCTGCCCGTAGCAGCCTTGCGGGGAGTGGGGTGTGACTCTGGCCTGAGGTCCAGCTCTTCACACACCCCAGTACTTGGAGGCTACTGTAATCCTCAGCTCTAAGCAGCAGTATGTTGGCATCAAATAGAGTCAAGCAGTAGAGGTGGCAACTCTGTCCTGCTTTGCTATTAGTTGTGATAAAAAAACACCACCATCGAAAACAACTTGCAGAAGAAAGGATTTATTTGGCTTACACTTCCATCACTGATGCAGGTCAGAGCAGGAGTTCAAAGCAGCAACATGGAGTCAGGAACTGAAATTGAGACCATAGAGGACTTGTGCTTACATTCCCCATCTCCATGGCTTGCTCAGCCCACTTTCTTATATAGTCCTGATCATCTGCCCAGAGGCAGCACTGCCCAAAGTGGCTGGACCCTCCCACATCAACCAATAGAAACTCACTGGTTTGCCAAGTTGGACTTCAATGCAATCATTAATTTGTTTTGCTGTGGGTGTTTAATTAAGGATAAATTGGTGTTGTGTGTGTGTGTGTGTGTGTGTGTGTGTGTGTGTGTGTGTTCCCTAGAAAAACTCTTTCATACAACAGTGGGGAGTCAAGGATTGGCCTTATCTGAACAGAGGTGACAAAGAAACCAGGGAAATGCAGGGCCTTATGTTACAAGCAGCAGTGTTGGGTTGTTTCCCCATCCATCATGCTGCTACGCACAGAGGAAGGCAGGCCTCTCTCCCCTTGGAGGATCAACTTTCTCCTTTGTAAACAAAAGGTTTTGGATTCTGTGACCTCTAAGGTCCTTTGCTTTGTGTCAGGGTCAGGGTTAGCAAGCCCTACACCCATGGGATTAAACAAGCTCCAAGGAGTGGGTGATGGACATTGTTGAAAAAGACATAATAACATTCCTGGCCCTGAGGTTCACACTGGGGACAGTGGGTCACAATGAGTCACCATAGGAAGACAGGAAAAATTAAGGGAACATGGAAAGCCACTCCTCAGAATCTGTACTGGAGTATAAAACCTTACCACAACTGATAAAATCAAAATTGCCTACAAAAATAGTGCTTGCTTTCCTAACAACATTCAAGAAGGATGTTAAAAGCAATAACCCGAGCTTCTTTAGGGTCAGAACATTTGCGATGTTGAGTTTAACTGTATTCTCTCCCTAATCTACGTAATGTAGCTAATGCGGATATCTAACAGTTTCATATTAAAGGAGACATTTTTTTAGATTTATCTATTTAATGTTATGAGTTTGAATGTTTTATCCATGTATTATATACATCACATGGATACCTGGTGCTTATGGACATCAGAAGAGGGTGTCAGATTCTTTGGAATTATGATTACAAATGGTTGTGAGCCACTATGTGGGTGCTAGGAACTGAACCTGGATCCTTTGTAAGCAGCAAGCACCCTTAACTACTGAGCCATCTCCCCAGTCCCAGGAAAATTTTTCAGAGAAGCAAAGTAAGCTGGATGAAGTTCCTGCCCTGACTTCCACAATGATTGAGTATATTTTCTACTTAGTTTTTAAAGTCAATTTCGAAATTATTTTTAATTATTGATGTTGGTCTGTGTGGGTATGAACATGGATGTGGGTTGCTGTGGAGGCTGGAGGCATTGGGTTCCCCTGAAGCTAGAGTTACAGGAGGTGTGAGCCTCTTAAAGTGAGCGTGAGGAACCAAACTGGGGTCCTCTGAAAGAGCAGTGAAGAGCAGCAGGTGCTCAGACTTCTCCGGGAAGGTAGTGATGATGGTGGAGGCTATAGCAGGGCTGGCAGTGGCCCACGCTGTGGGCCAAGAAGTAGCTGCAGTAGTTTGCTGGGCAAGTGGAAAAGTGATGATAAGTCTGTAAACTCTTGGGATGATGCTCCCAAAGGCTACCTCTAGAGAAGCACAGCCTTTGGGAAATTTGGAGCTAATTGGAGGTCACTTCAGAAAGCCAAGGGATCATCATCACAGGGAGAAAGTGCCTGAAGGTGTGTTTCTTCTCAACACCCTTAATCTAAATTGTACACGCCTGCGTGTGTGCACACGTTCGTGTGTGCTCCTTCTTGTGTGTGCGTGCGTGCGCGCGTGTGTGTTTGCTTGCTGTGAAAGCCAGAGGTCGACATCTGGAATCTTTAGTAAGGCTCCACACTTCTTTCTTTTAAATAAAAATTGTAAAATTCTTTGAGTTCATGCCCACATACAATGTATTTTACTCTCTGCCCTTCTCTCTAACGTCTCCCAGATCCACTTCCCACCTCCCAGCTTCCTTTTCTCTTTGAAAATACAAATAAAAATACAAACTCAATAAGTTCAGTTTGTGCTGCCCATATATGCATGGGTATGTGGGGGCCATCCGCTGGAGCACAGCTGACCTAAAACGTGATAATGTAATGATGATCCCTTGGGTTTCTGAACTGCATTGCTCAAAGGATGTCATTTACAAAGCTTAAAAATTAAGCTTAAGAAATTTAGCATTTAAGTAAAGTTGACAGATTAAAAGGATATGAGCTGGTTTTCCTGCAGTCCTTATCTCGAAAGAATTTCGTTTGTAAACAGAATTTCTAGGTGGTTTTGTGAGGGGCATTTAGATACAGAGCGCGGAACCAGCTTGATTTCTTTTTAGTTTATTTTTAACTTCTTGCTTGAGAAGTCTTTAGGAAGACCAGCACTAGGCTATTTTCAGTGTTATCGGTTGTGATAAAAGTTTTAAACTCCAGTCAGATTCCAGTGACTGGCTACTTTTCCCGCCCTTGTCTCAATTTTTCTGTCTTGACTCACTGCACAGATGTGAAGCTCGAACTGAAACGCGAACAGTTTGGGTTTGCTGTTCAGAATCCGTCTACCAGAGAAGGGACCGGAAGCCTGAGCGAGATGAATGATAACTTTTAGTGTTCAGGTAAAGCTAGATTCAGCGCCTCGTTTAAACCTGGTAAATCATACCCTGAGGGAACTGGAACGGACCAGGAGGGGGAGAGTGCAGAATCCTCTAGTGAAGAGTGCAAGGTCTGGAACTGCACTGTCTCTGAAGCAGCCAGTCCCCAATCCTCGCTGATCCATCCCACCCCACCCCACCCCACCCCCCAATCCCAGGATAAACCGAGGAAGTTCAACAAAGGGTGGAGGCCGGGCTAAACTGGAGGCCGCCTTCGGGGCAGCTGGGGTCGGGGGTGGGGTTTTGCCGCGAGTTTCGTTTTAAAAGCCCGGGCGGAAAGCTTGCCCCAACTGTAGCGCGCGCCTCCCAGCACTTACCCTGGCTTCTCAGCGGACGGGCCCTCGGCGATCGGCGCGGAGAGGGGCCACCGCTGAGAGCCCAGTCCCAGTCTGGCCACCACGGAGCCCAGCTACCAAGTAAGAACTCTTACGCCGGTCACCCCCTCTCCCCTTTTGCGAGCGGTCCGAGGGCTAGCGGGAGCATCCCCAGGCTCCATCCCGTCCCCCTCTCCCTCCTCCCTTGGGCCAGCTCGGGCCAGGAATGCAGGAGGACGTGCAGGCTGACAGGTCCCCCTACCCCCAACCCCAAGCCAGCAGCCCCGCCCAGTCCCACTTTGCCCTGGTCATGGGAGTCGGTCGATTTATCCCAGGAGCTGGGTGCTTGTCCTCTGGGCAACCAGGGCGCTTCTAGACTGAGGCGTGGGGCCTTGGGGCGCAAGCGGCGAGCTTTGAAGCGTGCAAACAGGGGAAGGGCTTCGGAAAGTTGGGCTGGTAGCCAAGAGTTCTGACTTTTGAGATATAGTGCTTATGGCGGGGAGGGGGCAAGGAAGACACTTCAGCGAAGCTGGGACTGTGGCTTTGGGCATCGTGGGTCGAGTGTCTGGCAGCTGTGGAGCGCATACCTTGCAACTGGATTTTTCTACCCAGCTTGCTGGAAAGGCTCTACCGAGAGCCAGAGCTCAGTGAACAGAGTAGGAGAAAGGTCCTGGCGCCAAGTATTCATTCCCAAGTCTCCCTGGGAACCTCTTAGTACCGTTATCCAGGAGAGACTGAGCAGTAGGAAAGAACCCGCACTAGTGAATCCCTGGGTGATGTGTAGAGTCTGGTGTCTTTAGTCTCAAGGTCCCCAATACTAACTGCAAATGCGCAGGCCTTTGGTTCCCTGTGTCCTACTCCGACTCTGTTCCTTACTGGTGTCATCCCCCTATCCCCTTCAACTTTTGAAGTCATAGGGTGTAGTGGTCTGTTGAAAGTGTCTCTATTCAGTCCCCCATAGAAATGTGGTCGGAAGAAACAGACATTCCTTTCTCTCCATCACTCGCTGGCCCACTGCTACAAAGATTACTAAAGAGTTCCCAACCAATTAACCACCAACCAACCAATATCACAACAAAACAGAATGCTCAATAGAGGGGTGCCCCTGTGTAGACTAGGACAGTGAGTTACATAGTGTGGCTAGGGAACACCCAGTTCAGACGGGAGGTGCACGATGTCTGAAACACGTCCAAATTAATTTTATCCCCCAAGTCCTTGGGGTTGAAGAGATGCTAAAATCAGCCCAATGGATACTTTCCCTCCTTACATCAAAGGGCTGAAGCTCAACCGTCCTGGTTTAGTGTTGATGACTCTTGGCTGGAGCCCTCCCTTACATCACCACTGGATGTGAGTGTCTTGCAGCCTCCAAAGCCCATTTGTCATCCTGGGAGAATCAGTAACGGTGTCTTGTGTACTTAGTTGGCCAAGGGCTGGGAAGAGGGAGGATGCATTCAATTCCTGGGTCATTTCACACATAAAAAAGTCTGACTCACTGGACTGACCTTACCTTGAAGAAATTGCATCGTCTTCCTAGTCTCTGCCTTTTCCTGATCCTACTCTCTTCTCCTTGGGATGGCTGTGAAGACAAGGGGTTCCTGATGGTTTCCAGGCTGTCCCCAAGGACACTGGGTCTCATTAGTCTATATTTGCTTTTCTGCTATGACCTTTGTGTTAAAAAAGCAAAATCACTTACACATCAAGTAGTAAAACAGGGAATAAAATCCAGTTTTAGGGACGAAGCCCGCACTGGAGCCTGACATTCTGAAGCTTCCCTAAAGAGTCTTTGAGGACACGTCCACTGATTTGTTTCCTTTCCCGCTGGGATCCTCTCCTGGGCTCTTTCCTACCCCTTTGACCTTTGGATGACCAGTTGGGAAGTACTTTGTGAGAGATACAGATTTTCTGGGCTGTGGAAGTGACCATCAGAAAGCTGACTAATGTCCTAGATATTTCTAAATTGTTTGTTTAAGCTATTTTATGCTGAAGATGTTTAAATATGCTCTTGGGATCATTCTGAATAGTTATGTTCTTCTCATTAGTCCTAACATTTGCCCCACTTACACTAGGACCCTTTTTTCTTTTCTCAGTGAATTTTTTTTTTAAGCAAATCTTGACATCATATGATTTTATCCATAGATCAGCTCAATCCTGGAAATGTTAAATAACTATGATGCTATTGTTACACTCAAGAAAGTGATCTAGGATTTTTTTTTTTTACTATCTATTCCACAATCTATGCTATATTTCTCTTCCAACTTTCTCCCAAATGGAGTTGATCCCCATCCTGTTGCTGTCTAATGGGCTCTATTCCTGTTGCTTGACATTGCTTGCTTCCAAGCCACTTTTCTATCTACTCTTTGCAAAGTCCCACTAAAGACTAAGATGGGTTGTGTTTAATTCATTTCACACTTGAAGCTTGAAAATGCAGACATTGTCTGGGCAGTGTTGCTAGTTGCTGGGCAAACTCAGCACCAGACAGGCTGACTTCATTCCTGGATTCAAGGTGAATAATCAGAGATTATTAGCTTCCAGTAGCCCTCCCCTCCCTGAAGGGGACCCCTTAGCAGGCTGCTCTGGAGCTTACTGCTTTCTGTGAGAAGATACTTTGTAATTATTTGGTAATTGACCCTTTGGAGCTTGAGATATGAGCTACAAGAAGCCTGGGTTTGCTGTAAGAAAGCAGCGTTCTTCTCCTAGTTGGGGGCAAGGCACCTGCCTTTTTGAACAGGCGGGAGCTTTGTCCTTGTGTTTTTCTCTGGTAGGATGAAGGAAATGACTACATCTGGATTCTAGAGAAACAGAGGCCACAGAGGAGAGTTTGGGAGAGGACGTTCACCCATCTTTGAGCATCACCTGGGTGTTTTGGCTTCTGGAATCTTTCATATTGATGCCCCTAACTCCTATGGCAGAAAGAGGAAGACGACTCTGTCCCCCTGCTAAAGTCCCACGTTGTGGCCATCTTGCTTTATTTTGCCTTTGTCCAACGAGCATTGGTAGCACCAGAGTGTGGGAAAGGACTTCCTGTTTCCTGAACTAGATTATCTGCTGTTTTGTTTGGTTTGCACTGAAATTGACAAGGGATGGACAGATCTTCCTTAATACAGCCAGCCTAGAGGCTAAGAAACAGGGAGACGTGTGTGTGTGTGTGTGTGTGTGTGTGTGTGTGTGTGTGTGTCCAACCTCATTCACCAGCTTGAGGAGCTCAGGAGAGGTTTATGTCAGCCTTAAAGATCTGCAGCTTTAAAACCCTTCTTCCTTAGATACCAGGCTGTGTCCATCCAGGCAAACTTGTGCAGTTAGAAGGGTGTGATTTCTTTCCTTGTAAAGTTTTGGGGGAAACTCAGGAAATGCCTCTTCTTCTAGGGGCCAAACCTGGCATTAGCAGAACAGCTTACAGCTACTACTTCAATTCCTTCTGTAGAAAAGCCTTTGTGGTCAGTTTTCCCGGTAGTTATACCCTGGTAGATCCTGAAGGCTCAGATGACATGGCTGGAGCCCACCCTGCCCTGAGACCACAGAGTCTGCAAGACTAGCAGTTGTGCACTGAAAAGGAAGAACCAGGCAGTTACCCACAGAGACTCGGTGACAGCTGCACACATTACCTTGGAGATCTCAGCCTCCAGCCTTGTTCAGATTGAGCAAGGCCACAGATACTCCTTATCCTGGTCCTTATCCTGGTTGTCTGGCTGGTGTACCACCCTCATATGTGGTACATGCTTAGCAGGGAGGATTACCTGGCCAGGTATGTAGCTGATTTCCTAAGCCTTCGTGTCAGAGAAGTCCATGGCACCAAGACCACCTTTTAAGAATGATTTCCCCTTCTGCTTCCCCTCCCTTTTATTCAATTAAATAGCCTAGGCTCGCCTCAGATTTATCATGTAGCTGGAGATGACTTGAACTTCATATCTTCCTGTCTCTATCTCGAAGGACTGGGATAAGAGGCATGAACCACTACAATGTCTAGTTTGTGTGATGTGGGGTATTGAACCCAGGGATTTAAGGGTTTTTGTTTGTTTTGACATGCTTTGTAGTGCCGAGGACTGAACACAGGGCTTTGTGGATGCTAGGTAAATGCTCTATCAGTAAGCTGCATATCTAGCCCCAGCTTGACTTTCTGAAAAAGCATCTAATAGTCTTAATACTCTCATCTAAATCAATTGACTATAGATGAGCAAGAATATGCCTAGATTCTCAATTCTGTGCTATTCGTCTGTCTTTTTAAGACAGACCGACCATCCTGGCTGTCAGTGTATTTGAAACTGGAGTGTTCGTGTGTCTCCTTTGCTCGCTTCAGAGGAGATTCTGGATCTCTTGCAGTTCCATATTATTTTAGAATTGGTAGCTTGTCAATGTTCACAAAGAAATCTGCTAAGATCAGGATTGAGTTGGAGGTACAGGTCAACCCAGGGAGTAGTTTTTATACAGTAAGCCTTCCAGTCCATGAATATAGGATACTCGGCCGTTTATTGAGAAGAGCTTTCATTTCTTTCAACAATGTCTTGTATTTTCAGGGTGCAACATTTGTGCAGTTAGATAGTTAAGACCCTGTACTCCTCTTGTAGAGGACAAGAATTTGGTTCCTAATCCCCACACAGACTGGTTCACAATTGCCTATGACTACCGCCAACAGATCTGACGCCCTCTTCTGGCCTTCACAGGGACTTCACTCACATGCACATACAGATACACAATTAAAAGTAAATAAATAAGTAAACATTTTAAAGAAAGTATATAGGAATATCATTATTTTGTATATTAATTTTGTATTCTATAACCTTGATGAACTCATTCATTGATTCCAATTTTTTTTTTAGCTAATTTCTTAGGAATTAAAAAGCATTACATTCTATGTATGTGTATGCACACAGAAGCCACTGCGTATGTGTGGAAATCAGAGGGCAATTTTCAGGAGTCAGTTCTCTTCCACCAGAGTAGGCTCTGCCGGTTGACACTAAAGTCCTGAAGCTTGTTGCTGGCAGCACTTCCACCTGCTGAGCCATCTTGCTGGCTTGGTTTCTCAGGATTTTCAATACTGCACATATCTGAGTACATCCTTGGGCAGGAATGTGGTGCCCGTGAGATGGATGATTGGTCTTCTAGGGAGCTGCAAGTCCAGAGGCAGATGAATGTGAAAGCGGGTAAGAACTTGGCCAGAGCTTTGAGTGCAAGTTTTATGTGATGTTAAAGAGAACGGAGGCTTGCTAAAGCTGGCGCTGGTAGCCAGGCTGTTTCTTGAGATGCAGGGAGAATATTAGAATCCATCTTAGGAGACTTGAGATTGGTACTAATGTTGATCGACAACAGAAGTAACTGAGAAAGTCCCTCCTGTTCAGTACACACGAGAACTGTCAGGCCTCTGGGTACATGCCACCACCCTGTAGATGCCATTATCTTGAGTGAGCACTGGAGACTTGGTACCAGCTGGCTTTGTGCAGCCGAGCCCAGCCAGCGTCGCTGATGTGGCAGTTGGTGCCTGTCGCTAACCCTCCCTGGGCTCTCTCCTAGGAGTCAAGGCTGCCACGGGCAGCACAGGACAGGGGCTGAGGCTTTTAAGCACTTTTAGTACGTCACTCCTATACTGACATAGTCAGGCACTTCCAGCTGAAGATGTGGCTGTGGTCTGTGCTTGTCATCGGGGCCCTCTCTGGGTTTGGCTATCATGTAAAAAGCTCAAAGGTTGAAATGATGGACTGTTGGACCATGTTGTACCTCTCAGACCCTCACTTGGTCTCCGGTTTGTGGAGATGCCCAGTGTGCACGAGGGCTCAGTCTCTCTTTGATGGTCAGGCTTTCTCTTAGATAAAGAGTCTGGGGAAGATTTTGTTTCAGGAATGAGCCAACAGACTCTGAATGACTTGTGTATTCCTCCCACTAGGACTCCCACCATCTCCCACCTAGTACATTCAGCTCACTCAACTGTCTGAGCCCATCCATAATTGAGTGTCCACCTAGACCAACCTCAAGTACTCAGGCTGCAGTCAGTTCCATCCCTGGAGACACACCAGGCTTATTTGGAATGACTGGACTGTATCTCAGGCTTGTATATCATCCTGGCCTCCATTTTTATCTCCTCTCCCTGCTTCTTTTTGTGAACTTCCATCTCCTTACAAGAGGTGCAGAAGGTTAGAACAATCTAATTAGCTCTAAGATGTTAGTTCTAAGATACTGTGTGTCTGAAAGTATGTGCGTGCATACACACGTGTATGTGTGATGCGTAAAACCTGTCTCCTATGTGGCATGTCAATAGTGGTTGATAGGAAGCCATACAAGCAAGAAGATCTCCATGATCATGTGTATCATCTCGAGAACCCAAGTAAAAACTTGGGCGTGGTGATGTGCTGTAGAGACAGAGACAGGTGGGTGTCTGGGGTTCACTGGCTTGCCAGCTCAGGCTACTTGAACAGCTTCAAACCAGTGGGAAACCCTATCTCAAGAAACAATGGATGGAGCCTTGAGAAACAACCCGAGGTTGATGTCTGTCCTCAGCTTGCATGTGTACATATATACACATGCACTCTCACACATGTGTGCAATCCCTGCACATGTATACAAATCCAAAATTAATTTTAAAAATATAATACAAATGGAGTGCCACCCACCTGGATTTTGTCTAGATTGTTCCCAGTATAAGATTATATTAGTCGTCACCCTTTGAGCTTTGGCTGTGAACCCATCACAACTCTGGATACTTTAGACTTTTCAATGTCACCTCAAGGACCCTACCACGCTTCTCTATTTGCGGAATCTGAGCCTACTCTTGGGTGCTGGCATCCTGTTCTTTTTAATTAATTTTTAAGTTAACTAAATTTAATTAATTAATTTTATTTAATTTTTACATCCCGACCACAGTTTCCTCTCCTATCCTCCCAGTCCCTCCCTGCCACTCCTCCTCCCATTCACTCCTCACCCATTTCTCTTCAGAAACGGGGAGGGTTCTCATGGATATCAACCAGCCATGGCATGTCAAGTTGAAATAAATCTAGACACCTTCTCTCCTATTAAGAAGGCTAGACAAGGCAGCCCAGTAGGGGGAAAGGGTCCCAAAGGCAGGCAACAGAGTCAGAGACAGCTCCTGCTCCCACTGTTAGTAGCCCCTCAAGAAGATCAAGCTACACAACTGTAACGTATGTGTGGAGAGCCTACCCCAGTCCCATGCAGGCTTCCTGGTGGATAGTTCAATCTCTGCAAGCCCCTATGGGCCCAGATTAGTTAAGCCTGTGGGTTTTCTTGTCACCTGACATCCTGTTATTATGAATTATCTTGTAGCTAAGCCATGTGTCCCCCCTTTTGGTGGGGGTTATGTAGGTTGGATGTTTGAACCCAGTAGGCATCCTTGCCTTGTGAAGTTCTATGTTGGTATTTGAATTGGATTGTGAGTTTTCTAGTCCCTTCCCTGTGGACAACCTGTTGGAGAGATGAAGTGTATTGCTTCATTATTATGTGTGTTATACATGTATGTACACATGTATGTTATGCATGTATGTGGATGGCTTACCCATGCAAGTGCATGTGGAAGCCAGAGATTGATGTTACAATGTCTTTCTCAATTGCTTCTATACCTTATATTTCAGGACAGGATATCTTATCGATCCTATATTCACAGTGTCAGATAGGCTGGCTGACCAGAGAGCCCTCTGCTCACTTTACCCTGTGAGGTGTCTCCCTGGCCTGTGGTTGGTTTTTACCTTTCCATCTGATCTAAGAGTTTCCTGTAAGCATATTTGAAAGTGTCTGAAATTGTTTCATCATCCTCCCCAGGAAACTGCCTGGTCAAAGTGAGATTCCACCTCAACCCAGAGGTGGACTGTGGGGAACCCTGATTGGTCACAACGAATCATGCCAACAAAGCCCTCTTTTTGAAGGATGAAAACTATTCAGCTTTGTATGGCCACCTTCTCACCACTTCACTGTGCCCTGAACATTCCATCTCTGTGACCAGAAATAGACAGGACTGTGGTGGAATTCAGGGCTAGGGGCAAAATGAATCAGGCCTGGACCAGTCTGGTGTCTAAAAGTCTCCATTTGTGTCTAAGTATTCACAAGGGCTTCCCTCATGCTCTGAGTACACCTTGTCTGCCCAACACAGTCTCCCTACACAAAGTGTAGCCAGACACAGCCCCAGACCACCTCTCCAGAAAGAGCCAAGAACAATTCATCTCTCCTATTGGTCTCAGCAGGTCCAGTGGAGGAGACAGCTCTCACCTCAGCCCCTAATCCAAAATCTACATCTCTAGAGATGTCAAATAGAATATTTTTATTGGTGACAGAATTCTGCTGAGTTCTAGCCCTTTCGTTTGAACGAGAGCAACATGGGTCACACTGCTCTTATGCAGTGAGGTTTTCTCAGCCACACTTTATATTGGAGGCAGCAGGATAAGAATGGGTGCTCTAGAACCCAGACATCAGGATACAGGATGAAGAGATGACTCAGCAATTAAGAGCACTTGCTGTTCTTCCTAAGACTCTGGGTTCAGCTCCCAGCACTCACCCCCACGACAGCTCACAATTGTCTTTAATTTCAATTCCAAGGGATCTAATGTCCTCTTCTGACCCCTGTGGGTACCAAGACACACACATGGTGCACAGACATTCATGTAGGAAAAACACCCACACACATAAAATAAAAATAAAAAAAAAGAAAAATCTTTTATTAAGGAATTATTTATTTTATGTATATGTGTACACTGTAGCTGTCCTCAAGAGAAGAGGGCATCAGATCCCACTACAGATGGTTGTGAGACACAGTGTGGGTGCTGGGAATTGAACTCAGCACCTCTGGAAGAGCAGTCAGTTCTCTTAACCACTAAGCCATCTCTCCAGCCCATGAAAAATCTTAAAACAAATAAACAAACTTTAATACAGATATATTAGGGGGGAGTGAATAATCTGACCAGTGACCTGGGAGACCAGAAGCCAAGACACATACAATCACATACAGTTGGACACATAGAATCACACACAGTCCCCATAGAGTCACATGCAGTCATATAGTGGGTGCCTACAGAAAACTCTTTTAGGAGGAAACTAAGCCTAGTTGGGGAGCAGTTAGATATAAGGGTCAAACAAAGATCAAGTACCACAAGAACACTTTGAAAAGTCAAAAAAGTATAATGCTCCAGATACAGTGTATGATTTTTATGTGATGTGTTTCCCCTTGTCTGTGCATGACTGGAAATTAATATTACTATTGCCAAAAACAGTAGTTGCTGCTTCCTAGACATTGAGGGAGAAGTGAACTCTGGAAAGAGAGCTATGACTCAGAGCAGCCATTGTCAAAGGGCATGGAACTTGTCATATGCCAAAATCAGGGGCAGGTGACAGTGCCTAACAGATGCAGGGTACCATCAAATTCATGATTTTCCACACAGCTCATATGAGAGTACTAGTTCATGTCTGTACATATTTCCTTGTTTTATAATAAAGTTTAATGAAACTTATGCAGATCATGGAAGATAGTTTCAATTTTCTCAAATGATAGTTTTTGTTTGTTTTACTGTGTTCTGTAACTGATAGAGTTAGGGCGCTTACTTCCAGGGTGTGCCTCATTATTCTAGTTATTAACAAAATACAGAAATAGACACAAAGGTCAGCTGTGAGTAGCCACCGTGAGTGTACAGAGGGTCAACTGGGAAAATATCTGTGGTTAAAAATAATAAAATTACTTCTTTGTTAGTTAGTCCCTTAGTGGCTTTGTTTTTCTCTTCTGACTAGTTTTGTATCTACTTTTTCAGGCTTATTTTCTGGGTCTCTGGTTATTTAGTTGTTTCCATCCCTTGACACTTTATGGGGTCACTCTACCAATGGGGCATATTTCTTGAAACCTGTAGAAAGTTATATCTGACATATCTGGTCATAGGCAAAGTAAAACAGCCACGCTGCTTTCTAATTTTAAGTCAGCTGCCAGGTCAGGGTGTATGAGGAAAAAACATGGTGGAAGGGTAGCCTTGGAGAGTATGACATGAACAAGAAATCCTGTTAGATTAAGCCCAGGACAGAGTCCTTTAGATGCATCATCAAAAAGAAGTCATTAAGAAAGCTGTCACATAGAAGCTTAAATGCTGTCCATCCCAACAGTTGAAGAGCTCTTAACCCAGAAATAATACCAAACAATGACAAATAAAATTCATAACTCTTTAGTAACTGATTCCAAAGATATCAAAGAAGATGAAATGTGGAGCAGAGAATTTAAGTGTGCTCAGTGTGTTGAAGGACAACACGTACACACAGGACAGACACTGTGAGATCTGAACAAGACAAGTGACCATATGCATAGTCAAGACAGAAGAGTTGAAAAGAGACTTCAACAGAAAGTTCAGGGATGAAGAGCTCAAAAATTAGAAAAATCAGTTGGTGGCTTCAGTAACATACTAGATCAGATAAAAGAAAAGAATAGCAGAGCTTGAAAACAAGATCTTTTTAAAAAGTTAATAACAGAAATAAAGAAAAATAAGAAAGAATGAGGAGACCATGTGAAAGATTTTAGGGTACCCTTCAAAGATCAAATATCTGGCTTGTTGGAAGAGCTATAGGCTAAGGGCATAGAAAACCTATTTAATAAAACAACAGCATACAATTTCCCAATTATTGGGGAGAACATAACATCTAAATACAGGAAACATTTAAAACCCCAAATAGACATGACCATAAAAGTACTTTGTCAATATATTATAGTTAAATTACCAAAAGTACTGAACAAAAAGAGAATTTTACAATATATATACAATAGAAGTGCCAAGTAACATATAAAGACAAACTTATTAGATTAATATTTTCTCAGAAGCAACTCTGAATACAAGAGGGCATGGAATGATACTTTTCAGGCACTGAAAGAAAATAACTACCAAGACTATTATACCCAGCAAAACTGTTCTTCACAGCAAAAGGAGAAGTAAGAACCTTTCATGACAAGGCTAAACTAAGGGCTTTCATGGCTAATAGATCACAATTACAGAAAAAGGTAGAAAGAATCCCATACTAAGAAGAGAAAACTGCTATATTAAGAGAGAAATCTCATACTAGAGAGAAACTGCTAAACATCCTTATTAGGAAATATGAATAAATTCCACTAGAAAAACAGATGTATCAGTGAAAAGTAGGAAGACTCAAGTATTACCAATGGAGCAAATTCTCAGTTTTACAAGATAAATAAGAGAAAAAGAAATGAATAAAATAGATTTGAAACTATTAAAGAAAAATAAAGAACAAATTGTGAGGGCTAAGTACCTAGGATTCACTGGTAACCCTTGATGTAAATCATCTTAATTCTCTAGTTAAAACAGACTTACTGATTTAAAAAGACGCAATAAAATAATGCTTATAAGAAACATCCTTAGCCTATGAGGACACAAACAGAATGGAAGGATGAAAAGTGACAATCTAAGCAAATAGATTCCTTAAGCAAGCAAGAGTAGATTGACTAAACCTAAGGACAAAATAGGTTAGATGAAGAGGGTTCTTATGTATTGATCAAATGAACCATTTGTCAAGAAAATACAGCAATAAACTTATATGCACCAAGCACTGAATCACCTAGTCTTCTCACAACAAATACTACTAGACCTATAAGGGAGTTTTAGGACCCAGTATAATAGTGGATGACTCTAATACCAACAGTCACTCTTTATAGAACTATAAAAAGAATTCCTACAATTTGCTATGTCCTCCACAGCTTGATTTTGGAAACCTAACTGTGGTGATGAGGAAATGAAGAAAGACAGACATACAGACAGACACATGTACAGAAAAGTCAGACTCATATGAGTTGTGCTCACTTTGATAGTACAGGAGCAATTACTCCAACAAGCAGAACTGGTCGGAGATGTCTGTGGGAGCTCTCTAGTAGTCTCAGGTTGCAGTTTTCTGGGAGGAAGAGGCTGCAGTCACTAGCTTTTACACACAATGGCTGGTCAATAGTTTCTAAACACTTGTAATTGTACATACTGTCAACATTCACACTCAACTAGAGGAAAGCTCCGCCATTCTGGTAGGTCTGAGGCACTGGGGTCTTTGATATGGTGGTACATTTCTGATGGGTTTGAAGTATTGTCTGCTTTGACATGGTAGTACTCATGTCAAGCAATACATGTTCACTCAGGACTTCGTCTACTCCATAAATTTTCTCAAGTCTTCCTTACCTTCCCAGATAAATTCATATATTAGCACCACAGGTCTGAAACAGTCAAGGAAATATAAGCAAAAAAGCAAAACTGTAAGTGTAATACTTGACTTCAAAACATATTCCAGAGCCATAGTAACAAAGGCAGCATGTTGTTAGCATAAAGCAGACATACAGACCAGATAAGGATAAACTTTATCTTTCGTCAACTGCTTCTTGGTAGAGTGGTAAAAATACTCATCAGGAGAGCTGGCCCTTGGGTAAAGTGCTGGCTGCAGAAGCACGAGGACCTGAGCCACATAAAGGAGGGTATGGTGATATGAGCCTGTAACTCCAACATTTACGAGGTGGAGCTATGTACATCCTAGGGGCTCACTGGCCAGTGAATTTACCTAGACAAAACAGCAAGTTACAAGTTCAGTAAGATAGATACCCTGTCTAAAAATGTAAAGTGGAAGTGGTAGAAGATCTTGGAAGTTGAACTCTGGCTTCACATGTATGGGTGAGTGCACAAACTCACAGGCACATACACACTCTCACACACACATATACACACATACACACTCATATACACACACACATAAAGATACACATGTACACAAATACATACATTCACACACCCTACACATATATACACACACCCGCACACATATACACACATACACACATACACACACATAGACACACATGCACATACATACATTCACACTCTACACACACATACACACACATATACACACTAACACATACACACATACAGACACACTCACAAGCACACTACACTATACTAAGTAGTTTCTACAATAACTATAACAGTAGCCTGAAAAAGACAACAGCCACATGTAAGAGACTGAACCTAGATTCTTATCTTACCCTGCAACCCCCTCCGAAATCAAAATGGACTTACTTTTACTATTAGAGTAAAAGACAAGAGAAATGTTTCAGGAAATGCACAAAAATTTCCTGGATAGGACTCCAGCAAAAGTACAAGGCAAGAAACAGGCAGGACTTGATAGCTGGAATTACATTGTTTTAAAGGGCCTGCATAGCAAGCAAACAACAGACAGAAGAGGCATCCATAGAATGAGGTGGACTTTACCTTCTATCCATCTCACAATTGATATCCAAAGAGAACTCAGAAGAGTTAAAACAAGTAGTCCACGGAGTGTGAAAATTGGGATAGATGCTGTCAAAGAGGAAATATAAGTGGTCAAGAACTTTTTTGGTAGTGGGGGAGCTCATTTCTTTATTCACTAAGCACATACAAATGGAAACTGCAGTGAGATTCTAGCTTACATGAGTGAGAATGGATTTTTTGATGATTTGGAGGAAAGGGGGACCTCATACGCCATCCCACTTAGCATTAACTGTCAACCTGATACAACCTAGAATCATCTGAAACAAGAGCTTCTAATGAGCAATTGTCCAGAATAGACTGATCCGTTGACATGTCTACTTCAGGTGGGGTTGGGGTCGTCTTGATGCTTAATGGTTGTGGGAGGGCCCAGCCCACTGTGGGCAGACCCATTCCTTGGGCAGGTGATTCAGGCCTGTATAAGAAAGTCATTTCTACTTAAGTTCCTGCTCGGGGTTCTTGCCATGATTTCTTTCAAGGACGGACTGTAACCTATAAGCTGAAATAAACCCTCTCCTCCCCTAAGATGCTTGTGGCCAGAGGGTTGACTTTTTCATCCATTTTTCTGATTTTCTCCTGTTTTCAACTTTTCTCTCTAGGGCTGGAGTTAAATTCATTTGCTTGTTTGTATCCTCTTCCAGATCACTGAGCATTTTTACCAGAAAGCTTCTCCAATCTTGACCTGGCATTTTACCTACTTCAGTGTCTTTGAGTTTGGAAGCTGAGTTAGGCTCTCTTAGAGGATGCATGTTGTCCTCATTTCCATGTGGTGGGTATCTCTTTGAGTTTCTTTTTTCCCCCTGAGGTGGAGAAGAATCTTCTTTTGGGGCAGTCTAGTGTTGAGGGCTTGCTCCGAGGCACCAAACACTCTTTGCTCTGCTGGGGAACTATGGAGACAGAGCACATAATGCTGCTTTTCTCCCGCTCTTTCCCAGAGTTCCTACTCTTTCACTTTCTCCACAGGTTTCTAAAGATCTTTCTGTATTTCTCTCTTGGGAATAAAGTTCATTTTCTTTATTACAACTCTCTTCCTTTACTGGCTCTTACAACCTCTTGTGTACCATGTCACCCACAGTCCCCCTCATGAAGGATTTTCAATTCCTACTATCTCTACATTGTCAATTCTGGAATCAAATCAAGGACTCTAGAATATGCTGGAAAGTTCCTGGAGTGACAGATAAAGATATGATGCTGATGTTGGGACAACTGAAGTATCACTTTTTGTAGACATCCCGGATACGAGAGCACGCTGAAAATCTAGAGTCCCATCTTACTCTCTGCTTTCATCCTTCCTTCAACTCTGCAAGAGCAACAAGCCTTAGCTGATGTAGCCCTACCTCAAAGTCTTACTGGAGATGTCCTGTAGTTCTTTGTCCCTTAGCACAGTTCAACACCTACTTACTTTATAAAGCATAGGCAGTTGAGCTTCTACAATATCGTATAGTGTATAAGTGAGAATTCCTGGTTTTTAAACAATGGTTCATCAAAGCTGGATCTAGAAAGACCTGCTAAGGTTCATCCCCCAAGCTCCAATTCATACTTGGAGAAATCAAAGTTCAAACTTAAGCCCTGATGTTCACAGCTGAGCATCTGCCCACACTGTCAGAGGTGCTCAAACAGCTTGACTGGAATCAGGAGCACAGCAGCCTGATCCAAGATATATCAGCTGTTCATATGTGACTGGCGACTGTGGGCCAGAGATTCAAGAAGCTTTTCCTTTGATTCTTTTTACAGCAAGTCCCATGAACCAGATGTTTCTCATTTTCATGTAAAGATTGTCTTAAAGAATGTAGCCTTTCAAGTTTACATGATTATTAAGTCTAGAAAAACCTAAGTACACCTGGGCTTCCCGAGCTCATGAGCAATAGACAGAGTTTGAACCAGTTGCTGTCCGTGAGGATGTAGCAGTGATCTATCCTGTGGTGTGTGGAGAGAGAATGTGGGGGACAGCCACAAATGGTTACCAGCTGTTGGGTCTCATACAAGACCTTGGGGAGCCAATGTTTCTGATGAAGTCCTGGGACCTGAGTCCCATTGTGTGAGTGAATTCTTTCCACATACCCTTCAGAGGGCCCTTGGAGCCCAGCACCTCTTGTCAGGAGGGCTTAGAGGACATTGTATTCTCAAGTAGATTGAATTGAATGTAAGAATATCCTTAATTGCTTAATTGAAAGACTGTGAAAAAATACAAGGGACAAAATTTATCATTTTCTGATAAGCGCCAGTGGTAAGCAACCCCCTTCTAGCAGGTGATGTCTTGTATTCTGCCAGTCAGGTGCTCCAGCCCTTAGTCATGTTGCTTGAAGCCTTCTGATGCTGACCTTTGCCTGGGCTCCACCATATGAGTAATGAAGACCATCTCCAGGTATCACTCAGGTTATATTCAAGAGGACATTCTTCATTCTTCTTGTGGAACAGAGCCTCACGGCCTGCACAACCTCAATATGTGTGAACGGAGCTTCAGGGTCTCCACAGTCAGCTGCTGTGTCCAACTGACCCAGTTGGCAGACACCCTCTGCTCACAGACCAAGGATTCCAGAATTTCCATGGTGTCTGTGATGCAACTTCCCTGCTGTGGAGTGTTCTGAAACTGTGGATTTGAGGAGACTCTTCAGAGGTATTCAAAGGGATGCTGAGGATACAGCTTCCTGTTGTCGGACCACTCTCTCAATAGTGGTATAGAGATGGAGCTTCATCCAGGCTTTTTGGTCCCCCTCTCCTCTCCTCTCCTGTCCTCTCCTGTCCTCTCCTGTCCTCTCCTGTCCTCTCCTGTCCTCTCCTCTCTCTCTCTCTCTCTCTCTCTCTCTCTCTCTCTCTCTCTCTCTCTCTTTCTCTTTCTCTGTCTCCCTCCCTCCCTCCTACTCCTCTTTTCTCTTCATCCCCTCCCCCTCCTCTGTGTGGTGTATGTGGTGGTACACAGTACTGTATTCATGTATGCTGACGACAGGGGGAAGACATTGGGTGGCTCCCTTCTATTGCTATTTTTTTTTTTTTTTTTAGACAGTCTCTGGCTGAACTTGAAACCCTCTGTCTAGACTGGTTGTCCAGCAAATACACAGGACCCACCTGTTTCCACATCCAGTATTTGGTTAGAGGCTGGACATGCCCAACTTTTATGTGGCTGATCAGGATTTGAACTCAAGTCTTCTTGCCTTCACAGCAAGCATTTTTAGCCACAGAACCATCTCTCTTCACTCTTTTTTCTTTTAGTTGTTTATTTTATTTTTTATATATTTGTCTGTCTCTCTGTCTCTGTCTCTTTTTGTGCGTGTGTGCATGTGCGCCTATGTGCCTTCGGAGGCCAGAAGAGGGTGTGAAGTCCCTTGGAGCTAGCGTTACACATAGTTATGAGCCACCTGACCGGCGTGCTAGGAATTGAACTTGGGTCTTCTGCAAGAGCTCTTAACTACCTCGTCATCTCTCCATCTTTTTCCTGACGTCTGGCAGGAGATGATCTGAAGAAGGCAGAAGTGCCTCCATCCTTCCAGATGTCTCCTTGTATCTGGAGAAGCAGATGAGGAATTTACCATGGTGGTTATGTTCAGCTGTCAGAAAAGGAGAGACACAGTCACTCCTATTTGGAGAAAAGCGAAGCCTGGAGTCACGGGTCAGCACAGCTGCACTGCTCTGGGTGTCTGGTCTTCTGAGATGCCTGAAATTTTTCCCTCTTGTGGGTTAGTTGGATGCCAGCTTAGAGATGAATCATACAAGATGGAGAAAATAGGAAGAAAAAAGACACAGGGACATGATCACCAAAGAAAGAGTCTGGGTAGCCAAAGCAATGCTAATTAAAGCAAAATATTATGTTTGCAAATCAGTGTAGGGAAACCTCTGTCCTGCTGACCGTAGTAGAAACTGACCGTCTTTCTGCCAGGCAGTTAGTTTAGTTTGCAGAAGAGTTGACTATACTTTCTTGCCTGCCTAGTTTACTTTTAGGAATGCATTTCAAGGTTGTACAACATTTTAGCAATACAAGTTTTCATCTCAACAATGTATACGGTGGCAAAGAGATTTTAAAGTGGGATTACAGTCTACCTGCATGACTGAATACTCTGTAATTGTAATTTGGGGTCACTAATATCAAAATACCAGACAACAACTTCAGAGGGGAGACATTTGTGCTGGTTCATGGTTTTCAGAGGGGCAGCTCAGTGTGATGAGGAGGGTATGGCAAAGAACATCACACATGGCAGGAGGAAGCAGAGACAGTATGCCCTGTGCCACTTCCTGTACTTCATCCAGGGGACAGCCTACTTACTGCCTGCTGTCACTCACTCTTCTCCCCAACTTAAGGTCATCCTTCACAGACACCCCTGCATACACACATGCAGCAGTGTTCTTTACTAAACCCTTAGGTATCTCACAATCCAGTCTGGTCCACCATCAAGATTAATCATCATCATAATAAATAATAACTATATAAAAGAGGAATTAGACATATTGTCTGTAGTATACTATCCAATTAAAAATCAGTTGTATAGGGGCTAGAGAGATGACTCAGTGGTTAAGAGCACTGACTGCTCTTCCAGAGGTCCTGAGTTCAATTCCCAGCAATTACATGGTGGCTCATAACCATCTGTAATAGGATCCAAGGTCCTCTTCTGGTATGTCTGAAGACAGCGACAGTGTACTCATCATATATATAAAATAAATAAAATCTTTAAGAAAAATATCAGTTGTGTGTGTGCGTGTGTGGTTTTTTGAAACAGGGTCTCTTTATGTAGCCCTGGCTGTCATACCCCAGGCATTAAAAATCAGTATCAAGCTTTGGGGGTATGGTGGTGTATACCTTTAATCCCAGCACTTGGGAGACAGAGGCAAGTGGATTTTTGTGAGATTGGAGACAGCCTGGTCTTTATAGAGAGTTCTAGATCAACCAGTCAGGCTATATAGTGAGATCTTATAAGAAAGAAACAGAGACACAGAGACAGATCAGTTTCCAAGGCAATGTATAGAAAAGGATTTGAACCCAGTGACTTGCTTGTGCTAGGCAAACTCTCTCTCCACCACTGGGCTACATTCCCAACCCTTGGGGTTTTGTTGTTGTTGTTTGTTTGTTTTTGTTTTTGTTTGACAGTATTTCACTATGCATCTCAGGCTGGTCTTAAACTTGCGAATGTAGTCCAGGGATTTTCAAACTCTGAGTATTCCTTCTCCTTCCTCTTGGATAGAGGAGCTATAGGCATGCTCAGTGATTCAGATTTTTCAAAGGCAGTAAATACAGAAGAAAGATGGAAAGGTGAGCCCTGCAGATTCGATGGTGATTGGCACAACAGCTGCATGGCGTGTTTGCTTTCTCCCATTTACACCTTTGCATTTTCTCGGATTTTTATCAATATGTACAAATTTCCCTACAGAGAGGGGAAAGCACATTAAGATTATTTTCTTAAGAAAAGAGCATAGTGGCTGTATTGGATGTACGACAGTGGAGCTGACAAGGCAAAGAAGCTGAGAGCCCCTTTTCCAGGGAAGATGCGGCACCGCACAGAGCACACACCCATGGAGTCTGGGAATTGGGCGTGCAGTCTATAGACATGCAAAGCCAGAAATTAAGAGTTCTCCTTTTAAATTACAAGATCATATTTTTCCCACTTCTTTTTGGAACAGGATTAGAGGATCTCCAAGGCTCTGAAGCCCTTGGAGGGGGGTGACAAAGGCCAGGCTAGGGACACAGAGCACAGGGTGGGGCACAGCCTTGGCCACCTGGTGACCTACATTCAGATCTTGGCTTATACTTAACTACCAGAACAGCCTAAATTACTGAACCTCTGTGCCTTGATCTTTTCCTTGGGATAAAGTTGCTGTTGCTGACTTCACATCAATACCCACCCAACCTGAAGTCCACGGGCCACATGTATCCCATGATGGCTAATGAGCAACTCAGAACGTTCATGGATGACAGTGTCAAAAGGTTGGTCAGCCCTGCCTGCAGTATGTCAGTCTCCCTTCAGCTGAAGATGACCCTCAGTTTGTGTGTGTGAACCCAGAGGTGGCATGGATTCCTACGTAGATCATCCCTTCTCTATGGATGCATCCTAACATGGAATTTTATTTATAAATTAAGCCTGGTAAGAGATTCACACTGTATAATGAAATAAACAATTACAATAATACACTGTAATACAACTTATCATGAACCTGTCTTTTCCCATCTCTACCTTTTTTCTCTGTGCTATTTAGTTTTTTGGCCAACTTGATACTATCTGACTCACCTAGAAAGAGGGGACTTCAATTGAGGAATTGCTTCCATCTGACTGACCTTTAGGCATGTCCTGATTGATGACTGAAGTAGGAGGGCCCAATCTCACTGTGGATGGTGTCACTTGTGGGCTGGTGGTCCTGGGGTGTATAAGCAAGCTGTCTGAGCAAGCCATAAGGAGCAAGCCAGTAAGCAGCACTCCTCCATACCTTTTGCATCAGTTCCTGCCTCCATGTTCCTGCCTTGAGTTCCTGCTTTGATTTCCTCAACGATGGAATGTGACCCGGGATGTCTCAGCCAAATAAGCAACCCTTTCCTTCCCAAGCTGCTTTTGATCATGTGCTTACCACAACGGTAGGAACCTAACAAGAATACTCTCAAAGCATCTTAGCTTGCTGGTATTCATCATTCAGACTTAAATTTCTCCTATCTTGCCAGTTTTGTGGAAGGTTCACTCTCCTGGTAGATCTTAGCCCCTTCAGCTTGTGAGTCTTCTCTGTCCTGAGGAAGCACATTGTGGTTGTTGTTCTCTTTCATATCTGACCTTCTACCCTCTGGGCTCATGCTTTGGGGCCATCACTACTAAAACAATGGCTACCTGAACATAGGCACTGCATGCTGTGATGGGCCCAGTATCAGAGCAGTTATAAGATAAGCTAATGATTGACCAATGAATGGGTGGTTGATGTAGACAGCCAAGATACAGAGTACAGTGTACAAAGGGGTGATTGACATCACGGGGAGAGGAGGTAGAGGGGGCGTGACATAGGTCAGCATGAGATTTCATCACATTACTTGAAATGGCTGCACAATTTAAAATGAACAAGGTGTTTGTTCTTAGAATTTTCTACCTAATGTTTTTCTCATAAAATTGAGGATGGGTAGCAGAAATTGTGAATGGGTAGCAGTAGTGGTGAACGGGGCGTGACTCCTATAGTGAGAAACATAGGAATCTTTTGCGTGTGTATGTGTGTAATGATTGCAAGTCACTTGGCTTGACCTTTGGCAGATCACTGACTTTATTTAATTTCCAGAAAAAGAAAGCATAGAGAGTTGGGTGCAGTGATGCATACAAGCATTCAGGAGAAAAGGCAAGAAGACTTCTAGGTCCAGGCTAGCCTGGGCTACATAGTAAGACCCATTTCAAAAACAACAAAACAAGCAAGCAAACAAAAAATTAAAGGGGAAGCATTGAAACAAAAAGCATGACAAGATAAATCAAACCCCTCGGATTTAGTCGGGTCACCCAGGTTCATATCATTCAGCCCTTGAACGTTCATCCATGTCCTGGAGGTGCACCAGGCTAGGCTGTCAGATTCCGGTCATTGCCACAGCCAATGGTTCCATTCACAGTTCCATTCACTCAGAGCAGGGCTCACCTGAGAAAGATGTCTGAGAGTTAGCCGAACAAATAAATGTATTTGGTCTTGTGAGCTGGAAGGAGATGAACAGTATTTCATTGTCACACACCCCTTATGTTGGTGGATTCTCTAGTACACAGTTAGAAGTGTATGTCCAAGGGTCCGTTCCCTCCTTACTGTATAAAGCAGAAATGGAACCTGACTGTGGTGTTCAGAGGATTTGAACAGAATTAGATAAAGTCATCACTGTAGACCCCCTAGTCTAATCCCGGTGGCATCATAAGACGAAAGCATGAGACAAGAAGAAACATTGTATGCTCCAGGTCCTTTGCCATGTGATGTTCAGTGTTAACCTTTGAACTTTGACATTCGAAGGTCACTGCTAGTTGACTTTGAATTGAGCTAGCAGAGTCAGGATCTAAAACAGCCTCCCTTTTGTGTTTGTTGCTGTTTGCTTGTTTTGAGAGTGTCTTATGTAGCCTAGGCTGGCCTCAGATTTGCTGTGCAGTTGAGCACGGTCTTGAACTCGAAATTCTCTTGTCTCCATTTCTCAAGTGCTGAGACTTGACCCCCAGGCTTTGTGCATCTTAATAAGCACTCTGCCAACACCTCAGCCAGCACCCCTCTTCTTCAGAATTTACCAAGTCCACAGTATATTTTATTAGAAACGGACAAATACTTGTTAGGTTTTCAGCCTTGGCACATAATTAAATTCTCCTGTGGTCAGACAGTCCATCTGTGTGGTTTCATTGACTGTGTTGAGACTTGCTTGTTGTTGACTCAACTTGGGGTTCTGTTTGGCAAGTCTCTGTGTCCTTGGAGGGAATCTGTTCTGTGAAGTTGTTGAATCCAGTTTCCAGAAACTTGCAAACTGTCAGATTGTTCGTCTCGTTGTTTCTGTGGTCAGTGCTAGAGCTGTCTTGAGTGGAGTCTCTACTGCACCCGAGGATTAGCTCATGGACCCGATTGCCTTTTCATTCCGTCAATATTCATGTCATGTGTGTTGAACTGATCATGCAGATTTACACAGTTGTAGCTTCCTGGCAAGTTGATTCTTGTTAGCTCTGGCTGTTTTCTTGTCCTGGAGTCAGTGTTCTCTCACTTTGATTCAGCTTTCTCTGCACGTGGTGTATCTGCCTCCATCTTTTCATGGTGAGTCTCCATGTCTTTTGTGAGAATATGTAGTTTGATTATATTGTTCAATCTGGTTTGGGTGATTTTTGTCTTTTCATTGAAGCATTTCTTATGCTTTTCCAATGTCTCCCAAGGCTATGTTTTGTTTTCTGTCCTTGCCACTGTTGAGAGGTAGTGGAACCTTGGGCCATTGGGGTGTGCCTGCAGAAGGAATAGTGGAGGCTGGAGATGACTCCGTTGGTAAAATGCTTGATGCATAAGAATGGAGACTTGAGTCGGAGTGCTTAGCACTCACATAAGAGCTGGACATATATGTGCAATCCTGGGGCTGGGAGGTGAAGACAGATGGATCCCACGGGGCTCGCTAGCCAGCCAATGAGCTGAATCAGTGAGCTCCAGGTTCAATGGAGAGACCTTATCACAAAAAATAAGATGGAGAGCATTTGAGAAGGACATCAGTGTCTGCCTCTGGCTTCCACAAAAGTGCAATCACCAGAGAAGAGAGAGGAAGAGGAGAGAGGGCCCCAAGCTCTTCTCTCTTCCTCCGTTCCCTGGAGGAGAGCAACCTCCTCTGTCATGTCTTCCTTCCATTATACATGGAGCCTCCACAGCCCAAAGCAATGTGACAACGTGACTATGAACTGAAACTTCTGAAATCACAAGCAAGAGAACTCCTTCCCCTCGTTAGTTGATTATACCAGGTATTTTGTCACAGCAACAGCAAGTTCACAGATCAAGGTATTTTCTCAGAATTCCGTTATTTACCTACGATAGTAACCTGTTCTATTTTTTGTTTGTTTGTTATTGTTGTTTTGTTTCACAAGCAAACACTTAGCATGCATCTGTTAAGGCTCGTTAAGTCTGTTAGAAAATAGACTTGTGCCATTTCTCAGATCACACAAGAATCTTAGACTTTAATCCCCAACCGCCTCCTTTGCTCATACACACTCATACACACACACACACACACACACACACACACACACACACACACGGTTGTTACTGTTATTATCCTTGTGTTGTAATTCTGAGTACCAAACTCAGAGTCTCACTAATGATAGGTAAGTGGCCTACCATTAAGACACCTCACCGGCTCATAGTACAGATACTTTAGAACACAGGCCATGGTTATTGTTTTATATGATGGGTTTGCATTTAGGTTTGCTTATGTACTTTTCTATTCCATCTTCATTCCTTCCTAAACCTTCATGCCATTACTGGGGTTACTTTTCTTTTGGCTTTAAGATCCCCTCCTAGTACATCCATTTTTGTTAGTCTTGATGTTCTTATTTTATTTTAGTTCTTCCCCCTCAGTGACTAGACTGCTGCTCCCTTGTCAGCCCTTTGAA
The DNA here is from genome assembly GCA_021653895.1 of Mastomys natalensis. Lineage (NCBI taxonomy): Eukaryota > Metazoa > Chordata > Mammalia > Rodentia > Muridae > Mastomys > Mastomys natalensis. The sequence continues at coordinate 467,622 of JAJTUV010000741.1, forward strand.
AATGTCATCCCATTATCTTCTTGCTTCCTCATTTTTCCTGACGTTCTTTTGATATAGCATACCCATTACCTCCGGCTATGTATAAGATTTCCTCTGTCTCAGACTTTCCACAGTCCATGTGGCCAGAGCTGCTTTCCTCTATGAAGTATACTGCTCGGCCTTGCCTCTGTTCATCGGTGTTGGAAGTTCTTCACCCTCTGCTCTTCAGATGCTTCCTCTGCACATTCTTTCTCTCCTCCTCTTTGGGTTTCCAAGCATTTTGTTTGCACTCCATGTCCTAGTAGTCTCTATCATCAGTCTCGTCCCCTGACGTCTGATTTTTTTCTCAGTCATTGGAGGCTACTGAAAATTTCACTCAGCTCTTCTACCTACAAGCCACTGCCTTGGGAAAAGCAGAGACCTATGTGAGCAACTCTCCATGTACATCCTTTCCCTCTGGATCCTTGGCTCTTTGAGTCCAGGCTGCCTCAGGAGCCAGGTCAGGAACATGTGACTTGGACTCTGAACATCCTAGAATGTTCCCTCACAAATCTGGATGGCAGATGTCAATCCCTCCTTGTGGCCTCTTGATACAATTAAGAGACTTGTAAACAAGCTTTGTGAGGCTGCTGTGGGCGTGACACAGCCTGGCAATTTATATTAAACATTGTTCATAATCAGAAGGAGCAAGTAATGATGAAGATATGCCTGTAATCCCAGCAGTTGGAGGCTGAGGCAGAGGGATCACTATGAGTTTCATTCAGCCTGAGCTACAGAATAAGACCTTGTCTCAAACAAAACAAAGTACAGAAAAGCAAAAACAAACAAGAAACAAATACAACAAAGGCATAAAGTAGTAAAGTTATTATCATATCAGTATATTATTGTTTAATGTTACCAGATGATAGAAACTTTTCTTCTTCGTTATAAAATTATGGGGTCATTTTCTTTCCTTTTGTTTGTTGGTTAGTTGGTTGATTGTTTTTGGTTTTTTGTTTTTTGGAAGTGTAGCCCTGGCTGCCCTGGAACTTGCTCTGTAGACCAGGCTGGCCTGGAACTCACAGATTCACCTGCCTCTGCCTCTCAAGTGCTGGGATTAAAATTGTACACCACCATCACTGCCTGCCTTTATGGGTCATTTTGACAGGCAGGGTTTTTGTTGTTGTTGTTGAACAAAATTTTATGCCATGCATGATAATTATGTTTTTAGCATGTTTATCTACTGTCTTATAGTTGTTTATGGCAGGGTTTAACTAATACAAATGAGTCTACCTAGCAGAAACAGGTATGCTGCTTTGTGGAGACCCTCGGGTTAAGGCTCCTATCACAGAGCCTGAAGGAGAACAAGAATAAAACACAAGCAATGAGTGACTTGAAAGCAGCGACAGAGGACCTTCATTTTGCCTAATGAGACCTGGCAAGGTCTTCTCGGGACTGTGCTCTTTGGGAGACAGGGTTATAGGTATTCTGCTGTAGGTGTCAAGCCCAAGCCAGGTGCAGACAGTGAACCTGTTGCGGGAACCTCACCACCTTCTGGCCTTGTTTGCGTGTCATAGGATGAGAACTGCTGGGCCTCCGGCACTAACACAGGGCTTTCTCTATAGTAAACCCACAGGACATCAATATACAAAGGATTGTGTCTCTTTAAGGCAGCTCTCAGGTGGCCCCAGCCCAGGGTCATTTAGCCAGTCCTTCCTTGATAGGAAGTTACTCGGAACTGAGCACTGTGACCTCTCTGTCCCTTCGTGCATGTTTAAAATGAAATGTGAATGCCCCTGCAGCTCCATGGTGTTGCCTTTCAGGGTCTCATCTCTCAATCTGCTTCCTCCTTGAGACATACCCACAGTCCTTTTCCCATGATCTCCAGTCTCTGAGTTATCTGAGGACCAAACACGTGAAGTGCCTTGCACATAGCCTCACTCTGGAGTTACACTGGTTCCCACTGGCTGTGATGCCCATGACCTTTAAGAATGTAGTTTTCCATTTAGCAAATGCTCCTGCCACAGTGCTTGTGGGAGGCCATTCCCTTTAACTCCCGGAATGGTTCTGTGGCCTGCCTTTGATTATCATCTACTTTCAATAGATGAAGAAATTGATGTGCAGAGAAGCTAAATGTTTCGCCCAAGATTGCACAACTTAAACATCAGAATGAGGATTCAAACTCAACTCAGTACTTCGGGCTCTAGCATGCTCTCTTCCCGTGCAGATAATGCCCTCCCTGACGTTGGGTTCTTCAATTCCTCTTCTGTTTGACCACAAAGGGCTCAGCATCTCTCCTGTGAGTTAGAAGCAGGCTGGTCTCAAACCCCTGTATCCCCTAGGCAGAGATACTATAGATAGGAAGGAAATGCCACAGGGCTTTCAGAACGTCTCTGAGGGTGAATTCTGCAGACCCCTTCTTTCTTTCTTTGCACCATCCTCCTTTCTTTCCTTCCTTCCTTCATTTTCCTTTCCTTTCTTCTCTGTGTCTCTCTATCTTTCTCTGTCTCTCCCTCCCTCCTTTCCTTTCCTTCTTTTTGTTTTTATTTTTGGAACTCAAACAGAGATCCAACTGCTTCTTCTTCTTCCCAAGTTCTGGGATTAAAGACATAGTGGTACCACTATGCCCAACTTGCTCCATCATCTTCAAAGGAAGTGACAGTGGCCCTCTGTTCACTTCAGTCACTGACAGTGGAGGTTTCACACATACACACAGTGGGAACAAGGCCACGGGGCCTTGGAGAGCTGTGCAGGTCACAAAGGATCCTGTCAAACTTCCGGATGCAATGCTACATTGGGGACCACTCAGACCCACACTGCACTCATGGCTCAGCCCTGCAGCAGATTACCTTCGCAGTTAAAGTGTCTATGAAGCTATGAAACCTGGCATGGAGAAACCAGAGAAGACTAAAATATAAGCTTTGCCCTAAAAAACTTTGTCTTCCCATTGGACATGTTGAAAATCACTGGGAAATTATCAAATCCTAAATCTGCCTTGGCAGGGGATGACTGGGGAAACTGACCCAGGTTTAGCTGGGCTTTGGGCTATGAGGAGATTGAAGAGTGGAGAGCAGCACAGGAAGGTGTTCTGAGAAGCCTGCACTTGCCTATGGAACCCACTGTCTTCCCTTCCTGCCAGCCTGTGTCCCAGAAGGCCAGCCCAGGCAGACTTCTCCAGTGGCTCTTAACCTTGTTTTGGTTGGGTATGATTGGATTTTCCATTAGAGGCACCAGGAAGAGATTAGAAAGGGGGTCAGGGGAAGAGTGACATCCTGTGTTCCATGGCTCCTCCTACTGGTTGCTATGGGTGACTCTGAGACCCAGTGAAGAACCCAGATGCCACTAGGTAGCCTTTTTGTTCAGTTGTGCTCATTTCTAGGAAGCACCGATGTCTCAGGGAGACTCTTTGAGTTCTGAGAGGAAACAGCTACCTTCTGTTGACAACCAGGGGTCCTTCCCCCGTCCTTTGTCAGTCCCCCTCAATTCTGCCCACTTCTCGATTGGTAAAAAAAAAAAGGAAGAGGACTGGTGAGAAGGTTCCGCAGCTGAAGGAGCTTGTTGCCAAGCCCGGTGATCTGAGTTCAACCCCCAGGACCCACATGGTGAAATAAGAGAACCAACTCCCACAAGTTGTCCTGTGACGACCATACCTGCACAATGGCAGGAAAGAAAAGGTCCTTGAGTTCAGAGTACTGATGACAGCATTGAGGAAGGTGGTGGGTGACATCGGGAACTCAGACTGCTGTGGCTAAAACCTGAGGTGGGAGCAGAAACGGGTTGGAATGTGGTCCAGAGGAGCTTTGCATGCTAAGCCAGGAAGGTGATGTCTCAGGACAATACTTTACAGTATCTACAGCCTTTACAATAGACTAATGGCTCTCCCTCTCCATCTCTGTTTCCAGAAAGTCCCTGCTGCCACCCGCCACCTCCTATCAGCATAGGACAAGGATGGAGATCCCTTCTGGCTCCTGCCTCTACGGCTGTTTGGCTCTGCTTGTCTTGCTGCCCTCCCTGAGCCTAGCACAGTATGAGAGCTGGCCCTACCAGCTCCAGTACCCGGAGTATTTCCAGCAGCCGGCTCCAGAGCACCATCAGCGTCAGGTGCCCTCTGATGTGGTCAAGATCCAGGTCCGCCTGGCGGGCCAGAAGAGGAAGCATAACGAGGGCCGTGTGGAGGTCTATTATGAAGGCCAGTGGGGTACCGTGTGTGATGATGACTTCTCTATCCATGCTGCCCACGTTGTCTGCCGGCAAGTGGGCTACGTGGAGGCCAAGTCCTGGACTGCCAGCTCCTCCTACGGCCCAGGCGAAGGTAAGAGACCGTGCTGTGGAGCTGAGTGCATGTCACATAGCAAGGCCAGGACACACTCTGATGAGCCAGCAAAAAAAGCTGTAATTGCTATTAAGCATGCATTTTCTATCTAATCCTGCAGGCTGTGTCCTGCTAGAAGGTGGGTGGGAGGCCCCTCCAGGGAATGATAGAGGGAGAAGCCGTCATGAACTCTTCTGCTTTGAGCATGAATGCCTCAGGGAAGCCAAGGTGACCTCAGACAGTAGGTGAAATTAGCCTGTGCCCATCTCACTAAGCCACACTCCCTGTCTAGGATTATCATGCTTGCATCCAGATTTCTTCTTCCAAGTACAGCTTTCAGTTTCTCAAAAGCACTCCACAGGCTAGAGTTCTACCCACATGAAGATTGTTGTTATTATTATTATTTACTATTATTGTGTCTATGTGTGTGTGTGTATGTGTACTAGTGTGTGTTTTTCTATGTGTATGTGCATGGGCTTGCAGGTGCGCTTGTGTTCTTGCACTGGTTTGTGTTTATGGCATCCAGAGGTGTTTCTCAGATGTTATCCAACTAGATTCCTTCTTTCTTTCTTTTTTTTTCTTTCTTTCTTTCTTTCTTTCTTTCTTTCTTTCTTTCTTTTTTTCTTTCTTCACTTCCTTCCTTCTTTCTTTCCTTTTATTTCTTGAGACAGGGTTTCTCTGTGTAGCCCTGATTTTCCTAGAACTTGCTCAATAGATGAGGCTGGTCATGAACTCAAATCCACCTGCCTCTGTCTCCCAAGTACGAGGACTCAGGCGTGTGCCAACACTACCTGGTTGGATAATAGACTCTTCAAGAACTGGTGCATCCCCAGAGTCTATGTCCCTGGCTGGGCATGTAGGTGTGGGTAAGAGGTAGCATTTGCAAACAACTGTTCTCGGGGCTGGGAGGTGACTCTGGGTAAAGAGCTTGCTCTGCAAGCATGAAGACCTTAGTTTGGATATCTGGCATCTACATAAAAGCTGGGCACGGTGGCAAGGACCTGAAGCCTCAGTGCTAAGGACGTGAAGACAGGTGGTTCCCTGGAGCTCACTGGCCAAGCAGACTAGCCAACTGATGAGCAGCAGATTCAATGAGAGACTCTGTCTCAAAAACATAAAGTGGAAGAAGATACCTGAATCAGCCTCTGATGTCCACATGCTAACACCACACACACACACACACACACACACACACACACACACACATAGGAGCTGCACATCAACCCCAGCTGTTCCTCAGCTGAGCTGCCCACAGGCCTTACCATGAATCAGACTGTTGGGCTAGAGTGAGCTGTCCACACTCCCTTGACTGTTGATAACTGCACAAAACTCTCCTGAGTAAAAACACAGAACATTTCTGACCCAACCCAGAATGTTCTGATCTCAGAGTTCTGGGTGTGACTGTATCTGGGTCAAGGGGACAGTGGATAGACAAGTTAAGATAGACAAACAAACACTTCAATCATTCTTCCAGCTTTTCTAGAAATGACAAGAAGAAAGGTGTCCCGTTTTCTGCACACCTCAGCTCCAGACAATGGGAAGCTTCCTGACGGAAGAACTGGCCTACACCCAATGCTTAGAGTCACGTGTTCCCCAAGTGTGTTCTGGGTTACTTGGCAGCAATGACAGCCAAAGCAGCCATGGCCAATTAGCTGTGGGCCTTTAGAACCACTTCCTGCATCTGACTAAACTTCCAGTGTCTTTCCATACATCTCTGTTTGTTACATCCAAGTGATCTAGAGCTTACGTCAGATTTGTATTCTCCATTCCAGATTATTGTAGCCTCAAACTTTTATGGCAAATAGTCTCCAACAATGGTGGCTTTTACCCAATGACAACCTTATTTCTTATAATCAAATTGACAACAAATCTATCATCAGATGAGGAATTTGTGCATCTTTCCCCATAGGAGCAAGCATGTGGTGGCAGGACAGGTGGGCTTATTGGGTAGGACTTTGCTATGAAAGGATGACAAGGATCAAAGGGTTCAGGAGAGAGGAGACTTGAAAGGCAGCTAATAAAATGATGGTCTACAGAGTCCATGTTAACAAGGAGAGAGGTAAGGAGGAGGGATCAATCCTGCAAAACTACTTTAATCAATGAGACGGTGATGGATACCGCTGCAGAACATGAGAGTTGAGGCAGAGATTGAGGAGGATACAATTATCAATTACAGCCAGAGCTGAGCTTGAAGAGCAGCTGGACCCAAGGGTCAGAAGGTCTCTAGAGACAGAACGTGTGGTGACCGAGTACTGAACTTCTAAAGGCCAATCATGTGCACACTGAAACCGTTGAGGGTTATAACAGCTGCAGTTTAAGGAAAGAATGGAGACAAATACTAGACCAATGGAATACTGCAATGCCAAGGGATTTAAGACTTAAGCTGTTTAAGAGATGAGAAGATGGCTCAGTCAATAAAGAGCTTATGAAGACTTGAGTTGATCCCTAACCTGCTCCCCACCCCCTGCACGCACACACACAGGAGGTAGTGGCTGAGCATGGTGGGATATACCTAGAATCCCAGTACTAGGGAGGCAGAGATAGGATTAGAAAGTCTCAGGCCAGTAAGAAAACCTGCCTCAGGAAAAAGTCAGGTAGTCAGCACTTGAAGAACGACACCTGAGTGGTGTCCTCTGGTCTCTGCATGCACACTTATGCATGGTCACACACATATACACTCATGTGCACACTCTTGGAGAGAGAAAGAGAGAGAGAGAAAGAGAGAGAGAGAGACAGAGAGAGAGAAAGAGAGAGAGAGAGAGAGAGAGAGAGAAGAGGAGAGACTTCAGCCATCTGTATATAAAGTGGCACTTAGTTTGCACCATGGGAGACCTTCTAACTATAAATGTATTTAAGTTTCATGAGCTGCAGTGGAGATTTTATTGTCACACTGGGTTCATGGTGTGCACTCAGGACTGAGTGGTCTGATGTGCTTTGATGTGGGAGAATGCAGAGAAGAGTTGCTGGAACTGTCTGTGGTATGATGACCCCATAATCTGACCAACTGGGGCTGCTGGTGGTAGTGTCCAGTGGAGTCAGGCTCTGTGGATGGACTGGGAACTATGTAGCTGACCCATAGCAGGCTGCCTTCCTGGAGTCTCCAGACACCTCTGAGGTTCATGCTGTCATAATGAAAACAGGGTAATCGTCAGGAATCCCCTGGATTTTTCAGCCTAACCTGCAAGCAAGTCTCAACTCCCAAAGCCCCTCTGAGCCCAGGCAAGCCAGGGCCCTTCCAGAGAGCTCTAAATAGGCAGCTGTCCTTTTTCATACCCCCTGATGGGCCTTCACAGTAACCTGATACAGGGTGAGGACCCTCTACTCAGTTGTACCAACACTGGCAAGGCCAAGGACCCTGCATGTTCTGACTTGGGATAACTTCCCATTGCCCCGATTGGACCAAGGGCTGAGTTTCCAGCCCAGGTTCATTTATGCTCTTCCAGCACATCTGCTAATTTGTTTACATACTTCTTTCATCAGCGAGGGGTTCCTGTGAGTGAGTGGAAAGAGTAAAACATAATTTTGCTTCTGATTGAATGGCCTTTTTTGTGTCCCAAATATGAGCCTCTTCTTATGTCCCAAGAACCACTTTCCTAGCATGCAGATGTCCCCTAGGTGCCTAGAACTCTCTACATTCCCACAGGCAGACATGGAAGCAGAGTATGTTGGACTCAGGACAATCTAGATGGGTACTAAATATATTGGAAAAAGCATTGGCATGAAACCAGATCAAATAGTGACCCATGAATGGTAATACTGTCTTAAGCAAAATGTAGGTTTGTATATCCTGTATCTAATAGAAGGAAACATGGTTGAGCACAGAAGAGAGCAAGACTACCAGAAGGGAGCTGGAAAGGTACAGGAAAATGTAGTTCTGCTGGGTAACAGTGCCCTCGGTACCCCAGGGAGCTGATTCCACACGCTCTGTTGTTCCCTGCAGTTGCTTTAAAGATGCTCTGAATCTTCACAATAGCCAAGTGAAGGAACTAAGCTAGATGCCCATCAAGAGATGACTGAAAGCTGAACACAAAGTGCACTCTTTTAATCTCAGCACTTGGGAGACAGAGGCAGACAGATATCTGGGAGTTTGAGGCCAACCTGGTCTACAGAGTGAGTTCCCGGACAGCCAGGACTACACAGATAGATAGATCCTGTCTTGAAAACAACAATAACAAAAACAAGCAAACAAAGAGATAACTCAATAAGGGAAATGCATATAAAACACTATGTATATTAATCAGCCATCACAAAAACAAAATCAAGTCATTTTTTTGTGGAAATGGATGGAACTGGAGACCATCATATGAAGTAAAACAAGCCAGGACCATCCAGAAAAATACCATGTTTTCTCTCATACATGAAATCTAGACTTTAAAAGGACTTGGTTCAGGTGTTAGTGCACACATTTAATCCTAGCACTTGGAGGCAGAGGTAGGTAAATCTCTGAGTTTGAGACTAGCTGGTCTATATAGTGAATTCCAGGACAGTCAGGGTGACACAGAGAAACCCTGTCTTGAAAAACAAAACAAAAACAAACAAACCATCCAACCAACAGAGGGGAGACTAGTTAGGAAGAGGAGGGGATCAGCAGAACGATTGGGCAGAAGAAGATAGTGGGGGTGAATAACATCAAAGTTCATGATGAACTCTCTCTTCAAGACTGGTTATTGCTAGGTATCCCCAACTGGCCTCAAATTCATGGTCGATTCTCCTGCTTCCACCTCCCTAGTGCTGAGATTTCTGGCATGTGCCACCATACCAGGCTGAAACTCATTATTTTGTGCAATGAATATACACTAGGTGGGCTTACACCCTTACTTTGGCATGGAGGGTTTGTGGTGGTCCTCATGACAAAGTAAGGGAGGCTTCCTTGCCTACCAATGGAGTAAGGGCACTGCCTCTTTTCACAATCTTAGCTCAGAATGTCCTGGGGAAGAAGCCTCGCTGGCAAGATGGAGGGGCCCTTCCGTTGCTAGAACGCAGTAAAACAAATATGAGCTTGCTGTAGAAACAGCCGTCTATTAGCAAGCATGCGTTTCAGTGGAGCCTGACGGCTTGGAAACCATCCCAGATTGAGAAAGTGGCTGGAAAACCCAGTCCAGATGTTTTCAATCAACTCATTGTTCCCACAATGAGTCCAGAGCTCTCTCCTTTGAGCTGCAACCAGGCAGGATCAGAGTACACACGTTGTAGCCAGGCTTGCAAGTCAGGAGACTGGCCCCGTGTCCTCCTTGGCCTTGAAGAACCTCAGCTTCACACAGCAATTGTCCATTCTCTACAATGGGAGTGTCTTGATCACCTCCTGACCCACTATGAAAACCATAGAATACATTATGTTTTTCGTTTTTGTTTGTTTGTTTGTTTTTTGTTTTTTTTGTTTTTACTTACAGGAAGGTAAAGAAGGTTAAATATGGCCCTGGGCCTGTTCATTAGCTTGTTGAGTCTTTGTGGCAGCCTGTCTGTTGGATATCACTTTTGACTTTGGAAATGAGGACAAGGTTTGTGTCGGTAGCTAAGTTACAGATCACCCAAGCCTGTGGCAGATCGGACTCAAGCACAGGTTTGTAGGTCTGCTGTTCTGTAGGCCTGTAAAAGGACCAATGGGAAAATGACAGGTCTGGTTGGTTTGGTTTGGTTTGGTTTGGTTTGGTTTGGTTTGGTTTGGTTTGGTTTGTTTGGTTTGGTTTGGTTGTGTAGTGGCTCAGGGGGCAGAGTGATTGCATTGCAAGTATGAGGACCCAAGTTTGAATCCCTAGTTCCCACATAAAAGTTAAATATGAAGGCTGTACTTATATAACACACATTCATGGGGGAGCAGAGACAGCCCCATCCATGAAGCTGTTGGGCCAACCAGCCTGGCTGAGCTGATGAGCTCCAGGTTTAGGGAAGCTGTTGCAAAAAACTAAGGTACAGGTCAAAAGAAGAAGGCATGGTAATGCCAAGCTCTGGCCTCCACTTGTGTACATGCACACATGCAGGCAATCTTACACATGTCTATGTAGATACACTACATATACACATATGCACAGACATGGACGTGTACACGCAAGTACAAAATCACTATTGGAAAACCATCTGAACATCTTTGTTAGATCTTCATTTTTCATTGCAGTAAAATATATGTATGAAAACATACATCCTAACCATTTGAAATGCATATACAGTTCTGTCATGCTGAGTATGCTTTCCATTTTTGTGCAACTAATTTTTGTACAAACCAGAAGGTCCAGACACATTAAATAACCTTCCCGTCTTTCTTACAGCCCCTGGCAATTCCCGTTCTGCTCTGTTTCTCAGAGCTTGACAGCTCTAGGTAGGAATCATCCCATATTTGGCCCTTTGTGACCAGCTTTTCCCACTTAGCAGAATGTCCTCAAGGTTGGATGTTGAAGTATGCGTCAGAATTTTCCCTTCTCCAGTTTTGCCTTATATGTGTGCAGTTTGTCAAGAGATGCCAGTTATGAATTGTGCTGCTGCAAGTATGGGTGTGCAAACACCTACCCAAGGCCTGGCTTTCGATGTCTGTCCCTCCCTCCCTCCTTTCTTTCTTTCCTTCCTTTCTCATTCTGGGTCCTTGTAGACAAGCATCCAGCCACTGAGCTACACCCACAGCTGAGTGTGTGTGTTTGTGTGTGTGTGTGTGTGTGTGTGTGTGTGTGTATCCTGGAGGTCTTGTCTTAGTCTTTTGAGTGCTATGATTACAGACATCAGAGTACACCTGTGATTTTTTTCTTTTAAATTTTTAAGACAGGGTCTCAATAAGCTGTCCAGGTTGACCTAGATCTCAGTGTGTAGCCAGGTTTGGCCTCAAACTTGTGATCCTCTTCCCTCAGTCTTCTTAGAAGCTATAATTACAGCTATATGCCATCACACCTGGCTTCAATTTTGGAATTCGGAATGATATGATAGCTTTAAATTTGGGGGCTGAGGATGTAGCTTGGTGGTAGAACAGTTGCCTAGTATGTACAAGGCCTAGAGTCCTATCCAGGTACCACCCCCTCACCCCAAAAAACTAAACAAATAAAAAAACAAGTTTTGAGGAGCTGCGCTGTTTCCTACAGCATTAGCACCTCTGACACACAAGGCTTATTTCTCCACATCCTCACCAGTACCAGTGCATTTGCTATTTCCTGTGTTTTTGACAGGCGCTCCCTGCAGTAGTTTCCTTGTTGCTGTGACCAAGTATCTGTCAAGAAGAAGTTATATTGGCTCACAGTTTGGGAGCACACAGTCCATCAGGGTGGCTCTATGTACCAGGAGTCTACAACCTAGGACACCTCACCACTTCTTGTCCTTACCTTTGTTATTCGTTCTGGAAACAATGTAACCTTGGCTACCCTGGAACTTGCTGTGTCTGACTGGCCTCAAACTCACAAAGATCTGTCTGCCTCTGCCTCCCAAGTGCTGGGATTGAAGGAGTGTACCACCAATCTGCCCTATCCTGTCACATCTTCATAAACAGAAAGCAGGGGGTTGACAGGAAGTGCCGTCACACTATAAGCTGTTAAGGTCCTCCCCAGTGACTCACTTCCTTCCATCAAGGCCCCACCTCCAAAAAGTTTCCCAACCTTCTAAAGCAGTGCCGCTAGCTGAGGACCAAGTGTTCTAACGTAGGAGCCTGCAGAGGACATCTCACACTCAGGCCACACCACCACCCCTATGGAATGAGATGTCCCCTCGTGGTTAGCCCTCTAGTGCTTTGCATGTAAAATTTTTTGTTAATGCAAGGAAGGTGAAAGGACCAGAGGTGAGCCAGATTCTGCAGTGACTTTCCTGAGTATATAATGATGCCTGTGATGGAACAGCCTGTCTCTACCCAGACACGGTGAAAGAAAGAGTTGAGAAGGCACTAGTTGGAGTACTGACTCATAGGCTTCTGTGCTCACAGATGGCCTGGTGCCCAGAGACTGAGCTATCTCAGTCAGGCTCTGTGTCTGTGAGGAGAGAGCAATAGTGTCACCCAGGTCTCCTGGAGGTCAATGTGGTGACACATGTGGATGTACCCTATAACCAGCAAACCCTTGGTTACAGAGCAGATGAACTTTTCCCTGAGTGGCTACTTCTACAGCTGCTCCATGTGCAGAGGCTGGTGTGGCTTACTTGTGCTGTGGCTAAAACTAGAACCCATATTCATTGTCCCCATTTTCAAGTCATCTAGAGCAGCAGTGAACTATCTCTAGTCAACTCAGACCTCTGCAGCTCACAAATCCTTGTTGTCTCCATCTTGCTGATAGGAAAGGTGTTTTGGCCTGTTTCAAAGCTAAAAGAGACTGAACCAGAATTCAAAACCAGGTTTGGACTGTACCCTGCATAGCATGGTCCAAAAAATCTGACTGGGACAGCAAGGGAAGGAAGAAATGACAGAAGACACACAGACACACATATAGGGAAGCTGGGATTGGGTGGGCTGCACCAGTTCTGGTGGAGCAGTACCAACTACAACAATCTATAACTCAGCCTCTGTGCTATGTACAGCCCAGAAGGAGGGGTTAGATAGCCTTGGTAGGAGGAGCAGTCAGTCTCACTTTGCAGTCATCCAAGAGAAGCTATAGTCACTAGTTTTTGCTCATACTGTCAGTGTCCACACACAGACCAGAGAAAGGCTTTGCCATTTCCTCTGAGTCTAGCCCTTGGTCCTTGTCAATAACACACATTCACTCAGTGCTTCGTCTCTCCTGTGGTGGTTTATCCTCTGCCTCCCATAGGCTTATATATTTGAATGTTTGGTCCTCAGTGGAACTGTTTGAGAAGAAATTGTTTGGGAAGGATTAGGAGGTGTGGCCTTGTTGGAGGAGATGAGTCACGAAGGGTAGGCTTTGAGGTTTCAAGAGCACATGCCACTCCCAGTTAGCTGTCTGCCTCATGGTTGTGTCTCAAGACGTGATCTCTCAGCTACTACTCCAGCATCTTGCCTGCCTGTCTGCTGCCATGCTCCTGGCCTGATGGTCATGAACTATAACTCTCTGGATCCTTGAGCCCCACATTAAACACTTTTATTTATAAGTTGCCTTGGTCACAGTGTTTTGTCACAGCAATAGAAAAGTAAGCTAGACAGCTCCTTAGACAGTCACACAGGGCTCCTTCACTCCCCACAAAACCCCCTGTTCTTCTGTAGTACCACCCATAGTGGGAAAACACCATTGTGAGGTGGCTCAGTGGGTGAAGGTGCTTGCCATCCAGGGCCACCAGAATTGGATCCCTGGGGCTCACAGAAACATGGAAGGAAAGATCCAGCTCCACAGAATTGCTCTCTGATCTCCACACTTTCTCAGTGTAGCATGTGTCCCCCAACTCCCCCCACACATACACACATCATACACACATATACAATAATAATGGTAATTAAATTTAAACTTGATTGTCAAGTCGACTTAATTTGAAATCCCCTAGGAGACTCAGCTCTGAGCAGGCCTATCTAGATGTTTCCACAGAGAATTAACCAAGGAAGGAAGAGCCACCCTGAACATGGGCGGTACCATTTGGGATCGAAAACTGAATAAAAAGGGGAAAACAAGGAAACCAGCTAAGCAGCAGGATTCACCTCTCTCTGCTTCCTAACTGTGGGACACAGTATGACCAGCCACCTCACTCTCTAATGTCATGCCTTCCCACCATGATCAACTGTATCCCTTTGTAAACTGAACCAAAATAAACCTTTCTTCTCTTAAGTTGCCTCTGCCAGGTGTTTATCACAGCATCGAGAAAGGCAACTGATACACCACATAACCTCCAGAATTAAACGATTTCTGTCCTAATTGTACTCAAACTACCACCTCCTCTGATCACACCAGCTGCCTGTCCAGGCAAGGGAACCCCAGTGATCTACGATGAGATGGACAACCTCACACAATAAAAACTAATCGATAGCTACACACACCTGCCAAAATTCAGGGGCATTCCATGTAAGGCATTAGTGCCCTTGCCACCTGGATCTGCACTGATAGGATGCTTACTTTCTCTCCTCCATTCCCTGCAGGCCCCATCTGGTTGGATAATATCTACTGCACTGGCAAAGAGTCGACCCTGGCAGCTTGCTCCTCCAATGGTTGGGGTGTCACCGACTGCAAGCATACTGAAGATGTTGGTGTGGTGTGCAGTGAAAAAAGAATTCCTGGCTTCAAATTTGACAATTCGTTGATCAATCAAATAGAGGTAAGTGCTATGCTTTCTTTTTAGGCTGTTGTGAGTATGGAACTCAGAACCCGTGTATACTCAGCCTCCACATTCTGTCAATATCATCTTCACATGAATGTGTTTTCTTTTCCTTGCATATCATATGTCTTGCCTGCTTGTTGAGTATTGAGTATGTGTGGGGATTCATACCAGCTAGATTTGATGCAAGGGCAAGTTGAAAGATTTCTGGAGAATGGATACCATTACGTGAATGGTTGTTTTGCTAGTACATATGTCTGTGTACCACATGTGTGCTCAAGGAGGCCAGAAGAGAGCATTAGAACACCTGGAACTGGAGTTATAGATGGTTGTGAGCTGCCATGTAGATGCTGGGACTTGACCTTGTCTTCTGGAAGAGCAACTAGTGCTCTTAACTGCTGAACCTTCTCTTTAGCCTCTGACTTTGCTTTTGAAAAGAGACTTAAAATTGCCCCATTTAGGCTCCAAATGTCCTGAGACTGCACCTTAATTGTTATCTTTCCATGATTCCCACTGCCCTGCTCCTGTCTCCTGTGCCCCCAGAGCACACAGCACACGCAGGAATTTGGTCCAGTCTATGTAGAACATGAGTTCCCATCCTTCCCTCGGCTGGAGCTTGAGGCTACTTGCTAGTCATCATCTTCAAACATGCTCACTCATTCATGATAACCAGAGCGCCATAGAGTCTATGCAATTCAGGGACTGAATACCACTAACCAAGCTTTGTTTTTCCATGGAACTGACACTGAGGAGTATGGGCTTGTGCAACTCAGTGTCCCAGAACTTTCCATACCCACTCTACATCCCCATAGGAAACAGCAGCCACATGTACCTGTCTCCACTCTCTGACGGGACAGGAAACTCCTAGAGGGTAGGTGCTACATCTTAATCATGGTTGCATCCAACACAGAGAGCTCAAGGTACCACATGTGAACAGATTCCAACTTCTGCATTTCCTTCTCCCTAGAAATGCATGCCTTAGGCAGAGAAGCACCCTAAGTCAAGCATTAAACTATACCATGAAGAGAAGCACACAGAGCAGACATTCTTTCATGGCACTGGACTGCCTTGGCAGACATTGAGCTTATGGATGACATCTTCAGTGGTCTTGTGTTCAACTAGAAGCTCAGGACTATCCACCTGGACTGTTGAGAGAATAGAGGTCCAGGCTTTGTAGCTAAGAAGATGTTAATGGTGCAAATAGAAAAGAACAGGCCAAAACATCAGCCAGTTTGAGTTTGTGAGAGAATAAGATTCATTTGCTACTAGGAAAATAATAATAATAACAATAATAGATAATCCTGGGACGGGAACTCTGTGAGCAGCCCTTCCATAGGTAAATGTTAACTGAACTCCTAGGGCTTCACAGATGCCAGCCATTCTACCAACTGAGCTACATCCTCACCCATGAACGACGTTACATAGAAAGCAGAACCCCACTGAAATGGAAGAGGCTTAGACAATCTGAGGCAAAAAAAAAAAAATGCTGGAAAGAACTTCCTTATTCTAGAAGCGCAGATGAGCATGGGTAGTACTCAGCTTTGACATTTGTTGGAGGAAACCACATTCATCATGATCTGAGGACTCCCATGAGAAAGAAAACACAATCCTTAGTTGCTGGATAGACAAAGCATGTGTCATGAGGAATGCTGGAGCATCATGTGCGCAGATTCTGGTGAATTTCCAGTCACCCAGAAGGCTACAGAGCAGACATCTACTATAACAGGCTAGATGACAGGCACGGCTTTTGAACTTCATGTTTTCCTAAAAGGTCTCCTGTTGTGCAGACCAGTTTGGTGACACAAGCTAGGGGAAAGCTACCTTGTCTAGCCACAGACACACAAGAATGAACCCTCAGTCAGTGAGCTGTCCTCTGGGACCTCCCTTCTGTGTCCACTGAAAGTAGGTCATGTTGGCCCTAGATTCAACAGACCTAAGGAGAACCCTTGAGTTGCAAGAAGATTCCTACATGCTAGGTTTCATGGTTAGAGCTTATGCCCAGACCACCTACACAGGATGTTTGCGGGATGCTGGGACATTTCTCCAAAATGCCTCATGTCAGTAGCTGAAGTCATGGAAGCATTCCTCTTTGCTAAAGAAATGGCCCCTATTAAATCATTGTGGGTGAGTGAGTGAGCCATAGCTTTGGTGGACATGCAGTTAGATGGTATTGTTGGACATTAAGGATTCCCTGGAGAACGGGTGACTAATTTTGTCTGAACACAGTGAATGGTCTCTAGTGATGTGCCTTGTGCCTCTGTTCCTGTCTATACATGAAGCATGAGGAATCTGCCTGGAAACAAGAATGTGGACTGAAACAAATACTGAAAGCTATCACACCAGGAGGCATCACTGGAATATATGAAATGAAGATTTAGGGAGACTGCACTACTTTGAGATAATAGGTCCCAAATGTGACTGCTATCTACTTAAAATGTAAGGTGTGTTATAGTTTGGGGTCAAAGGGACCTTGACTGGATAATCCAGTATCTAGGTGAAAGAAATCAGGCACAAGAGTCCAGTCACAGAGGGTGAATGAAAGGCACTGGTTTTTAATCCCTTGCAAGTGCTGTGTCACTGTGTCACTGGCTCAGTTCTGGGTCCATCTCTTAACCAGGTCACCCACAGGAGGGCCAAGAGACAGGTCTGGAAACTACATCCTAGGAGGGAATGAAGACTTTTTTCTGTCAAGAGATACTAGGGGATCCCTTGTTAGTTCTTTACAAATATTTAGAGTGCTACCATGGAAACAAATGTTTATAGTTTGTTCCAACTCCCAGAGAAGGCTAAGACAGAGGAAGGTGGTGGATGGGATGCAGGCTTCAGCTGAGGCAGTCCCCTGCCCCCAGACCCCATCTTCCTCTGTGTGATGTGAGCTTCTTATTGATGGAGGAGTTCAAGCAGAAACTCTCTGCCCCCCTACCAGAAATATTGTAATCAGATTCCAAATAGGGAAGGGACCAGGATGACGTGATTACAAAACCCTAAGCTCCCTTGTCACTCGGAAGCTATGAATGAGCATTCATCTCATGCAAATAGGCAACACTGGTGGGTGGGTGTGTGAACGTGTGCAGAGAAGTGATGGCAAACAGTATGTGTGTTGTGTGTTCAGGCCTCTCCTGGCCTCACAACCTTGACTTTGAAGCTAGGTATTGACCTTGCAGACTCACTGATTACCTGGAGGACAGGAACACATCTCAGTATTACAGATGACCTACAGACTTGCATCTCCACGAGAGTGCTCCAGATATCCCCAATAAGAGAGTGGAAGAAAACTGCACCAGTTTGGATGAGATCTCCTCAGCCATGAATGTCAGAAGCATGCCTTGAGAACTAGAATTT
Organism: Mastomys natalensis; assembly: GCA_021653895.1. Taxonomy (NCBI): domain Eukaryota; kingdom Metazoa; phylum Chordata; class Mammalia; order Rodentia; family Muridae; genus Mastomys; species Mastomys natalensis. The sequence continues at coordinate 485,386 of JAJTUV010000741.1, forward strand.
GCTAGGTCCAACCCTAAGAACTCGTGGTTAGGGTTAGGGTTAGGGCTAGGGTTAGGGTTAGGTTAGGGTTTGCTAGGGTTAGGGTTAGGGTTAGGGTTAGGGTTAGGGTCTAGGGCTAGGGCTAGGGCTAGGGCTAGGGCTAGGGCTAGGGCTAGGGCTAGGCTAGGGCTAGGGCTAGGGTTACAGGTTAGATTTAGTACTAGGATTAGGGTTAGGAGTTAGAACTAGGGGTTAGGGTTAGAAGTTAGGGCTAGGGGTTAGGTTTAGGGCTAGAGGTTAAAGTTAAGGCTGGGTTAGAAAATTCTAGTTCTTAAGTTAGGAATGTATTGAAGCAGATTTTACTTTTCTTCCGCCAATTTCTTGGTCAGCTTGAGACACTTTTGGGACTTCTTGACAGTGAATTTCTTTCCAAAATAAAAATAGCCCTTTACTTACAAAAAGTCTCTACCAAGGAGGGTTCTACAGATTTGATGCTAAGGGGCTTTGAGAACTGCAGCCAGAATAATCCAGAACAATAGAACCATCAGTATCCATGGTAACAGTGCCTCTCTGTCATTGGCATGGTTCTTCTCAGTACTCTTGGGGAGTAGGGGGAAACAGATGTGTTCAATAAGAAAGAAAGCCTTATAGATTATGAAGTACTTATGAAGAAGTAGGTGACCAAAGTTCATGGGTCGGGAGGAAGATTCCAGAGGCGTGAGTCACTAAGCCTGGAGCAACTGGTAAATTTCTTTTATACTGTCAGTTTTCTTGGACACCTGTGTGCACTCTAGTCTTCTGAGGCAATGAATGACTTATACGACTATTTTACTACAGAAACCCACTGAATAGGTGTCTAGCCTCCTTTCCAACGCAGACTGTACCATCTCATCTTGCTGTAGATCTGTAGCTTCAGACCCTATAGCTGAAGGGGTGAATTTCTAGTCTTATGGAGACAAACTTGGGACTCTGTCCAGAATGGCTGACCTCTCTGGAGTCACCTGATATCGCAGTATAAAACATCCATTTGGCTGAATATAGAGACAAATGAATTATGGATCAGTCATTAAAACGTTTTTAAAATAAGGCAGGTGGGAGCAAAAAATTACATGTGCAATACAGATATTTTTAAATACAGAAAACAGAGCCCCCAGCAAACCTCTCAGGACGTCAGTGCCTCTTAAACCAGGACACTTTGTTTCCTGTCTGTAGTGGCTGGAAAAAGCATTAGATAAGGAGAGATGGCAAATCCAGATGTCCTTCAGAGCAACCCTGCAGCTGGTACGAGTTCCTAGATCACATGCTTGTTCCTTCAAGGCTTCTGATGGGGCCTATTAGATCAGGAAATGTGTGCATCTGCAGTGTTCATCACCCGCCTTCCTTTCCACACATTTCTTAGGGCTCTTCCCCCAACCCCCAAAAGAAAACAGCAAACAAACTGATGGCACTCTAGCTCGGTTGATAGAACAAGCACTAGTCTAATATGCATGAAGCTCAGGGTTTGACACCCCCCAGCACCACATAAAACTGGGTATGCTGGTACCAAAGCAAGCAGGACAGAGTAGGAATGCCTAGAGATGGTGCCTATTCTGTGAGGGATTCCCTAACCTAAGTATCATCACTAAGACAGTAGGCAGCCCAGGGGATCCTGAGTTGTCAACACAGACACTGTAGAGCCAGAAGGCCATTTATGTCCCTCGACTCTACAGGCTAACTTCTTCTGGAAAGATGGTGGGGCCTGAAAAAGCCCCTCCCCACTTTTTTTCCCCTGCAACCACAGGGACTGGGCAATGAATCCAGGTTTTTATTAGTCACTGTCAGTGCCAGATGTTTCCATGTCTCCCTCCCAACCATAGCCTTATCTGCTTGCATCTGGAGGTTCAGAAAATGGTCTCTAGAGAGACTTCCTGCAAATGGGGCACTTCCCAGCTGGGCAGTCAGTTTTATTGTCTCTGATCTCAGCACCAGGGCAGAGGGGCAGATTGTGTTTAAGAAAGGGATCAGTTTCCATCTGGGTGTAGTTTGGAAGATTCCATATAGCTTCCCAGTTAGCTTTGGGCAAGCTAAACGACTTTCTTCCTGCAAAAGAAGTTAACAATGGTGCTCTGTGCCTAACTCTTAGGAGAGGAGTACAAAGGGTTAAGCAGGGCATTCTCTGAGGACTGAGCTGGCTGATCAGATGTGGTTCTCTGGGATATCTTTCTCTTCCACCATTCTGTGAGCATGCATAGGAAGACATATAGGGCCTTACTCTGTGTTCATAATCTGTGCTCTATTCGCTGAAAACCCCTATGTAGCTGGGACTATTGGCTACCATAAGGCACACAAGAGAATAAACGCTAAGGTACCCTATTTTTTTCAACCAAAAATAGGTCACCATGTCTGAAAAGCAGAGGGTGTTTATGTGGCAAACAGAACCAAATATTTGAAATCGCATAAATCCCAGCAAATCTGGAAGCTTGGTTCTGGCTGGTTGCCCATGCAGCCCTTTGCAAAGCATAGATACTGTTAGAAAAAGCAGTGAGGTGAAACAAACAGCATTGTAGTCACTAGACTGTGCCAACATTATACTTTGCTTTAGGTGTAATGAACATATGAGCAGTATGTACTCCAACTCTGAGCACTATGGGTTGGACTGGAACGTTGAATGGTGGTTTGGAGAAGAAATGAATGGGAGAGGTGGCAGGGAGGTTTGCATCTGTGGATAGGCTAAGATGAGTAAGAGAAAGCCACTCAGATTCTGGGTATGTAACACTGTTCTCTGAGCCTGTAGGGTAGACTAATGACATGAGTAAAGTAGTGCTAGTAGATTCCAAGCTGACTCTGCCATGTGTCCTAGAGTCCAGGTACATGAGCTATGCTGCAAGATGAACGCTGAATCTCTCCTTTCAGCCCCACAAGGCTGTTGTAACAAGGATCTCATTCATTCTCTGAGCCCTAGGCTGGGTACAAGATGAAAGGGATTGATGGATAGATAGTCTTGCCCTTCTTGAGCTTACTGTCTAGCAGTAGAGAAAGACGATTTCAGAATCCATTACTTTGTTGCCATGGTGATGATTACTATGTACAATCAAAGACCCAGCATAGGACTTGCTGAGTCTGTAGCCTCAAAACCCAGGCAAGGCAGAGAAGCTGCTGGGCCACAAGGGGTTGGTGGCTGGAACAGGTGTCTCGCTGGCTTCCTGCCTGCAGTAGGGCTGGCCTACTCTCCAAAGAAGCCTCTGTTACCTGCACACATTCTTCCAAGCTGGAAAAATGAAAGCATTTTCCAGCAGTGGTGCAGAGCTCCTGATTTATAGGCAGTCCAGACAGACAACCGGCTTGTTTCTCTAGTGGCGTCAGTGTGAGTTCAGCTCTCCACACTGTCCCTACTGCATCCCCTTCACTCCCAGTTCAGTCCAGTGCAGAGCTGAGCAATGGAAACCACAGAGCAGGGCCTGGTGGTATAGGCCTGGAATCTCAGCTACTTGGCAGGCTAAAGTAGGAGGATTACAAGGGCTACAGAGTGAGTCAAAAGCTGGCCTAGGCAACTTAGTGACACTCTGATTCACAAGAAAAAGTAAAAGAAGACTAAAGATTTAGGTCAGTGGTGAAGCATTTGCTCAGCGGGTCAGATGTGCTAGATTCAATCCCCTAGCACTGCAAAATGAGAACGAAAGAAAAATCACAGGTGGGGTGGTGTATGGTTGTAATCCCAACCATACAGGAGCCAAAGCAGGAGGGTAGTGAGTTCAAGGTCAGCCTGATCCATTTAGCAAGAGAGACCATGCCTCAAGATAGATAGATAGATGGATAGATAGATAGATAGATAGATAGATAGATAGATAGATAGATAGATAGATAGATAGGCAGGCAGACAGATACAGACAAACAGATAGACATCACAGAGGCAACTTTCTTCTTCCTCCTTGTTCCACTGTCCCAGTCAGAATGTTACTAGCAACTTCTTAACCTCTGAATTTCCACTTCTATTTTAAGTATTGAATAATTATATTTTGGGCAGATTCTTCTAACAACATTCACAGACAGTACCCACATTCCTAGTCTATCTAAGCTTGTGCTGAGCGCCAGGTTTTATAGGGTAACTCAGCTCAGTAACTGTGTGTAAGATCCTGAGAGGGGATCCTGGGAGAGAAAAAGGTGTGTGTGTGTGTGTGTGTGTGTGTGTGTGTGTGTGTGTGTGTGTGCACATATAGAGGATAGATGACAAGCTTAGATGTTGTTCCCCAGCAGACACTGTCTACCCTGGTATTGGACAGTCTCTCTTCTTGGTCTTGCTGGTTAGGCTACACTTTCTAGCCAGTTAGCCCCAGTGATCTGCCTGTCTTCACCTTCTCAACACTGGGCTCACAGTATGTGCTTCAGATATTTGTTCTGAGGAATCAAACTTGTGTCCTTATGCTTTCCCAGGAAACATTTTGCTAACTGAGCCACCTCCCCAGATCTTCTGTGTCAGATCTTAGGAGAAAAGGAGATGAGATGTTGAACAGCTCGGGTACAAGAGGTGCAGATAGATCTCTGTGTCTATCCACAGGTCCCACAAGAAGGTTTGTGCTATGGCAAGAGGCAAAGTCTGTCTGACTGTTAGACATTAAACAAAGACTAAAAAGAGTCTAATGATTTTCTTGGCTTTAGTGCCCAACACATTTAGCTAAGTTGCTCTCTTGTTACATCTTTTTAAAAACAATCTCACTGACTAATTCAAAAAACATTTTTCTGTTTGTTTGCTACTGAGGACCTGATACATGCTAAGCAAGTGCTGTACCTCTAAACTACATGCCTGATGCAGCCTCTTCCTCCTTCTCCTTCCTTCTTTATTAAATTTTAAAAATTTTTAAGCCGGGCGGTGGTGGTGCACGCCTTTAATCCCAGCACTTGGGAGGCAGAGGCAGGCGGATTTCTGAGTTCAAGGCCAGCCTGGTCTACAGAGTGAGTTCCAGGACAGCCAGGGCTATACAGAGACACCGTGTCTCGAAAAACAAAAAAAAAAAAAAAAAATTTAAATTTTGAGACAGGATCAATTGCTCAGGCTGGCATTGAACTCTCTAAAGGCCAAGCAAGCCTTGAACTTGCAGCCACCCTACCTCAGTCTCCTGACTATTAGGATCACAGGTCTACACCACCAGATAGATATGGGTATCAGAAAGAAGATACTGGAGGAATTAAAAAAAAAATCTAATCTAAATGGGTGAGCTATTTGGGGCATGCTGAGGAGATGGCTCAGCCAATCATTACTTGCCTCACAAGTATGGGGACCTTGGCTTGATCACCAGCAATCACATAAAAAAATAGACATGGAAGCTCATGTTTATAATCCTGTGCTGTGGAGTGGAGAGAGAAGGGTCCCTGGGTCTTGCTGAATCAGCAAGTTTCAGGTTCAGTGAGAGAGTTGTCTCAAAAAATAAGACGGAGTACAAGATACCAGGATTGACCTCTGGCTCTCACTCACCTGGCAGCAGCAAACAGGCCACGGATTCATATTTACACTCATGCACATAAATGTTCTTAAAGACTGAAGAGATTTGGGGCAGAAAGAATGCTTCATGAAGAATGCGGTAAAGCTTCTGTCTCTACTAGCCTTATGACAGCAAGCAGCTTGCATGACCAGTCTTATGCAGTACTTGGGACATAGTACCACCCTATAAACACATATGAAGAAATAATATACATGTGGGTTAAGCAATCAATGTTTTTTTTTTCTCTTTAAAAATTTATTATTTCATTTATTTATATCCCAAATGTTGCCTCCCCCACCCAATCCCTCCTCCCAGAGTTCTTCCCCTATCCTTCCTTCCCTTCAACCTCTGAAAGGGTGCTCCCCACATCCCTCATCCCTGGAGCATCAAGTTTCTACAATATTAGTTGTCCTCCTCTCTCATTGAGGCCAGACAAGGCAGTCCTCTGCTATATATGCCAATCAATGGGTTTTTTAACCTGATTGTTGGTTGGGGAAATTGCAAGAAATGGCTAAAGCCAGTGCCCTGGGGAAACCTAGGACTGTCTGCATAATACATGGTGGTCATTGAGAATAAATGTAGCAATGGACTGGATCAGAGACTGGCCATGGACTGGACTAGATCTCAGAAGACATATAGGGGTTTGAGGTGGTAGAATTTTAATGGCTTATTTAAATATTTACAATTGTTCTGTGTCTTAGGGTCTTACTGCTGTGAACAGGCACTATGACCAAGGCAACTCTTATAAAGACAACATTTAATTGGGGCTGGCTTACAGGTTCATGATCATCAAGGCAGGAGCATGGTGTAGGCAGAGCTGAGAGTTCTACATCTTCATCTGAAAGCTGCTAGGAGAAGACTGGCTTCCAGGAAGCTAGGATGAGGGGTCTTAAAGCCCACACCCATGCCCACAATGACACACTTCCTCCAACAAGGCCACACCTACTCCAGGAAGGCCATACCTCCAAGTAGTGCCATTCCCTGGGTCAAGCATATACAAACCATCACATCCTGCATACCTGTTTGGGCCACAGAAGTGTAGATGGGAAATCAGTAGAGAAGATGAGATGTTGCTGGAGCCAAACATGCCATAGGAGTGAAGAAGAGAGCAGAAAAAAGAATCAGGAGGTGTAGTCTGCAAAGTTGGGCAAGCGGGACTCACTTGATAGCCCTGTCTGTATAAGGAAGAATTGTGGGCATTTGGGTTGGTTGGTATGAGATGTTGAGAAAGGGATGAGGGGGAGGAATGTGGGTCTGAATGTAACTGCCTGCTTCAAAAAGAATAGTCAAATAAGGCTTGCTGCAGGCCTTTCAAGCAAGATGCAAAAAACGTGTTAGCAATGGAGGACAGACCAAGTGAGCAAGCTTTTCCAAACAATGGTACATCTCAGGAGGTTGATGGTATAATGACATTTCCTCTACTCTGTCTGTAGCCCTGGAGTGAATTCCACTAAGAGGTTAAATTATGGCTTCTAGAACAGAGGGAAGAGACAAGGCTCCAAGCTAAGATCTGCCTCCTTCTCCAGAGAGGCCATTTGCTCATTACAGATTTTCTAGTCCCTCTAGAAAGGAGCTGGCTGCAAACTGTGTGCTTCTTGCTTTGCCTCTCCTTGCATCATACCCTGAGGCAGCTAGCCTTTCAAAATGGGTGACTCCTCATGGGCATAGGTCCCAGACTGCCACATTCCATGATTTACAAGTCACCAATAGATGCTATGCCTGTTAAATGGTTCAAGGCATAAGCCTGGATGTCCGTTTCCTGGTCATTCACTCTTCTCTCTTCCCGCCAGCCTAGCAGCTACAGCAGGACAGGCCCCTGACCTCATTGTACCTTGGTTTCCTCTGATGAGAATGTGTGTTAGTCACTCCCATGGCCTCCCTTAGAAGTAGGAAATTAGTTCTGTGGGGGAGAAGGGGATTCTGCAAGGCCCTGGAAGGAAAGCTTATTGGAGCTCTAGACACTCTGTTTTAGGCAAGAGGACTAGCATTCAGGTAAATATTAGTTAGAATTCAAGATATTCCAGGTCTTTAATCTACAAATTGAATCATCAAGATGTCTCAGTGGTAAAGGTGCTTTCCTCAAAGCCTGATGGCCTGAATCCAGTCCATAAGATTATCCTCTACACATGTGCTATAGCATGCACACCTACATATATGTTCTCAACACATACATAAACAGACAAATAACTGTAACAAAACTTTAACATATCTACAGGAAAGAAAAAAAAAACTACCCATTTTGATATTTCAAACAAACATCTTTGGGAGCTGAAGTTCTGGGAAAAAGAAAATCCTTGTGGTTATGGAGGGATTCCACAGCAGTGAAGTAGGAGGGAGGTGGTGCGTGCAGGCATCTGCCTTCTAACCCTGAGGTCTCCCAGGACCTGGGGAAGCTGCAGAGCTCGCATGAGCCCCGAGTATGTGCCACCAAAGCTTGCCTGCCACTTCCTTGGCTTGAGGGCAAGAGCAGCTCATCCCTCACGTCCACCATCCTCTGACTCACAGTCCTGGGGACCGTCTTGAACTTCTAATATACACAGTACCAGGCAGCCCTGAGGGAACCACCCAGAAATCAGAGCTGGAGGCTAACCAGTATTAGAGTCACTACAAAATTGGGCAAGAAAGGCATGTGAGAATAGATAGTGCTCAGGGTCCAGGGGTCACCAACCCCAGAAGCTGGAATAGAGACAGCTCCTTTTTTATTTTTATCTGCTTATTAATAAGACTATAAAGTTGAGCGAGTTGCCCAACCTCACCAAATTTTCTCATGTTTCTACCTCTAATTAGAGACATGCCATTTGCTATCCTGTAGGTTTTGTAGGAAGGGAAGAGATTTAAGGTTCTGTTCACAGAGCCTCCCATACAGTTGAATGACACTATTTGCAATGGCCTTTGCCATTAAAGAAGAGACAGGGCCCAGAGAGGGGTGTAGAGGAGTCTGGTAAGGTCCATGGACAACAGACTGTATTTTGTTGAGTGAATACATGAACGAGTAGATGACATGGATGGTTCTGGTCTTAATTACTTCTATTGCTTTGACAAAGCATCACACCAACATTACTTACAAAAGAAAGTGTTTAGTTAGGCTTATGGTTTCAGAGAGTTATTGTCCATGATGACAGAGCAAAGGTATGGCAGCAGGACAAGCTGAGAGCTCACATTTTGATCAACAAATAGGAGATCAGAGAGAGGCACAGTGAGAATGGCAGGAGTTTTTTGAAACCCGGTGACACACCTCCTCCAAGGAGGCCACACCTCCTAATCCTTCCCATATGGCTCCACCAACTGAGGACCAAGTAGTCAATCATGAACCATTCCCATTCAAACCACCAAAGTACCTGCTGGAAGAAGGACTTGATCTACAGGTAAAGATAGATGTTCTACCTCAGAAAAATGAGTGCAAAGTCCATTCTGACTGCTTTCTTTAAGTGTTGTAGGGATTGAATCTATTTATCTCTTCTCCGTCCCTCAGGTATGCATTCCGTAGATACAAAGACACATACAGGCCATCATATACCACCATACACATAAATGAATAAAGACTCACATGGCCTGCCGGGCAGTGGTGGCGCACGCCTTTAATCTCAGCACTTGGGAGGCAGAGGCAGGGGATTTCTGAGTTCGAGGCCAGCCTGGTCTACAGAGTGAGTTCCAGGACAGCCAAGCTACACAGAGAAACATAAATGAATAAAGACTCACATGACACACTCAGCCTTGTACTCAGCCTTGTACCAATATATATATATTATATATATATATATATATATATATATGTACACAAATTCACAGACATAGTACTAGCTCCCAGATACACAAAGACAGATTTCGTGGATACATAGACACACAAGAAGATATGTGTACCGTACACACATACACATGTACCATTATGCACATGTGTGTGTATCACACAGACACACATGTATGGATTGAGCTGGGAGAGGAATGAGACAAAGATAGCTAAGGCTAACCCTAGGGCTCACTATGTCTGCCATGAAGCCTACAGGTCGGCCAGTGGGTCGTATCCTGTCCTAAATCAAGACAGGAAAGGAGATAAGTGGTCCAACAAGGGTGACTGTTTGTGGCCTCAGGCCCTGTGCAGATCCCTTGTCAGGGTGACTGCTGAGCCTCCCAGCCAGCTATTCTTTCTCTAGAGTACCATGGTAGGGCTCATATCTCCCGTCCATAAGGTTCTACAACTGCTGACAGCCAAGAAAAGATCTGTGAATGGAATATGTCGGCTGTGCTTGCCATGGATGAGTGAAACAGCCATAACTTTCCCTCTGGGCATGAGGCATCCACACTGGGTGCCAGGGGCCTCCTGCTGTGGGAAGAGGCAGGGAGGGGGCTAGCCTGTGGGCTTGGATTAGACCTCAGGCCACTTCTTGGCTCATTTCTGCCCATGTGTCTAGGTTGCACGAGTCCTGTGGGCTGATGAGAACTGTAAAGGATCCAGTCGGGAAAACATAATCCTGCCCCGGCAGCTTTCCTTCCGCTTTGCGTGGAGGGAACTGGGGCCAAATGCCATAACTCTCGGCCACATACTTTCCTCTGTTGTGCAGAACCTGTGGAGTGAGGCCTGGCTCTGGACTCTGAAGCCTGTGGCAGGAGACATTAATCCCTGGGCACCCAAATAATGACTCTGTTCAATCTCCGATTCATTTGCATTCTGGCTGGACAGGGCAGTTGGGTCACTGGAGTCTTCCTTTCAGCTTGGCCCTTACCAGTCCCAGTTCTCCCTCCCTGGCCTTGATCAGGGTGTGTCTCAGCGCACCTCAGGGTAGTCTGAGGAAGAAATTAGAATTACTAGCTTTTGCATCTGTAAGCTACGGACATTAGCAAGAAGCCACATTATTCTACTTAAGGGTTAGAAAGAGACTGCATGGGAAGTGTTTGACATAAACATGCTGAGCATGGTAGCAGCCGTGATAACATGTGCTGTGGTCCCTAGTATCTGAGGGTAAATTGGAGCTGGGGACATCGAGCAGGGAGGGAGGCGTAGCTGGAATCAGTCAGGAAAGATTATGGACATCTCTATCTTAGATGGCTGTGTGTTATAGAAAAATGGGTCTAGTTGAGGAACAAGTAGAGATAAGTGTTTTAGACAGGACTCTCTGGCCAGTCCCGTGACAGATAAATGGAGGCAGGGACTCCATTAGGGACTCTTGCAGAGAACGGCAATGGCTCAGAAGGACAAGGGAGGAGAGCTCGAAGTGAGACGTTCTGGATTTGAGCACTGATGGTCTATGCCTTGGAGAAGCATGAAAAGTGTCAGGGTAACTCTGGGGACCCCTCCCCCAGTCATTTTTCTCTCTGTGGCCTCTAAAGGCCTCATTTCTCATGCAAGGCTGTTCTAACTGGGTATCAGGGAGAATCCCCTCTCTAGTCTTCTACTTCCTTCAGAAGCATTCTGCCAATGAATCCCTTGCAACCCAAACCCAAGCTGCTACCCTCACTGACCCAGGAAGATTAAAAGGCAGCCTTCTAAGGGACTCAAAACATGCAGAATCTTGCCTTGCCACAGCCAAACAACCATCTCCAGCTCTATGTAGCTCACAGCTCCCCAGGTTTGAGATTCCCTTGTATATGACATGCTCAATACTGGGTAGCTTTGCTTCTTTTCCCATAAGCCCCAAACCCTCATTTTGAGATTATGAAAAGATGAAGAAGACTCTTTCTTGTGCTTTTATGTTTAAAGCCCATGCAGGAAGAATCTACTGCCTCTGGTTTCCCATATCTCCTTATAGGAAAAAAGGGGAGCTTGGGGGTGGGAGGGGCGGTGGCACTCCAAGTCATCAAGTGTGGTGCCTGCTATCACACTTCCTCCCAAAGCCTGGAGAGAGGTGGGTCAGCAGAAATCAGCCTATGGTCCCTGAGGAAGGAACTCTGCTGTCTGGCACCTGTCCAGGGCCAGACTCCCATCATAACCCCTGACCCTCCACATCTCCTTCTTCACAGAGCCTAAATATACAGGTGGAAGATATCCGGATTCGGCCCATCCTGTCTGCCTTCCGCCATCGCAAGCCTGTGACAGAGGGCTACGTGGAGGTGAAGGAGGGCAAGGCCTGGAAGCAGATCTGCAACAAGCACTGGACAGCCAAGAATTCCCACGTGGTCTGTGGCATGTTCGGCTTCCCTGCAGAGAAGACCTACAACCCCAAAGCCTACAAGTAAGAGGGCTGGGCCAGCGGGGGGCGGGGCTTCCTGTTCTTTCTCGCAGTCAGTACAGTCCTAGTGAGGGGCCATTTCATTGCTTGCTAGACCTTGCTTTTAAGTAACTCACATTCCTGTAGGAAGCAAGCTAGATGACGGAACTAATGCAGCTCATAGGAAGGCTTACCCAATAAGGCACCAAGTGCTCCAGCCCAGGGAAATCCCACATCAGTTCCAGCAGCTACTAGGAAATATATAGACTGTGTAAGTGCAATACATAGGTTGGGCAAGGAGAGTTTTGGCTAAAGTTCTTCTCATGTGGACCCAATAGACTCCAATCCCTTCCTTAGGTGATTTTCCCCAGGTTTAGAAAGTGTAGTTGGAACAGACACATTGAACCCCTGGCAGACTCTCACAAAATCTAGCTTTCCCTTGGCTGGGGAGAAAGCCACTGGGACTCTCTATGTTTCGACAGTAACTCAAACTCATTAACTACTACAGCCCTGCTGGCTTCTAACTTGGCAGAAGGCTGTCTGTAACCTCAGTCATCCAGGCCCCGGGGGCAGGCGGCCTATACTTCCCTTCCTTTCCCTCACCTCATCTCTTGATTCTCTGGGGCCAGTCAGCCAATGCATGAGTGACTAAGATGGGGGAGGGGTGGTGCTCTGGCAGCTGGAGGCCTGTGGAGGGTCATGGTGGGCGGCACATTCCTGAGAGCTGATGTAAGACAGAAACGGGGCTGTCTGGGGAAGACTGGAGCAGGTCTAAGGCAAGCCTATATGCTGGGTGAGAGAGGGCGGTACTCACCAACAGCTGGAAACAGACGGACTTTCCTAAGCCAGCGGTGGGTCCAGTGTGCTCTGACCTGGAATAGCTAATATTCCTCTGAGCATATTCTCTTGCACATGTGTGGAAGGGAGGTGAGGTTTCTCAGTGCTAGGGGCCCTCACAGGAAGTGGGGAGGGGGAGCTGCTCTGGAATTAATAGCAGCCCCCTCGTGGGCATCTCTACTGTATGATGTCATGGTGGTGAACACACATCCTGAACTATCAGATATACTGTGTATTTTAGATATTTGAGTGTTTGTACCCACTGCTGTGCTAGAATTGCTCCAAGACACACATTTTGGGAAAAGGAAGACAATAGTGACATCTAAAGAATGTGTTCTTCCTCTGTGTTCATGTACCATTCACCTGGAGACAAGGCAGATGTTTCTGCAGAGGCTGGAACAGCAGGGACAGAGCTCACATCTGTCCCTTCCAGGGTCTCCTTGCCACATAGCCTCCTCTGTCAGGATAGCAACAGTCAGCTTCCTCAAGCATCTCTCTGAGTCCTGCCCAAGGGTAAGCACACAGCTCTAAAAAGCCGGACAGCTTCAGAGGACAAGTTCCTCCTGCATACCCTTTCAAACCCCATGATTAGTCATAGCCCAATGTTCCATTAGACAGTCATCACCTCGGCAAAGGATTCTTCCTCTCGTTTTTGTAATTAATTTATTTTTGTTTTATGTGCATGTCTTTTGAATGTATGTCTGTGTGAGGGTGTCAGATCCCCCTGGAGCTGGAGTTACAGACAGTTTCAAGCTGCCATGTGGGTGCTGGGAATTGAATTGGGTCCTCTGGAAGAACAGCCAGTGCTCTTAACCACTGAGCTGATAGATCCTACCTCTTACCCCTTTTCTTTTTCTCCTTTAGCCATTTTATTAGTTTCTTTCTTTTAACAGTCTCTCTCTCTCTCTCTCCTTCTCTCTCCCTCTCTCTCTCTCTCTCTCTCTCTCTCTCTCTCTCTCTCGCACACGCGTGCTTGCGTGTGTGTGTGTGTGTGTGTGTGTGTGTGTGTGTGTGTGTACATGCCTGCAGAGGACAGGGGCATCAGATTCTCTCTAGAGCTAGCGTAACAGGTGTGTTGCTAGAAACCAAATTCCAGTTCTGTACAAGAGCAATGCATGTCCCTTAGTCTCTAAGCCATCTCTCTGTCCTCTAACATTTCTCTTCAGTGTGAAAAAATACCAAAGTGCTGCAACTCAAGGGAGGAAGGATGTTTTGGCTCGCAGTTTGGGAGGGCACAGTCCGCCATGGTGGAATTCACTGGCAGGGGTGTGCAGCTGGAACTCCTCACATCCCTGAGGATCAGGAGCAGAGATAGCGGAAGATTGTCCAGGTTATAATTCTGACCATCCCTCCTGCAGAGACCCATCTTCTCTGGCTAGGCCCTACCTCTCAAAACAGAGCCACGAGCAGAGGACCAAATGTTCCCACCATGAGCCTCTGGGGGACATTTCACATCCAATCCACATCACCACTACAGTTTTTATTCATTTCAAAAACTGCTTCCCTGGATCGGTGCACTGTTTTAAGTGTTTTGCCAGCATTCATTCAGTTAGTTGCCACCTTGCTATGGTAATTCCTCCATCTGAATACTCACCTGCACTGAGAGATTAACCCACTTAGTTTCAACCAAAACTAAGGAGAGAGAGAAATCTTCACCTGAGTTTTTAACTTTCCTATAACAGTGTTTCAATTCACAGAAAAGATGGAGCCAAAGCCAGGGACATATGCATCTGTAGAGTTAGCTGTGGGCCCCAGCTGCCAGAGTTAGGAGACGTCTTTGCTCTGGGAGGTGGGTCTTTCTTCTGGTACCAGGGATCTTGCCATCGACTCTCCCAACGCAGCTCTTCCTCCAGCCGTCCCAGTCCCTAACCTTTACCACCATTACAGTAATGCTATGGGTTGACTGTCCTCTCTACTACAAATTACACTGTAATCGTATTAAGAAGTGGCACCTTCAGGGAGTGGTTGGGTCGTAAGAGCTCTGTCCCTGAACAGACAATTGCTATTTTCATAGGACTGGCTTAGTTACTTTATCATTTGACTGTTTCTTTAAGAAAGGGGCTTTTATAAACCACTATCCTTTAACTGTTATGCTTTTAAAATAAAAATAAAGGCAGGGTTGTTGGTGCATGCCTATAATCTAGCACAGGGTTGGGAGACGGCAGGGAGACTGCATTCTGGGAAATGGATCTGCTAGGCAGGAGGGAAGCAGGTGACTGCTGGGATGCCCTAGTTACCCGTCCCTTCCCTTTCTCTGCAGAACCTTTGCCTCAAGGAGGAAGCTGCGTTACTGGAAGTTTTCTATGAACTGCACGGGCACTGAAGCACACATCTCCAGCTGCAAGCTGGGCCCTTCAGTGTCCGGGACCCTGTGAAGAACGCCACCTGTGAGAACGGGCAGCCAGCTGTGGTCAGTTGTGTGCCTAGCCAGATCTTCAGCCCTGATGGACCCTCAAGGTTCCGGAAAGCCTACAAGCCAGAGGTAAGGGCTGGGCAAAACGTATGGACACTTGGCCACTAGTAGGGGTCAGGATTAGATAGGGGACAGGAGAGAGAACTGGCCCCAGCTGAGACCATTGTTGCTGTCTCAATAAAAATCAGAGCCAACTCTGTGGAAAGCACTCCATTATTGGCCAGCACAGGTTCCTTATCCTCAGTCCACTGAGTCAGCATGAGCAAGTGATATGGAATAGCCAGCCAGGGAGGGACCTTGTGCTCCTATAAAGTTCCTGAAGGAGAAAGCATCCAGGACTCAGGAGCTGTAGGAGGAAGGATGCAACTCTCCAAGGCACATGACTTCAGCCATGTTTTTTTCTAACTCATTTGGGTTTATTTCACAAACGAAAACCTAACGGCAAAACAGTTTCACCTACTAGTCATCTGTCTGCTGGCCACGTTACCATTACAAGAATGGTCTCTTGGTTTGTATAGAGGGTGTGTGAGACTAACTGGGCTGAGGGCAGGGGTCAGGGAGGGATATTTTCCCATATAAATTAGATCCTCCATTTCAGCTGACTGATTTCCCCAGAACAAGTGAGTGACCCAAACAGGGCAGGCTGATCCTCCGAAAAAGCAAGGGTCTCTAATCTGTCTTCCCTCCATAATCATGTAGACATTCTTCATATGTGTGTGTGGATAAATATACATATACATACATATATATACACATATACATCATATGTATCATATACATCATATACATACACATAACATACGCCAAACAATCCTGTTCTTTCTCTCCCTCTCTCCTTCCCTCTCTCCTTCCCTCTATGTGCGTGTGTATGTGTGTTTAATATGTGTTGTTGGGTATTGGATGTTTGTGGGTGGTGTCTATTCTGGAAATTGCTAACATAGGGTCACAGAGTGAGAACAGCACATGGAAAGAGAAGAAGGATTGATCACAGATCAGGATTTGAGTCACAGGCTTGATAAAACTTGTATCACAGGCTGAGTCCCCAGGCCATTTAAGATCTATGTACTCAGAAGACATCATGTTGGCAGGGCGAGTTCCATGCTAGGGGAGAGGAGGGGAGGGAGGAGCTTACAGAGGGATGGAAGTTGGGAACAGTAGAAATGCCTCTGCAGACCAATAGTAACTGTGTCTCCTCTCCCTTCTCTTCCTCCTGCCTACCCTTTTCCTCAGCTACCTCTGAGGTGCCCCACAGAGGTAGGAAATCGAGGGAAGGATGCCTCCAATAAGTCATCCTGGGTGCCTCACTCACACTGGGAGGTATTTGAATGGAAGTCCCAGCAGTAAGTGAGTGGAGTGAAATGCATGCTGGGAGCCCAGCCTTCTGCCCAGGCTGTGGGAATGACTTAAAGGAGCCTCCTAACTTTCTGGAATTTCTGGGAAACAGTGAGCTTGGCCTGCTCAATCCCCTCAGGGGGCCATGGAAGCGCAGATATGTGACTACTTTATCAGATGCCTTCGTACTATGTCACAGGCATAGCTGGACAGTGTGCTCTTTCTAGGACCCAATCTGCCCCTGCCTGAACCTTCGTTTCCCCTGCCCCTCGTCCTGGTGGCCTCATCCTGCCTCCTCCTCATGCCCGCCCCCAGCTTTCCCTGTCACCCAGAGTTCCAGATCCTACTGTTTTGGAATTCCTCTGCTGTTCTGTGTAAAGGAAAGGAGTCAAGTTCATACCAAACCAGTGACCAAAGTGGGAGGCTGACCTCATACTTTCCTTGGTTTCTGTCTTCACTCTGTGGCCAGCTGGATCGCCACCTGGCCACTTCCAGGGTCTGTGGCTAAGCTATCTGATATTCTGTCTCCATCTAGTTGTGGTCAGGATGGTGGGTCCATGTGAGTCGGGGTGGGGGGCTATAGCCCACTCGTGAGCTTGGGAAGGAGGTCACGTTTTGCTGAAAACAGAGGCTGTAGCCAGCGGTTTTCCGCACTGTGCTCTGCTTTCTGGAGTAAGAATCAAAGTTTCTGAAGCCACTCAGTGTTTTGAGCTCGCCCATCCACCCTCCCTTTTCACATGAGTGCCGGACTCAGCAGTCCCTAGGGGACTCTGGGTGGTGTCACAGCACCCTCCCTTGCAAGGCTAGCCCCAAGATGGATGCCATTGTGGGGAAGCCACGGGTGACTGGAAGAATAGACAGACAGGCTCTTACTTGGTGCTTTTCTCCTTGAGGTGGCAGAAGGTTTGAATGCTTGAAATACACCACCTCCAGGCAGGCCTGCCTCATCCTGGCCATCAGTACTTGGACTGAAGGAAGTCACAGGCTGGGGACCACATAAGTCACAGTAGAATAAGGTCTCTGGCCTGATCTGCCTATAGTGACTTCACAGCCCTCCATCAAGTATCAACAGTAACTCAGAGCCTTGAGTTACACAAACACACACACACACAGTGTGCACAAATGGGTATGTACATATGCACTGAAACCGAGGCAAAGCTGCTGTGTAGACAGGTGAGGCCAACTCCTAACCTTCTAGACGTAATCCACAGCTTCAGGACATTTGCAGGGAATAGATCTTACTCCTGGGTAATTCCAGAAGTCCCAGAAGGGGCTGAGGCTTCTAGACAGTGAGTAAGATTAGGGACATTTAAACTACCATCTCCTCCCTCTTTGCCACCTCTGCCCTCTGTGTGTGTCTGGACAGGCTGTATCTTTGAACTGGACTTGGCTGGCTGTTGGTCTTAACTAGAAAGGCTCCCTGCCCCTTGCAGCTTCCCTGCTGAGTCACATCCTGATTACTCCTGATTAGGTCTTTTTTTTTTCCTGGTAAAGCCTCCTCGGGGTTTTTTTTTTTGTTTTTTTTTTTTGTTTTGTTGTTGTTGTTGTTTTAACTCTGTCTTGCTACTTCCTGTGGCTCTCTCCTGCCTCCCTCTCTATGAGCAGAATTACCACTTGTGTTTGGCTCCTCACCAAGGGTCTCCCTGCAGGACTAGACTGTAAGGCTCTATTACAAACAGTGGAAAATAAAAATTCTCGCTTGTAATCTGTGGACTTGGAAGGCAGAAACTTCTCTGTGTAGCTCTAACACTGGAGGTTCCAGAACTGGTAGAAAGACGCTGCTGCTGCTGCTGGGATCTCGGAGCCAAGCATGGGAAAGAGTGATGAGCTGATTATGGCCTCGAGGATGGCCTCCTAGACAGAGGCCCATGAGAAGCTGCAGAGGGAACCTTTGCCGTCCCCCTTCCCCCAACAACTAATTAGTTTTCGACTCTGAGCTATGGGGATCTGGCAGGGCCATGGGGCAGGAATGGGGCACTGACAACTCGAAAGATGTGTGTCACTTCTGCACTCAGCAGGACCATGTGTCTCTCCAGCAACCCTTGGTGCGACTGAGAGGTGGAGCCCAGGTCGGGGAGGGTCGAGTGGAAGTGCTCAAGAATGGAGAATGGGGAACCGTCTGTGATGACAAGTGGGACCTGGTATCTGCCAGTGTGGTCTGCAGAGAGCTCGGCTTCGGGACTGCTAAAGAGGCTGTCACAGGCTCCAGGCTGGGGCAAGGTAAGAAACGGGGCACTTGAAGGTAGGAACCTCTCTTCAGAGGAAAATATGGCCCTAGGAACCTAGGTCCTGGTGGTGGCCATGACCCCCCTCAGGCTCCATTTTCTCTGCTCATTTCTCTGCTCCTTCCCTGCAGCAGCCCATCGTTAGGGAATCCTGGAACACCCTGTCCCCTGAGCCAGCTCCTCAGAGAACATTAAATCCCCATTGGATGGGTTTGGAACTGCCCTCTAGAGAAAGGGTGACTGGGCAAAGAGAGATGGTAGAAGAGCAACTAGTAGACAGACACTCCAATGCCCCATTCTGTACTCTCAGCTGCTCCAATGGGAAAGCCAGAATTCCAGGTCCTTCCTCCAGGAAAAGACCTCAGAATATATCAAGCATGGCTGCACCCAAAAGAACCATCACCTTGGCTTTCCCCCTCCCCATCCCCACTCCCCCGTTGCTGCCTTGCCAATACTGGCTTCCTCCTGGCAGCAGAGAAAGGAAACAGGGCAGCCCTCTCTGATGTCATGAGATAGTCGTGAGAAAGATGATGGTTTCTAGCAAGTATCCCAGACAAGTCATTCCTGTGAGTAAGGAGCAAAAGAATGGGGAGCATTCAATAGAGGAACCCAGGAGAAATGCTGTTCCTTTGACCACAGAACAGACCACAACCTCTCCCAGGTAAGTCCAAAAAAGCCACTCAGCCTTGAAAGCCCTGTCGTCAGATGCTTCCCAAGACCAAGCAGCCTCATGAGTGCCCAACCTTCCCCTGAAGAATTATGCTTAAAGGAAGACAGTCTTGGTCTTTCCTGGGAATCTGTTCAGCACTGACCAGCAGGGAGGCTGCTACGACAATGAGGATGTGGCTTGGGCTACAGACAAGGATGGGATGTCCCAAGCCGGTGGTTCTCAACCTGTGGGCCGCAACCCATTGGGAGTCACAATCAAATATCCTGAATATCAGATATTTACATTACAGTTCATAACATTTGCAAAATTACAGTCATGAAGTAGCTACAAAAATAATTTTATGGTTGGTTGGGGGTTACCATAATATGAGGAACTATATTAAAGGGTCATAGCATTAGGAAGGTTGAGAATCACTCTCCTAGACTGTGAGAGAAAACCCGTAGTCTTGTGGGGGAAGCCATCACCCCACGGAAAGGAATCTGGAGACCTCACTCACTGGTGGCTGCCTGAGGGAAGAAATAGTCCTCACTCACCAGGCCGTGGTACCACATCAGTGGTTCCCTCGGCTAGGACTCCAGCATCCTGGCTGAACTTAAAGAAGAACACAGAACTGGCATATCCTAATATGCAGCTCGTCTATCCTTGACCGTCCCACAGTGTGCCACGCCCCCAGCCGCCCTGGGCACGAACTGAGAAAAGTCCTGTGCTCATAGACCCGCCCTACTGAAGAGGAACTCAGTTCCTCTGGTCCATCATATGAGAAATTTGAGGCTCAGGGAACCCCAGTAATTGGCAAAGACTGAAGTTTCCAAACTCTTACATTTTTGGCTTCCTCTTTTTGACACTATCTCACTCCGTGCCCAGTCTGGATCATATTTGATCCTTTCTTGTGCCAGTATTCCAAGTGTGCAGTAATTGGTAGGTGGTTTGGGGCGGCGAGCAGCAGCATACTGTGTTATTCATCAGTCTCTGCTAGCTATGCAACAACTCATTCTCCTTAGATTCCCAGTGACACAATCAGGCTCTGACGTGTTCCCAGAATCCACTCACCAGTTGATTCACATGTAAAGCCTGTGCTTTCCTAAGGTCCATAGGACCAGGGCGACTCATCCTAGGCATAAACAAGCAAGCATTTGGTGACATGGACACTCCATGTGTCATGAGTGGGTTCTGTATGACCTAATTCTTTCACCACCCAGAGCAGCCAAAGGTTTACAAGTGCCTGAGGAATTTTCGGGAGAAGAAGCCTTGGGTACCTTTGATGTTGGCCTTGAAAACACCATGGAAGGTTCATGTGCCTTCTGCCACGTTGGGTATATGACAGCAGTAGTCTGGAAAGGAAAAGTACCACTTTCAAGACAAGCCTCAGAGCAGATAGAGTCAGCTCCTGAGTCCTGGCTCTAGCTGATGGAACAAGTAACCACACCCACACCCATGGGTAGTGAGAGGACAGAGGCTGAGTCCTCATCCTGGCCTGGCTATTTACTTGTCTGGTGACCTTGGAGAACCTTCTGGTCCTGAGATTCTTCACTGTGAAACGAGGTAGCTGGGTAGGTGATGCATGCGGTTGAGATGTCTGGCTCCAGTGTCACCTGGATGGATGCTAGGGTATAGCAGGTTCTTCCCAAGTACCCAGCAACAAGGTCCCAGGTGTTTGCTCACACACTTTCCTTCCCCAACAGCGGAACCATATATGAGGGATAGGCCTGTGTGCTTTAGCTACTGTCCTTAGAGTCTGTGCCCAGCTGGTACTGCTCCAGAGATATCCAGGGAGGGACTGAAGGAGGAAGGCACACCTGGAAGAGGTGGCACACTCCAATTGAACAGATATGGTCAACTGAACAAACACTTGTCAAAACATTCCAGCTCCATAGATCAGTGCTTTCCTGCAATAACACAATACAAGCCACATATATAATCTTGAATTTTCTAATAGCCACATGAAAAGAATTGCAGGTGAAATTAACTCTAATAATACATCTTGTTAAACCCAGTATATCTATGATTTTAACATGTCATTGATAGAAATGCTGTTAACAAGATTGCTTGCCTTTTCATAATACAGCTTTGTTGTCCATCATGTACTTTATGCTTACAGCTCATGCACTTGCCCTGACTATGTTTTGAGTAGCCACTGGCTCCTGTGTATTGGGCAGGGTAAAGCTAAAGAGGTGACTGTAAAAGCCTCTGTCCACAGTAAGAAGCACATGTGACAGGCCTGTCCCACGAAAGCAGTGGATGCCCTGATGTTTAAATGAGTTGAGATAAACTGGATGTTTGTGATACAATCTGCAGTATATGTCAGCCATGGACATCTCTGTCATCATCCTCAAATTTATAACCCAAGCCTAATCCTATGGCTCTGGCTCCCTTTGAGGGATCTGCAATTTGTCTTAGCCTTTGTACTTTGGAATCTTGTAATCTTCTGGCAATTTTCAAGAAATGTTTTTACTGATTTGTTAAATTCCAAGAAATGTCTTCCTTTATAAATTTCTATAGAAGCAGAAACTTGGCACTTTCTTTCTAAAAGTCACTTTGGGGCCTCAGGACACCTGATGGCGACTGTCTCCAGACACTCTGTTCCTTTAACAGGGCCAAGGCCCTCCTGGACTCCAAGGAACCTGTGGCCATCTCCGTCTTTGTTTCTGACTGCATTATGTCATAAGTCTTCTGTGGCTCCCTTTCCTGCCTAGGCATAGGGAACTTTTCAAGGCAGATTCTGCCTTCTCGTAGTCCATAGCCCATGGCCGATGGGTTACAGGTCAAAGGCACTCATGATGTCAGCTGCATCTGTGTGGACATCGTGGAAATTTCCTGTCTTGCAAGGCACTGGCTGGGAATATACAGAAGGAAGACATGGGGTCCCTGCCCTCTTGGTGGGGAAGGCCTCTGAGGGAGCGAGTTAAAGCAGAGTGCTCTAAGTGGGGCTACAGGATGGAATGAGGTACAGATGGAGTGAAGGGAGGGACAGAAAGACTTTGACAATGAAATGAAGGATGGATGGGTGTCAGTGGGTGGGATCGTGGAGGAGTGTGAACCATGCAGAGGGAAGAGCACTGGACTCCATGATGGAATCCCAGAGCCCTGTGTCTGAGCTGGGAGGAGCCTGAGACCTCTGTGCCTGAGATGGGAGGAGTGGGCTGAAACTGGAACATGGGTGGGAGGTCTCCAAGTGTAGGGCCTCCAAGATTATTTGGTGCCAGCAGATCAGTGCCCTGCTCCCTCAAGGCAGTGATAAGCCATTGAAGGCATTTGACATGAATTAAAACTCTGTGGGGAGCTGGATGGTAGTGGCACATACCTTTGATCCCAGCACTTGGGAGGCAGAGGCAAGATGATCTCTGGGTTCAAGACCAGCCTGATCTTCAGCCTGAGATCCAGGGCAGCCAGAACTACACAGAGAAACCCTGTCTTGAAAAGCCAAAAACCTCCATGGGCTGGACCTAGGCCTCCCTGCACATATGTTGCAAATGTGCAGCTTGGTTTTCATGTAGGTTTCAAACATCTGGAGTGGGGGCTATCCCAAAACATGCAGCCTGTATATGGGGTATGGTCTTCTAGCTGGGTGCCTCATCTGGCCTCAATGGGAGAGGAAGCACCTAGCCTCTCAGAGACTTAAATTGTCAGGGTGGGGGATACAGGAGGAGGGGGTACTCAGAAAAGAAGAGATGGGGAAGGATTGTGGGAGGGGGTGACTGGGACGGTTATAAAGTGAATAAGCAAAAAAAAAATAAAATTAAAAAAGAAAAGGAAAGAAAACAATAAAGATAAAAGGGAATCGATTGTTGCAATAAAAAAAAAAGAAAGGTATCTGTACTCCCCCTGAACACCTATGCTCCAGTGCCATTCCTTCCCCACATCCTGCCTTTTTGTGTTTATAACCTCTGTGTAAATAAGTAAATTATGATGTGATTTAAATAATGAAATAAATAAAATTAAAAAAAAAAAGAAAGAAAAGCCAAAAACCAGCCAGGCGGTGGTGGCTCACGCCTTTAATCCCAGCACTTGGGAGGCAGAGGCAGGCTGATCTCTGAGTTCAAGGCCAGCCTGGTCTACAGAGTGAGTTCCAGGCCAGCCCGGGCTACACAGAGAAACCCTGTCTCGAAAAACCAAAAAAAAGAAAAGCCAAAAACCAAAACTAACAAAACAAAACCCAACAACTTATGGGAGTTTTATGTGGAGAAGATACTAGAATAGAGCAGAGAGATAGGGCTAAAAGTCACTTGGTCATTATCCACAGGGGGGACACAGTTCTTATGGTTGGGGAAATGGGGGGTGGGAACTCAGCATCCAAATTTGGAGAGATGAGTGAGCAGAATGTGACGGATGATTGGGATGAAGGAAGTACCAGAGATGATCTTGGGGTTCCCCCAATGCCATGTGTCCTAGCAGTGCCATTTTCTGGTTTGGGAAGGACCCGTGGAGAAACAGGCTAGTGAAGATGAAAGAGGCAAGCGCAGAGACCCTTCAAGAAGGTCACGTGCTTAAAACGGAGAATGCTGGTGTGAGCAGAGGGACCAGAGTACCCTTTCTCTCCAGTCCAGGCTCACTCTCACACCACACCCCCAGAAAGACAAGTTTCCTGGCACCATCTCCATGTCGCTGGCAGCATCTCTCCTGTCTGCCCTTCCAGGTCCACTCTCTACCATGATGCCCCCTGCCTCAAGGCATAGTTGGGTTTGGCTAACACAGGACACTGGTGAGAACTGGAGATGACCAGAGGAGGAGGCTTAGGCAGTTCCTATGGGCACTGTGTCCCTCCATGAAGGGTGACAACTATTTTTTGGGGTCTTCTCCTTTCCACACCTCTCATAAGTGAGTTATTGGCTCTCACTCTTAGGAGTCTGAGGAGCCCCAGTATTATTCACCCTGGCTTCCTGACTGTTCTGGGATATACACTCCTAACACCCCATCCTTAACTGTATTTGAACCCCCTTTCTAATTCAGACCTTATGGTTTGTATAGTCTACCTGTTTCGTATGAGGACTTTCACAAGTACAGCCATAGTTACTCCTTCAGACCCCCGATGCACAGAATATGGTAGCTGCAGGGTAAATTAGTAGTAGCATCTTCTAGTCTGGCCCCTATATTGAAGAGAGAAGCCCAGTGATTAGAGAGGCTGGATGGATGAGCTACTTACTGTTTCCACTGATGTGACCTGGCAAGAAATAACTTAAGAAAAAGATGTCAGGGAAGGCATGGTGGCCAGAGCACGAGGCAGCTGATCACATCTCGTCCATCTGAAGTCAGGAAGGAAATAGTGGACCGGAAGTGGGACCAGGCCTTCAAACCTTGAAGCCCACTCCTCAGTGACACTTCTTCCAGCAAGGCTCAGAAAGTTTTCATAATCTTTCAAAAACAGCGCCACCAGCTGGTGAGCAAGCCTTCAAATCATGAGCTTGTGGGGAACATTTTACATTCAAAACCATAATACTATGTGATCTGACCAAGGTCACATGGCAGTTTAGTAACAAATTTTATCTGTGCTTATGGCAAAATATGCACACACACATACATAACACACACACACACACACACACACACCCTTCTCTCCAGGGAGAAGGGACTAGGTTGGGAGAGTTTTAAAGATGGAAGAGGCCGAGTCTGATTTCCAGGGTCTTTCTTGCAGGTTCCAGGAAACTTCCTGGATGATTTTATAGCACACGTCTTCTTTTCCCTTCCTAGGGATTGGGCCCATCCACCTCAATGAGGTCCAGTGCACGGGAACCGAGAAGTCCATCATAGACTGCAAACTCAACACAGAGTCACAGGGCTGCAACCACGAGGAAGACGCTGGGGTTCGATGCAATATCCCCATCATGGGTTTCCAGAAAAAGGTGAGGAGGTGGGATGCCCAGAGGGATCTGTGATAACTCACCCCAAGAATACAGACCAGGTAGCCTTACTCTGAAGGACTCCCCAGGGTAAGCAAAAGTGCTCACATATATGGGTACACTGTAGCTGTGTTTAGACACACCAGCATCGAGCATTAGATCCCATTACAGATGGTTATGAGCCACGTGGTTGCTAGGAATTGAACTCAAGACCTCTTGAAGAACAGTCAGCACTCTTAACCGCTGAACCATCTCTCCAGCCCCTATGATGAACTCTCGATGCAGCTTTGCCACTGCATGCTCAATGTCATTGCCATGCAACATCTTTAAGTGTGCCAAATGAGCAAACAATAAATGCCACTTGGCATGGCAGATATCTGATCTCTCACCGTGGGCTATTCTTTGCTTTGGGACTAGGCATGTGGTACAGTGGCAGCTCCAAATTTTCTATAAGAGACTCAGGGCCAACCATACCTCTGACACCATTGACATAGGTTCCCCGTGAGGACTCAGAGGTGCCACATTGATGGGTGGCAGGTCTACAGAGCATGGAGTGAGCACAGCACAGGCAGCAGTGTGTCAACAGAAGGAACTCAGAAGTCAGCAGAACTGCAACTGGAGACAGATTCCACCCTTCCTGAAGCAGAGCTTTAAGAGCTTGCTTGCCCTTGCTCACCAGGAAGAATCCCCCACCCATTATCCTTCAGGAAGTCTAGCCAATGCTACAAAATACCCAGGATTTCCTATACAACACTCTTCACCGTGCCTTATATTTTTCGGGTGCTGTGTGACATATGTCATAGAGCTATTATTGTATGATTATTTAAACAGACACATAATGGCAGCAGATGTGCCAGGATCCTGCTTAGACAGCAATTCTCAGCCTTAGCACCAGAAGAACACCAAGACACTCCTGATGCAGTTCACTATCTTTAACCAGGCCATAGCAACCTAGCAACAGGCAGCTGGGCTGGGTATTCCCTTGTGGGTGAGCAGAAACACAAACACAGGGAAATACCATCTGGAATTGCCAGAAGTATTTTAAGAGAATCTTGATAAGGCTGAAACCCATGGCCAGCTGTAAGTCCCGATGTGCTGGGTCATTCTCCAGATGAGTCAAAGTTCAGTAATGAGACAGACCCTCAAGCAAAGAAATGAGGCTTTCTAGAACCTTCTGATGGTCAGTAGATAGAACTGAACTAGGTCAGATGCCTGGATGTGATAACAGAAGTGCTGGATTCCCACTGCCAACAGGTCTCACCTTTCCCTAGACCCAGGTTCAAGGCTATGCTTCTTGAGCACAACCCCAAAGCAGGAGAGTTTATGTTTGTCACAGCGGCCAGTCAAGCACTGCATGGCCTGATATGGGGCTCCCAAGTGTGTCAGCATCCATGCTGGGCAGAGTCAAAGCATCTGTGTTTTATCATCCTAGGTTTGCTGCTGCTGACCCCAAATGCTTCCATCTCCACCAATGGGATTGGTCCCCTCCTGATCCCACAAGGAAAATACAGCCAAGCCAAGGCATTGCGGGGCTCTGTGTCTGCTGAGGCTTCTTTGTTCTGACTTGTTTCCAGCCACCTTCTTTGTTGTCCTTACGTAACCTCTTCCTGTGCCTGCTGTATCCCTAGGGGCTCTTTTTTCCTTATAAAGACATCATCAGTCTGGTTGAATTATAGCATTCCCATATGGTCTCATGTGGCCTTAATTGTCCCCTTAGAGACCACACCTCCAGAGCGAATAGCATTGGGGCTTATGCATAAGCATTAGGGAATGGGATCTGGGATGTGGTTTCATTGGTAGAGTGTTTGCCTGGCATGCACAAGGTCCAGCTACAGTGAAGCTTCATTTCTTCTATCACTGGGAGAAAAGAGCCACAGTGAGAGAGGCTCTGTGAGTGGTCAGTGGCACCTAGTGTCTATGAGTGAGTGGCCAGATCCAGCAGAATCCAGACGCTATACACATAATCCATGTTACCTCTTGGGAAGGCTACATTCCAAAAAGAGTGGTGTTTAGGAGGTGACCTGGGTGAGGCCTCACTGAGTTCATGCTGGCATAATTTGGCACCCATAGGGTTCTTAAGGAGGTTCTGAATCCAAAGGTGACCAGGTAGGACTCCCTGGCTTGGAGCTAATGGCAATACAGAGAGAATCTCCCTTTTATCCTCATGATCATGTTTCTTGCTATCCACAGGTGCGCCTGAATGGAGGCCGCAATCCCTATGAGGGCAGAGTGGAGGTACTAACAGAGAGAAATGGGTCCCTTGTGTGGGGGACTGTATGCGGTCAGAACTGGGGCATTGTGGAAGCCATGGTGGTCTGCCGGCAGCTAGGCCTGGGCTTTGCCAGCAATGCCTTCCAGGTAAGTGGTCCTATCCTCACAGCCTAGCCCACCCTCCATCCAGCCTGGCCTTTCCCATCATCAGTCAGCTCCTCTCTTCAACTGACTTTCTCCAACCACTAAGAAGGAACTCAATCAAGCTAACCCTGGGCCAAGGCAGGAGACCTCATTTTAGCTATCGCCATAGCTCCTTCCTTGACATCCCCAAACTCTGGAGCAAGACTCTCCTATCCCAGTCTCAGTTTAAGGCTACAGAATAAGGGGTTCTAGGTGTGTCCAGCCATTTGACATTATGACCCAATATTGTCAGCTACAGAGTTCATATTGTGCCTCCAGTTGCAAAAACATTACAGAGCAAAACTCATAATGTCTTAAGTAAGTCTGCAGTTTTGTGTTATGTGGCACCCATGGTTACGCTGTGCTCCTTGAGATCCCTTGGGGCCCACTCATTGCAGGTTGGACACCTCTGGGCCACTTATTGCTGTCTGTGGACCACTCCGGTCTACATGTTTGGGTTCTCCCCAGGCTGAGGGCTGGGCTGTTTGTAGAGAGAAGTTATTCGGTCTTTGAGGAAAGTGGGGAGAACTCAGCCCCAGGATCAGCACTCTGAACGCCTTATGTTTGCTCCCTTGAAACCCTCTTTGGCTGGACCCTTTCCTCCTTGGTGTTTCTGACTCTTTGTTTTACTGATATGCTACCAAATCTCCAGGCTGTGATCCGAACTCTTGTCACATTGGCTACACCTTTCTCCCAGGGACATTCTCCAATGGCCTCATGATTCAAGGGAGCCACTAAGCTCACTCTGGTCCTCATTTCTGATTCCCAGCCCTCTGTCACAGGCAGCATAGGACTAGAATCCCAATTATTCCCAACCCATTCCTGCATAATAGTCTGCGGCAAAGCACCCAGTCCTCTGCGCCCCAGGCATCCCACCTGTAATAAGGAACGGGGTCCATAATCCTCTGTCCCCACTCTGAGCATTTTCATGAAGCAGGACAAGACTTGTGGTCCACCTTGTATGTTAACCTGACTCTATTTCCTGGTACCACATA
The DNA here is from genome assembly GCA_021653895.1 of Mastomys natalensis. Classification (NCBI taxonomy): domain Eukaryota; kingdom Metazoa; phylum Chordata; class Mammalia; order Rodentia; family Muridae; genus Mastomys; species Mastomys natalensis. Next base: position 513,664 of record JAJTUV010000741.1, read on the forward strand.
ACCTTTCCTGGAACCCTAAAGAAGGAATTGCCATCCTTGCTGAGTTTGTTAGTCTCCTATTGATTGATTGGGCGAGCCAGGAATCCTGTGTTCTCTGTGTGCAGTCATCGTTCTAGTCTCAGGAGAGATATGGCTCACACCATCTGGGAGCTTAGCCTCCCAGAGCAAACTATCAGACACACACACACACACACGTATACACACAGACACACAATCTGATTCTCCATGTAAAGATCTACTGGCTGACTAATTTTTTTCTCTGACAGTTAATTTCCAAGACTCCTGGGCTTCAGCTTGGGGTCCTAAAGAGCTACCTAAGACAAACTCTATCTTTGCTCAGGGCCCTTGGTTTTTTACTGTGTAGAATTAGAAGGATTTTGGAAAACAGAACCAATAGGATCTATATACTGTCATCCCTCAGTATCCCCCAGGGATTAGTACAGGACCTCCATCAGAACATGATGATCCAGTCCTCTCATGAAATGATGCTGTGTTCCTTTAGAATCTACATGTCTTTCCTTGAATTCCTTGTCTTTAGATGGCTTGCATCTCTAATATAGTGTAAATACTATGCTTATTGTTGTAATATTTACTAACTGGGGAAAAGTGGCCCAAAAAAGTCTATATATGTTCAACATAGTCACTATTTTTTCAAATATTCTTTTTTTTTCAAGGCTGTGAATCAATGGCTATAGAACTCAAGGAGAAAGGGCCAACTTCCCATCTCTGTAACTTACCTAAAACTGTGTATCTACCCATCAATCAGTAGACAAATTTATTTGGGTATTACTTATCTAGATATTGTTGCTGAGACAAGTTGACATATGAATAACCTTTGGAAACTTCAGGAGCAACAGGCACTTATGTTCTTTTGTACTCCCTTTACTTGACCCCTCCACTCTTCTCTGGTTTTCTCTACTGGAATCTTCTTGAGGTGTGAGAATGTATGCTAACATGTTTTTGAAGTTTGTAGCTAGAAGGAGCCCAGTAAATCTCAGAATCATAAACCTGGGGACCCCTCAGTCAGCATCCTATAAAGTACTTTCCCTAGATTTAATTCAGAAGTTGAATTTTTAAGACAGCTAATTATTGACATACGTGAATGGATTTCTTCTCTCCTGCAAAGCCAGACTTAGTCTAGAAATGCATTCATCCTATCACCAGCTAACCACATAGCTGGAATAAATGGCTCTCTGTTCCTCTGCCGTCTCCATCTGGAAAATGGGATCATGGAACCATGAGGGTTTTGTGAAGCCAGAAGTTGACAAGGTGTACCTGCTAGTGACTTCTTTGGTTGATTTCTCCAGGAAACCTGGTACTGGCATGGAAATATCTTCGCCAACAAAGTGGTCATGAGTGGAGTGAAGTGCTCAGGAACGGAGCTATCCTTGGCACACTGCCGCCATGACGAGGAGGTGACCTGCCCTGAGGGTGGGGTGCAATTCGGTGCTGGAGTTGCCTGCTCAGAAAGTAAGAATGTCTAAGGGCTGCCTCTAACTCTTCCCACTGTTCTAGTTATAGAGGAGTTCAGGGAACCATCCATTCCTCTTCCCAAGACTCTGGGATTTCACAGTGTGTGCTCAGGGTGGGAAAGCACAGTGGATTCTGGGATTAAGAGGGACAGATAATAACTACTCTCCAAACACAGGACCCAGCTGATGACATGGTAAAGAGGAAACAGGGAAGGGCTAGTTTTAGGAATGTGTATCAGTTACTTTTTTTGATTTTAGTATCAAGTGCCCGACAAAAACAGCTTAAGGAAGCAAGAGTTTATTTTGGTTAATAGTTTGAGGATACAGTCCAGGACGGGGAAGGAGGAAGAGGCAGGTGGCCACATTATATCTACATTCTGGAAGCAAAGAGAGATAAAGCTAAAGTTCTCCTCTTTCTATGGAGTTCACATAGGTCTTCCTACCTATGGTGATTTGAATAAGGATGGTCCCGTAGGCTCATGTATTTGAATATATGGTTCCTTGGTGGTGAATTCTCACTCCTTCACACATACAATCCTTCTTTCTTTCTGCATTTTTAGCTGCAGTTCCTTCTACACCACCTTCACTGGTGTGTCTACTTGTCCACCTTTCTTCCATACTGTATGGATTATGCAGACTTGTGTGGGACACTGGGCACAAGGCTCTTTGTTTTCTTCCCCCAAGCCAGGCAAATACAGTCTTCACTTCCACTCGCCTGCTCAGTCTCCAGAGTTCCCATTGCACTTGAACCCCAACATCTACATCTGCTATTAGAATATTTGGTAGCTCCATGTCTACCTCTTAGGCTACCAAGCTAAGGGTAAACTATGTGTAGTTAACCTATCCTGAGTTCAAAGGAAGCTAACCTCCTCTCAGAAGGAGCAAGCCTGATGGGTACCTCTCTTCTCTCATACAGCCCTACCCAGGGAATGGCACCCCCATCATAGACTGGACCAATTGACAATAAGACAACCCCTGACAGACATGCTCACTGGCCAATCTGCTCTAGGAAACCCCTCAACTGAGACTCCCTTCTCCAGTGATTCTAGGTTCTGTCAAGATGCTCGTTGAGAGTGGTGCCATCCCAGGGCAGGTGGTCCTGGGTGCTATAAGAAAGCAGGTTGACCAAGCCATGAAAAGCAAGTCAGTAAGCAGGTACCCTCCACAGCCTCTGCTTCAAGTCTTGCCTCCATGTTCCTGCCCTGAGTTTTTAGCCTGGCTTCTTTCCCTCCGTGATGGATGGAAACCTTTCAGTGAAATAAACTCCTCCCTCCTCAAGTTGCTTTTTGTCATAGCAACAGAAACCCTAGCCATGCAAACGACTTCATCCTTAACAAATGATAAATTATAAGCATACAAAGGAACTGCTGTAAAATAAATGTGTGATTTATAACCAGCAGATGTTTGATTTGTATACCTATTTTATAGACCTCTATAGTTAAAAGTCATATAAAAATTTCTCAGGAGGCTTGAGTGGAAAGGTTTAAGAATACTGGTCCTCTAGGACTGATTTCTAACAGATGCAATGTTGTGCTGGCTGGTGAGTTTTAATAACATGTCTGAAAATTTCTCTGTAGAAACTTATCTGTACTAGAGATACATCTAAAAGAAGAAAAACCACACACACACCACATCACACACACACACACACACACACTACATATTTAGGTCCAGATTGACTATAGGATATTGATCACAGGCTTGTCTTTAATTAAAATTTCCAAGCATCCAAGGTATAGCAACCCTAAAAGATGGAAGTTGGTGGTGAAGGAAATATTACAGAACTATAAAATAAATGTTGCAATGTTCAACATCAACAATAAAGGTACATTTAATGGGAATGGCATTAGTAGGCCATATATCTACATCCATGGTAGAAAAGATAGAATCAGACCAAGGGTGAGCAGTGTCTCCCTTCACGGCTGTTTTTCTGCTCTTTATCATGGACCGTCTTAGGGGTCTTTGAAAACAGGGACAATGATCTAAGGAACCCTTGGGTGCCTATCACCCACTGTGTCGCATTTTGCCCACCATCCTGGTAACTGAAGGGGAGTGTTAAGAAGACTTCCGGCAAAATGAAAGTGTAATCGGGGGTGACAGGAAGGTAGCATGGGGAGCCCTAGGCCAGCTCCAGAAGGGCATATAAAATGAGGACACTTTTCTCAGGGGTGCCTACAGAAGGGGTTTCCTGTTCTGACCTATGTCTGTCTTCCGCAGCCGCACCTGACCTGGTGCTTAACGCTGAGATCGTACAGCAGACTGCCTACCTGGAAGACAGGCCCATGGCCTTGCTGCAGTGTGCCATGGAAGAGAACTGCCTCTCCGCCTCCGCTGTACATACGGACCCACCAGAGGCCACCGGCGCCTTCTACGCTTCTCCTCCCAGATCCACAACAATGGCCAGTCTGACTTCCGCCCCAAAAACGGCCGCCATGCATGGATTTGGCATGACTGCCACAGGTAAGTCACCACTCCCTTGGTTAGTCAGTTACCCAGCCTGGTGCTCCTCAATACTCAGACCAGGGATCTAGAGTCAGCTCAAGAAGGCGTTGATCCATGACCTAGGCGAAAGAGTGATCTGCACCTCTGAAAGCCATTCTCCACTCCCAGCTCACTGGCTGCCCCTCCCTCTTTTGCTGAGTCCCTGCCTCTTGGCTCCAGTGCTTTTGATCCTAGGAGACGTGCTGATCTGAGTGCCAGTGCCCTCCAGGGACCTTGTCAGCAGTTTCAAGTGCGTGCACAATACATTTGTGCTCTACAGGCAATGTTTGAATATGCAGCCTTGAACCCTGCATCCATGTAGAAATATATTTTGCATACTAATATGAGATTTTTTTTAAGTTAAAAATTAAAGTTAGCCTACAAAGTAATGTGTTCCATTTTGGCATTTGTATTCACGTGGTCGTACTTTTAATGGTTCTTCTCCCCCACTGCCACTGCAAATCTCCCTTGGTCCTCCTTTTTACTTAGTGTTTTTGATATCTCTAGGAAGACAGGGGCTATGGAGATAGGAGCTCCAGGACTCGGAGTCATAAGGCCTGTTGTAAGCCTGCTAATCCCCTGACCAGCAGCCTGACAGTAGGCCAACTGGGCCACACTGTCTGGGGCTTCTGGGCTCCTTTCCAGCTCGTCCCTGGCTGTGATCCAGGTGCTGTGAACACTGAGCAGGACAGTAGAATAGAGGGAAATCCTACAACTAATCCCACCATAGCCCATGGAAGCTCCCTGGACCTCCTCCCTCCTGTCTTCCCCTTACTCTTCTTGACTTGAATCGAATTCAGACATTTTGTTCTCAGTCTGGGCAAGTAGAGGACACTGCATGCACATGGTGGAAAAGCAGCTGCTGTTCCTTCCACCAGGAATCCTTCTTCTAGAGGTCCACAAACTTCTAACAGAGCTTGTTCTCTGGGCTCAGATAATCCATCTGTGACAGGAAATGTTTGCACGAGATAACTGCCTTTCAAAGCAAGGCCCTTGGAGTGCTGTATCTCCCATCACAGCGAGATCCTGGGCATGCTCAGTGCCAGAGCTGGCTGCAGACTGATGAACCCATATGCGTTTCAGTAGGGCCCCCAGAGGTCTGGGTGCACATCAGAGCCCAGGATGCTCCATCTAGGCTTTCCATCCAGCTCTAACACTGTAATGACGTCAGAGGCAGTTGCTGTCCCATTTGACCTTTTAGGTAACAGGTCATTGAATTCCATATAACTGCCCAAGATAACATAAGAAGTTTCCATTCAGAGGTCTCAGGCCGGCCTGGCAGCTCTAAACTGTGCTGATTTCCCTATCAGCTCTTCCAGACCTTCACCAGGTTCCTCCTTAAGTTTATTTCTTCTTTGTGTTATAAATTCTGATCTCCTCACATTTAAATTAGTCTGTGGATAGTTATACAACCTATTGGAAAAGAAAACACTATGATCCCATGTAGGTCTCTGGTTTTTCTTTGAAACAACTAGCTGAATGTTGTAAATATGCTAAAGCCCAAGGAATTATTTGTCTTTGCCAAGGTCTAAGTTGGAGTATAATTAAAGTCTTGACAGTCTCAGTGCCTGGTTTTCCATGTAGTAGGAAGCCAGGACAGCAGGAGGCCGATGCTGCCTATGGGTCTATAAGAGGAAGGTAATTATATCCCAGCCTTGCATATGGTGGCCCACACAAGATTACATGGTAGGATCCTCCAAGTGCCATATGCTTACCCTCAGAGCCATCAGTGTGTGCTCTAAGAATAGTCATACAGTGATATCATGACAACGTTGAGAGCTAGAGATCCAAGGACACTAACACACACACACACACACACACACACACACACACACACACCACCTCGAGCTTTTCCTGTGGTCTCTTTTTTTCCTTTGCCTACAAATATTCCTGTCAACAGTTTGAAAGAGGAAGGTGGAGAAGAACATGGGCCAAATATATGACCTTTAGGCACCCTTGGTTTCTTGCCAATTGACATGAGAGTAACACCTTCAAGTTGTTCCCTCACATGCATTTGCTCTTGGTAAGTGACCTTGATATAATCCCTCTTCTGTCCTTGTGCCCAGGGACTCGTTCATATCTTTTTAACTAACTAAGCATGCCACAGTTTTGGTGTGAGCCAGACAGTTAGACACAGGTATCTAACTATGACCGCAAGATCCAAGGAACTTCATAAGACCCAGCACACTCATACTCTCAGTCCCCAGGGCTCTAGGTTACTCTTCTAGGCTCATTGGGTTTGTTTTGCTGCTTTTCTGAGACTGTGGTGAACCTGGATTCCCTATCTAGCCAAAGCTGTCCTTGAACTCCTGCTCCTCCTGCTCCCAATTCCAAAGTGCTGGGATTACAGACATGAGACGCTCTTCCTAATACTCTCCATGCTCATTGAGAAGACCTTTCAGGGAGCTGCCTTTAGCTCAGTTCATCTGCCAAGATCATCTGGCCTGCCGCTCCTCAACTCAAGAAACTTGTTTTCTGGAAAGAATCAACCACTTTCCATTTCAACAGGTTTACAGGCATTCCTGAAGCCATGAATGGAGCCAAGCAGGAAAGCCCTGGCTCAGATTAATGGGAATGGGGAAACAGCCACTCCCTCATTAATTAATGCTACAAGGAGGAACAGAGCTCTCTGCTCTTCAAGACCCTTTGCTGAATCATAAAGATTAGCATCTGAGGTTTATACCATGGACAAGAGGATGGCATCAGTGGTGTCCTCTTAGATACATTTGTGTCCTTGTGACCTCAGAGCCCTCAGTGTAGTCAGCTACATTCCGGGGGCTTGCCCTTCCCTCCTTGGGAAAGTGAGGTGGAGTGGAGGATGTTGGAGGAACAGGGGAGTGGGTCCGAGCACAGGCTATAACCCCTGGAGTCAGGAATGGCACGAGGCTGAAAGGAAAGTCCTCCCCCGTGTGCCTAGTAGCACTCCCACAGGGTCAGAATCCACAGATGTGATGAAGCCTCTGGACCAGTTGGAGACCTCTTAGAAGGCCTGACACATGTGGATGGCAAGATAGATCCCGAAGAAGGACTTTATGGTCGTCCTGATAGGACTGGAAAACACAGGAGTCTCTCTGAAGTAGAGACAAGAGCTTTTCCTCAATCTATAGTAACAGTATATGAAAACATGTCAGTTTTCCTCTAAACTCACTGTGTCTGTCTTCCATCACCGTTTCATCCAGCATGACGTATCCCGAGAGAAGTGCCAGGTCGCAGGACAGAGCCCTGGAGTCCTACAGTAAAGGCCAACTTTCATTTTATCTGGGTTACAAGGACTTCAGAAGCTGAGCATGGTAGCCCATGCCTGTAATTCCAGCATTCAGTAGTCAATTCAGGGTAAGGAATTTGAGGCCACGTAGTGAGTCCAAGGCCAACTTGAACTAGTCTGTTTCCTGTCAGGGGAAACAAGGCCTGGTGATGTAGGTGGTGGAGCACTCAGTATTCCTAGTGCCATGGGAGGGAAAGTCAAATAAATACAAGAATTCTATCAAGCACTAGGCTACACTCCCCTTTTAGTATTCTGAGATTTCTTCCCAAGCTTACAGTGCCCACCCCAGGGCTCAGTCTACCCCCTTAGACTCTGAGCTGAATGATAAGAGGCCACTGTGGTACCCAAGACTTTTTTCCCTCTTGCCTTCCCAGAACCCATCCAGCATCTCGTGGGTGGAAGCCAGTGGAAAGTTAGACAGCTCCCGTTTCTACCTCAGATCAGTTAGGAGGGGGGACATGTGACCTCCGAGGGTGTCCAGGAGATAAAGCAGACACTCTCCAGGACAGAGGTCAGCAAGAAGCAGGGAGCTATGCAGCCCATGGTTTCCTCCCCCAGGACCCATTCCCAGGAGGAAAACTGAAGCTAGAGAAGACTAAAATCCAGACTGAAGGCGGTCTGACTGCAAGAGGCCGCTTCACAGCAGGCCGTCTGTGGCTCCATCTGAATCCTGTTTAGACAACGGAACATAAACGTATTTCCCTGCAATCTTTCCAGCCGCTCAGCAAGTCACATAAGCCCCTCTCTGAGGGAGCAGACATTTTTCATTCCGTGAGTCAGACGCATGTCTCATCCGCTCCCTGCAGGGAGCCAAAATAGACTCCGTCAAAGTCATCATTTCATCTGCTACAAAATGCTCCTTGTAAGGGCTGTCCGCTGGCCCTGGCCCAGCACCATGTTACCCACAAACATGAATGACCTGGGGAAGTCCAACTTAGCAACTTCTGACGTTATTTATATAGTACGAACAAACATAGGAGAAACAAGAGAACCTCTAATTTCCTCTCTGGAAACCCTTTGCAGCGCCCGCTTCTCTACTCCACACGTGGTGGAGGAAGCTCCAGGCTACTACACCAATAGTCAGGCTGGGTGATGGGACCCCAGGAACACTGAACACTGCAGCAGTGACTGCAGATGTGGGGAGCAATCGTCCAGTGGCCAATACCGAGAATGAGAGAGAACATTCCTTGGTATAGCCTTCTTTGGGCTCTTTGACGTCTCTCTTTTATTTGGTTTTCGGATCTAGGGTCCTGTGTACCTGGTTGGCCTCAAACTCATTTAGGCGACAGAGGGTGACCATGAACTCCTGCTCCTCTTGCCTCCACCTCCTCAGTGCTGGCTTCACAGGCCAACATGCCTGGTTTTTGTGGCACTGGGATAGAACCGAAGGCTTCCTTCATGCTAGGCAAGCATTTTAACAACTGGGCTGCATCTACAACTCTGTGTCATTTATCGTATTTGGTCCCCACCCCAGAAGTTGGCAATAATATTTTTGCTTTACCAAAGAGAGAACTTGGGCTGGGCATAAACAAAGCCAGAGCTTCTGCCCCCACAGTGCCTTGGTCTTGAGGGTCTTCCTTTACTAAATGTCCCTGCAGTGGTGGAAATGGGTGTGTCAGAATAGTTGCAGGTGGAGACGGGGCTAAAGCCAGCCTGAGATCTTCTGTCCTGGGCCTGCGTAATGGATGATTCTGGAAACCCCTCGGCTACCCTCAGTAGCACAGTCCCCTTGTTAGTCCTGAGCCAGATGCGTCACTCTTCAGGACATCTGGTCCCAAGTTCTCTCAAGTGACGGCATGGAGCATCGTAAACTATCGGCCAAGGGAACTGCACTCGGCTTGTACAAGCGCCCCCTCAGCTAGCTCCCTTCTACAAAGAACCCCAGAGATCCGCTTTCCTGAGCTGCTGCCACATCCCTCCCTGAGAACCACCCACTCTCCATCCCAGAAACCGTCTAGTCTGTATCCTTCCCTTTCCTGTTTCGTTTGCTCAATTTGAGGATCGTGGGCTTGCGGCTCCTCTCCCAGGCTAGAGGGCACATGCATCACATGTGCCCTTCTTTGGGAACGTGGCTTGTTTTTGTTTCTCTGTAATTGCTACCCCACCCTTCCCCTTTTTATCTTCTTCCTTCTTTTCAGAATTCACACTTTAAAAAAAATGTGGACCGGGCGGTGGTGGCGCACGCTTTAATCCTAGCACTTGGGAGCAGAGGCAGCGGATTTCTGAGTTCGAGGCCAGCCTGGTCTACAGAGTGAGTTCCAGGACAGCAGGGCTACACAGAGAAACCCTGTCTCGAAAAACCAAAAAAAAAAAAAAAAAATGTGATCTTAAAATTAATCTGTTGTAATAGTTTTATGCTAGTAAAAAAAAAAAAATAATAACCAAGGAAACTAATCTAGAAACGTTTGTTTAACTTAAAGTTTGGAAGGTTCGAAGCCCTGGTGTCCAAGGGCAGCAGGTGGTAGCACATCTGTGTAGGGACATGCATAGGGACAGGCACACTTGAAACCAGGAAGCAGAGGAGAGAGAGAGAGAGAAGGGAGGGAGGGAGGGAGGAGGAGGGAGGGAGGAGAGAGAGAGAAGAGAGAGAGAGAGAGAGAGAGAGAAGAAAGAAGAAAGAAAGAAAGAAAGAAAGAAAGAAAGAAAGAAAGAAAGAAAGAGGGCAATGATGGTCCTGAAATCCCCTTTGAGGGCATGTTCCCAGTCACCTAAGACTCTCTTCATAGGCTGCACCTCTGAGTAGACCATAGTGTCTCAATAGCGCCCCTACAGGAAAGATCTTAATACAAGGGCACTTGTCAGACCTTTAGCAAATCTGGAGAAAGATTCCTTGTGGGAGTGGGCTGAGAGCCAGTGGGTACTCAGGAAGGTCCCTGCGTATTACAAAGCTTATTTTCTTGGGCTGATTGAATGCCAGACACTGGGCTGTCAGCTGGACTCACTGACACCACAACACCCTACTCAAGTTATGTCATTGCCATACTGCCACAGGGGATCAAGGCGTGGCGAAATGGCTGACAGCCCTGCCTGGAAGTTACTGTCTTCCATTTGGCCTTCCCTTCTCTCATTCCCTTCCTCACTCCTCTCTCTGCCACGCTTGGCCCCTGCTGCCTTGAGGTGCTCCCAGAAGCAAATTACCAGCTCCGGAAGCTGCTTGCAGGCAGCCATGGTTTCAGACACTGACCTTTGGCCCTGTTTCTGGCTCCCAGGCACTACCACAGCATGGAAGTATTCACTTACTATGACCTGCTGAGCCTCAACGGCACCAAGGTGGCTGAGGGCCACAAGGCCAGCTTCTGCTTGGAGGACACTGAGTGTGAGGGAGGTATGTCTGAAGGGGGAAGGTTGGGGCTTCACAGAACTTTGAACACTCCCACTGGATTGAACATGGTCCGTCTGGATAGGGGCCAGGCCCAACTAACTCTACGTTACTCTGTCCACTACTGGGAGTTCATGTGACCTTTTTTTTTGTCAACTCTTGAGGCCTTCTATGGCTACAGATTGGGGCGGGGAAGGTGGTTCTGAAGTGATCTGTCCCCCAGAGCAGTTCTCACTAGCAGGGAGAGGGTTGCGTGGCTGCCAGGTGAGGTCTGCTCACTTGGTCCTGACTCAGATGCCCCCGTCTGCTTGCCACAGATCACTCTTCCCGGGTGTCCCAATACCAAGCTCTTCTCCTCTAACAGCCTACAGAGCCCTGTGATGTACCCAGCTTCTCTCCCTGACCCCCCTGCACACACCATTTGCTTCTACCTCGGCTAGGTCACCACACCTGACTGTAATTGCCTGGCTTGCCACTCTGACATACCAAGGAACAGACATTTGTCCTCTCCCTATTGCCTACATGAAGTTCTAGATGCTGGCATGGGCCCATAAGATCACACAGCAAAGAGGTTTTGAATGCCTACTGCGTGCGGACAATCTGTGAGGGACCAGGAAGGCAGATCAGATATGAGCCCATAGTCTAATTGCCAATAGTCTAGAGAAGAAAGATGAGGTGACCTCATGTTAAGATAAACAGTAAACACAGATCACCATGACACTCATCCCTACCCTGAGGCTAAGGATTTCACAGAAATGCCAGCATAGTCCAGATTGGTCAGGGAGCACTTTGTGGAGGAAAAGACCTTGAGCCAGACTTGGAGGGGATGCAGACATGCAGATAGGGAATTGAGTGAGGAGGTTCTGTTGAAATGAGAAGGTATCAGACACATGAGAAGGATGGACAGATCAGGGTGGGAGGCTTGGGGATTAGAATAGGAGGTGGGGACTGTAGTCACGTGATGATGCTCTTCTCCGTCCACCTACAGACATTCAGAAGAGTTATGAGTGTGCCAACTTCGGAGAACAAGGCATCACCATGGGCTGCTGGGACATGTACCGTCATGACATTGACTGCCAGTGGATAGACATCACCGATGTGCCCCCTGGAGACTACCTGTTCCAGGTGAGGTGGGCAGAGCCCAAGGCTGCTAGGAGACGGAGAAGCAGCTTCCCCCAGCCTCTTTCCTGTAGGTGTCCAGAAACAAGACTCATGAGGCCAGCCAGGGTGCCACACTCAGAGGCCCTCCTATCTGTCAAGCAGTGTTCATGAGGCACGTGGGCCTGAAGGATGCTGAGTCTGCAAGGCATGCTGGGAATCCATGGTGCAACCTAAAATATAGAGACAGTCATGCATAATTCAGTTAATCTCAGGAGCCTGAAATCAAAATGTATCAGTAAGCTGATTTAGACAGAGTTAAGAGTTGGTTTTGTGGACTCAGGAAGCCCACGTCTCCAGCTTCCCCTTCATCCGCCATCCTGACTTTCTCCAGTCTTCTCACTTGCTTTCGTCTGTTCTATTGAGGCTGAAAGCAATTGCATCATCTTGGGAGGGTGTGATTTTTTTCCTTCCTTGGGAGGATCTGCAAAAAGCTCATTCTCCGTGCACATAAATGAATCTGTAAGGCGAGAAAGTCAAACTAAGGACAACCTGGCAGGAGCTATTTTGTGAGGCCTTCCAACAACACCTGGCTAGTGGAGAGCCCGGGAGCCTGGCTTCCACCTTCCTGCAGACAGTGGTGGCAGGGGATGCACTGTACCAGTCTTCTCCTGACACGCAGCCGCGTTCCTGCCTACAGAGGACTCACTTCCACATAGCTTCAACATGACGCTTCCGCTTGCCTGTTCGATGGCAAAGTGTGTGACTAGAAATGGATCCGTCTGCCTTGAAACATTCCTAGTGGGGCGTTCAGCCAGTCCATGGTCTAGCCCACAGTCCTACTGCTAGACACTCCCCTGAAGAGCAACACCTGCAGAAGTAACCCAGGGTGCTTTGAAAGGAGCCTGGCATCAGCTTGAAAAGTTAGACGCAAGCCTTTCCCCACAAGTCAAGCCAGAACCACAGCTGGCTGGGAGCAGAGCTCTCTTATTTAACAGATGGACATCCATGGCTATGGACATGTAGACAGTGTGGTGGCTCCTATTGGCAGCTTGCTGTCCTAGCAGGTAAATGTGTATTAGCATATCTGCTGAAAGTGCTTAAAGGTCTCGGATAGCCCAGGCTGGCCTTTGCTCAGGCAGTGCATTGACCCATTGGATCTCCCAGCGAAGGGACACTGTTAGTATACTCATGTCACAGCCAGGCAAATGCAAGCCACAAGTCTCTATGTGGTGTTCTTGTTCCCTACGCTGTATAATCAGCAGATGGATGGACTGGAGGTATGCCCTGCTTCTAATGACAGAGCTATGGATGCCCTAGACTATAAGTCAATAGGACACAAGAGCTAGCCTCTGTGACAGACTGTAAGGACTGGAAGAGGACTCTAGAAGGGGAGAAGTGACCAGGGGTACACAGACTCAGAAGCAGGAATGGAAGGGCAGATAGATTTCTGGTGGTCCTTGGTTTGTCCCCTCCAGCTTCAGAGACTTCAAGTCACTTCCCTCATCTGCTCCTGAGCTTCGGAATTTTGGGCCTGAGTTCAGAAAGGACGATGAAAATCACATAGTTCACCCCAGCCCTTGCTCTTGCATGGGCCACACCCACCCTGTGACCCTGACTTGAGCCCAGGTTGTACTGATGTGCTCATGTACATCCTTCAGGGATGCTAGAGTAACAGGGAGCCGCCTGGGCCTCAGTGTGGGAGGTACTGTTCACCTCATGTTGAGTGGGTGGGGCTGGAGATACAACTAAAATTCAGGGAGAAGAAAGACCAAGGAAAAGCCAGGTCACCCCAGAGAGGGACATTTAACTGTTTGTCTGGATGAACAGTGCCACATGGCACGTGCCCTGGGCAAGTTGTGGTTAGCAGGTCAGGCACAGACTTCCAGAGTGGCCCCTACCAGGCCAGGATACAGCATCAGACCCAGTTAGCTTCATTTTGCCACAGCCCCTCTTAAGGAAGACCCAGGCAAACTGTTAGGGACACCCAGGCTCTGCCCTGGAGTGGAGGGCAGCCAGAAAGGCAGTTGCAGCATTCTCTGTCTTCACCCTCTCCAGGTTGTCATTAACCCCAACTATGAGGTGCCAGAATCAGATTTCTCTAACAACATCATGAAGTGCAGGAGCCGCTATGATGGCTACCGCATCTGGATGTACAATTGTCACGTAGGTAAGTTCCCTCGGCAGCCCCACCCTCCTCAAGAGGCTAGGACGCAGGACGCAGCTGCCCTACTTTCTCCAGGGCCAGAGGCAGCTAATCTGGGAGAAGCTGGGAATGGAGCCAGCATCAAATTCCTAGCTCAGAAAGAAAACCAGAGATGCATGAGGGCCCGGGTGGGGATTGGGTGTTCACAGCCAGCCCTGGCCAAGGAGAGAGGGTGGTGCAGGCTGACTGACCTAGCAAGAGCAGACCCCAGGTCTATATAAGGGCTGGAGCTAAGGACACCAACCCACCGCTCACATGACCAGAGCTATGTTGGCATCAGCAGTTTGTGAGCTCTGAGTATTGGGTTTTGCTGTGAACCACTCTCCTGCCTCATCACCAACAAAATGGTTTTTCCTTGGGGAATGAGAAGGAAAGCAGATTTTGTCCCTATTGGCGTATGACAGGCCTCATCCCTGGAGGCAGTGAAAATGGAAGGCACTGTATCTATGTAAGCACCCTCTGAACTTTGGCAAAGTACCTGCTGAGTACCTCTCCTAGCACTCACCAGTACCACCCTGGGCATCCTGAGAGGGGACCACAGCTGAAAATGTACTGAATTCTGTCTCCTTGACCCCTGCTTTCCAGGTGGAGCCTTCAGTGAGGAGACAGAACAGAAGTTCGAACACTTCAGTGGACTTCTAAATAATCAGCTCTCTGTGCAGTAAAGAAGACCCTGGGCCAGGCATGATGGTTCATGCCTGTAATCCCTGCACTCAAGCCGAGGCAGGAGCATTGCCACAAGATTTCTACTCTGGACATTCGACCTAGCTTCAGTTTCAAAAGAAAGAAGGAAGGAAGGAAGAAAGAAAGAAAGAAAGGAAGGAAGGAAGGAAGGAAGGAAGGAAGGAAGGAAGGAAGGAAGGAAGGAAGGAAGAGAAGAAAGAGAAAGAAAGAAAGAAAAAGAAAGAAAAGAAAGAAAGAAAGAAAGAAAGAAAGAAAGAAAGAAAGAAAGAAAGAAAGGAAAGGAAAGAAAAATGACTTAATGGTCACTTACTGACTCCCAGGGGGAATACTGATTGCCACCTCTTTGCTAGCCAGATCCAGCTGAGAAGAAAGGTGCTCATTCATTCCCCAGGCACTGCCGCGTGTCCCTGCCCTAAGGCCTTAGGGGCAGGGCTCTGGCACATGGCCATGGGAACTTGATGACAAGCTTTGAGCAGCTTATCCCATCCAAGCTTTGGCATATCCCAAGTGTGACATCACCATGCTCTGCATAGATGGGCCATTTTCTTCTGGGAACGCAGCAGGTATGAACTCAGCAACTGCAGAGGTGGTCAAAAATGGATTCCATTTTTCCCCTTGTTAGGTCATTTCTGGAAAACTTGAATATCAAGATCTCTGTATTAAGTTTTTTTTTTTCTTCTCATTGTACAAACTGCTTGGCAAAATCAACTTGAAGAAGGAAGGCTTTATTTGAGCTCGTGGTTTGAGGAACCAATCTCTAGTGGCAAAGAAGGCATCGCAGCAGGAGTGTGAGGTGTCTGGTTCCGGACTCACTATATAGCTGAGGATGGCCTTGAACCTCTGAGCCTCCCGCTTCCATCTCCAGAGTGCTGGGGATCAAACCCAGGACTTCACACATGTAAGGCAATGTGCTCTCTATCAGTTGTAGCTGCTTTAAACGTGTACATGCTCCCTGCCTTACCGACCTGCACGCCTTCTCTCTCTGCTCCACATGCTCATTTTCACTGTGGGCCTGAGAGAGAGCAGTGAACAGAAGCATAGCACAGCCTGAATGCTACCCTGTCTTAAAATGTCCTCCGCCAAGCCAATTTGTCCATCACTCTTGAGTTAAGACTCACCCGAATGCTCAGGACACAGACAGGATGCAGCTGGATTCTTGCCAGGGTGTAATATGATTGGCTTCTAGCTCAGTTCCAGATAGATAGATAGTCCTTGGTTCCCGCTAAACCTCAGGTACCAGGTCTCCACTGTCCACAGTCCTCTTGGCATTCTGGTCTTCCAAACTCCAACCAGAATAACCCATTCAGTTCTGTTCTCACGTTCTAGGGCTTTCAGGCCCAAAGTTCTAAGCTCTTCCAGATTCCGCCATCAAGCCTACTCTCAAAACTAAAGTATTCCACCATACTTCTCACCTCAGTGATAAGTGATCAGTGATCAGTCACAAGTCTAATCTTCTGTACTATACTTGACAAAAGCAGCTTAAGGGAAGGCTACTTTTGGCTTATAGTTAAGAGTCCAGTCCCTCACAGCAGGTAAGGCATGGCGACAGGAGCAGCTAGTCACGTTGCATCCACAGTCAGGAAGTAGAATGATGAATGCAGGTGCTCAGCTGGCTTTCACCTTTATATTCAGCCTACAACCCCAGCCCATGGAATGGTGCTACTGGTGTCTAGGGTGGGCCTTCCCTCTTCTGTTAAACCTCTTCTGGAAGTACCCCATAGACCCACCCAGGGGTGTTTCCATAGTGGTTTAAATCCCATCTAGGTGATAATCAAGGTTATCTATAACAACCCTTCCAGTTAAACCAGCATCTGTATTCTATACAATTATAGCCTCAAGTTAAATACAATAGCAAGGCATACATCCAAGGGATGCCTGAAGACTTGGATGGTTCTGAGACAGGATAGGAAGAGAAAACCATGGGAACATGGAAGCGCCCTTCTTCACCTCAGAGTCTGGTTGAAGCTTTTGCCAGTTGAGAATCCCAACACAGATAACATGTGAATGGTGCTAATATAGGGACAGTATTCATTTTGTATATTTATATACAAATATAGATATTTCAAGTAAGAACGTTAAAATAACAAGGAATTATGCTTAAGGCCAAAGTGTAAATGGCCTTTTTCCTTTCCTAGCTGTAAACACATAATTCTTACAATTTTGCCAGAAATCCAATTTACAGTAAAAGGCATATCTCAAGACCCCTATGCTACCCTTATGACCCATGGTTTCATCTTATCAGGGCACAGTCCTATCCAAGGTACCTCTGGAGCCACCTTATAATCATATCAAAAAGGGGAAGAGATTGGGGTGTGACTTAGAAACCAATCAAGCAATACCAAAGGCTTCGGGACTCCTGTGTATAGCTAGCTAGTTATTAAGCCACTTAAGAACTCTTGTCCTTTGAGAAGCCCACACCCCAGCTCTCGGGTGTGCCTCACTCCTTCCCTGAGCAACTCTTAACCCCTGTAACTTAAATTTATATTTAAAATATTTTAAATAAACGTTTAACTCTCTGCTTTATTCTGGCTTATCTTGAATTTCTTCTTTGCAGCAAAGAGCTAGTAACAGGTCCAGCTGATGTTACCCTTCTTGTTGCTGCAACCACATATCCAACAGGAGAAACTTAGGGGAGAAGAATTTAAGCACATGGTTTGAAGGCAGGAACAGTTTGAAGCCATGGCAAAAGGAGCGGGGAGCAGCTTCCTCAAATCTTAATGGACCAGGAAAAGAGAAAGTCAACATCCATGTGTCTCTCCCCCTTCCATTCAGTCTAGGACCCCAAACAGTGGGATGGTGCTCTCCACATTCAGGGTGGGTCTTCCCTCCTCACTGGGAAATGTCTCTCCCCCCAGATTTTAAATCCAGTCAAGTTGATGACAAGTTAGAACTCTAATGAATAATACCAGTTTTGTCGATACCTGTGTAATAGTGTGCAAGTGTTTTGTTGTGACAGACATCCTGGAAAGACAGTGTACAAGAAGCAAAGTGTTCTTTTGGGCTCATGGTTCAGTCCACTGTCAGCCAGCTCCACTCCCATGGTTCTGGGGAGAGACAATGTCACCCATAAGTTATCTACTCAGCAAGGCTATCAACTGGGTCCTAGGTTATGTTTACCAGTCCACCTCACTGCACATACGCAAGATGTTCCCGATACATACCTAAGTTCCATTTGGACCACTGCCCCCAAGCCCAGAGCTTCCTACATCTACAAGTGTAGTACATAATTAGTTTGACACAGGAATGGTCCCAGTGTCTTCCAAAGTTCCCTATGCCCTGAAGGGCTGCACCAGTACAAGCTGCAGCACACAAAAGCAATCTGAGAGACCTGCACAGCAGCAGAGGTGAGCTGGGGCCCTTCTTCAACAGTTGTTCTTTACTGAAAGCCGGGTAAGGACATAAGTGTGTCAGAACCAGGCAAGACAGCTAGTCACAGGGCAACTTCCCTAAGGAAGAGGGTGTGCATTAGCAGAACAGGGCTCCAGCACTCCCTGGGGTCTCCTGTGTTAAAGAGTGTGCTGGCCCCAGCAAACCTGAGATGTATAATGACCCTCAAACTCCAGAGTGGGCCACGGTGCCTCCAATACTACACTCAAGACTCAAGTAAGGCCAGCACTGTCCTGTCCTACGCTCAGCAGGCACTCAAGTGTCACCTCCCAGCTTCATTCACGCTTGCTTTCCAAGGCTCCCTTAAATAATACCCAAGCACTACCACCATTTCCACCCAGCACAAGATGGCAGGATGGCGTTCCTGTAATGGGGGAGACTGGGCAAGTGGCATGGAGCAAGTAGCACCTACTCCCCAAACAGGGCCACTTGTGCATAAATGACCCTGAAGTTAAGATGGGATTCTGCAGGTTCAGTAACCACAGTAAGAGATGGACAGCACCCCCTAGTGTCCCTCAAGACCGAATTTGGAAGCAATCAATACACCAACTTTAAATTTTTATTTCTTCTCAATTTCTGGGAGTAGACCAACTAAAGCCTGCTGTGCCCCATAGCAGCTCCAGTGAGGGCTATGGTATCTGTAAAGGCGTGTGGTGTTGGGACCCAGCCTAGTCTGGACATTTGGGCCCAGGGCCTCCAGATGGCAGGAGACTTGGGGAAGTAGGCAGCTCCTTCTTTCTGTTGTGTTGGAGCCCCAAGGCCCGAGCCACCACCTTCGGGCCACCGCCGAATCTGTCTGTGGCCTCTCCTTCGCTAGTCGCAGGAACTCTGAAAGGAAGAGCCAGTGGGTAAGACGTGGATTCAAGGCTAAGGTGAGCCTGTGTGTAATGGTACAGCCGCAAAGGCTGGGGCCTACTTGTGCCCACAGCAGCCAGGTGCTTGAAAGAGGAACTCAGGAGGACTCCAGGCCTATATTTCTGCCTCCCTGTGGGACCTGACACAAACCAACCCCTCCTGTCATCCTGTCTCATCTGTGACGCAGGGATCAGGTGCTCCTCAAGACCTTTTGAGAGAAACCACTCAGGATGGGACACCTGGATCATTGGACATCAAGATGGGATATTTCTCATTTCTAAGAAGTCTAGGACACGGCCATGTCACCAGTTGTGGTGGCATGGATGGCTCTGGCAGGCCTCCTCTGGGCCCATTCTGCAGGTTCCATCTTGTTATCATAAAAACTGACCTCTCAGGGCCTGCGGCATGCTTTCTGGATGAGGAAAGGGAAGGGGCTAACATTTGACATCTAGCTCCTGTACAAGTGGCTCACTAGAGGTCAAACAGGTCAACAACAGAACCGAGGTCCCATCTTGGACTGGTCTAGGCACAAGCACTTTTGACCCTTACAGAGTAGTCTCCATGGCCCTCTAGAAGGAAGGCTGGGCTTTTCTTAGATCAATAACCAGAAAAAGGTGTGAGCTGGAGGGCAAACATAGATGGTAGCTGACCCCAGGACCACTCCAGGCTGAGGGGAAGCCGAGCCCCACTAGCTGTTGTAGCCTAGGCTCTCGAAGAGCAGAGGAATGAAGGGAATCAAACCAAACATAAGCACAGGCAGCCTCCCTGCAGAGGGACAGAATTTGCCTTACTTGGCCTCTGCAAGGCTTTCAGCTTGGACTGCTTGGTTCCCTGCGTGAGCGGCCGGATCTTGAGCACGGAGAAATCCTTGGCCAGTGCCTCAAGAGCTGGAGAAAGGAGGCAAGAGCTGGGGTGACTCTTGGGCAAGGTGAAACCCCCAGGGGTCTGGAGCACATGTATCACCCCAAACTTCCACAGTCACTCTTACACATCCAGTCCCAGCTGTTCTGCCTCTGATCTACCTCAGTAAAGCTGAGAGTCTCTCCTGCTCCTAATCCCTACACCTGTATGGGGTGGGAGGGATACTGCTGCCTGTGCTGTCAGATGATGTCTAGCCCTATATGCAGGTTCTCAGAGCAGGAGGGGCAGGCTCAGCCTGTGAAAGCCAGAGCTTAAACCAGACTCTCCTTGTAACCCCCAGGAGCCTCAGGAAACACCAGTATTCCCTGGACCACTCATACTGGGCCAAAATGCTCCTGACATCAGGGCCTAGCACATATGTAATATGGACAAGGAGGCCAGGGCATGACTCGCTCTTGCTATACCATTCCCAGCAGGCCCAGGAGGCAGCCAATGCTACCCTAGCCACAGCTTATCTTCCCATGATCCTCAGTGGCCACTTAGCCTTTTTTCCCTAATCTCCCTTCCAGACGCTCCCTCCCTACCCTACTCCCTCTGCTTCTCCCCACCTCCAACTTCTGGCTTTCTGAGGACCAGGCCAAACCCAAGTAGGGCACTGGCAGCTCTGATGCCCAGAAGGTTCTGATGTGCACATGTGGTTCAGGATGGGAGGGTCTTATTGATAAGTATTCCCACAGTGACAGTGGAATGGCAAGGACAAGCATGGGATAGTGGCTGGAGGGGACGAGGAGGACTGGAGTCACAGTGAAGAGGCTGCATGGTACTCAGCTTCCACAGTGAGATGTCTGTAATCCAACACAGACCCCAGCACTCTGGGAACCTCGGCCTTCTGTCTGAGAGGGGGTGATGGCCCCACGCGTGAGGCTGAACTGAAAACACCCGTGACCCTGAGCAAAAGCTCCAGATGCTTGCACCAGCGTCAGTTTGGGGAGGGACCTATGGCTTGTCCTATGCCACCTGATCAGTAAATGTCACTGATCCTAATACCTCTCCACTAAAGGCGCTGTTACAGAGAAAAGGCCAAAGGCTTCCTGAGCTTCCCAAGCCATAGCCCCCAGCACCCAGACTGTGCTTCAGGCTGGCAGAGAGCCAAGCCATGGGTGCGAGGTAGCCTACGTCTGGACATGGCTGGCCCTCCGCCTGGGGAACCCAGGCACCTCTGCCTTCAATGGAGGCCAGAAAAGGAGCAGAGCCCAACAGGAAGCCTCCTTACCTGAGGCAGGGCAGGAAAAGATGCCGATAGCATGAGTGTCATCCACCCACTGGATCTTGAACCCCTTCTCTCTGTGTGGGGAGAGGACACAGTCACTCACAAAATCCAGCACTCAATACCTTTTCCCTTTGGATTCTGACATGGACCCTTTAGGCGAGGCCCCTTCTGACTCAAACCCCAAGACAAAGGTATGGCCTCTCTCTGTTAAAGAGAGAATCATTTGCAGGCTTGCCAGAGCATTAGGTCACCTTCAGAAAGACTAATGTCACCCTGTAAATATGTGAGGTGCTAAACACCAGTCAGCATCTAGAAAAGAAGGAGCCAATACTGGAAGGCTCACATAGGCAAAGAGTGAAAAAGTTTTCCCAGTTCTGCCATAGCTAGGCTGGGCCTGGGCTCTGAATAATAAGAAAGCTAAAAGGCTTATGTGGTAGGAGAGGAGATGGGTCCAAACAGGCACAGAGGGGATATGGCTCTGGTTGGCTTCTCCCTGTTGCTCAAGACAGCATCATGGGCTCTGAGCCTAGGAGAAGCTAGAAGTAGCTTTGCACTGACCAGCTCTACTTGTGACACTGCCCACTTGGCAAGGGGTCAGTGGTGGCCCTGAGTGGTCATCTAGTTAGAGACAGAGTTGAAGAAGTGCCACCCCTCAGCTGTCCCTTCAGTACTGATGCAAGGGACAAGGAACAGTGGTGTGGGAAGCAGGGTGAGAGGGGAGGGGCAGGGAGAACATGGCTTTCCTTTTCTTTCAGTTAGATTTATTCTCTGTGCATTGAGTGTTTTGCCGGCTTCATGTGGAAATGGGCACCACAGGCGTTCCTGGTGCCCAAAGGTTTCCTAGAATGGAGTTACCAATGATTCTGAGTCACTGTGGGTGCTGTGGACCCAAGCCCAGCTTGTCTGCAAGAACAGTGTGATGGTTTGTATATGCTCGGCCCAGGGAGTGGCACTATTAGAAGGTGCAGCCTTGTTGGAGTAGGTGTGTCACTGTGAGCATGGGCTTTAAGACCCTAGTCCTAGCAGCCTTCAGATGAAGATGTAGAACTCTCAGCTCCTCCTGCACCATGCCTGCCTGGATGCTGCCATGCTGCCACCTTAATGATAATGGACTGAGCCACTGAATCTGTAAACCAGCCCCAATTAAATGTCCTTTATGAGACTTGCCTTGGTCATGGTGTCTGTTCACAGCAGTAAAACCTTAACTAAGACAAACAGTAGGTGCTTATAACCTCTGAGCCACCTCACCAGGCCCAGAAAGGGGCTTCAAAAAGCCCACATAGGTAAAGCAATGACAAAAGAAAAAGAAAAAAATTCAAATTAGAAATAAGAAGAAATGGCAGAAGACTGGATCCATGGGAATGCGGGGAAGTCAGGAGACCTGGTCTCCAGATGTATCCCTCCATGCTGTCAGACCTGCTCAAGCCAGCTGCCCCATAAATGGTCATACCAGGACGACCCAGTGACCCGCTGGCATATAGACAGCTGTGGCCTAAGACTGATAGAAAGCCTAGTGGTCCCAGCAGGGGTGTGCACATGCAGATCTTGGCCCAGGTCTAGGGCTTTTGAATGCATCAGTGCTCAAACATTGACCCTTCCCTTCCCTCAATCAGAGCCATCAGGCGGACCTGCTCCTGAGCAAGAAGCCCAGACATCACAGCCTTTCTTTCTGAGGCAAGCAATCATCCCTAGCAGGAAAGGGCTATCCCTGCTACTCCAGACTCCCCCCGCCCTCCCAACCTTTAACACTCACTGGAACTCAGAGAAAGTGGTCAACAGGTCTTCAGTCTTAAGTGTTGGATTAAAGTCGTAGATCTCCACCAGATGGGTCAAGTCCCTCTCCCGGGAAGTTCTTCTGTGAAGGCCGATGTGTCCAGGTGGACCTTCTCTATTTCAATCTCCTTTTCAGTCAGGTTGGCTGTGATCTGGAAGCAAACAGACTTTTTGACAAGGGAGAGCTCTGACACACAGGGCCCCGACTATGCTTTCCGAAATGACAGTTGTGGGGGAAAGTCTGCTTGGTAGGAATCTGGGTATGGCAGCTTGGTTACTCAAGATTGTGGATGTTTTAAGGGAGCGTATTCGGTTTTATGGTATCCCCACTAGATGACTGACAACTGCGCCCACCGTGTTCCACCTAGTCTTGAAAAGTGTATTCTATATACCATCTTCAGATGGAGACATGGAGGGGCAGAGAGTTAAGTAGTTTGCTCAAAACTGTATAGCCTATTTTAAAAAAAAAAAGAGTTGGACAAAGCCAGTATCTTCAGTTTCCTTACAAAAAATTATAATATTCTCAAAGACTACATATAAAGCAGCAATCGAAGATGCTCACCCTCCCAAAGTCAACTAAGGGGCAGGCACGTGGTTCCAAGAAATGTAATTCCTAAGGCAAAGCTCCAGGCAGGAGGCTGGTTTTCATCAACCCAGAAAGGCACCTGCATAGACTGTTTCCACTATCTTGCGATACATACACTACCTTTAAGCTTAAACAGACTTTAAGCTTTAAGCATAGCATCTCCTAAAAGGTTGGGCTGGAACCCAAATACACAGTTCCTTCTCCGAACTCCCTAATCGACTGGTATTACCCAACACCCAGGCTTGAGCCATTCTATGCATCCCATTAACACACACCACTCCCCCCCCCATCACCTCCACACAAGGCACTTCTCCCATACTCCCGAGGCCACACCCACCTCACCTCCGCCCTCCCTTTTCTGGGCTCAAGAGCCTCATCACCTCCTGCAGCAGCTCACTGAAATCGTCGTGGTCAGCAGCATCCTCGTCCTCTTCCTTCCCATCCACCTTGTCTTCGTCTTCATCCATCTTCTCTTCCTCCGCATCCACCTTCCCATTCTGCACATCAGTCTTCTCTCCCTCCTCCTCCACCCGCTCTTTCTGCTTGCCTACATCCTCTTCCTTCTCCTCCACCTTCTCTTTCTCCTCTCCCTCTACCTTTTCCTCCTCTCGGTCCACCAGGCTCTGCATCCCATGATCCTATTTTCCTCCTCCATGGCCAGTTGTGGGCTAGACCCCTGCTGCATGGCTGTCTCCACCCCTTGTTCCTTTTCAGGATTCTCAGAGGGCTCAGCACCACCCAGCTCCATCTGTGGCTCATTTGCATAGCCTGGGTCTGGGCTCTTCAGGAGCTCTGCTTCTTGAGTCAACATGGGAACTCCCGGATCAGCCACAGCGTTCACAGCACCAGCCTCTCTAGGCTCTTCTGAAACTCCGCCGGCTGGGTCCTCTTCCTTGAGGCTGGGATGGAAGGTTCATCTTGCCTGCGTAGCACCCGGGGGACATACAAAGGTTGATCGGGCTTCCGTCCACGATGCCAGCGGCCAGTTGGAGCACCTCGGGGACCAGCAGCTGCTCCCTGATGTGAGGTATACCGAGGACCACGGTACTTGCTGGGATGGGAGGCAGGAGGGCGGCAGGGACCAGAGGGGCCATCTGAACTGGGTACTCTGGAGCAGAAACAGAAGTTTTAGGGCATGTTTGGGTCTACAGCAAAATGGCCTACTGGAGGCATGACACTGTCAAGTCAGCATTAAGCAAAAGTCACAACCAAAAAGACCCTCAGAACAATCTCTTACAAAGGCACTGTGGCAAAGGCAAATGCCATCCCTGACACACCCAAAGGGGCTCCCTCTTGAATACTACAATCAAATCGGCGGGTGCTGAATCTTGGTTACACGATAAACGAGGATAATACTTGCATTTAGGAGATGTTATTAGAATCAGAGTCACAGTGATAAGATATCCATCCTATGAGATGTACATGGCAACAGGGTTGGCCAACACGCTCATCCCCTGTACCAAAGTCTCTCTGGAGAACATGCTCACAAAGAAGAGAGGTACAGATCCGCCCTTACTAGCCCAACTGCTTGTGTGCACTCTCTTTCCTTTGGCCCAACATGAACAGCTGATTTAGCCAAGTCAGCTGCATCCCTGATGAAGCAAAAGGCAACTGTGACTTCACACAGCTCCAAGCTCCTGGCCCTGCGTCCTATCAAGCTCTACCCTCCTAGCTACCCTCCTTGCTAGCCAGCTAGCCCACTCATCACACGCACCCACACAACTGCTGAGAACCCTCCAAAGCAGTAGGACAAACACACCTGATGTCCAGGTGACAGATGACTGTCCTCCTCTTCCAGCCCTCTCCAACAGAGAAGCTGCTCAAGAGATCAAAGGTCTCTGCCGTTCTATGGATCAGGTACCGCAAGCGGCTGGAGACTGGGGGAAAAAGTAGGACCCTGGGCAGGGACCAAATGGAATATTTAGCTGAGACTGGGGTCTACCCCACATTGATTCCCACCCAGGCCGCTCCCAGGTTTATGGTGACTTAACACCAGGATCACTGTGCCCAAGCAGGTCCCTGCCTAATTGCCAAGTAGATCATCACAGGGAGCTAAAGTTCCCATCATCTAGAAGAGAGTGGGTACTTCGGCCTGAGGTGGGATGATGCTACGATACAAAGCAAAGGTGTGGCTTGGACCAGTCTGCAGAGGCTAAAGGCAGGGCCTTTGCGGTTGGACCAGCCAGTTACCTGGGCACAGAACCTGGGGAAGGGGCAAACCTTGCACCTTCCTGGCATTAAAAGCCGCTCCCTCGTCCCCCGTACTTGGATAGCTGCTTCTGGAGCAGGAAACGATCGAGCTCCTCCTGGACCCGGTGGACAAAGTCATTTTCGGCCCGAAGAGAGGAAGACACCGTCCAAGCAGAGAAGGGCCAGGGTGACAGATGGCAGAGCCTGTAGGGGCGGTGGTCAAGGCCGGGATCAGAATATGGGCCCAGAGGCCGCCCCACAGCCCCAAGTGTCTCTGCAGCAAGGACTTTGGAGACTTTCGCAACCCTGGTCACTGTGGAGCGGGATGGGAGGCGCGTGAGTGTGGAGCCGAGTGCGCTCACGTCCAGAGCCAGGTTGGATTCCCTGCTTCCAGCACCGTCTCGTCTCACCGTGTGCTATCCGGGCTTTTCAGTTCTCGGCGCAGCCCGCTGAAACCGCCCCACAACACTCAGCCGTCCTTCCATCCGCGATCCCAGGCGGAAACCCCCAACACCCTCAACACTCACCGCGGCAGCCCGGAAAGTTGCCGCCGCTCTCAGGGTCCCAAGAGCCTGAGTGTCCCCTTCTTCCCAGCGGAATCAGCGCCATCGTGCGGCCGGGAGGAGATATCGCACGTGCCGCAGAGGGGCGTGTTCTTGTCTTGTAAAGAGCTGGGGCAGGGCCACAGCTGCCTCTAATCCAAAAAGCATAGGGCTTCTCCCACAAAGAAACAACTAAGTGATTATTCTCTTGGGAAAACAGAGACCCAAAGGGTGATATGACTTGTCTAGAGTTACACAAGTCAAAAGTGGCTCTGATTCCAAAGTCAGTTATTTCTTTTGTCTTCTGGAACAGTTAAGTTCAGCAGCTACTACATGCTAGATAGTGATAGCATTATATATTTCTAATTTTAGATTCCCTTGACCGGGTACCTAATGAAGGAACAAAGAGGGAGGAGAGGGAGGCTAGAGCTGGGGAGATGGCTCAGGAATTAAGAAGGGAAACTGCTCTCTGGTTTCAGGTCCCAGTGACACCAGCACTTGGGCACAAATTTGGGCACATACAAACAAGTAAATACGCCTTTTTTTATGGGGCTGGGAAATTGGCTGAGCTGTTAAGAACACTTATTGTTCCTGAGACGACCTAAGCTCGGTTCCCAGCACCCACAAGGCAGCTTAGAACCATCAGTAGCACCAATTCCAAGGGATCCAACACCTTTTTCTGAACTCCTCAGGCAAACAAATGGTGCATATACATACAAGCAGACCAAACAATCATACACCTTTGTAAACGTTTCTAAATACTGTATCCAGAATCTGTCCCCTACATCATCTCAATGAGAGACCTACAGAGGTCTCTTGTCACATAGAGACCCAATTTGGGCTATGTGGGCCACTAGGTCCAGTAGCCACTAATATGTTGATTAGAGTTGAGTATCAAAATACAGATCTAGTGTGCTTGCCAAAACAGTGCTTATAGATATGCTATGACTAAGACACAACACCTTTAGAGTATTGATGCGGTGACCAAAAGTCCAGTACAGAAGCAGAAAATGCAATAAGACTAGGTGAATCGGTCAGTGAGAGAAGCTGGTATATTCTAGACTTTTACCCCAAATGAGAGATTGATTGAAAGATTAAGGATTGATTCAAGCTACATGGGGTTGGCCTCAGCTCCTTGACTCCCTGCTGGAGTGAGGGTCAGGAAAAGAGAAGGCAGGAATAAGGTCCAGGACCTTACCACATGACACTGAGGAATTATACATCATGGTAAAAGAGTCAGATCACTACAAAGACACAGAAGTTGTATAACTGAAAGCACCAAACAGAAGGCTCACAAAACATACAGTGGAAGCTCTTATAACAACAACAAAGAAAGAAACAAAGTAACAAAGAAAGAAGGAAAAGAAAACAATACAATTGCACATAGTCCTCAGCTTACAGTGAGGTTATAATAAACCCACTATAAATTTAAAAATAATAAAAATTAAAATACTGTCAATGATTCAGCTCACAGAAGGATCCCTGGAAGCTCAATGATCAGTTGGCCCAAGTAGCAAAGTGCCAGGCCAATGTGAGACTCTGTCTCAAACAAACCATAAAATGGAAGGTGCCTGAAGATGGGCTCTTGAGGTTATTCTCTGACCACATGCTTGCCCTGAATGTGCATACCTACATCTACAAGCACACCCACAGGTGGGAATACACACACTACAAATACAGACCTTTACACCAGAAATCCATAAATTAGTATACCTAAGAAAGTATTAAAAAAGAAAAAAGACCTTTTCTTTAAACAAAAGGAAACATGAATCTACAGATTAAAATGATGTTCCAGAAAATAAGTAAACAAATGGCTGGTGCTGATAATACTAAAAAAATTATTTTTGCTTTAGTATTGGAGAGATGGTTCAGAAGTGCCATACAACACTTGCAGAGGCCCTGAGTTCAGGCTCCAGGACCCACATTATGCTGTGCACAACTACCTGTAATTCCAGTTCCAGGGGATCTCTGGTCTTCCTAGGCACCTGCACCACTCATGTGCACATATATACGTATACATATAATTAAAAATAAAATAACTTTGGAATATATAATATGTAATATAATTATATATTTAAATAAACATATGTAATTTTCATATGTAATATATTTATATTTACATTTGTACTTAATTTATATTTATATTTAATTATATAGAAGACAAGGGAGTGGGGATTCAAGTGCCTTGTACATTTCTGTAGCAATTAATATGCCCAGAACACATGGAATAATGTCGTGTAATGTTAAGGGACAAAAAAGGTTAATGCCGCCAGGCAGTGTTGGCGCACGCACATTTTAATTCGAGCACATGGGAGCAGGCACAGGTGGATTCTGATTTCTGCAGTTCAAGGGCAACCAGGTCTACAGGGTGAGTTCCAGGACAGCCAGGGCTACAACAGAGAAAACCCTGTCTCAAAAACCAAAAAAAAAAAAAAAAAAGAATTGTAATGTGGCCTTCGTTGGCGTGTGTACTTCCTGACTTAGTGCTATGCCTTTAAAATGCTCTCAATCTCTTGCAAGCTGGGCGTGTGGGCGCACGCCTTTAATTCTAGCACTCGGGAGGCAATGCAGGCGGATTTCTGAGTTTCGGAGCCATGGTCTACGGAGTGAGTTCCAAGGACAGGCCAGGTGCTATACAGAGAAACCCTATCTTGAAACCAAAAAAAAAAAAAAAAAAAAATGCTCATTCCTTCAACTCAGGAAGAAAGTGCTTCGTTGTTTTGTGTTGTTTGGAATGAGAGTCTCATTGTCTAATCCTGACTGCCTGGACGCATGATGTAATCAAGCTGGCCTCAAATGCACAGATTGCTGGCCTCAGCTTCCTAAAGACATATACCCACACATCGACACATGCGGAGTTTGTTATTTTTGCTGTTTTATCCATTTTTTGGCTTTTTGGAGACAGGGTTTCTCGTGTACGTCCTGGCTATAACTGAACTCGCCATGTAGACCGGCTGGCCTCGCCTTAAAGGTGTGTGCCACCACACAACATTCTGCAGGAGTTTAAGATTGGTGTCTGACATTGATATAAAAGAATCTCAATCATCAGATCCATAACAGAATCTTAGAGGGTTTATAAAAAGGAGGGAGGGGCTAAAGAGACGGTTCATTTGGTAACGTACTTACTGGATAAACACAAGAACCGAAGCCTGGACTCCCAGAGCCCACATAATAAGGTGACCATGTCTGTAATCCTAGCAGTGGAGGGTGGGGTGAAGACAAGAAGATATTTGGCTCTCACTAGGTGGACAAGCTCCCTGAATCAGTAAGCTAAGTTCAATGATAGACCTTGTCTCAAAAAATAAGGTGGAAGGG
This sequence comes from Mastomys natalensis, assembly GCA_021653895.1. Taxonomy (NCBI): domain Eukaryota; kingdom Metazoa; phylum Chordata; class Mammalia; order Rodentia; family Muridae; genus Mastomys; species Mastomys natalensis. The sequence goes on from JAJTUV010000741.1 coordinate 542,968, forward strand.
CTGGAGAGATGGTTCAAGAGGCAAGAGCATGGGCTACTCTTCCATAGGGTCTGTTCCCAGCACCAACATGTCAGCTCACAAACACCCAGGGATCTGACACCCTCACACACACACATACAAGCATGCAGAATACCAATGAACATAAAATAAAAACAAATAAATCAGAAACAAAACAAACAAAAACCAAGGTGGAATGAGTGAAGAAAAACTTGTTTGAACTTTGTTCTTCACAGGTCTGTACATACACACACACACACACACACACACACACACACACACGGAGAGAGATAGAGAGAAAAAGAGAGAGAATAAAAACAGCAAAATTGAAATTTTTCATGAGATCAAATTTGTATGTGTATGTACCTGTTTATGCAAGGAGGTTTGTGGTATTTATATAGTGTAGTTCTATGTGGTGTGTGTATGTGTGTGTGTGTGTGCGCACGCGTGCATGCACTTGTACCTGTATGTGTATGTAGATGAAACTAAATTATGATTGAGGTTTCAGGAGATGACTTAGTAGGTGAAGGTGCTTGCTGCTGAGTCTGACAGCCAGAGTTTGATCACCGGGACCCACACCACAAAAGGAAAGAACTGACTATCCCAAACTGTCTTTTGAACTCTGCCTGTGGACTGAGGCACGGACATACACACATACACGAACATATTTAAAAGCTATTTTAAAAATCTATATTCATTGCAGAATAGTTTTTTAACCCTTAAATCTGAGGAAATCAGTTATGAAATACTTGTAAGCAAGAGATGGTCCCCAGAAATGGTGGTGGTGACAAAGCAGATATTTATTATTTTCCGTTTGCTATGATCGATCAAGTGCCTCTGTGCACTTAGCAAGGAGAACCTTAGGGAGAAAGGGTTTGTGTTATGGTTTGTATATGCTTGGCCCAAATAGTGGCACTATTGAAAGGTGTGGCCCTTTTGGAGTAGGTGTGGCCTTGTTGAAGAAGGTGTTGTCACTGTGGGTGTGGACTTTAAGACCCTCAGCCTAGCTGCCTGGAAGTCAGTGTTCTGCTAGCAGCCTTCAGATGAAGATGTAGAACTCTCAGTTCCTCCTGCTCCATGCCTGCCTGGATGCTGCCAGGTTCCCACCTTGGGATAATGGACTGAATCTCTGAACCTGTAAACCAGCCCCAATTAAATGTCCTTTATAAGACTTGCCTTGGTCATGGTGTCTGTTCACAGCAGTAAAACCCTAACTAAGAAGTTGGTACCACGGACTGGGGTATTGCTGTGATAGACCTGACCATGCTTTTGTTTGGAAGAATATGGATTTGGGGACTTTGGATTTGGAAAGCACTGGAATGGTTTAAGTGGGGCTTAATGGGCTATCCTAGAAGGAATATGGAAGACATTGTTGTTGTGAGTGATTTGAACTATGTAAACCTTGCCTAAGAGGTTTCAATGGAGAAGAATTTCAGTGGCCTAGAGACTGTTTTGTGGTATTTTGGGGAATGTGGCTACTATTTCCCCTTGTCAGCCTGAGGCTAAGGTGAAGAGACTTAGATTAATTGCTTTGAAAAAAGGAAGTCTCAAAACAGCCTAGTATAAATTCTGTTCTGTGGTTACTAAAGTTCACTCTTATGAGCATTTTAATGAAAAGGAGCAAGCTGAGAAAGGAAAAATACAAAATATATGGTTTGAGTATTAAAGGGGCACCAGAAAGGGAAACGGAGCTGAATCCTGTGTTCAAGGATATTAAATTGAATTAAGGAAGTAGTGACCTTGGGCAAGATCCCATCCAGCTAAATTTACATCCAGGCATGGTAGTATAAACCTTTAATCCCAGGAGGCAAAGACAAGCAGATCTCCGAGTTCAAGGCCAGCCTAGAACAGAGCAAATTCTAGGTGAAGAAAAACTTAAATCCAGGCTTGGTAGACCACACCTTTAATCCCAGTGTTTAGGAGACAGGCATGCCGATCTCTGAGTTCAAAGTCAGTCTGAGAGCAAGTTCCAGGACAGCCAAGCTTAGGCAGTGAAGGAATTGGAAAACAGGAAGCTGGTGATAATGTAATAGAACAAGGGGCCATGTTCCAGCCCCAGCAAGCAGCAGAACTAGGCAGCTTTGGCCATGTGACTCTGGCTTTAGAGTCCAGAATAGAAGGGATTACTGGGACAACTGATGCTGGTTAGCTGGAGCTAAGAAATTAATGGTGATTAGAAAGAGACCAGCATCACTGAGGTGAAATCTTCTGGGAAGTGTTTTCTGAGAGCACAAAGAAGCTGTGTTCCAGAGATAGCCAAGGTTGCACCTAGTGCTGTAGCTATACTTGATGATGTGTAAGAGTCATCCAGGTGGTACTGGTTTTGAAGGCATGAAAGGGTCATGAAGAGCAGCTGAGACTTGGCAGTGTGAGAGAGGCCAAGGAAGACCATTGGTAAAGGGGCAGCCTCTGTTGCAGTTGACAGTCCAAGACTGACGGGGTCATGTAAAGGAGTTGAGGTTGGCACCATGAAGAGAGCCTATGAGAGGCTATTGGTGAAACCTTGTTGCAATAGAAGACCCTGGCATGTTGGAGATATCAGTACCATGGGATAATCACCAAGAATGGCAGCGGCAATGTAGTGGATCAACCTGAGCTTAGAATGCTACAGAGGGCAGAGCTGGAGAAGTGATGCCAGCCCTTTGGAGGAACCCAGAAGATCATGCGTGGATCCTAGACATTCCAACAAGAAGCTGTAACATTGAAGTTGCCTTGGAGACCCCAAGGTGTTTAAGATGCCAGAGCCATGGGCTATCTGCTGAGGAAAGCTGCTAACAGGGAATGGAACCAGGTAAGGAGAAAGAAGTTTGTTGCAGTCAAACTTTAAGAAGGAATGAGAAAGGAGTTGGAGATCTGAAGACCACTTTGACATCAGCCATGGAGATGCAGAGTTTGGAGTTTGCCCAGCTGGTTTCTTGTCTTGCTTTGTGGATTACAGTTAAGTGATTGGATAAATGTCAGAAGAGACTTTGAATTTTGAAATTTTAACATGTTGAGACTGCTATAGATGAGGACTTTTGAAGTTGGACTAAATGTATTTTGCATTATTCTATGTTTAGGAATGGCCCCCATAGACTCATACATTTGAACAAGCTTATGTGGGGTAGGGAGTGGAATGTGATAGTTTGAATATGCTCAGCCCAGGGAGTGACACTATTAGGTGTGGCCTTGTTGAAGAAGGTGTATCACTGTAGGCGTGGGCTTTAAGACTCATCCTAACTGCCTGGAAGTCAGTATTCTGCTAGCAGACTTCAGATTAAGATGTAGAACTCTCAGCTCCTCCTGCATCATGCCCGCCTGGACACTGCCATGTTCCTGCCTTGATAATGGACTGTAAGCCAGCTCCATTAAATGTTATCCTTATAAGAGTTGCCTTGGTCATGGTGTCTGTTCACAGCAGTAAAACCCTAAGACAGTTTGTTTTGGCTTATACTTTAAAGATGTACCTCCATCATGGCAGGGAAAGCAGGGCAGTATAAGCCTGGGAAGCCAGTCACTGTAGGCGAGCAGACAGAAAACAGGAAGTGGGACTGGATTATAAAACCACAAGGCCCACCCCTAATGTCTCATTTCCTCCCAGAAGACTCTATGTCCTATAGGTTACACAGTCTGTCAAACTAATACTGTCAGTTGGGCGACCAGTATACAAATATGAACCTATTCAAAACACAACAGCAGGAATTGGGAAGGCTGTAGAGAAAGGGTAAAAGTGGGAAAGCTGGAGGGGCCAGAGCCAACACCAAATTCACCATTCCCTGTTCTACCTGTCTGCCTTCTGTAGGTATCATCAAATACGCAGATGGTTTGTTGTTGTTATCGTCCCTCAGTTCCTAGGAGACCACAGCCCCAGCCTAGCCTGAGTTCTAGACCTTCTTAAAGGACCAGAGTAAACACCGTGTGTTATTTATTACTTGTCTGTAATCCCAACATTTAGGAGGACAAGGCAGTGGGATCTTCAATTTGAGGTCAGTCATGGACTGTGTGAACTCATAAACAGATCTATTTTCCTGGCACTCTGTACCGCTGTCTAATTCAGCTCCTTTATTCTTGACACAATGTTAGCAGGGTGGTGTCAAACAGCTGAAAGCGGGTACTGCTTTGAAGAAGACCTGAGTTCAGTTACCAGCACCCATGTCAGGCAGCTCACAACTCCCTTTAACTCTAGCTTCAAGAGATCAAGTGTCTCTGGCCTCAGTGGGCACCTGCATGCGTGTGTACATACTCACTCACACACAATTTATATATTGTGTGGTGTGTGTGTGTTGTGTATATGTATGTATGAGAAGCTAAAGCACAAAGACTAATTGGCCAGTGTCACACACAGCCAATATCAACCTCTTTGCCCTCTTGTCTTGTTCTAGTTTCACCCCACTGGGGGAAAGGTGAGGCCTGAGGTTCCTCTCCAAGTAGGACATGTCCCTGCAATGGGACAACTTCTGGCTGAAGTTGTCTCTCTACCACAGCCCAGGAAGGAGACAAAAGCCCGGCAGGCCTTGCTAAGTCACAGACTATGGGATTGAGAACTAAGTTCATTGGATACTGGAAGTGGTCTCTGTGGCACAGGGAGGGTAGACACCACAGCCCAGGAGCAGGGCAGAGGAGGAAATGAGGAGCGGTTCTTAATGAACCAGTGAAACTAAATCATGTTTTGGTGCTCCGTGGCAGGTGCCACATGAGGACTCTCAGTAGCTCAGACAGCAAGAGACAAAGCGATGCAAAACCAGGTAAGGGCTCACCAAACCTAGGCCCTTCCAGAAGTCATCTGACACTCCCATCAGCTCTCCACCCCCTCTCTGCATCTCTTGGCAATCAGTGGCAGCCTTCCAGATCCACTCTGGGGCTATAGGTTCTCCTGAGGCTGCTTTTCATCTTAAATAGTACAGAACAGTTCCTGGGGCTTCTTAGATAATGCTCCTTACACCTTTTTCTGGGTGGTTCACATGCTTGCTCCACTGGAGCTAGACTCAGTGTGGCAGACCTGCCTGCTGACTGCCCTCAGCCTCAAAGCCTCCTTCCTCCACAGGCACAGAAGACAGCATACAGAGCAGGCAGAGAAATCACTGATGCTAAGCTACAGGGTGGAGCTATCACAGGAGCAGGGTCACTCTCAGGTTGGAGTAAAGAACCTGGGAGACAACAGTATAGCCAATAGCATAGTCCAGGGCTGAGGGAGAGCTCACTCAGCAGGATTCCCTGTGGCCTAGGCTGCTCCTGCTACTCCACAGTTTTCCAGAGGCCCTGGATAGAAGTGTGGATACATGGACTTGAGGAAACAAGAAGGAACAAGACACTGATACAATGACACAACCTGCTGCGTGCAGTGCTACACAGCTGCTATCTCAGCACTGAAGTGGAAGCCAGGGGATCAGGAATTCAAGGCCAGTTTCAGCTACATGAGACCCTAGCTAAGATAAACAAACAAATGAAAAGAAAAAACTGACACCAGCTAAAGCATAGACAACAAAACTTGGTGTTTTTCTCTTTTAATTATTTACCAGATTAAAAAAGAAAAATAGTGATTGTTTTTCTTCACCCCCAGTATTTCCATTTGCCAAAGCTGAGTGGGAGAGACTCGGTGAACAGTGATTCGTGCTCCTGGCCTGAGGCAAAGTTCTCCCCTCAAGCAGGAGGGGCAGTGGAAAGAGGTCCAGGCAATCACCGTCCCTGGGCAGCAGACTGGCAGTGTGGCTGTCATGTTTCTTCTCCACGCTGCCACCAGAGCATACTTCTGCCTGTCCTGCAGGTCACAGACGCAGATGTGCCTGCAGGAGGCAGGTGCAGGGCAGATCAGACCCGAGGCGGCACACAGCAGATGCAGCAGGCCAGAGCCACCTCCTCCTATTGCACATCCTGGGACATCCAGGCCCCTGCCCTGAGTGCTGGATCCACGGTAAGACACTTTCCAGATCCTAACAGGGAGCCTGCCAGTTGCGTGTCAGGCTCAGGAAACAGGTAATGTGATGCCGCGTGCTTGCTCCAGAAAACACATCATCTATTATGGGGCCAAAGCAAGAGCCCAGCTTCTTCCACACCCTGGGGCCTGGTGTTTACTTATATTTCTCCTGCTCAAGTTCAAAAGACGGATTAACCCTTTCCCCCTCCCCATCAGCAGATGTGCTTCTGCCTAAGATGGAAGTGGTGTGGCCCCCCATCACATAAGCCACCCCCAAAACTGCCATGACCCTGAACTATTCAGAGCCACGAATACCCAGAGACTGTGATGAATCATGTAGAGAAACGTCTTGTGGATAGTGTTTCTCCAGACACTCAGCTGTTGGGTCTCTCTGAATGAAACTTGTTTGACTCCCATTCCCGATTTAGCACAGGATAGGGGAGCAGTTTAAAGACCTCGGGTGGAAGAGAGGGCTGGCTTAGATGGGCAAAACTGCAAAACTTTCACCTTCACTGGCTGGAATGAAGCTGGTGGGTGAAGACAAACCTAACGGAGCCAATGGCAAGAACTGCAGGCTATGAAGACGACGGGTCAAACACAGAACTGTATAAATTGTGGCACTATAAAGACGAGAAGGTAGGTCCATGACATCACTGGGAGCACACCTCCATAGCATGGCTTCCAGAAGCTGTATCTGTCCTGGCATGAGCGGCAGCATCCAGATACATCTAAGTAGTTCTTCCCTCCTCTTCCAACAATTCAGTGTTTCTCATTAAATAACTATGTACACACGCAAGGCTGCCTCTCTGATACATGAGGGTCCTTCACTTGAGTTCCTGCAATGGCTTTAGAGAGTTGGCTCCAATTGCCTTTTTGGAGATTTACTGCTTGGGACCAAACCTGCAAGAAGAAATGATAATGTTCAACAGGAAGTCCTACGACCAAAGCATCCCAAAGCCTGAACGTCTGCCTCTCCATGTACATAACCACCTCTCCCTTGCAGGGTTTTAGGATGCAGGCAATCTGAGTTCCTGGGATAGAACCTGTAGTTCTATGCCTGGCTCCTCTGCCAGCCAGTCACATGATAGGATTTGGGAAACAGCTCCGTACCTCCTTCTGATAAGGACAGTTTCTCAAGTTCAGCTTCAAGTTCAGCATCCACGATCCTAGGCTTAGGCACACTGTTGGTATAAAGCGTCTCATGGGGGTTTTCGACCACGTCCAAAGGTTCTTTGGTGGTGTCCTGAAGGAGGATATCCAACTCCTTCTCCAGTTCCTCATTGTCAAAATCTGGGAGAGAGATGGCGCGTTAACCCCAGGAAAGAGATGAACCTATGCGCCTAGGACAGCTTGGCTTTCACAGCCCGGCAGCAGCTCTGCAGGTCAGCAGTCACTTGTGTCATGAGACAAAGGCAGATATTCTCTCTACAGGCAGAGATGGGCTGTAAGACGGCTATGGCCCACTGACCCCAGGAACCTGGCCCTGCCTTCCCTTTGCCCTGAGAGAGGACTGCTAGTCAGAAGCTTTGTCAGTATGGAGATGGCCTACAGAGGATCATCAGAACAGCTGATAGGGAGAGAACACTAATTCCCTCCAACTACCCATGCAGGTGAGCCCCGGAGAGGGGCCAAATTCATGATCAGACCTGTTCTGGCCTGGGAACTGAGAGGTCTCTCAGAAAGGAGGGAAGAAGAGTCTCCCTGTCAACTCACCTAAACCATTGGTTACCCCGCCAGCTAGAGTCTGAGAAACTTCATCCTGCGTGTCACATAGCTGTAAGACACAAACACAAAGCTCTGAAGGGAATGGTGGCTCTGGGCAGCTCAAAGCCTTTGGGGGAAATATCAGGATTACAGAGATCTGATAGTCAAGGAGTGGTTCCTTTTAGGTACAGAGCTGAGTAAAGTTTGGAAAAGAGGCTTGAAGTAAGTCAACCAGGTTCTCTATGACTCTTTTCTCATGGACCCTCCCAGGCCCCTGTACCTCCTGGATCTGATCCACAAGGCTCTCCGCCTTCTCCACTGTGACATCCTTCATGGAGAGTTTCAAGGCTCCCACACCAGCTTGGTAGGCATTAAAGACCTAAAGAGAAGACCAAATTATCTGTGCAAAATTTGTCAAAATAAAACCTTGCTTCATCTCCAAAGCTGGCTTCAGGCATTGGCCACCCAAGGTCAATTCACCTTACACCCACAGAAGTTAAACTTCTCAACAAGAACCCAGCCACATGCTGGAAGAACCCAGGACTCCCTGAAACAGCAAGCCACAAGGGAGGGAGATGCAGTGTGGGAGACTGGGACCAGAGGGCACGGAGGGGCGTGGCTACCATCTGGTCTGTCTGTGAGGCATAGATGCGATCCAGGATGCCTTGAACAGTGTCCAGCTTGGCATGCAGGGCCTCAATGCGTTTCTTCTGTCCTCTGCTTGGCCTTGAGAGACCTCAGTGCCTGGCGGGTATGGAAATAGATGGGGTGGGACACGGTAGGCCACAGAGTAGAAGCAGGGCAGCCCAATTCAAACCATAACCACAAGACCATTCCAGGCCTTCTCTCTATAAAGTAAGCTGTGGTGCCTGAGCCACCTGTAGATGTTGCTGCCTGAACCCCAATCAGGTTGTTCTCTGAACCGCTGGGCCCCCGTCCCTGACAGTTGGGGGTGCCACTCCAAGGCTGCAGAAGAGAACCTACCAGCTGCTTCTTTCCTGCTCGGCATGCCCGGCGGGCTTCTTCTTTGCACCTGTGGAATGAAGAACAGAAGAAGAGATCTGGGCTGTGGCAGGGTCTCAATGGATGCTTAAGAGCACTTAATGAATGGGCTTCAGATCTGAAGGTCAACAATCCTCCAAACCCTCAGCCACAGTGATAGCCAACTACCTACTGGCAGTCTCTAGAAGCAAGCAGGCCTCAATAGAGGCTTCAGCATCTATATGTGGCAAGGCAAAGTCACCAATCCTGAAGGTGAGAGAACTACACACACACATCTTTTTACTAAAGACATGGGATTGATCCCTATACACTGAAAACCTTGGCCACAGCGCTGAGTCTGACAACACTCCTGTGCTTCTTTGAGAGATGGAGTGAAGAATTCTAATTCAGCATGCTTGTCTACCACACAGGGAAGTGTCTGTTGCTCCTACCAAGTTCCCTGTAGAAGAGCCCAAAGGAAAATGCAAGAGATCCTTAAACAGGCCCTACGATGGCACAGAGCCACCTTACTATCGCCTCACAGTAGAACATGAATAAGATGTTAACAGCTGTAATCGCCAGTCAATTTTCTCCTTTACTTTCTGCTTTCCGAGTTTCTCTGTATGGAATACCTAGTAATTGTATAACTAATTAGTTATACTTAATTTTATATATATATACACACACACACTTAATTAGTCCTAATTAATTGTATAACTAATATAACTAAATGTATAACTTTTATTTTTTTGTAATGCTGAGGGCAAATCCATGGCTTCGGGCATTCTAGATAAGCATTGTGCAAATACAGATATACTCCTAGAGGGCAATGGGGAGTTGGTTTTGGTTTGGTTTTTTTTTTTTTGAAAAGATCCACTCACACAGCAGCTCCAGAGTCAGCCGGGTAGGGAAGGAGATTACCTCTCAGACTCTTGGGATAAAGACTCGACCTTTCGAGAGAGGAGCTGCTCACTCTGCATCAGCTGGTAGACCCCAACATCCACGTCGTTGACAGAGACACCTTGGCATGTGGTCCCCTGGCAAACTTCACAATCTGGGGGACAGGGACAAATTACTGCTGTCCCTATCACACAAGCTGAGAAATCCACAACCAGGCCTTGGCATATGAGTGCAGACCAAGTCACCGTGAGTCCATGAAAAACACGCACACGCATGCACTCACAGACAGGCATGCTTCGATACCTTCTCTCCATTCTGCTCCAAGACAGTGACTCTCTTCTCCTTCTGCAGCTGCAGCAGCACGAGGTAGAAAGTCCTCTCATCCGGGCAGGAGTTGGCGCACAGAGCACTCAGCTCTGACAGAGCCACCACAGGGTGGGAGGAGAGGGGCGAGTTCTGGTACAGCCGATACACTTCCTCGGCCTTTTCCTGCAGGGAAGGCGGAGATTCAAAGCTCTGGTTACCACTACCGGAAGCATAACCTTGGACCCTGAGCTTCAGAGCCATGAGCCTACGACGATGAGACCTGCAGAGTACTGATCCATCCAAAGTGGCCAAGGAAGATGGCTCAGCTGGTAAAGTGCCTGCTGGCAACAAGACTTGAGTTTGAATGCCCAGAACTCAGGTAAAAGCCAAGCATTGCCACAGCACATATCTGTAACCCAGCACTGGTGTGGCCAAGACAGGCAGTTATCTAGAGCTCACTGGCTAGCAAGCCTTGCCAAACAGTGAGCTCCAGATTCAGTGAAAGACTGCCTCAAAAACTAAGGTGGGCCAGTGAGATGACTGAGCAGGTGAGGGCACCTGCCCCACTCCTGATAACTGGGACTCACATGGTGGAGAGGGAGAACTGACTCACACAGATTGTCCTCTGACCCTACAGGCAAACCATAGTGTACACACAATACACACACACACACACACACACACACACACACACAAACACACACGTGCACACCCACAAAATAAATAAATGTAAAAAAACATACAGGTGGAGAACAACTGAAGATATCCAGTGTTAATCTCTGGCCTCCACACACATGCATACACATATGCACACATACATGAATATGTGTACTACACACACAGAAAAAGATCTGTATACTTAAATTTTGGGAGAGAGCAGTGGCTGCATGAACTAAGATGCACGAAATGGCAGTAGCTCCACTCGTGCTTGTCCACCCAGGGCTGCACATGGCTGTGTCTGCCAAGCCTGTGGCTCCTTACAGGAGGAATAAGACAGGGCAGAGTGGGACCTGCCATGATCTCAAGCCAAAGCTCACTTCCGGCTTAGCCCATGACCCTGCACCTGCCAGTCTCCCAGATCTTCAACTTCTTGAACACAAACTGAAAAGATGATGCTAAATCCCCTTTCTATCCCAGTGTCTCTATTTATGAGAAACTGCAGATGTGCACGTTATTATGGCCGTATAAATAGTTGAGAGGAAAAACATGTGATAGGAGGAATAGACAGGCTGCACTAGTGAGAAGACCAAGACACAGAACTGCCAAAGAACAGCGCCACTCTCCCTTCAACATGGGAATTCAGAGGGTTCTAAAACAGAAATCAAAGCCCATGGATCACAATTCTGAAGGGTGAGCCACTCCTAAGTGAAAGTAGCAGAGGAGGTGTGCAAGAACAGCAGGCCCTGGCACAGAAGTGTGAGCTCACATGGAGTGTGTGTGTGTGTGTGTTTCCCAGAGTGGGAAGGCAGGGAGAAGACAAGCATGTAGATACTATATAAAATGAGCATCACACTTCCCCATTCTTTATTCTGTAGAGGACAGGCAGTCATCAAGAAGCTACGCCTAGACTGTCAGAGAGCAAACAGTTGACAAAGGATGGGATGAAGAGTTAGGATTAGAGGCAGGGAGGCCATTTAGCAAGAAGAGGCATCACTATCTCTCTGAAGACGATAACATTTAGGAAAACAGAGAGATGGAATAGATCCCAGCAAAACTTAGAGGACAAAAGTAGCCATCCATAGTGTGTGAACAAGGACTGAGGTGACAGGGGGCCTGTCTACAGCTGGGGTGACTCGTATATAAGACTGCAGAGACACCTGTCTCAAACACCAGCATTCCACTTTGGACAAGTTGGTTTGGGACATCTAAACAAACACAATCAGTGTGCAAGCCTAAAGGTCAAAGAAGAGTGTAGGAGCTTAAGGAGAGCCCTCAAGTCCCCAGCACACAGAAGGCATCAAGACCACAAGTGTGAGTGAGAGAACACAAGGAGATTCACGGGATAGTGACAAGCTCAAAGAAGACCAATGTCCAAACAGTAAGCTGACCCACAGAGACCCATAGGACAGCCTGGGGGAACCAAAGAGAACACACAGTTTACTGTGAACAAAACCAGGGAAAGGAAGCAAGTGGCCAACCACGTTCAAGACAGCACACAAGAGTCTAGCAAGACAGAGCCTACAGTTCCCTTTAGTCCAACTACCCCTCCCAGAAGGTCCCACCACTCTTTAGCCATTTAGCGACAATGGCTAAAAGCAGTGTAACAGCCACACACAAGACTCAGTACACAGCATCATTAAAAGGGATGGAGAAAACTGACTGGCTGGTTAGGGAAGACAGGGCTTTCCCTCACCACACATATACAAATATTCAAGAACTGAAATTTAAATTAAAAAATAATAGGCACAAAGTAATAGGAACAGAAAAGAAGCTAGAAATATAGTACCCTGGTAAAACACTTGCTTAGCATATACAAGGCCCTATGTTCAATCCTCAGTACCAAAGACAGAGAGAGAGGAGTATTTAGTTATACTTGTGCAAAAAATACATTTGTAAGCAGGACCAGCAATTAGTACTCCAAAGGAAAAGCCGGGAGCTCTTACAGCAGAAACCTGACTTCTGTGAATGACATCATAAGGGCTTGAGAGGCGGCTAAAAAGCACCCGTTGGCAAGCATGCCCACCAGGTTTCAGTCTCCAGGACCATGGTTGGCAGGGAAGTGACTACTGCAAGTTGTCCTCTGACTTCCATGTTCGTCCTGTAATGAGCAGATTCATGGGCATGCTCACTGAAGATGCTACAGAAAGGCTTTACATGTGCCCAAAGTTGGTCCCCAGGTTGTAGCAGGCAGGCAGTTCTGGCTTTTAGTTAACAACTGAAAGATCATCTTTAGGACATGACTACTGCAGTGGCATGTTTAAAGAGGAGGAGCTGCCCTTAGGACTTAGGAAAGCTGTAAAAGGAAGGATGCAGGAGTGCTCCTCTGTGCTGTGAAGACAGCAGGATCCCCTGGAAGCTAGTTTGTACGAAGCACAGCAGCAGAAATAAGAGAAACCACCTCAAAACAAGGTGAAAGCAGAGACCTGCCTCCTGAGATGTTGGCCTCTTGACTGTCACGTGTGCTGTGCTGTGTGTATCTGCACTCACACACACAAAAACACAAATACAAAATCTTTATTAAAAAAAGACAACTAGAGCCGGGCAATGGTGGCGCACTCCTTTAATCCCAGCACTTGGGAGGCAGAGACAGGCGGATTTCTGAGTTCGAGGCCAGCCTGGTCTACAGAGTGAGTTCCAGGACAGCCAGGGCTACACAGAGAAACCCTGTCTCGAAAAACCAAAAAAAAAAAAAAAAAAAGACAACTAGAAAGGCCATTGACCCAAAAAGTATTAACATACTTTTGAAATGAGGTAACAGAGTTCATTGGAAAAAAAATCCAAGAAATCACTGAGCATTTAGGTCTCACAACATGTGAATCTAAAGGCGAAACCAGATGCGCAGCTGGCGGGGCTTTCAGACAGCTGGCTGCGCTGTGGGTGGACTGAAGGAAAGGACAGTGGGAGATGCCCGCAGTGCTACAGGAAAAGGCAGTTTGGACGCAAGGGGATGCTGCTTTCTGCTTTGGTGCACCGTAGCTTGCCGATGCTAAGGCCTGCTGACAAAGACTGAAAATACTGCATAGAAATTAGAATACTGAAAAGCCCCACAATGGCCTTATCAAGAAAGCAGATAATGAAGAACTCTGGATCTGTGGTGCTATGCTTGGAGATTTTGTGAACAAAACAGAAAGAGAAATCATGGATCCAATGATGATATAGAAAGACACTTCACTGAATGTAGCTGGGAAGACTGTTAACAGCAAAGCTTTTAAAAAAAAAAAAAAAAAAAAGAGGAGGACCCTTGAGCAGGGACAAGGAATGTCATAGGAGGTAGAATGGGTGGTGACATGGGAGGGGGTACATTCTAAATTCTAGAATCATAGTTCACCTTTTTTTTGTTCAGACAGAGTTTCTCTGTGTAGTCCTGGCTGTCCTGGAACTCTCCCTGTAAACCAGGCTGGCTTAAAACTTAGAGAACCTCTGTGTCTCTGCCTCCTGAGTGCTGGGACTGTGTGAGCCACCACCAAGAAGCAGAATTCATCATGTTTAATGAATCGGGACAAGAAGCTCAAAGTAAGGATCTTCAGCCATGACCTCAGAGAAGTCAGCTGAAGATAATGATTGAGGAAAGGCTGGCAGATGCCCAAGGAAGTCACAACCACCAGATGAAGTCAAGGGAACCTGTGGAGAGGAAGAATTAGCTATGTATAAAGGTTGTTACAACTCCATGGCAACCTTTATAGAACAAAACTTGGTGTAACCTTTTTTTTAAAGGGCTCTTAGGATAACAGAAAGTTTGGTTAACATGCACAAAGTCCTAGGTTAAATCCTCAGTACTGGGGGGTGGAGGTGGGGGATCATCTGGGCCAATGACATGACTCAACAGGTCAAGGCTGGAGAGCCAAGCCAGAAGAGCTGAATTCAGTCTCTGGGATCCACACCATGGAAGGAGAGAACTAACCCTGCAAGAAGTCAGCTGACCTCTATTTGCATTAGAACTACCCCTACAGCCGGGCGGTGGTGGCACACGCCTTTAATCCCAGCACTTGGGAGGCAGAGGCAGGGGGATTTCTGAGTTTGAGGCCAGCCTGGTCTACAGAGTGAGTTCCAGGACAGCCAGGCTACACAGAGAAACCCTGTCTCGAAAAACCAAAAAAAAAAAAAAAAAAGAACTACCCCTACAAGAAGTCCTTGAACCTCCAAGTGCATTAACAGTCCCCACCCCACCCCCACCAATAAATAAAGTAAACACAATAAAAATTTAAAGTAACAATGGAGATCTGGACGTACCTGTATGCACATGTAGAAACGGGAAAGAGCCACACCCAAAAGTAGGGAAGGGACAACAGAAATTTCTTTGTATCTTTTTTGTTTTAAACAGCAAAACCATAGGCAATTTTGTTTTTCTTCTTTCTGGTTGATTTCTTGGTCTAGCCTTATGAAAATCAGTGTTCCTGATATGCTCCTCTCTATCAACACCCATTTCTTCTTTACCCAACAAGAGAAAACAGGACTCAGCAACATATTTGAACTCAGGTGTCACCAAACAGAAGGAGGCAGCACAGAATCACAACCCTGCCTATTGAGCTCCAGGCCTGCTTCTCTATGACACAGGATTGGACTGACTACATTGCTTTAGAAAGTGACTACGGGCAGGGTGGTGGTGGCGCACACCTTTAATCCCAGCACTTGGGAGGCAAAGGCAGGCGGATTTCTGAGTTCGAGGCCAGCCTGGTCTACAGAGTGAGTTCCAGGACAGCCAGGGCTACACAGAGAAACCCTGTCTGGAAAAACCAAAAAAAAGAAAGAAAGTGACTATGGTTCCCAGCAGCTACATTAATTCCACCCAACTGCTGTGTGGAACAGGAGAGCTGTTTCATGGGTGCTCGAGGCTCTGAGATCACATTTGTCCTGCAGTGAGCACATGGCCTGGGCTAGGAGGAAAAGGTAGCAAGTGAAGAAGCGGATTGAGCAACAAAGAAAGAAGGGATGGTGCCCGGTGGCCTTATCCAGGCAGGAGAGAGGGGTCACTGATAAGCAAGCTACTGGGAAGTTGAAGAGAAAAGAGTAATCACAGGAAACCAGAGCTTTGTAGCAAGAAGGGCAGAGCGAGAGCTCAGCAGCAGAGCGCTTGCCCAGTGCACACAAGGCCCTGGGTGCAATCCTAAGTACAATAAAAAATACTTTAATGCCCCTAACCATCCAGAAGTGACCAGCTGTCTGTTACTGACAATTCCTGACAAAGCTCACCCTGGAAACATAAAAATAACCCAACGAGTACATAACCCTACAGAGTTCAGAGCGAAAGACCTCATGAAGACTCAGTCATTAGCCCCATTACTTGGCAAAGAGACAGTATTTTCCTAAAAGCGTTGTGATGACCCTGTCACACCCATGCCACCCTGTCCCCCTCTGCACACCCACCTTCAGCAGCTCCACAGCCACCAGCACCTCCTCCGCTGGAACTCTGTTGTCCCCCAGCATGTTAGAAAGAGTCCACTTGAGGGCTTCAGCAGGAAGACTCCAACCCCCCAGGAGATCCAGCTGCTGTCCACACTGGCCATGAAGTCTGATTCTCGCTGAAGCTCGCCTCGACTACAGAGAGAGGGAAAGGCATGTAGGGATGTGTAATGTGACAGCCTGTCCTGGTCCCTACTTAGCCCTTTACCCCCAGAGGCAGTGTCACCTGCACTCTGGTGCTCAGCCTCCTAACCACAATAGATGGTATCATCGGCATGTTAACTAACGAGGCGACTGAGGATCTAAGAAGGCAAAGAAGGCCAGATGGCACCCAATTTGTCTGGCCTCAAAAAATGCAAGTGTCCCACTAAGACAACAGAGGCACAAAAGGCTTCACTGGGCCTATGTGGAGGTTTTCTTCTACCAACAGGCCTGGGAACGATCAAATGAAAAACCCTGTGCATTATGCAGACCCAAGGAAGAAGGCCAAAAGCTACACAGATGGGGGTTTTATGCTATCTCTAAGCTAGGCTGGAAGTGAGATGTATTTCCTGGTGGTAGTAACAACAGCAGCCAAGTCTACTAAATGCCTGCCGTGGACAATTACTGTTAAGGGCTGTATAAAGATCCTCAGGTTTTCACAATCGACCTATATAATGTCACTGAGATTTGATAATTGGTCAAACTAAGGCTTAGAGGTGGCACCTGTATCCTATCCAAGCTACAGTTTAGAAAAAAGCCGGGATCTGGGTATAACTGTGTGGTTCTTGAGCAAAGCTGTAGATGTGTGGATATCAAATCTGGACAGGTACCAGGATGTTTCAAGGATCAGGAGCCAGAGGAGGTCACGGTGTTAAAGGTCTCTGGATCTGAACATGCTCCATGACTGGCCTATATCAGGAGGCCCATTTTGGTTTTGTCCCTTGCTGACTTGACTGTTTTCCACCTCAGGCATCAGGTAAAACGTTTTCCACAGCACACTTTCTTAGAGGAGAATTTCAGAAAGGTTTCTTAGGTCAAGGTCAGGCAATGAAAGGTATTGGGAACAAAAGTAAAGAAGGGTGACCATTTAATGAGAAAGCATTACTCTAAAACAAACTCAAGACCCTTGGCTTTCTCTTTATTCATAGAAAGAGACATGGTGCTAGGCTGGGCTGCGCATAATACGTACAGTGTGAAATACAAATGATTTTGAATTCAAAGGAGGGATCCAGTTCTGGGCTTACTCTACCTGTGTAACCTGGAATAGGTTACTTGATCTGTAATTCTGTTTATTTTGAATGAGGATAACTGTATTATCTTGCCCTAGATTATTAAAAAGGCCAGAGAATGGAGGTTGACAGTATCTGAAACCATGAACTATCAGTCATCTATTAGATATGTCACCTCTTCAAGCACAACCTGAACATTGTACCCGTCATACACACTTATCACCTAAGGCCCTTTCAGAGGTCCCCAGCTACACAGTTAAACTCTCCTCTCTGTTCCAAATAATCTTAGTCCTGGTCATACAAGGAAAGGCTACTTGTAACAGAGTTCTCTTGTCAAGATGTCTATAATCCCACGAGTACTCTCTCCTTAGCTGTTCTTTCTTAGTTCAAAGTACCCATCTCAGAGATCTGCTGAAGACGTAATTTAAATCTGAAGGTCCTGTTGAAATAACTACATAACAGGATTCCAGTTCAAGTGTCCCGCTGACACCTCTGCAAGGATGGGTCTCTGAACCATTCTGACTATCCCAGTTACTCCAACCACCCCCAGCCCCTCTTTCTCTCTGAGTTCAGACATCCATCCGCGGAGCAGCCTCTTCTTCGTCCTCCTCCTCCACCCACTGAACAAACCCTGGGCGCTGAGACTGGGCTGTCAAAGGGCAGGTCTGATGTCAGCCCTGGGGAGCCGCCCCCCGCCTGGCCCGCTCGGCCTCGGTTCTCACCGCAGCAGGTCCTGCAGCACCGTAGCCAGCCCCAGCGGGACACTGCCCTTGCGCTGGAAGGCCTCCTGCAAGTCCCGCAGTCGCAGGCGCACCACCCCTTGGCGGCGGCTGTGGCTCAGCACCAACGGAGCCCAGAAGCCCATCTTGCTGTCCCAGTCGGTGCTGTTCACCTCGCGACTCCTCTTAAAGGCGGAGAACAGAAAAGACATGCGCTCCTCATCCTCCTCCCACTCGGGCGGCAGGAGGCCCGCCGGGTCTCCCCCGGTCGGGGCCTGGGCCTCCCGCTCCGGGGACCACATCGGAACCCCAGCCCCGCCAAGGAACCGAACACAAGCCTGGCCCGGGTCCCCTTCCGCCCCAGGTCCCTCTCGGCTTCCGTCGTTCCTTCACGCCCTCCTCCTCAGCCATCACGTCACCGCCGCCGCCAGTGCGATAAAAGTCCCGAAGGTCTTCAGGGCGCAGGCGTAGCGCTTCATTCATTTGGCCACCGGAGGAGAGGAGGCGTTCTCGCCTGAGAGAAGCAGAACGCAGGCGCCGGACCTTCTTTCCGTGGCCTTTGTGCGACGGGGAGGGTTTTGCGCGTGCGCCGCAACCATAGAGTTTGGCGAAGCACACTAGAGAGGCTATCAAATTGCACCTTCCCTGGTGGTCTGGGCTTAAGGTTAGCCAGATTGGAGCTACGGGAGCTGCAGGTGGATCTCAAACCTTGGACCTGGTTTAGCGCTCCTAGCCCAGAGACTTTTAAATAAAACAAACGTACAAGATAACTGCCTTTCACTAGACTATCAGCCGATTAACAAAAATGGTCCGAAAAGCTC
Organism: Mastomys natalensis; assembly: GCA_021653895.1. Classification (NCBI taxonomy): domain Eukaryota; kingdom Metazoa; phylum Chordata; class Mammalia; order Rodentia; family Muridae; genus Mastomys; species Mastomys natalensis. Next base: position 561,560 of record JAJTUV010000741.1, read on the forward strand.
TGTAACATTGGACCCATAGGGCTACAGACAGGCTTCTTATCACTTTCTTCCTGCTTTTCTGCTCTGGGGTGCCTTTTTTCTCCTGAAAATTCATATTCTGCCAGGTCCTTTTAAAAGCCAGTATCATTCCAACTCTCATCTGAAGCTCCAGCTGCCCTGGCTGCCAATTTAGCATTTGTCTCCGACCCTTCTGCTTTCTCGAAGGAGGGGCCAGACAGCGGTGCAAGTGTCTTGTAATGACAGCGCTACTGCAGAAAATACTTTATGGACTGAAAGGTACTTAAACCTTACTCTTTAACTACTTTTCAGTCTTGAATAGTCTCACAAAATCTGTTCAGTGTTGAGAATAAATTGTGGTGGTGGTAGTGTTATAGCCGGACCGTTCTCACTCAAAAAGAGACTGGGACAAGCTCTTTATGAATTTGAAGTTTACACAGACCCGGCCGAGGGCACGCACTCTTGTAACTACAAGTCTAGAGAAATGGCCCCGACCGTCAATGACGGGTTTATAAAGGGCAAAACCACAGGTTCCATACTTCCATTAACGCGGTCGCTGTTGGCAAGTATGACAGGACTTTTAATATAAACTTTTAACAAAAATGAGACACTGGTATAGTACCATGTCTTCTCTGTTTGACCGGGGAGCAGAATACCGTGTATTTAAGTATGTTTTGCTTCCTTATGTGCAAGTGCACTGCGTACGCGCAGTGCCCACAGAGGCCAGAAGAGAGAGTCGGATCCCGGAATTGTAGAACTGTAGTTTTAGTTGCGCTCTGCCCTAGAATTGATGGTAACTACAGATCCAGCCTGGAAATATATTGATTTTAAAAAGACACATCAAGCAAGCAAACAAACAATCTAAAGGGTGAAAGAAACTGTTGGTTTAAAAGTTAAAAAGTAAAGCGAAAGTTAGTTTTGGCTTAGGGAAAAGTAATTTCTGTTAAATAGTCACCTTTATAAACTGATTATTTCCTAAAGGGTTGTCTGAAGGAAATGTGCTGAGTTTCAGAGTAGTTAAAAAAGTGTTAAGGTAAATTTTCATGAGCACTGAGTTTTAATGAATTTTAATAAGCATTTTGAAGGGGGAAAGGGGGTGTTTAGTTATATGATGTGAGTACCAATTGATATCTATGTGCTATATTTCTGAAAGTGTGTTCAAAATATCTCACTTAATGATCTTTTTCAAATACTTTCGCTATAGTTCTCATAGTTTGTAAGGTAAGTTTTCCCATTTTACCTGTTTTTACAGAAGAGGAAGCTGAATCAGGTGGAGAGGAGAGGAGAGCCAGAGAGGAGAGAGGGAGAGAGGAGAGAAGTGGAGAGGAGAGAGGAGGAACACAGAGAGGGAAGGAAAAGTGGGGGAAGAGAGGGAGGGAGAAAGCTGAGCTACAAATATTAAGTCTAGTGAAACAAATCTGTACCATGTTACCTGTCGGGCCCAGTAAATCAGCTGTGTCCCAAAAGAAACTAAGTTTTCTCAATCCAGCTAAGGGGTGAACTAATTACAGGAGAGAAAACTGCTGTATCTGGGGGTGCTTGCATCTGAAAATTCCACTTCATTTGACCCTTCCAGGTAGTAAGGTTGGCTTTCACCTTCTGGAGGCTGAAGATATAACTGGGAACAGAATCTGTGAAGCCAGGGACTATGGGTACAAGTCTCTAAAACTGACCTTTACGACATGAGTCTGCCACAGGTGTTCGAGGAATGATAGGAATCTTTATTCTGAGACTGAAGAACACAGTTTCACTCTGCTGTGGAGGGGATATTTATTTGCTGATGTTATAGACATAGATATATCCGATCCCACAAACATCCTGAGGCTTCACACATTTTCACTCTGCTTTAAGGATGCCCCAGGTCATTGCTCCCACTTGTCAGGAGTCCTCTTCATTTCCATAGGAATATGCAAGCCCTCCAGTTTTGTCCACTTATTTCTAATACTAGTACCTAAGCCTGGGATTCACAAGCCTTTAGGGTTACACAAATGAAAAAGTGAGAAATAAAACATTCACTGTCTGTGGGATTTATAGAGACCCCAGACTTCTTACCATCCTTCGAGTGTGCCAGCATAGAATTCTGGAAGCTTTCCTATTCTTGTTTTGTTCTATCATCTCCTGTTCTTCTTGTTCTGTGTTTCTCTTTCCATAACCCTGAATACCTTTTTACTGTGTATTAAGTGCTACATCACTCTCTAAATCTCTGATAATGTGTGTCTCTCTTGCTAGCTTATATGCCTTTGCTAACATGGACTGTGATCTTAATCATATTTGTTTCTAGCAGAGTGCTAGGCACATCCTAGGGACCATTTGTGGAATGGATAGATGGATGAATTTAATTAAACATTTGACTTTAAAAATCTATGAAAAAAAAAAAAGAAAAAATCTATGAAAGCCTATAATTTATAGCATAAGAATATTTACTTAGGAATAATATTTATATTAGGTACAATACAATTGTATTTTTATCTACATGAATGTATTATTTGTTTCTTAGCCATTTGAGCTCAAATGCCTCTAAATTAAATTGTCTTAATGTTTGACAGTTAGAAACGGCTTGGAAGAAATTGTCTTGCTTCTTTTTTTTTTTTTTTTTTTTTTTTGGTTTTTCGAGACAGGGTTTTTCTGTGTAGCCCTGGCTGTCCTGGAACTCACTCTGTAGACCAGGCTGGCCTTGAACTCAGAAATCCACCTGCCTCTGCCTCTCAAGTGCTGGGATTAAAGGCGTGCGCCACCACCGCCCGGCTAGTCTTGCTTCTTTTTCACTGTGTCCAAACCATTATCACTGTCTATCCACTTGTGACCATGACTTTCTAGAACAGCACAGAAGCCATTTGGGAAGCTGGCTGTCCAGTTTACCCACTTAAAATCTCGGCATGGGGCTAGGAAGGTGACCTGGTGGACAAAAGCATTTACCAAAAAGCAGAAGGACTTGAGTTCAAATTCCCACATAAAGCCAGGTAGGTATCTCAAACAAGGTTGTCCTCTGGCCTCCACACTTACACTGTGGCATGCTGTGCCCAAGTAGACAAGCACACACACACACACACACCACACACACACACACAGCGCGCACACACACACACACGCACACTCACTCACAATTTAAAATAATTTTTTTGATTTATCATTGATAAGTGTAACAACAAAAGATCACTATCTTCCTTCTTCCTCATCTCCTTCAAGTCATTCTTTAGTGTAAGGGACTTAGAAGCCATCACTTCATCTTAATAAATTAAAAACTAAACAACAGTGCTAGAGAGTCAGCTCGGTGGTTAAAAGTACTTGTTGCTCCTGTAGAGGACCTAGGATCAGGCCCCAGCACCCACATGGTGGCTCCATAATTCAAGTTCCATGGGCTCTCTTCTAACCTTCAAAGGTACCAGTCATGCATGTATTGCATATACATACATGCAGGCAAAACATGCACACTCAGACACAAAGGAAATCTAAAAAGGAATAAGCCAAAACAAGTTTTGTAGGAAATAAGGAAAAACAGCTCAGTTGGTAAAGTGGGTGCTATGTATGCATGATAATGTGAGTTTGAGTCCCAGAACCCATATAAAAAACCCAGGTGCAGAAGCACAGACTTACAATTTTACCACCACAGAGGCAGAAACATGTAAATCCCCAGGGCTAACTGGTAATTAGGTGTCTTAGTCAGGGTTTTACTGCTGTGAACAGATATCATGACCAAGGCAACTCTTATAAGGACAGCACTTAATTGAGGCTGGCTTACAGGTTCAGAGGTTCAGTCCATTATCATCAAGGCAGGAACATGGTAGCATTCAGGCAGGCATGGTACAGGCAGAGCTGAGAGTTCTACATCTTCATCTGAAGGCTGCTAGCAAAATATTCACTTCCAGGCAGCTAGGATGAGGGTCTGAAAGCCCACACCCACAGTGACATACCTACTCCAACAAGGCCACACCTATTCCAACAGGGCCACACTTTCTAATAGTGCCACTTCCTGGCCCACGAATATACAAACCATCATATTGGCAACTTGGTAAGCTCTGAACTGATGAGAGACCCTGTCTCAAAAACAAAAACCAAGGTGGATTGCTCCTGAGAAACACCACCACAATACACATGAACACATATGGAATATCCACACAACAATATACACACATGTACCCACATGAACACTAACCCACAAGCACACATACAAAACACCTGCCAATAACAACAACAACAACAAAACCATTCACAACTCTCCATGGGCAGTTTTAGGAAGGAAGCTAAACACTTGTGATGGCTATAGGCTCTGGATCCATTCTGCTTTTATTCCTAATGTCCTCTGGGTGGTTTCTATACACAGAGATCGACACAGAGGTGAGGAAGAATGGAAGAGCCAGAGGATGGGGAGGAGCGCTGTGAAATGCTGTCTTCGGGACATGTCGATCGCACTCGTGAACTCGCTGCAGCTGTGGCTCCCTGCACAATTCAAGTCAGCATTCCAACAGGTAGCACCGATTGGACTCAGTGGGTTATTAGCCAGAAATAGAGAGAGCATTAAGCAGAAAGGAGAAGGGGAACGGAGTTAGGGTGCACACGATCAAGATGCATTGCTTCCATGTGAGAATTGTCAAACAGAATAAAAGATATTCTATTTTCTTAAAAAGAAAGAGAAATGATTATTTGGAATCATTGTTGGTATATAAGGAATTATTGGTTCTTTTTTATAAACATTGAATCCTGAGATTTTGTTATTATCCATTATTGGTACCAGTTTTGTATTGACGATGACAAGTCTTGGAATTTTCTTTGTATGTATGTATGTGTGTGTGTACATGTCCATATGTGCACATGTAAAGGCGTGAATACATGTATGGATGCATGTGTATAAGGCCAGAGGTTGAATGACTTCTTCAACAGCTCTCCACCTCAGTTTTTTCCACTTTTCCAGTGAATTTTTATTTGGAGTTTCATCATGATTATCAGGGTCCCTGGGTAGGAACCATCATATTTTCAGGTATATTACTCAGGGTTCTCTAGGGTAATAGAACTTATAGAATGAATACATATATGGTATTTATTAGAATGACTTACAGGCTGTGTTCCAGCTAATCCAACAATGGGTGGTTATGAACAGAAAGTCTAAGAATCCAGTAGTTTCTCAGTCCATGAGGCTGGATGTCTCCCATGGTCTTCAGTGTGTGCTGGACTCCTGCGCAAACAGGCCCCAGTGCCAGTGAAAGACGGACTTGCTAGCAAGGCAAGAACAAGCAGACAAAGAGCATAAGCCTCCTGTTCCCATGTCCTTATATAGGCTTTCAGCAAAAGGCATGGCCCAGCTTAGATCTGGATTAAAGATCTGAACTAAAGGTGTGTCTTGCTACCTCAAAGATCTGAATTAGAGGTAGATCTTCCCCCTTCAAATTGAGCAGAAATCCCTCAAGGTATGCCCTCCAGTTTCATTAATTCCAGATGTAGTCAAGTCGACAATCAAAAATAACCACCACAATTCCACCCCTTGTCAGCTTAACATACACTCTTAACTGCTTATGTCATGTTTTATTTCCAAATGAAAATAATAACCAGGACATAAAAATTACTAAACATAATTATCCCATGTATAATTGAAAAAGCATTATAAGCCAGGCAGTGGTTGGTGCATGCCTTTAATCCCGGCACTTGGGAGGCAGAGGCAGGTGGATTTCTGAGTTCGAGGCCAGCCTGGTCTACAGAGTGAATTCCAGGACAGCCAGGGCTATAAAGAGAAACCCTGTCTCGAAAAACAAAACAAAACAAAACAAAACAAAAACAAACAAAAAAAAAAAGAAAGAAAGAAACAAAGAAAAGAAAAAAAGAAAGAGCATTATATATTTAACCAGGCCATAACTGCACCTACCATGATGTTAACTAGCCCTTGTACTACCACAAACACATTATAAATTTACAAGAGGTGGCAATGTCCCTTAAGGGACATTCTTTTAGTATCTCAAACTTAGATATGATAACCATTGATATTCTCTTAATTGATGTTACACCACATGATAAGGAAATTGAGGAAAGAAAATACAAATATTTGTATAAATAGAGTTTTAACAATTATTGCAGAAGCAATTGTAGAGAAAATATCTTATGTCTGTATGGATGTGGCACCTGTCAATAATAAATATGATGGCCTATGGCAAGAAATAGGAGAAGGAACATCCAGAAGGAGAAAGAATTCTGGGATAGAGCCAGGCAGGAGATTCACCCAGGAAGATGTGAGGAGGCAGACACATGGTATCTGAGCATCGGTAACCAGCTGCATGGCAGAATGTAGGTTAATTGGGTTACCTAAGTTATGATCTAGTCAGAGAAGAGCCTAGCTATATGACCAAGGTATTTGTAAATATATTTTGAGTCTGAGTCTTATTTTTGGAAGCATGGAGCTAGGAGGAAGAACCAGAACTAACTTCTACAAAAATTCATGTCAGTTATAATCCTCTTTTTTGCAACTAGTCACATGGCCTGAGCTGGTGTTTATAATCACCTTCTATTACCCATTCTGTATCTCCTCCATCTCAAGCAAGCACCTCAACAGGGTGTTGGCTCTTTTCCTGGAGAAGTGACTCATACCTTCATTCCTGATGAGAATGTCTGTACCCTTTGTCACCTGCCTGGATTAGGCTGCTGTAGTTTCTCATTGACTTTAATTACAGAACTTGTTAGCACCAAGTGACCTCCTTAAAGTCTGCACTCTAGACATAAACTATCTTACCTCCATTGTGGAGCAGCAATCCAATTTCCCCTTGGTAATCTGGAACTATCATTCCTCCTAGCACTGTTATTCCTTTCTTAGCCTGTTGACTTAAAGGCAACAGAAGCCTAAAGTGGCTAGGGGGAAATCTGAGCTTCTAGTTCAATGGAATGTTTGTTGTGGCTTCTGGCAGACCTTCTGGTTCTCAGGCTCTTGTGCACCCAGGCACTGCTGTGAAAGCTGAAAACAAAGTGGGGCCCACGGGCTGGATTGGCCCACAGCCGAAGGGGAGAGGGGAGAGAAGCTCCGGCTGCGCCCCATGGGAATAAGACTTCTTGGCTTGCCACCGCAGTTTGACTTGGCTTGGTGGTCGCCATGGCTGGGAACACAGAGAGGTCTTCTGTGGGAGATTAGATGGCGGCTCTGTAGGCAAAGGCCTTCTCCATTGTTCCCCATGCAGATCCTGATGAAAAGAAACAGTCCATGGTTTTCAGACATTTATTGTCATGGCAGAAAGTAGATGAGAAACCATACCTCCTTTTCTCAGGGTGGGTCTGAGGTTAATACCTTTTGCAGGGAGGAGTGTCTGGGAAGGAATGCTTAATTGGCTAAACCCTTCTGGCCTTTAGGTACCTCATTAATTTGGAGATCTGTCTTGAGGCTATGTGACTTGTGGTCACACTTTCTACCTGTGGAGGGACTAGTAAGGGCATTGCCTTACATGACTGAAAGACAGAAATCTATGGAGGGCTGCAGCCTCGTGTCAGGATCCTGGAGTCTGGGAGCATGGCCAAACTCCTACTGTCCCTTGCAGGGACCCTGCAGGGTCACCGGGATTTCAAACCTAGCTTAACCAGAAATCAAGCTGCCTTTTGTGGTCCCACAGAATACTATAACAGTGAATAAAGCATTCTGTAAGTCCATGGACAGTAGTCTTGGCAGAAGCATTACATGCAGGAATGCAAAATCCATCACCAGAAAAAGTATCACTCCAGTAAGGACAAAGTATTGTCCTTTCTATGGAGGAAGTGGCCCAACCTGCCACCAGGTTGCTGGCTGGTCACCCCAGGGAATAGTGCCATATCTGGGGCTCAGTGTTAGTCTCTGCTGTTGGCAGATCTGGACTCAGCAGCAGCTATAGCCAGGTGAGCCTTGGTGAGTGTATGTCTGCTTTGTAGAGCCCATGCATAACCTCCATCTTTGCCACCATGGTCACTTTGTTCATGGGCCCATTGGGCAATGACAGGAATGGATGGGGGAAAGGCTGTCTACAGAATGTACACCATCCTATCTACTTGATGATTGAATTTTTGGATGAACATTTGCATGGGACATAAGTATCTTTACATCCTTTGCCCATTTGGAGAAATCTATCCACATACTTTTCCGCCAGATGTCTTTTGCACCAGTTTTCCAATCATGGTTTTTCCAAGTCCCTGACTATCCAGCCAATCCATTGGCTACCACCCATGAATCAGTGAACATCTGGCCATTTCTCCTTTAGTACAAAATGCATGGCCATGTGTACTGCCCAAAGTTCTGCCCACTGTGAAATTTTCCCTTCCTCAGTGTCTTTCAGGGTTGTCCCAGAAAGGAGTTGTAATGCTGCAGCTGTCCACTTCTAGGTGTACCTGTATAGTACATAGAACCATCAGTAAGCCATCTCTAGTCTTCTCTTCCTCAGTCAGCCAATCACATGGCACATCCATAAGGCTATAGGTGCATGCTTGGCAGCAGATAGCATTATAACACGAGTAGAAACCATGGACATTTGGGGAACTTTTTTTTATAACTTGCTTGTGCCTTCAGGACCTTCTCAAGCCTAATCACATATATACCACTTCCATTTAATAATGAATTGCTACTGTGAACATCCTAGTTTATGATTTGGTGAGTCATATAATGCCCAGCTCATGATGGGCAGCTCACATTGCATGGTAATTTAGTGGCCCATTTTCAAACATTCAGTGTCCACTAAGGCCCAATAGCAGGCCAAGAGCTGTCTTTTTAAAAGGGAGAATAATTGTTTGCAGATGATGGTAGAGCCTTGCTCCAAAATCCCAAAGATCTCTTTTGTGATTCACCTATAGGGGCCTGCCAGAGGCTCCAAATAGCATCTCTATCTGCCAATGATATACTAACATTGTACTTCTTTTTTGGTAGTGGGAGGGACCAGATGCAATAACTTAACCTTCACCTTGGAAAGAATATCTCTGTATTCCTCAGCACATACTACTGGACTCTTAAGAATTTTAATGAGATAGATGGCTCTTAAATTTTGGTTGGATTTATTTCCTCTGATGCATATATGTGTTACCAAAAGATCCAAAGTCGTTTCTACCTACTGCTCTCTTGGTCCAGTCAGTACAATATCATCAATATAATGCACCAATGTGATATTTTGTGAAGAGACAGATAATCAAGATCCCTTCTAAGTTGTGACTCAGGACTGGAAAGTTAATATATTTTGAGGCAAAACTGTAAAGGTATACTGCTGGCATTGCCAACTGAAAGCAAATTGTTCTAGTGGTCTTATAAGTAAATGTAGAAAAAAGGGCATTAGTTAGATCAATAGCTGCATACCATGTACCAGGAGATGTGTTAATTTGCTCAAGTAAGTTCACCACATCCAATATTTCATCTGCAATCAGAGTCCATATCTTTGTTTGACTCTTTCATAGTCAACTGTCATTCTCCATGATCCATCTGTCTTCTGCACTAGCCAGATAGAAGGGCTAAAGAGAGATATGGTGGGAACCCCTACCCCTGCATCTTTCTAGTCCTTGATGGTAGTACTAATTTCTGGAGTTCCTCCAGGGATGCAGTACTGTTTTAGGGTTACTATTTTCCCTGGCAGAGGCAACTCTAAAGGCTTCCATTTATCCTAACAATATCAACCCTCACCCACATGTGAGGGGACCAATGTGAGAATTCTGCCAACTTTTAAGTCTATCTATCTCAGTTAAACATCCTGGAACTAACTTGTGGAAATAACCACAGAATGAGTTCAAGAACCCACTGGACCTAGTGTGAGTCAGACTTCAGCCAAACCTCTATTAATCACCTGACCTCCATAAGCCCCTAGTTTAGCTAGAGTGCCACAAAATTTCTTGGAATCTCCCAGAATCAGTCTGAATTAAAAACTGTTAGCCAAAAGATCCCAGAAATTCTGATTGTTTGCTTTCCCCCAGTGTACATTTACTCTTTAGCCAGTATCAAAGATCCCTATGAGTCATGCCACCATAAAATTCACTATGGGGTTCACATGCAAATGATGGAGGCCTGCCTTGTGAAATTTCAGAGAGATTAAAGACTCTTATTAGGGATATTGCTATTTTGATTGTAAAGATTCTGTAGTTTTGGTTAGCTAGGACTGAAGAATCAGCAGTGATTAACAAGATACCAGAACTTCTAACTCGAAACCTTTGCATCACTGGGACGATTGATGCTGGCTAGCTGGAGCTAAGAAATTAGCAGTGATTAAGAAGAGACCAGCATCACTAAGGTGAAATGTTCTGGGAAGAGTTTCTTGAGATCACAGAGAAGCTGTGTAACAGAGGCATCCACAGTTGTACCTTGTGTTGTCGACCAGACTTGGAAATGTATAAGAGTCACCCAGGTGGTACTGGTTTTGAAACATGAAGGGGTAGCAGCGGATGCTTGGCACTGGGTGAGGCCAGGAGAGGCCATTAGTGAAAGTGCAGCTTCAGTGGCAGTTGAAGGCCCAGGACTAAAGCGGTCATGCAGAGAAGTTGAAGCTTAGCACCATGAAAAGATCTATGAGAGGCTATTTGTGAAAGTGCAGTCTAGTTGCAATAGAAGACAGCAGTGCTTTGGGGATGCCAGTACCATGGAATGACCACCAAGAACAGCAGCAGCAGTGGAGTACAGGCAGCATCCAGGCAGGCATGGTGCAGGAGGAACTGAGAGTTCTACATCTTCATCTGAAGACTGCTAGCAGAATACTGGCTTCCAGGCTAGGGTATTAAAGCCCACACCCACAGTGATACACCTACTCCAACAAGGCTACACCTAATAGTGCTACTCCCTGACCCAAGCATATGCAAACCATCACACCATCCCAAGTTACAAGATTCCTTTTTTTTTACACCCATTAATGTCCCTACTTTAACTGCTGACACCCTCCAGGCCTGGGACTCAAATTTTCCCTGTAATTCAGCCAACATTATAATAAGGGCTTTAGTTTGACTTTCTGCAGCTTGGGCTCTGCAGCTGCTGGAGAGCAGATTCTCTTCCAGAGCACACTTAGAAACTCTAGACAGTTTATGCGTATTTGGAGCCGGTCAGTTTTCTCACTGAGCTTATTGTTCATCTTATTCTGAGATGCTAGAAGTTGGTTAATTTTATCATGGACTTCATTCCTATCCTTTATCAATTTATCCAGAGACACTATAGCAACTGACCAGCATCATTATTTTCCTTATTTTTCCACAAACTGTCAAAAGTTTTATAAACAGAATCAACAAATCTGCTGCCACCCACAATTGGTGAATCAGGGTAAACAAATGCACTTATCCCATTAAGTTTGTAAAAACTGTTATACCATGGGCTTTCAGTACTTTCCAAGCTTCAGAAGAGTCTTCAGTAACTGCAGGCATTGACAAATTGGAAAGCCTATTTCAGATACTTAAAAGGCCCATTCTTCCTTACACTTGTCTTACTGTAGAACTACTTCTGGTACCAAAAACTGTATTAGTCTAGGGTAACAGAATGTAGAGAATGAATATGTCTGTCTGTCTGTCTGTCTATCATATATTAGAATGACTTACAGGCTGTAGTCTAGCTAATCCAACAATGGCTGTCTATGAATAGAAAGTCTAAGAATCCAGTAGTTTCTCAGTCCATGAGGCTGGATGTCTCCCATGGTCTTCAGTGTGTGCTGGAATCCTGAGCAAACAGGCCCCAGTGCCAGTGAAAGACGGACTTGCTAGCAAGGCAAGAACAAGCAGACAAAGAGCATAAGCCTCCTTTTCCCATGTCCTTATATAGGCTTTCAGCAAAAGGCATGGCCCAGCTTAGATCTGGATTAAAGATCTGAACTAAAGGTGTGTCTTGCTACCTCAAAGATCTGAATTAGAGGTAGATCTTCCCCCTTCAAATTGAGCAGAAATTCCTCACAGGTGTGTCCTTTATTTTGGGGTCTTAGTTAATTCCAGATGTAGTTAAGTCAACAACTAAGTCTAGCCATCCCCCTCTACTCTCTGGGGAGAAGGACAGAAGGCAGAGGAGAGGTGGAACAGAGGCAGGTCAGATCTTTTCAGGAATGTGCCTTCCACTCTGAGGTCATCTCAGGCTGAGACCCAGGATATGGAGCGTGTACACATGCAGGTACCACTCACATACAGACTATGCTACCTTTTGTGCTTTGCAATCATTGCCTTCTCACAGTGGTGAAAGTCCAAGTAATTCTGCCAACAGTTCCTGGTCTCATTCTTGTTTAGGAAGCAGCTGTCAAAAAGAGCAGTCTTGTAGTTCTTAATTGTAGTCCCGATGTCTTCAGCCATGGTGTTGACTCCTAAAGACCCTTAGTAGAGGTGCTGACTTCTCCATCTTACTTTTTTGAGACAACCTCTTCCATTGAAACCAGAGCTCACCAAGTCTGCTGAACTGGCCAGGCAGCAAGCCCCAGGGACCCTGCAGTCTCTGCCTCTGAGCACTGAGACTGTAGGCATGGATCACCTCTGGTAGTTATTTTTTAACTTTAATTTGAGACAAGGTTTACCTCTGTAGCTCAGGGTGGCCTCAAACTCACAGAGATTCATCTGCCTCTGTCTCCTAAATGCTGAGATTAAAGTTGTGTTCGCCTATTCCCAGGTCATCGCTGGCTTTTTAAAGGATTGAAGCTAGAGTCTTACAGTTGCTCAGCAAACACTCTACCAACTGAGCCATGTCCCCAACATTCTTTCCCGCCATCTGCTGACAATAATTTTGTTTCTTTTTTCCTAGTCTATATCTTATATCTTTCCATTTCCTTTCCTTTTGGGCCTTTGATATCAGTATCATTGATAGGCCTGGTCTAAGTGGACACTATTGCATGGTTCCTGAGTTTAGTGGGAATGAATCTAGGTTTTCACCATAGTCTTATGTTAGTTAAAGATTTTTTCCCTTTTCATTGTTGCACCTTCTCCATTGACCCAGCTGCTATTTAGAAATGTGCCATTTAATCTCCAAGTATGTGTGAGGTTTCCTTCTTTTTTGTACAGTTATACTTAAATACAGTGTGATCTTAGCATATACATTTTATAATGTTTATTCTTTAAATTTTGTTAGTGTACATGTTATGACACAAAAAGTCTTTCGGGCTGGTGAGATGGCTCAGCGGTTAAGAGCACTGACTGCCCTTCCTAGAGGTCATGAGTTCAAATCCCAGCAAGCACATGGTGGCTCACAACCATCCACAATGAAATCTACTGCCCTCTTATAGGGTATTTGAAGACAGCTACAGTGTACTTACATGTAATAAATAAATAAAAACCTTTAAAAAACAAAACAAAACCTGTTTTTCTTTTTAAAAAAAAAAGTTGTCTTTCTTGGTGAGTGTTCATTGTGTACTTGACAAAAATCCATATCCTGTTTTGAAGTCTTCTAGATATGTCAGTTAGGTCCAGCTGACTCTCTTGATCTGGCTGTAGAGGTCTTACTTTCTTCCAGCTGGGCTTGTTCATTCTGAAGAGATGGGTGTTGGAGTCTCCATCAATACCCCAGCACTGGATTCATCTGTTCTCCTTTGCAGTCCTCTCAGGTTCTGCTCCAAACAGTTTATTACTCTTTTATTTGGTGTACTGTACATACATTAGAAATTGTGACATCTTTGAAAATTGGCATTTCTATTGTCCTCTTTATCCTCAATGCTCCTCTCTATCCTCAATAGTTTTGTCTAATATAAAATCTTCCTTGTATGAAATTAATGCTGCTATTTCAGTTTTCTAGAATAGCTTTGGTAGAAATGTCATATCAGGACATTAAGTACTGGTGCTGATGTGGTGTGTAGCCATTCTCTCTTAATCTCTAAACTGGGTTTTGTTTGTTTGTCTGTCTGTTCATTTGAGACATCGTATAGTAGAATTTTGTTTTTTAATTCACTCTGATAATCTCTGTCTAGTAAAAGGTATATTTAGAGAGTTTATGTGTAAAATGGTTGTTGATATTATCAGATTCAAGTCTTTGTTGTTATATTCTACTTATTTCATTTAGCTTTTATTGCTTTTGACTTCTCTCCTTTTCTGGCATTTATGGTTTTAATTAACATTTTATGTCAAACTGTTTGTTTTTCGAGACAGGGTTTCTCTATGTAGCTCTCGCTATCCTGGAACTCACTCTGTACACCAGGCTGCCCTTGAATTCAGAGATCTGCTTGCCTTTACCCGCTGAGTGCTGAAACTAAAGGTGTGTGCCACTACCACTGCCCAGCTTGTAAAACTATTTTTAAAGATGTATTTATTTCTGGAACTGGAGTTACAGACATTTGTGACCCATCATGTAGGTGCTGGGAATTGAACCCAGGTCCTCTGGAAGAGCAGCAAGTACTTTTAACATCTGAGCCATCTCTCTAGCCCCTCTTCCTCTTTTTTTTACTTTTTAAGTAATTGGCTTTGAGTTTATAATATTTATTTCTGCTAATCCTAGTTGTCTTTTAAATAATACTGTCTCTTCATGATAATAGAAGTAATTTAATTCAGTAGGTGGATTTCTTGATATGAAAGTAGATTGGAGATGGGATATAAGCAAAAATAAAGAATATAAAATAACAAAACTGTCAGTCTGTAAGAGTAACCTGACCCTCAAAAGTACTTATGTATCTAATAACAAGCTTCATCATCTTGAATCAGAAACGGACAGAAGTAGAGAGGGAATAGACACAGCCGTGGTTCGAGACTGCCATGACTTACAAGTGATTGTAAAAGTAACTAGTCAAGGAAAGAGGATGATAAAACCATAGCTGATCTAAAATAAAACAAAACAACTAACCTCCCCACACAGTAAATGTTTCTAGAACACTCTGTCCATATAGAGTATTTGTTCATGAAGGTAGATCCAAATTCTGTGCACTGAAAACTTAGTAAATTGAAAAGAATTGAAATTGTGTTCTCTAGTTGCAATGGAATTGAGTTAGAAATAGAAATAATAAATGTATAGAAAAGACAACGCACTCCTGTCGGGGAAACAGGTAGGCCGACTATAGATACTCACCTCTTCCTCTGCTTCTCCAGATCCAATCCCCCAGTCTCATGGCCAGCTCTGTAGCAAAACATTTACTGCAGCCTCCCTTCCCCCACTGCACCCATCTCCAGAGGATCACTTCCCCTCCAAACTTTGCCCCCTCCCCCCACTGCTTTATTCCAGCCTCCAACTGCAAGTAGGCGCTCCCTAGTAACTAACATACAGGGCACTATGGCCAGACAAGCAAGTAGGCTAACTGTAGATCTTCACCTTTCTCTCTGCTCCCCCAAATCCAATCCCCAATTCTCATCCCCAGCCCCACAGCAGACCTTTAGCTGCGACCTCTCCTCACTCTTTACTGCCTTTTCCAGTGGACTAACACAGCAGTTTCTGGGGGAACACCCTGCCTTCCTCCCTCTTGGGGGCCCCTTCAGCCCCATCCTCAACACCATCCCCATTCCTAAGTATCAACTCCCAATACCCAGGAACACATTTTACTGGAACCCCCAGTGGCCACACCTATCAGGACCCCAGAATAATTTCCTACCAAGTAATAACAGCCAGCACACTCTCCTAAGAACCAGAGGAGAAACAGAAACTAAGGAGCAAAGTACCCACTTAACAAAGACAAGGACAGATATCAGCACCTAGAATCAATAATCTTCACAATTCCACATGCCTAGACACTACGTAAGAACACAACCAACAACAGCAAGAACAGTATGTGTCCACTAGAGACCTGTAACGCTACCACAGCAGCCCTGAGTGTTCCAACATAGCTGAAGCACAAGGAAAAAGACCTGAAATGGCCTTTATGAATATGATAGAGGTCCTTAGACAGGAAGTGAATAAATACCTTAAAGAAATCTGTGAAAACACAAACAGTGGAAGAAAGAAATGAAAAACAAACAAACAAAACCAGCTTAATACCTGAAAGTGCAAATTGAAAAAAATCAAGAAAACCCAAACTGAGAGAACTCTGGAAATGAAAAACCTTAGGACCTTGAACAGGAAGCACAGAGGAAGCTTCACCATCAGAATACAAGAGATGGAAGAGAGTCTGAGGCACTGAAGAACCAATAGAAGAAATGGATACACCAGTCAAAGAAAATGTGAAATACAAAAAAATCCTAATATAAAATCTGGGACACTATGAAAATACCAAATCTAAGAATAATATAGGACAGAGAAGAATCTCAGATCAAAGGTGCAAAAAATATTTTCTAGAAATCATAGAAGAAAATTTTCCTAACTTAAAGGAGATTTCTCTAAAGTTACAGGAAACATACAGAACACCAAACAGACTGGACAGGAAAAGAAAGTCCCCTCGGCATATAGTAACCAAAACACAAAACATACAAAACAAAGAAAGAATATTAAGAGCTGCAAGGTAGGGTTGGTGAGATGGCTCAGGGTTAAGAGCATGTCTGCTCTTCCAGAGGTCCTGAGTTCAATTCCCAGCAACCACATGGTGGCTCACAACCATCTGTAATGAGATCTGATGCCCTCTTCTGGTGTGTCTGAAGACAGTGACAGTGTATAAAATAAATAAATCTTAAAAAAAAAAAAAAAAAAAAAAAAAGAGCTGCAAGGTTGCAAGGTCAAAAGACAAAGCAGAACCATTAAAATTACACCTGATTTCTCAATGGAGGCCTAAAAGTCAGAAGAGCCTGGACAAATGTGCTGCAGACTCTATGAGACCACTGATGCCAGCCCAGCATAACTTTACTATACTCTACCCAGCAAAACTTCAAATCACTATATATGGAGAAAATAAGATATTCCCTGATAAAACCAAATTTAAGCAATATCTGTCTATATAAATCCAGCTCTACAAAAGATGCTAGAAGGAAAACTTCAAACTAAAGTGGTTAATACCCAAGAAAGCACAGGGAATTAAATAATCTCAGACCAGCAAAATCAAAACAGGGAAGCCCACAACAACAAAAAAATAACAAGAATCAACAATTACTGCTCATTGATATCTTTCAACATAATCATATCAATTCCCCAAAGAGACAGAACAGAATGGAATCGAAAACAGATTCATCCTGAAGCTACTTCCAAGAAACACATCTCATTTCAAGAATAGATATCGCCTCAGGTTAACAACAAGTTGGAAAAAGATTTTCCAAGCAAATGGACTTAAGAAGCAAGCTGGTGTAGTCATTTTAATATCTGACAAAATAGACTTCAAACCAAAACTAGTTAGAAGAGATAGAGGACACTACATATTCATCAAATAAAGATCTACCAAGAGGACATTGCCATTTTTAACATTTATGCATCAAACACAAGGACACTCAATTTGTAAAGGAAACACCACTGCAGCTTAAATCACATAACGTCCTCACTCAGTGATAGTGGGAGACTTCAGTATGCAACTTTGGCAAATAGACAGGTCATTCAGACAAAACCTAAATAGAGAAATGCTAGACCTAACTACATCATAAACCAAATGGACCTAATAGATATTTCCAGTACATTTCACTAAATGCAAAGGAATATACCTTCTTATTAGCACATCATAGAACGTTCCCTAAAACTGACCACTTACTTGAATACAAATCCAAATCTCAACAGACAAGAAAACTGAAATAACACCCTGCATCCTATCTAAACACCACATATTAAAACTGGTTATCAGCAACAAGAGAAGATTTACAAACTCTTGGAAACTGTACAGCTCTCTTCTGAATGAAACATGGGTCAAAGACAGAAATTAAAGACTTTCTAGAATTGAATGAAAATGAATACACAACATACCCAGACTTATAGGACACAATGAAGGCTGTTCTAAGAGGCAAATTCCCAGCACTCAGATCTCATACTAGTAACTTAACAGCACATCTGAAAGCTCTAGAACAAAAACAAGAAATCATATCCAAAAGGAGTAAATAGCAAGACATTAACAAATTTGGGGTTGGCAAGATGGCTCACAAGTTAAGAGCATGACTGCTCTTCCAGAGATCCTGAGTTCAATTCCCAGCACCCACATGGTGGCTCACAACCATCTAAGGGAATCCGATGCTCTCTTCTAGCATGTGGGTGAACATGCAGCAGAACACTCATATGTTAAATAAAGAAATAAAATTTAAAAAGAAGAAATTAAGGAATTCAGATCTGAAATCAATAAGATAGAAACAACAACAAAGCAATACAAAGAATCAATGAAACAGAGTTGTTTCTTTGAGAGAATGAATAAGAAAGACAAGCCTGTATCCAAGTTAACTAAAAGACTGAGGGAGGATCAAATTTAACAAAGTGAGAAATAAGAGGCGACATAACAAGAGACACCAAAGAAATTCAGAGACTCACAAGGACATATTTAACAACCTGCACTCCAACAAATTGGAAAATCTAAAAGAAATGGATAGTTTTCTCAACATATGCAACTTAATAAGGTTACATCAATATTAGATAAGCAATTTAAACAGACCTGTGAGCTCTGGTGAAATAGAAGTAGCCATTAAAACAAACAAATCATAATCCAACCAGGATTCGATGGGATTTTGAAAGGGACAAGAATTTCACTACCCCAAAACCAGATTTAATGAAGAGAATTTAAATTCAAATTACATCCTCAAATTAGTTCACAAAATAGAAACAGAAGGAACATTGCTCAATTCATTTTTTACCCTGATGCACAAACCACATAAAGACCCAACAAAGAAAGAGAATTACACAGAAATTTCCTTCAGGAACAGAGATGCAAAAATACTCAAATACTTTGAAACTAAGTCCAAGAATGAATAAAAAGATCATCCACCATGATCAAGTAGGCTTCATCCCAGAGATGCAGGATGGTTCAATATATATAAAGCAATAAATGTAATTTACCATATAAAAAGCCAAAAGACAAAAACCATATGATTGTTTCATTACATGCAGAAAAGACCTTTGACAAAATCCAACACCTCTTCATTATAGAGGTCCTGGAGGATAGTGACACAAGGGACATACCTCAACAGAATAAAGACAGTTCAGCAAGCCCATAGCCAACATCAACTCAAATGAAGAGACACTCAAAACAATTCATAAAACTAGGAACAAGGCAAGATTGTCTACTCTTTTGAAATCTTAGCTGGTTCAATAAGACAACTGAAGGAGATCAAAGGGATACAAATTGGAAAGGAAGAAGTGAAAGTATCTTTGTTTGCAGATAATATGATAGTATGCATAAGTCACCCTAAAAATTCTGCCAGAAAACTCCCATAGCTGGTAAACACTTTCAGGAAAATAGCAGGATAAAAAATACTCCGTGAAAATCAGTAGCCCTTCTATCTACAAATGACAAATGGACTGAGAAAGAAATCAGAGAAACAACACTTTCACAATAGCTTCAAGTAATATAAAATATCTTGGGGGTAATTCTAACCAAGTAAGTGAAAAGACTTGTACAGTAAAAACTTCAAGTCATGAAAAAGAAATTGAAGAACATATCAGAAGATGGAAAGATCTCCCATGCTCATGGATCGCAGGATTAACATCGTAAAAATGGCCATCCCACCAAAAGCAATCTCCCATTAAAATTCTAACACAATTCCTCACAGATCTCGAAAAGACAATTTTCAGCTCCATATGGAAATACACATTCACACATTAGAAAACACACACAGAGAAAGCTAAAGCAATCCTGAATAATAAAAGAACTGTGGAAGGTATCACCATCTCTGAGTTCATGCGCTACTACAGAGCTATAGTAATAAAGTAATAGAAACAGCATGGCATTAGCATAAAAACAGACACACTGATCAATGGAATCGAATTGAAGAGGCAGATATAAACCCACAGGCCTACAGACACCTGTTTTTTGTTTTTGGTTTGTTTGTTTGTTTAATAAAGGAGCCAGAATCACACACTGAGGAAAAAGACAGCATCTTCAATAGCATGATCAAACAGGATGGCTGTAGGTAGAAGAATCTAAATAGATCAATACTTACCACCCTGTACAAATCTCAAAATGGATCCAAGACCGTAACATAAATCCAAATACACTGACTCTGATAGAAGAGAAAGTGGGGAATAGCCTTGCACTCACTGGCACAGGAAAAGACTTTCTGAGCAGAACACTGATAACACGGGCACTGAGGTCAACAGTTAATAAATGGGACCTCAGGAAAACGACAAGCTTCTGCATGGCAAAGGACACTATCATTTAGACAAAGCAGCAGGCTACAAAATGGAAAAAGGGTTTTGCCAACTACATATCCAATATAGGGCTAATATCCAAAATATATAAAGAACTTAAGAAACTAGATACCAAGAAAGCCAATAACCCAATTTAAAACTGGGGCACAGAACTAAACAGAGACTCCTCAATGAAGGAAACTGAAACGGCTGTGAAACACCATCCCAGCCATCAGGAAATGCAAATCAAAACTACTTTGAAATTTCATCTCACACCTGTCAGAGTGGCTACGATCAATAAAACAAGTGACAGCTCGTGCTGCTGAGGATGTAGAGTAAGGGCAACACTCATTCATTGCTGGTGGGAGCAAACTTGTACAGCCTCTTAGGAAATCAGTGTGGTGGTTCCTCAGGAACATGAGACTAGATCTTCCTCAAGATCCAGCTATACCACTCTTGGGCACATCCCCAAAGGCCTCTTCATCCTACCACAAAGGCACTTGCTCCACCACGGTTGTCGCTGCTCTATTCATAATTAGAAATTGGAAACAACCTAGTTGACCCTCTACCAAAGAATGGATAAAGAACACGTGGGACATTTACACAGTGGAGTACTACTCAGCTGATGAAAACAATGACACCATGAAATTTGAAATTACATGATGGAACTAGAAAAAAATCATCCTGAGTGAGGTAACCCAGACACAGAAACACAAACATGGTATGCATTCCTTTATATGGGGACGTTAGCTGTTAAGTCAATAATAATCAAGCTACAACCCATAGAACCACAGAGGTTAGGTATAGAGTAAGAGACTGGAGACTACAGTAGATGGTTGTTTTGTTTTGTTTTTTTTTTTTTGAAAAGGAAATATAATAGATAGTTATGGATGAATGGAGAGATCTGGAATAAGAGGATCAAGAGGAAAGAGGAAGGGAAAGGGAAATGAGGTACACAAGGAGGGACAGCTAAAATTAAGGATCCATTTGAGGGGTGAGGTATGAAAACTCTATACATTAGAAGCTTCCTAAAATACTTACATATATGAAGGCAATTCAAGTGAAATCACCTAATAATGGGGGAGATAGAGTCCCAACTAGCCATCTCTTGTCAACATATAAAACTGCCAGCACTGCAATTGAGTTACATCTAATTAAGATGTTGGCCAAAGGGGTTCCATGGGACTCTGCAAACAACCCAGGCTGTTGCCAACACTATAGGTTGTGCTTTACAAACTGACAGCAAGGTCCCATTGCTGAAACCAACACCTACATAGATCATTGAGCATTGAAAAGTCCAGCTAGTATCTACATAGAGTTTTCACCTACATGCTAGCATCTTTTGTAGAGGAATTTTAATCCAAAAACATGGCTTCTCTGGCAAAGGATCACATCTAAAGATCTTCTAGGTCTATGTGATCCAAGTGGACTACAGACACACCCTTGGCATGCACCTTTAATCTTAAACAATGATGTACAATTAAAGGACAGACAAAGTGACAAATCAGAAAGATTTGACAGACTGAGTCAGAGGTAGAATATGGTAAAATCTCAGTGTCTTTCTCAACCATATTTTATCATCATAAAAGCTTCCTCCTGGAGCAGTTGGGAACAAATACCCACAGCCAGACATGATACAGAGAGTGAGAGACCTCAGAACACCAACTTCTAAACTGGATGTCTCTATCAAATCCCTCCCTTCAAGGCTCAGGTGACCCATCAGAAGATGAGGGGATGGAGGACCAAGAAAACAAGGCTCTCTGAATCAATATGATCCAAGTTCGTGTGGACTCACAGAGACTGAGGAAACATGCCAGGGCTTGCACAGGCCTGCTCCAAGAGATGACTCAGTGGCTAATGATACGGCCTCCAGGCCTGGTAACGTCAGTCTGAACTTTGGAACTTAAATGATGGAAGGTAAAAACCAACTCCTATAAACTGTCTCCTACTACCACACATACCCTATGGCATGTGTATGTGTGCATGCAACATACACATAAATGTAATAAAAATGTTAAAGCTACAACAAATGTTGTCCTAAATGACCCAGAAATCTCACTAGCAGGTATGTACTCAGATAATAATATTTAATATTGATTTTTTGATACTTCCCTTCCAAAGTTGAGAATAAGACAAGCATGTCAACTTGTTTAACTGTTTCTGTTTAATGTTGTACTAAGGAGTCTTTTTGTTGGTTTGGTTTGTGTGTGTGTGTGTGTGTGTGTGTGTGTGTGTGTGTGTATGTTTTAAGACATGGTTTCTCTGTGTAGCCCTGGCTGTCCTGAAACTCACTCTGTAGACCAGGCTGGCCTCCAACTCAGAGATGGGCCTGCCTCTGCTTGTGCTCAGATTAAAGTGCTTCACCACCCCGGCTAAATGTGTTCAGTGTTCTAAACGTTATAGATACACAAATTTATCTTCTGCTACTAGGGTGAGGCCATCTATTCTATCATTTCCTTTTCTGGGTTCTCAGATAGGGCCTGGTAGTATAAAAGTGTAACAAAAACAAACTCAAGGAGAGGAAGAGAAGAAGAGAAGGAGAGATGATGGAGACAGAAGAAGAGGAAGGAAGAGGCGTAGTACTCACCACTGCAGTCACCTTCAAATCAGCTCCTCCGGGGACACAAGCTGAAACTCAAAGGTTGCAGAGATTTATTTTGTTACTACGGTGAATATCATATTAGTCAAAGTATGAAGGACCAGGCAGACTTTTGAGTATTATGAGGTTTTTTTGTTTATAAAGATGGACATATCAGGCAGACTTTTGAGTATTATGAGTTTTTTTTTTTTTTTTTTTAATATAAGCACAGGAATAGCCATCCACGACTTGAAAACTATAATAAAAGTGTTGTGATTCCTTAAAAAAATAAAAGTTGCTGGGTGGTGGTG
Source organism: Mastomys natalensis (assembly GCA_021653895.1). NCBI lineage: Eukaryota > Metazoa > Chordata > Mammalia > Rodentia > Muridae > Mastomys > Mastomys natalensis. Next base: position 584,448 of record JAJTUV010000741.1, read on the forward strand.
GCGCACGCCTTTAATCCCAGCACTTGGGAGGCAGAGGCAGGGGGATTTCTGAGTTCGAGGCCAGCCTGGTCTACAGAGTGAGTTCAGGACAGCTAGGGCTATACAGAAAAACTCTGTTTCGGAAAAAAAAAAAAAAGTTGTTCAGATTTGGTCCCGTGACTGTTCCCAAGTTTTCAAGGAGAGGGGTTGGGCTGGCGTGATTAAGCTCCTCCCGGGAGTGGGCAGTGCCAACAGGAATATTCTCCTGTCGGCGCGAGCAGAGGTACCGCTAAGTACGCAGTCTCCGCGACGGGAATCCAGAGAACTTTTCTGTGAGGAAATCCGGAGAACTTTTCTGAGAGTGAGGAAACAGCCACCCTTCGTGGGTTTTGAGAGCTGAAGCCGCAGGGTTCCGGATGAATTAACTCCATGAAGCCTCCACGACCCAGCATGCGCACAGCCCCTCCCGCCTGGGCACATCACACCCCAGGCCTCCGGCCACTCCCGGAGCGCAGACCTCGGACTAGCTTCGCGTTGGAAATTATTCTGCTACTGGTGAGTATGGCGCGACGTGAAGGCGGTACCCGGAGTGAGAAGCCCGCGAAGAGAAATGGCGCGGAAGTGTCCTGCGAGCCTGGCGCTCACGTGCCGGTGGTGGGGTGGGGGATGGTGGAGAAACTCCGCGGTGGACCAGGTAGAACTCTGCCCGGAAGCGTAGAAGGTTCGATGGTGGGGTGAGAGGGTGGGGTGGGGTGGGTGGTGCTGGGGTTCTGGTAGGGGGAGGGAGGGGGAAGGGTGCCCCCCGAAGGTGGGGTGAGTCAGGATGGGGTGGGAAGGTGGGCGGAAGACTCTAGACTGGGAGGATGTGACGAGGCACCACTCTGGTAGAAAAAGGACTCGACGGTAGGTGAGAAGACCCAAAGATGGAGGGAGAAAAGTTCTGACGTTGGGTTGGGACAGGGAGGAGGCTCGCTCAGCAAAACGCACCAGGGCACCATACCTCGGGTAAGGTGGAGCAGGGGAAGGGAGAGGGGACAGTGGGCAGAGGAACGATCTGGCTACCCTGTAGGATCCTCAGGGCAGAGAGAAATTAGAAGCAGGGTGGTTGTGTGTGAGTGGGGGAGGTGGAGGGAGACCCTGTCTAGCTGCTGGACACCTGCCACTCCCTTCCAGCCAGGAAAGGAAGCCTTGCCTGGTGTTAGCTTTAGCTGCCAGAAAGTTCTGGTTCAATTCCAGTGTCACATTACTGACTTTTTTCCGGTTTCTTGGGCTCTGCAACTTATTGGGCTTAAAAAGAGTAAAGGGGCCCTGAAGAGGCCTAGAATCTGGCCTTTCCTCCATCTGCCAGCGTGAGATTATTGAGGGGAATTCCAGTTTCTTGGAGTCCATTGTTTCTGATGTCAGAGAGGCACACAAGTGTCTCTTTAGAGACACTTATTATATTTATTCTTATATTACATTACATGCATATTATCATAGACTCTTTTCCACCAGGCTGGATACAGTTCTCCACCTTCTGTTTTAGTACTTGACTGCTGCGGTGGAACCGGCCTATGTCTGAAAAATTAAGTAGAATGAAAGAACTCAAAGTTAGGATGTGTTCAGTTAGTGCCGGGCAGCCCTGTCTGTGGATCATCCTTTCTATCCTCACTTGGCTTTTAGCTACTTTTGGTATCACTACTTTAGCTATTCGAAAAACAAACCAAAAAAGAAAGAAAGAGAAGGAAAAAAAGAAAAGAAATAAGCAGAATAGTAGTTGGGAAACATGGAGACGCTGGTGGAGTAGTGAGTTGTGTGTCTTTAATGGGTACCGACTTGAGAGTTTTAAGAATTCTGGATTTTGCTTACAGGACGGTGTGAACACAGCAGTGCTGGCCTTTTTGTTTAAAATGATTACGGTGTTAGTTTTACCTAATGTATACCTGAATGCATGTAAAAAAATCTTTGTGCACGCTTATCTTAGTTAGGGCTTCATTGCTGTGAAGAAACAGACCATGGGCAACTCTTATAAAGAAAACATTTCATTGGGGCTGGCTTACAGTTTCACAGGTTTAGTCCATTATCATTATGGTGGGAAGCAGGCAGCATGAGGGCAGACATGGTGCTAGAGGAGCAGAGAGTTCTACATCTTGATCTTCAAGCAGCAAAGAGACTGTGTACCACACCGGGTGTACCTTGAATGTAGGAGACCTCAAATTCTGTCCCCACAGTGACACACTTTCTCCAACAAGGTCACACCTCCTCCAGTAAGGCCATATCTTCTAATAGTGCCACTCCCCATGGGCCAAGCATTCAAACACATGAGTCTATGGGGACCATACCTACTCAAACCACAACATCCCACTCCCTGGCTCCCATAAGCCTGTAGCCATAGCAGAATGCAAAATGCATTTAGTCCAACTTCAGAAGTCTCCGTAGTCTATAACAGTCTCAACAATGTTTAAAAGTTCAAAGTCTCTTCTGAGATTCATGCAGTCTCTTAACTGTAACCCCCTATAAAATAAAATAAAAAGATAGATCACATACTTCTAGTATACCATGGCACAGGGTATACATCCAAAGTATGTGTCGTCCTACCTCAAGATCCAGATCAAAGGCAAGTCTTCCTGCCTCAAGATCCTGATCACAGCTGTGCTCTCCATTTCTGGATTGTAGTTCATTCCAGGTATAGTCTAGTTGACAACCGAGAACAGCTATCACAACACTAAATGACTTTGTGTGAGTGTAGTACCATAGAACGTGCCTGGAGTTCAGAGGCCAACTTCAGGTGTCAGTTTTCACTTTCTACCTCATCTGAAACAGGATCTCTCTTGTTCATCTGAGTGTGCTGCTGGCTGTCCCATGAGCTTCTAGGGATTCTTCATCTCCACCTCCCATTCAGCCACAGGAGTGCTGGGATTTCAGATATGAACTGTTGTGTCTGGCTTTATATGGAGTTTTGGGAATCTGAACTCAGGTCCTTTCATTTGTGTGGCAAGTGTATTATCCACAGAGCCATCTTCTTAAGTCTTGACTGCATTTTAAAAAACTGGGGGTGAGGGGGCAGAAATAGTCACACACATGATTAGTCACACAGGAAACAAGACAGTATATTAGAGGATGCATGCTGTTTCTAGTTGAGAAAATATAATTTTAAAGACTTTCCTCTAATTTTACACCATAAATACTATGTATGTCTATATAAACTTACTTTTTTAAAACAGGAAAGAATAAAAGGCAGGAGTAGTTTGAGCTTCTATAACTTGGGCAGCTGTAAGATGCAAAGAGAGGAGCGTGGACAGAAATTAGCCCTGCACAGTTAGAATGGGGAAGAGTCTAAGGGTCATGTCTTCTTAGAAGCTGGAGGGAAGGGAATGTGAGGTGGCCTAGGATGGTGAGACCCAAAAGCCACTTAAGGCAGTTCCTGCTTTGTTTCCACAGGGTGTCTTTGTTCCAGTGACAGCTAAGGCAGCTGACCTACAGAGATTGGAGCAGAGCCCATCAGAAGGACTCTGTCCAGCAGGTACATTCTAGAGTGATGGCCAGTCTTTGTCTCTGATTCCCCCGCCCCCTCCATGGTCTGGCAGTTCTCATTTCTTTTCTGACACAGATACTTATTCATCATTTTCTAAATCCAAGGTCATGAAGATTTATCTTCACGGTGTTTTGCCTGAATGTTTTCTATTTGGTATGTCTCCATTAAGATATTTTGAATTAATTTTGTGCAGAGTATCAAGTAAGGGTCCAACTTCTTATTTTATACGTAGCTATCAAGTTCCTTCCTTTTTTTAAAATTTTTCTTTTATTTATTTTTATTTTTGCTGGATTTAAGCTAGGGCCTCACTCCTGCTGGACCACCACATTACCATTGAGCTGTAGCCCCAGCTCTGCCAGCCAGCAGCTGTTCAAAATTTGCACTGTGTGAATTCTGGGTGCCCTACAATCATAAAACCATGGAAACCAGCTGTGTTGGAATTCTGTTGCGTCATCCTAACTCTCTGCAGAACCTTTGGTAGCTCTCAGCCTGGTCCTATTACCAGAACTATCAAGGTCAGTGTCTGTGCTTGGCCAGTCCTAACAAGCCAGGCTTAGTCATCTTCCTCAGTAAGTAAGCCGGTCAGAAAAGTCATGGATGAGAGAGCTGGTCCTGCCCCTCACCCAGACAGTTCTGGAGAGCTGACGGGCTGACAAACTCAGCTACCACACAGTCCCAGATCCTGGGCTCTGAGCTGGCCCACCTCACCATCTATCCGACCTGTGTGCTGCTGGATCCCATGAAGGGGCTGGACCTGCAGAACCAAAGCTGCAGGGTCTTCCTGACTCAGGCAGCAAGAGGACATCTGAGAGCAGTCTCAGTGAGGATTAGGACTGATAGCATAGGGGAACCAGACCAATGGCTCTTGCATGAGCGTTTGCAAGTAAAGAGGTGTGAACAGAAGAGTACACTGTGTGACATACTGTGACACACCACAGCTTCCATGGTGAGACCTTTTTTTTTTTTTTAATTTTCTATTTTCTTTGGGGGAGAAGTTACAAGAGTGGACAGTGGATATTGAAGGACTGGGAATGGGTAGGATTGGGGTGCATGATGTGAAATTCACAAATAATAAAAAAATTATAGGAAAAAACTCATTGATTGATACTGAAATTCATAAGAAAGAGATTTGCCCACCATGGCCATATTGGAAAACAGACATGGGGTCTAGTGATACCCAACTCCATCTTTGACATGTAGATGTGTAGGGTTAAGTAGGGGCTAGAGTTATGTATTGTTTTGTTGTTGTTTTCATAATTTTTAACAATTTATTTTTATCTTCTGTACATGTGTGTTTTGCCTACATGTGTGTCTATGTGAGGATGTTGAAACTGGTCCGCTGGAACTGGAGTTACAGACAGTTGTAAGATGCCATGTGGGGGGAAAAAAAAAAAGAAAAAGAAAAAATTATGCTGGGCAGTGGTGGCGCACGCCTTTAATCCCAGCACTTGGGAGGCAGAGGCAGGCGGATTTCTGAGTTCGAGGCCAGCCTGGTCTACAGAGTGAGTTCCAGGACAGCCAGGGCTACACAGAGAAACCCTGTCTTGAAAAACCAAAAAAAAAAAAAAAAAAAAAGATGCCATGTGGGTTCTGGAAATTGAACCTGGATTTTCTCGAAGAGTGGTCAGTGCTCTTAACCTCTGAGCCATCTCTCCAGCCCCCTGAGTTATTGACCCATCAGTATTTTGTTCCCATTCTGCCCTCCAGGGTATTTCTGTATCCTGCCTAGCTATAGACTTCATCTTTTTTCTTGCCCCAGTAAAAGATTTCCAAATTGTTGGCATTCAGTGTCTCAAGAGTCTTATAGTCAAAGGGAGAGGTCACAAGTGTCTCTTTGGCATATCCCCAGTTCTTCTAGAAGGCACATTACAGTCTTGCAGTTTCTGGCCGCTCCCAGTGTCATGTCTGTGAGCACCACTTCAGGGATACGGGGCTCCTTGGCCTTCTGAAGAAGCTGTCTCCCTTTTTTTGGCTATGGCTTCAGCTTCCTTCTAGGAATGAATGGGACAGGTGGCAGATGCTGAGAAGACAACCATTGCCATGTATGTGACTCTCTGTTGGAGCCACCTGTCTTGAGGACAGTTCAATTTTGCTGAGTGGTGCAGGCATACACAGAGGACAGACAGGGGCACCATCTATTCCTTCGCTGTACAGACTCTGTCACAGGCAACACCATCTCCGACCCCAGTCAGTGGAGGCCTGATAGGGACGTTGGCCTGAGATCCCAGGAGAGCTTGACAGTGATGCCTCGGGAAATAGAATGGGTACCAGATTGCTTTATCATGAAGTGGCTTCTATAGTCTGCTTGTATAGATACTTAACTCTTTTACAAGTTACCTACTTCGTTGATGTACCAAAGTTCATAATATTCATTCATAATCCTCTTTCTTTTATTGGGTGATGGGAGTCTCATATTTAGCCCTGGCTGACCTGCAATGTGCTTGTGTAGACCAGTCTTGCTTTGAATTGTTTCTGCCTAATAGCTTACATGATAAGTTCTAAGCTAGCTAGGGCTATATAGTGAGACCCTGTTTTAAACAACAACAAAACAAAAACAGAGAGGAAGAAAAGAAAATGCTCCCTAGACACGCCCACAGCCAATCTGATACAGTCAGTCCCTCACTGTGAGCCCCATTTCCCAAATATGTCTAACTAGGACACAAGTCTTCACCACAGCTCTGGGAATCCTGAAGTTTCCTTAACCAGTTTTCTTTCCATCCTCAGGCCACTACCTGTCAGAAGAAAGCTTATGCAAGCCTTGCAAAGATGGTACAGAGTATACCAGCTTTCCCAACAGGCTGACTTCATGCCTGCTCTGCAGTAGCTGTAAGAAAGGTACAGAACAAAGGGGCCCTTCCCCAGAGGTGGGGTCTGGGGAGGTGGGATTCATAAATGCGGTAGACTCAGAAACCTCAATTCCAGCCATCTTGATCTTCATTCTTCCCGTTCTCTGCCTGTCTTTAATTCAATGGGACAAAAACAAATGTGAAGAATTCATTTGTGCTGTGTTTTGGGAATCATTGAGACCATCTGTTAAGAATGAGGTGGTGTGCCCTGTGGAGGGCCCCTACTGGTACCCTCAGATGCATTATGGGACAGTTACCACTACCCTCACCACAAATCGATTCATAAACTTGGCGCACATGGTGAACAGGAAGTACCCAAGTGTCAGCCATGCAAGGACTTGTGTCAAGGAGTGGTGGGGCTCCACAGAGCATATGTCATTGGAGCTGGTCCTTGAAGGATAGATACAGGGTTCAAAGTGGAACAGGAAGGTCTCCAGCCAGAGTTGCAGAATTGAGGAGTAAAGAGGCCTGCACATTTGGAATAGGGAAATAATTCCATTCTGTGTCTAGCATGAGTCTGCTCAACTCTGCAATGGATATGATACCCATCAGCAAACCTTGAGTCACCACGGGTAGTGTCCTGCTTTGCATTCTCCAGGCGTGGAAGTTAGACGTGTGGGTCATGGAGTGTAATATCAGCCTAGAAAGGAAAAGAGCCACTGCGAGTCTCCCCTCTGTCCCTGTGGTCACTCTCCAGTTGTGGGTGACATGGTATGTTCTATTCTTCTCTCAGGAGTCATCAGCTTCTTTCACAGGACTGGCTGCCTTCAAGTCCTGTGAGACCTAAGGCCACTCTTTCTAGAACATAAACTTCAGCACGTATTCATCTTTCCTGTCGTGGACCTGCTGAAGTGTTTGGGTCGTGGGTTATTGTGTTGGTTTCTTGTCAGAAAAGCTCTGACAAAAGCACTTACAGCGGGCAGTGGTGGCGCATGCCTTTGATCCCAGCACTTGAGAGGCAGAGGCAGGCGGGTTTCTGAGTTCGAGGCCAGCCTGGTCTACAGAGTGAGTTCCAGGACAGCCAGGGCTACACAGAGAAACCCTGTCTCGAAAAACCAAAACCAAAACCAAAACAAAACAAAAACAAAAACAAAAACAAAACAAAACAAACAAAAAGCACTTACAGAAGAAAGGGTTGAACTGGTTCACAGCAGTTCCAAGGTACCGTCCACTGTCGCAGGGAGGCAGGCGGCAGGGGCCGGAGGCAGCTGCTCAACTCACCTTCTCGGCGGGTGATAGGCATGTGAGCTCAGCTCAGTTTCTCTCTTCATACAGTTCAGGGACCCAGTCCAAGGAATGATGCCACCCAGACAGTACAAGTCTTCTCACCCAATTAGCTTAATCAAGATAACCCCCACAGACATTCCCAGAGGCCTGTCTCCTAGATGATTCTACATCTTATCAAGTTAACAATCGAGATTGATCACCATAATCGGTAACAAAAAATGTGGTGGTTGAGTGGGTTAGAGCTGGGTTCCCACCTGGTTCTGGGCTAGACTGTCTTGTTGCAGTCTCTAGGGTCATGGCGGGTGTGAGCACTCAGTCTCTGCTTCTTAAGGCTCCTCCTGTTTCCAGGAGCTTGAAGATCATCCTCTGTACATCCCTTGCACCTGTCCTCGGGATCTTTGAAAGACTTTCCTTCCAAACCTGATGTATGAGGTCATGAATTGTGTTCCTTTTGTATGACCCTGAGAACTCAGCTGCTCATGGGAGCCATCAGCTGCATGTCCGGGCTGTGGTGTTATAGAAACTGGCCCTCGATATTACTTCCTAAGTTCAGTTGAGCTGAAGTGGAAGTGTGTCATGAGGAAGTCTTACCGTGGTAACCAGGAAAACTCTTCCCTTAAACCATTACAGATAAGGTCAAAAAAAAAACGATGCACCATAACAAGAAACACAGAATGTGAGTGCAAACCAGGCACCTTTGAAGATAAGGACTCCACTGAGATCTGCCAGACATGCTCTAAGTATGATACAGGGGCCCTGGAACTCCTAGAAGCCCAGAAGAACCCCAGAAGACCCTACCTTCTTTGTATCCTCTCTTTCCCTCCAACCCTGTGGAGTTCCCACACCATAGGGTATCCCTAAACCCTTCGGGGTTTTTTGAGCCTGCTGTCATCTTCCCATGTCCAGCTGCAAGTCTCTCCAAATCCCTGTCCCCCATCAGTCAGCAGCCCCTTCCTGTTCTTTCCCAATCGTTCTTTTCCCTTGGCCAGATAATTTGTCTACTATCCATAGACATGGAACATGAGAATAAGTAGGCCGTAGCTTGGCTTGTGTGTATTTAAACTCTTCAGGATTCTTATGCAGCCAGAGGCCTGTAAAGACAAGTACTGCACCCCACAAAAACCATGTGTGTGTGTGTGTGTGTGTGTGTGGTGTGTGGTGTGTGTATGTGGTATGTCTGTATGTCTGTCCATCGCTTGGGGTTCTCAGAGGAACCTGAGCCCACTCAGCCAGCCTTGCCTCAGGAGCCTGTCTTGTCAGTGCCACGTGTCTCTACTTCAGGAGTTTGAGGGGGGGAAAGGCCGACAGGGACATGGCTCAGTAGTGACCACATGGGCTTCTTACCTTCCCTGTCCTAACTTAGGGTCTTCCTATGGCTAGGGCAGCTCAACACACACCCTGTACAAAAGGCGGAAGGGCTACCACCATGCCTACAGGATGGGATTCCCCAAGGTCTGCACTGTGTGCCCAGATGTAGGGACAAATATGGAATGTAGATACATGGAGCCTGTCTTTTCTTTAATACCATTTCAGGGATGCTGGGCAGAGTGGGTGACTACCTTTTTGGTGAGTCTGGCCAGCAGCCTTCTCACAAAATCTTATCATTTGTTCCTTGTGTGGGCCCAGCTGCACTGACGGGGAAGATGAAGTGACTCCCTGTACCCCGGAGACAAACCGGAAGTGTGTCTCCAAAAACACTTGGGCATCTCAGCATAACCTAGGCCTCAAGATAGTTCTCCCGGTGGTCATAGTGCTGGTCCTGCTGGCTGTAGCTCTGCTTGCCTGGAAGACTGGAGCATGGAGACGAGGGTTGCACCTTATGAAAAGAGCCTGTCCAGGTGAGCGTGGCTGAGGGTGGGTCCCCGGACACTGAATCTCACTCTCCCTGGCCTGCCCTTCTCCTTCAGCATTGTCCTCCTTGTCTCCCAAACTCCTGTGTCCTTGAAGCCTAGCTCTGTCTTGCTCCTGTGATTCATATACCATCTCCCACTTCCCCCAAACAGCAAAATCCAGACTCTGACCAGTGCCTCTCACTGACCGGTCCCTAATTCCCTTAACTGTAAAGCGTCTTTTATTCACCTGTGATCATTGTCATTTTGGAGGCTTTGTGCCTCCGTCTGCTAACCTAGGCCTATTCTCTGGAAGCTTCTAGTCTCTGCACAATCTAATCCAGGCCTAGAATGTTCTCAGCCTCTGAGACTTGTTGCTGAATAAGCTCACCCTTCCTAGTTCTTTCTGAACTCTGGCTGGCTGGTTCAACTCAGCTGTTCTGGCCCAAACTCCTCTCCAGACTGACTGAATCAATCTGGCTTCTCTTTCTGCCTCTCCTAAATTGCTCTGCTTGACCACAGACTAACTTAGCGATCTGTTTGTTCTAAGCTTCTGGCTTCTTCTCATTCTCTGGCTCCTTCTGTCTTTACCTGTGTCTGGCTTGTTCTCTCTCTACAATCTGTCTCTGTACAACTGTCCTGGTAACACTGCCTCCTTCCTCTCTTTATTCCTTTCTCTTAAGTAGTTTCCCTGTCCTCTCATTTTTTGTGAGAGTTGGACATATCCTGTTCTGTCAAATCTTTCTCTGATTCATCATGTCTGCCCCTTAATCAGACATCACTTTCAAACATGGCTGCTTCCTTCTACAAACTAGCTTTACCCTCGTTGTTTGGTATTAAAGGTGTGTACTAAGGGCATGTCTATATTCTAGCTAGAGAGACTAAAGGTGTATGCTAAGGGCTGAGCCACACCACAACTAGAAACGGGTGTTTTCAGTAAATACACAATCTTGGGGTTCACAGTATGATCAAATATCCTACAACACTTAACCAAGTCTGAGAGCGTGGGGCGTGGTCAGGACAAAGAGGCATCAACTCTTCAGTTGAAGATAAAGGTCAGGACCAGAGAGGGCCAGGAACAGCTCTGATGACAGCAGGACCAGACAGAAATTCTATGTGTGTTTATGTTTATTTGGTTTCTTTCCAGCTGCCTTCTCAGCCTGAGGGTAGACCCAAGCAAGAATGGTCCTCCTTACCTAGTTACTGTTGAAACCTCTAACCCCCTCTGCTCAGGTAAAGAAAGGCTGATGATCTTCTACTCACTTGCTGTGGGAACCTTCTTCTCTTCCAGGCCATGAACAGGACCCTGAAAGTGCGGACAGTGTGTGTTCATCTCTTTTGGGCCCACAGACATGGAGAAAGAAGGCAAATCACTCTCACCACAACACGGTCAGTCCTACGGCGAAGGCCTCAGCTGTAGCTCTGAGAGGCAGGGCTTTTTTATTTTACTTTCTAATTTTATGTATGTGAGTGTTTTGCATACATGTATTTCTGTGCATCACATGCATGTCTGGTGACCGTGAAGGCTAGAAGAGGCCCTTGGATTCCCTGGAACAGGAGTTACAGGCAGTTATGAGCTGCCACTTGGGTTCTGGGAATCAAACCCAGATCTTCTGGAAGAGTAGCCAGTACTCTGAACCAATGAGCCATCTCTTCAGCCCTGAGAAGCAGGGCGTTTGAGGGGCTGCACAGCCCAGGACGGAGGGTACATCGTCTCCACCTGGGTCTGGGTCCACTATCAAGCAAATGGACCATTTCGAGCTTCACAAGGCCTCAGACCATGGCAAGGGCTGAGTTTCTGGGTTTAATTTTTGTTTACTATATTGGGGTTTCATACATGCTAGGCAGACACTCGTCTACTGAGCTACATCCTTAGTAACTTTTTTAAAATTTTTTTAAAGATTTATTTATTTTATGTATATGATACACCATTGCTCTCGTCAGACACACCAGAAGAGAGCATCAGACCCCATTACAGATGGTTGTGCACCACCATGTGCTGGAAATTGAACTCAGGACCTCTGGAAGAGCAGTCAGTGCTCTTAACCACTGAGCCATCTCTCTAGCCCCCTCAGTAACTTTTTAAAAATGTTTTATTGAGAGAATGTTTCACTACATTACCTAGACTGGCCTTCAGCTTTGCCCTTCTGCCTCAGTCTCCAGAGTAGTTGGCATCACAGGCCTATGCCATCTGCCCATCTAGTTTCCCCTTTCACTGTTTGTCTAGTTTTCTGATCACATTTGTAAGGAGGATTCTATGAAGTACAGTTTTCTGGGTCAAAGTGCCATTTGGTGCACACATGAGTACACACATAGTCAGAGACACACATAGTCATGAGTGTACACACACACACACACACACACACACACACACACACACAATCAGATGCACACTTTTCCATAGGGGTATCCGACCTCAGTCTAGTGGTTGGCTGTAAGTATCTACATCTGTGTCAGTCAGCTGCTGATAGAGACTTGATGCCCTAGGGAAGGGGATGCGGGGAGGGGTAAGTTGGGGTAGGTAGGTGGGTGTGGGGTGGGTGAGTGAGCACCCTCTCAGAAGCGAAGGGGTAGGGGGTGAATGACATTAGCTGTTTTACATAACATTTATTTCATTATTGATGTATCTGAAGAACTACCCTCCTCTATCTTATGCTTAAAAGGCATCTTATAGTAAAGATAAACTAGATTCTTTCCTGTTTGTGATTAAACCTTTGTTCTCAAGATTGGGCTATGTCCCACCTGTAACCTTAAGTATACATGGTTCTCTACTGCTTGTTGCAGGAATGGCAGTCATGTCATTGTTTCAAAAAGTAGTAACTATCTTGCAATCCTACCTTTGTTTTAAAAAGTTATATGAGCACCTGTGTCCACCTTGTTATGCCCACCTTGCACCACGTCTTTGATTCAGGAGTTTGTTAGAGCTAACTTGCCCTGCTTATGTTAGACTCTGGTAACCCCACCTGTTTTGCTGGCCACATTCCCGTGCAGAAGCCCCTACACCTAAGCTCTATAAATCTTTGTCTTCCTCACATGTAATGCTGACCTCTTGAACCTCACCTGGGGAGGGAGGGGCAGTCCTTGGTTGTGCACCATGTGTGAAATAACTAGACCTTAAGACAGTAGTTGCTTTAACATCTACATCCTTAGTCATAACTTTTAAAGGTATTGAGAGATTTTTCACTACATTACCTAGACTGGCTTCAGCTATGCTTCCTTGCTCAGTCTCCAGAGTAGTTTGCATCAAGGGCCTATGGCATTGCCCATCTATTTCTCCCTTGTTCACGTGTCTAGTTTTCTGAGCACATTTGTAAGGAGGATGCTTGAAGTCAGTTTCCTGGGTCAAAGTGCCATTGGTGCACACATGAGTACCACATAGTCAGAGACACACATAGTCATGAGTGTACACACACACAACAACCATCAGATGCACACATTTTCCATAGGGGTATCCGAACCTCTCTAGTGGTGCTGTAGTATTGCATTGTGTCAGTTCACGCATATAGAACATTTATGCCCTAGGGAAGGGGGAATGCGGGGAGGGGTAGTTGGGTAGTAGGTGGTGAAAGTGGGTGAGTGAGCACCTCTCGAAGCGAAGGGTAGGGGGTGAATGACATTAGCTGTTTTACATAGACATTTATTCATTATTGAGTACTGAAGAACACCCTGCTCTATCCTTATGCTTAAAAGCATCTATGTAAGACAAACTAGATTCTTTCCTGTTTGTGATTAAACCTTTGTTTCTCAAGGATTGGGCTATGCCCCACCTGTAACCTTAAGTATACATGGTTCTCTACTGCTTGTTGCAGGAATGGCAATCATGTCATTGTTTCAAAAAGTAGTAACTATCTTGCAATCCTACCTTTGTTTTAAAAAGTTATATGAGCACCTGTGTCACACTAGGCCACCAGCATTCAAGAGCCTTCAAGCAGCTGAGGCAGGAAGTTTATCTGGGTCTCCACAAAGACCTTAGGGGGCAGTGCTGTAAACTAAGTCTCCTGATCAGAATCAGGCCTGGGCCCAGGTCTCCTGACTCTGACCAGCGCATGTCTCTGCTCTTTACTTACAGGAACCTGACAAAACTCAGAGTTCGCCAACAGGAAGGAAGTTGCTGGTTCCGGCAAATGGAATTGACCCAGCTGCCGGTGAGTGCTTTGTCTGAGGCAACAGCACAGAAGCCCAGGGAATAGAAGAAGCATTCCAGTTATCATTCCCATGGCAGATAGGGCTCTGCCGAAATAGCTAATGATGGAGGCAAAGCCCACACGGTTATCCCTGGGACCCCCGTACCTCATATTGTTATTGATAGAGTCTTTCTGTCCTTTCACTCTTCCATTATCCTTCCTTTCTCCCGTATAGTCCCCACCCCCACCCCCACCAGGGCCTCAAGAATGGTGTGTTGGCCTGTGTTAATACCAGCGTACCAATCTTAGACTAAGAAGCTCCAGACATGGCCAGACCTAGTTCAATGAGCTGTACTATAAACCACAACCCCGATTCCAGAGACTCCATGCAAAATGAATGGAAACAATCTCATGAATAACGGTTCAGATACTGACTGCATGAGTACTGAGTTGAATCAAACAGCACTTGTTTTCTTTCATATTTAGTTTGTTTGTCAGTTAGTTTCACACAGGCTCTGGGAACAGAACTTAGGTCTTCTGTGAGAGCAGTCTGTGCTTTCAACCACTGGGCTCTCCCTTCCACCCCCATCCTCAGTGCTGTACTGCTGGAGACTGAACCCGGGACTCTGAGTATGCTGGGTACCAGTTGAGCCACACCTCTAACCCTCCTTTTACTGGCTAAATAGGACTGTTAGAAAATGTTCGTGTGACTCCGAGGCTCATGGGACTCATATTCTGGCTCCTTCGGTTCCTCAGGATGGAGGGTGACACATTTCATACATGTCTCATCTGTGTCATCATAACCCCATAAATGAACTTTCTTACTGAGCTACAGGATCAGGGTTTCAGTCGTCTCTTTCCCTACATCTTGCGGCAGTGATGCAGCTGTAAGGAGGCTACCTGGCACAGAAAGGTCCTCCACCCCTCTGCTTTGCTCTTTCTGCAGATTCGGAAAGCCTTGTTTTATACCACACTTAGTACGAGTACAGCCTAAACAGCTTAACTCTGGTGATATACTGTACACTCACCCCCTGTGCCCCTCTGTTGTTCATGCCACATGCTACTCCCTTACACACACACACACACACACACACACACAGACACACACACACTGCAACATCTCCCACTGGGTCAACAGCCCTCTTGCATTACAGGAATTTTTTAAGTTATATACTTAAAAACTTTTATTAAAATTTTACTTTGTATATATGGGTGTTTTGCCTGCATGTATGTCTGTGCACCACTTACATGCCTGGTGCCTTGTGGAAACCAGAGTATAGTGTCAGATTTTCTGGTACTACAGTTACAGATGGTTGTGAACCATGGGTGCTGGGAACTGAACCCGAGTCCCCTGGAAGAGTATTCAGCTAAGCTATTTCTCCAGCACCCAGATTCTTGGTTGCTTCTGGTGTGGAGGCTCCAATAGCCAGCATTCATGGAACGGCAAGGGAGTGTGTTGGGTCCTACCCTGGGCTTCATGATCTGACTTAGGATTCTTTACCCTGTGTGAAGTGCTTGCAGCTCACCTGTCCCCATGTTTTCTGACACCCAGCCCTGAAGACGATCTTCGAGTATTGTTCGAATGAAGTGCCCCATAAAGCCTGGGACCGTCTCATGCGTCAGATGGGCCTCACAGACAATCAAATTCAAGTGGTCAAGGCTGAAACACAAGCCCGATCTGAAGACTTGTACCAAATGCTGCTGAAGTGGCTCCACCAAACTGGGCTAAGTGCCTCTATCAACCATCTGCTGGATGCCTTGGAAACCGTGGGAGAGAAACTTGCCATGGGGAAAATTGAAGACTATGCAGTGAAATCTGGGAACTTCATTTATCAGAACGTTACAGCCCAGGCAGGTGTGGTAACTCAGGAGACAGAGCCAGGAGGATCTCTGAGTTTGAAGCCAGCCTGGTCTACATAGTGAACTGAGGACAGCCAAGGCTATGTAGAGAGACCCTGTTTCAAAAGTAAAAGAGAAAAAAAAAAAGCGGGACAGTAGTGGCGCAACCTTTAATCCCAGCACTTGGGAGGCAGA